>OW026521.1:27655918-28918418 GCA_932274085.1 Protocalliphora azurea | reverse complement strand
TTGTCGTTATTCTGTTTCTATTCTAATTGAAAAAAAAAAAAAAAAATAAAGAAAATAAAACGTGGGTTTAAAGGAATTAAAGGCAAACAGTTTTGCGTGTTCTTTTTATGGAAAAATATAGAATTTAGAGCGAATAAAATAAATTTTAAGGAATACAATTTAATATGTAAAATAAAATAGATCGATATTCTTTTCTCAATTGGAGTCAATTGCAGCCAGTTTTAGTATTCCTATGATTTTGGATGAAAAATCGAGTTTTATTGAATAATATTTTTCTCAATTAGAGCCTTATTTAAGAAACTACAACTAATTTTAGTTTTATTACAAATTTATGTGAAAAACAAAATTTTGGAAAAATGTTTATAAGTAATAGGGTGTATATTGATATTGTCATTCCATTTGTAACATATCGAAGTATTCGACTAAAATTCGGATTCTTGCGAAATTCTAAAATGATCTAAATAGTTATGTCCATAAGTCTGCCCGTCAGTTGAAAACACAATAAGGTTAGGGCAAATTGCCTAATGGGATGAAATTTGAAAAAAGTTATGGGCAAAAAAAAAAAAAACAAAAAAATATTGGTGTCCTTCGCACATTGGGCCCAATTGCAAAAATTTTGGTAATAAATCTGTAACCCCTAAACTACTTTTCGGATCAAATTGAAATGTATGCAAAAGTTGTAGAGGAGGACCTAATCTTTGAAAAAAATTATCTTACAGTCACCCTGTTATAATGCGAGATAAGCTACAGGGTGACAAAATTGACCACCTCGAATATTTAGAAGTTTAAAAAAATCGTAACCTCTACAAAACAAGTCCGATTTTAAAGATTTTTATATTTCTGTAAAGTGCTTGGTGAGGTAAAGAAAAAAAAAAAAACATACTTAGAAACCTAAGCAATATGTTATAGTTCAAAAGATATTTACCCTTAAATTTTGAATTTTTGATTTTTTGCCTAGACTTTTTTTCGTTTTTCGGGAATAAGTCCTGAGGTATATGAGGGAAAATTTTTTCAAAAATATTCTGTAACTTCTAATATATACCAAAATAATATGCTAAAAAAAAATTTTTATATTTATATATATATTTATATATATATATTTTTTATTTAAATTGATTTGGCACTAAAACTTGAACTTCAAGAGTACATAAAATTAAAATTCGAACTAACTTTAGGGGTTTTGTTAGACCACTATTACACTTTCATTTTACGTCGGAATTATTTAGGCAATTTTTTCTTGTTGCTCTATGTAATAAAAGAGAAAAAAAAAATACATTTTTGTTCTTTTTTAATTTTCTGAAGAGCAATTAAAAAATAAATAAATAAAGCGGGATCAGGTGTATATAAATTGATGGAAAAAATGAATCAATCAAGCAATATTTGAGTTTTTTTTTGGCGTAAGCCCGTTATCATTAATCATCATTTAACATATTCAAAGATTTTTTAATAATCGTAATTTTTTTAACATTTTTTAGTGCAAAATAAAGGGAGAAAAGGAAGTTGCAAATGTTTTGAACACTTTAATTTTGAAACTAAAAAATTATAATTATTATTTTTATTAATTAACGGAATGATTTTTGTTGAATTAAGACTATTAAAATTTAAAAATTAATATGTTTTTTTTTTAACATTTGTTAGTGTAAATTGCTTCAGCTAGAAAGAAAGAAGAAGAAGTTGCAAATGTTTTGAACACTATAATTTTGTAATTAAAAAATTATTATATTTTTTTTTATAAATTAACGGAATGATATGTTCTTCAATTGCTAAACATATTTAAATTAATAAACCTAGGAAAATGTTAGGACAAATGAGTAAAAAAAATTATGGAACAAAAAAAAAAAAAAAAAAAAAATAAAAATAAATAAATAAATTTAAAGATGAAATATCATCATTGTTCCAAATGTTTTTCCTACCCCTTTCTTTAAAGCATAACTTTTAATAGAATAAATTTGATTACACAGAAAAAATTAGTATAGTTTTAAATACCAAAATTATTCATACAGTAAATATTTTATTTTATTTTGTATCTCCCACCAAAATTATTACATCAAATACTTAAAATTGTAAAATATGCAAACTGATGATTTTTTTCTAATTAAATATTTTAAATAAACAAGTAATTGTAAAAAATATATGTATTTTAAACAAATGTTTATTTAAATGAATCAATGAATTAATTGAAAAAAATAATATTTTAATTAAATCAATTAAGTAGTTGATTGAATAAAACAAAATATTTATTTGAACAATTCACTATTTTTTTTATTTATAATACTCCTTTTATTTGCTTTACACTTTTTCTTATGCCATCACATTTTTAGAACAATTTGATGTAAATTAATTTTATTTTAAAATTTGTTTGTCAACTTTTTTCAAGGATATGATTTTAAGGGTAACGTCATGTGTTTGGTATCAAGAATTTGCCAGTTAAGCTGAAGTGAAGATCGATATTGCTGTTAATAGACGGAGGAGGAAAGCTTTTAATGAAGAACTGAAAGATAAGGCTACATAAACTTCATTGGGCATGGAATTGTATTTACAATCCTCCAAGTCACTTGTATGTCACAAAAAGAAGTTACTGTATTAATTTTTAGGAATGAGTAACCATCACACGTTGGGGCAAAAGGAGTTGAAAATGGCGCTTAATATTCAAAGAGGTGATATCAATATTTTAATGATTTGAATTTATTTCTTTATGTATTGTTAGGAAAAAAATTTATTTTAGCATTTCTTTTGCAGAATGGTAATGTCCATACGTCAATACATTGGGGTAAAATTAGACTAAAATGGAAGCTTAATTCAATATTTTAATGATCAATTTTTTTTTATTTATTAGTATGTGAAAAATGTATTTTTAGAAATCAAAGATTTTGGTGATGACCGTCTGTCCATTCATTGGGGTAAAATGGGCCAGGAAAAAGCGATATCAATATTTTAATAATCACGATTTAATTTTTTATTTATTAGTTAGTTAAAAAATGCATCCTTAAAATACCACGATTTCTTTTTTGGGCAGTATGGTGATGTTCGTCTGTCTATACATTGAGATTAAATGGGTCAAAAAAGTACAGAAAAATTTCAAATAAATATTTTTATAATCATGGCTTATTTTGTTATTTAGTAAAAAATTCATTTCTAGAATTCTATTTTTTTGGCGGAATGGTAATATCTGTCCGTCCGTCTGTATTTTGGGGTTAAATGTGTTAAAAACTGCTTACTTCAGGTAACTTATTTCAGAAAAAAAATTATATCAGTACTTAAGTGATTAAATTATTTGTTTGATTAAATTATATGTTTGATTAAATTATCTATTAGTAAGTAAAAAAAATGCATTTTTAGTATACTAAAGCTTTTTTTTTTTGGCAGAATGGTAATGTCCGTTAATTTCAATTATTTTTTATTAATAGATGTATTTCTTTTAACTTTAAGGACTAAGTAATGAAACTTGGTATAAAAAATAGGTTTTTTTTTAATTAATTTTAATATTTTTATATAACAAATACAATATTAAAAAATTTTTTATCCACTATAATTTTCTTCGTCACTATCTGAACCATCTATATAACAGTTATCGTTTTCTTCGGCTTCTGTAAGTATAAGAAAATCAACTTCGGTTAGAGGTCGGTCGCACTATAAGGTTTTTTTTTTAATTAATATTTTTCCCCATACTAGATATGATAAACTATTAAATATATTTTCGTTGGATTTTTGTCTAGTACATTTTCGTGAAAAATTTTACATTTTACAATTTACATTTTTTGTTTTATTGCGTCTTATTATTATTGTTATTTTTATTACGTGAAATGTCAAATGTGTTTGTTTTTTCTAAACAAAAATTAAAGTTGACATAAGACATGTCAATGCAAAAACAAAATACATGGGGTTTTCTTGGTGTTGTAGTTGCTGTAGGGTATTCGTTACCTTACTTTTTGTACTATGGAATTTATAATGAAAATTATTTTTTGAAACATTCGCTTATCAAAATATTGCTTGTTCTTATGTTGGATAATTCTTATATTAAAGATTTTTTATGAAGGGAACTGTTTAAAAGACTCAAATAATGTTCGCAAGAGCATTTTTTTCTCTAAACAAATGGAAGTAAAATGAAAATAGAAAAGCGAATGAAAGGTTAGCAATATGTGAGTGTTTGTAAAAGTGGTTTTTGCAACAAGTCTTCTAGACAACTAGGGAACTCATGTCTATCATTTATTGAAAACATTATCTCAAATTTCAGGAAGAAGCAATGGCGATGCCATATTAAACCTGCTTCAAGTCTTAGGATTTGAGTCATCAAGAATAATTTAATTCAAAACTAAAATAACTGATGAATACTAGTTACTCCCTCAAAGATTGTAATCTACTATTGATTATATCGTGCGGCATCGTACCAAAGAGTTGTTCATTACTGCTTGGAGAGTTGAAACAAGAATAGCTGCAATTGCTTCTCGAACGGATTTCTTTAGTTCATTCTAATTTGTTGGTTTTGCTTCGTAGACTTCCTGTTTTGCAATAACCCCACAAGAAAAAGTCAGGTGCAATAAGGTTAGGCCACCTGGGGGGCCCACGGAATGTGGAGTTATTGGATATCAGCTTATTGGGAAATTTTTGTTGCAATTATGTTATAACAGGCCGGGTTATTTGAGGAGTTGCACCATCTTGCTGAAACCACACAGAGTTGAAAGAAATTCACATTCGGCGTAATTCTTGATAGAAAAACTCTCTCAGCATGCTCAAGTAACTGTTTCCAGTAACCGTAACGGTATGATCGTTTTCTTCGAAGAAGTAGGGCCCAACAATGCAGCGTGATGAAACTGCACATCACACTGTGACACGAAGTGGATGCAATTCCGTCACATGGAGTATCTGTTGGTTGGAAGCACTCCATATTCGACAATTTTGTTTTTTTATGTTGCCGTTTAAATCGAAATGGGCTTCGTTAGACATAAAAAGACAGTTCAATATGTTTTCGCCCTCTTCCGCCCTTTGAAGCATCTTCTGGGAAAATTTCAAGCGAATCGGGCAAATCTGCTGCGTTCAGTTTGTTGGCCATTTGAATTTTATATGGGATTAGGTCCAAAATATTGTGCATAATTGACTGCAATAACTGTCTGCTTGTACACATTTGAGCACATAAGCTTCTTGTCGAAACTCTTGGATTGTTTTGTATGGCAGCAGCTACAACAGCGATTGGTAAAGTCTTCTTTTGACTATCCCATTATGGTCCATCTGCTCGGAGGATTGCCGCCGTGCGTGAAAGCGGCGGATAATCCAAATTCTTGTTTGAGTGTCCCAGTTATCAATTTTTGTTAAATCTAAAAATCAATCATAGAAAAAAAAAAATTATTAAATTTTTTTGGTAGCGACTTTCATCAACCACCAGTATATATATATACATATATATATATATATATATATATATATATATATTTTTTTTTTTTTCTTTTTTTGCTATGAAAGCCTTTTTCTTAAAAAAAAATACACCGAAAATTAATGAACATTGATTTTTTTTTGCTTTTTTCCAAAATATAAAAAAAATTTTGAATTTGGGCAGATCAGTATACAAAAACAACGCAACCTAGATTTTGTCTATTTTTATTCGGTAGCCTATTTTATTACAAAAAGTAAATTTTTAAAATTCAATTAATCGCCCAACGTTCATCGGCCAGAATAACAAATACATATGAATTTATTTCTGTTAAAAAGAAAATTTTATTTTTTTTAATTTAATTTAAAATTATCAAACAAACCAATTAAAAAATGATTGAATGAATTAACAGTGTTAATTGAAAAATTTTAGGCAATAATTTTTTCTGTGTGTAATGAATCTATTACGAAAGTTAATACATATATGTATTTAGTTAACCTTGGTGTTAACTAAGTAACTCGAACGTAAATTTAATTATAAAAAACAAAAACGCTTCTTCGTATATTTTAACTTAAATATAATCTTAGTCAGCCAAAGTTCTGTAACTACAACTTGTAAGAAAGATGAACGCAGGAAAAAATTACACTTTTTTTTTGTAAAATAAAGCGACAAACACATAAAAATAGAAAAGTTTTTTTTTGCTTCAGATTTTTTATAAGAATATTCCTTAAGCAAAAAAAGAAAAAAAACTCATTTTAGTTTTTGGTGATTTTTGTTTCTTCATTCTGATACCCTTCGTGGGTGTATGTGAGTGTAAATCTAAATAGTTGAGAAAGTTATTTATCAAGAGTTGTGACCAGTGTTGCCAAAAGCTAAGCGAAAAAAAGTGCTAGAATTTACAAAGAAAAATGTCAGAAGCGCTAAAAATAAAAGGGTTTAAAAAAAAGTGTTCATCATTTCTTATTTTATTTTCTGAGATAATAAGAAAGGACTTTTTATTATTTAATCCGGATTATAGAGTAATGGAATGGAAAGTTAGGAAATGCCGCTCGGATTACCTGAACAATATCTTAAAATGAATCAAAACAAAATTTTTATTAAAATTCGAATTTTTAGCTAAATGATATTCCAAAACCAATGTTTGGCAAAAAATAAAATTCTCTATAAATTTTGTCTTAAAAAAAAAAATGATTTAAAAATGTAACAAAATTTCAAAAACCAAGTTTGAGCGCTATATTCGACTGTGCCGAATATTTTATACCCTTCACCACCTTACTAACATATATAATAGAATTTAGGCCTTAAAGTATGCTTTTATATTTTCACATTTATACTTATAAAAATAATCAAAATTTTTTCCAAATTACAAAAAAAAAAAAAAAAAATTAACTATAATAGCTAGCATTGCTTTCTTAAAAAACAACAACACTGATAGCTTCTGATGACTACTAAATTTATATATATATATATATGTTTGTATGTAGATACATACTTATATAAAAAACAACAACACTGAGTCATTGAAGTACTTCTATTTCCAACTAAAAGACTTCCAAACATTCATAAAAAATCATTATGTGTATGTATATACAATCAACAACTGCTGCTCGCTTATACAAAAAAATGTGGGTGCATTACAACACATTTGCACAAAAAAGAATTCTGAAGCTTATATGCAAACTTCACGAAGTTCAAAAATGAGTTTTGACCGATATTTTAGTTAATAATGAACCGATTTTGTTCATTTATTCCGCAAAAACATTCCAAAATAAGATTACGACTTTTCTGTGCAAAAAATAAATCAACAACTGCTGCTTGCTTATACAAAAAACAACAACATATATATGTTTGTGTGTGTGCATATTTACAACACATTTGCACAAAAACGAATTCTGAAGCTTATATTCAAACTTCACGAAGTTCAAAAATGAGTTTTGACCGATATTTTAGTTACTAATGAACCGATTTTGTTCATTTATTCCGCAAAAACATTCCAAAATAAGATTACGACTTTTCTGTGCAAAAAATAAATCAACAACTGCTTCTTGCTTATACAAAAAACAACAACATATATATGTTTGTGTGTGTGCATATTTACAACACATTTGCACAAAAATGAATTCTGAAGCTTATATGCAAACTTCACGAAGTTCAAAAATGAGTTTTGACCGATATTTTAGTTACTAATGAACCGATTTTGTTCATTTATTCCGCAAAAACATTCCAAAATAAGATTACGACTTTTCTGTGAAAAAAATAAAACAAATACGTTTTTAAAGGCCGTTTTCGATTTTTTGGCGATATCTCAGCCATTAATAAACCGATTTCGTTGATTTTTGTCAGCATCATTCTAACTAATATTCCCTATAATTGGACTGGGGCTTTTTAAAAACTGATTTCAACAGACAGACGGACATCGTTATATTGACTTCCTATCAATAAGGGTCCAGAAAATATATACTTTTTGGGGTTCTAGGTAAATTACAAAGAGAATGACAATTTTATATATACTGTTTACACCTGTGGTGAAGGGTATAATAATTCGTTTCGAAAACGAAACGAATTGAAATCGAAACAACTCAGCAAAAACTTTTTGGTTTTCGGTAATAACAACTACTTATTAAAGTAGTTTCTTGGTAATGAGGCGTCATTATTATTTGCCTACTCTGTATTACATTAATAAGCACTCAAAAATATAATACAGTAATATTGCAATCACGTGGATGAGTTGGCTAGAGCGCAGGATTAACAACCAGAAGCTTGTTGGTTCAACCCCATTCTGAAGCTGTTAGTTTTTTATAACAAAATGTCTAAAAAGATATTTTAAACTAAATATAGTTTTTGTCGCTTAGGATGCAATGTGCGAGATGGTGTACTGAGTAAGACGTTAGTCAGTAAAAACGAATGGTTAGTGTGTGTCCAAGTTCGAGTCTCACTGACGGAAAAAATTTTTTGTTTTTTTATTTTTGTTTTCATTTAGGTACATATTTTTGAGTACCCCAACAGTCAAAAAATAACTACATGAATTTGTGGACAAGTCGAACAAAAATAAGTAGTTTATTTTTGTTTCAAAAATACCAGGAACGCAAAGTTTTTGCTGTGAAGTAAGAAAAATATAGCCGGTAAAGCCCGACCATATGATACCCCACACCATTGTGCATGTTTGTCAAAATTCGTGGAGAGATCTTATATTAGACATGTGGACAATTGTGGACCGATACTTTTACTAAGTGTAAAATAAAATATACGAATACAGAATATTATGTTAATATGAACATTTGTATGGTGATTCCCGAAAGTGGGCTTATATGGGAGCTATGGTAAATTATGGACCGATCCTCATAAAATTTGTTACTATGATTTCTACTTATGTAAAACTTATTTGTGTCGAATATAAACTTGATACTGAGATGTGTATGTGATTTATGCACGTTAAAATGATTTTCGGAAGAGGGTTTTATATGGGAGATATTGTCAATTATGGACCGATCTTCACGAAATTTGGCAAAAAGATTGCTACTTATACAAAACTTCCTTGCAACGAATTTCATTAAAATATTGCTATACTTAAGACATTTATCGATCGTTAAACCCTATTACAGGAGGACATTTGTATGGAGGCTAGGTGAAATAATGGACCGATCATGTCCAATTAGGCTTCGTCCTTGTGTCATGAAAGTCCAAATTTCTATAAGTGCCAAATTTCATTGAATTATCTTCAAAATTGCAAACTGTACTTTGTGCACAAGGTTTACATGGACAGCCAGCCAGCCGTGCAGTCAGTCAGACGAACTGACATCGTTAGATCGACTCAAAAAGTGATTCTGAGTAGAATGGTATACTTTAAGGTGGTTTTTGGATAACTTTACATCAGCACAAACGTATAATACCACCTATGGTGCTGTAGGGTATAAAAAGCTAGAAAAAAAGGTAGAAACTAAAACGAAAATTTTGAAATTTCAATAGGCTTCGTCCTTCTGTCATGAAAGTCCTATGTGCCAAATTTCATTGAATTATCTTCAAAGCCAAACGGACGGACATCGCTAGATCGACTCAAAAAGTGATTCTGAGTCGATTGGTATATTCTAAGGTGGGCGTTCGATGACTTTTTCTGTGCGTTACAAATATCAACACAAACATATAATACCTCAACCACCTATGGTGGTGTGTTGTAAAAAAATGTATGATGCATAGATTAATAAGTAGATATTTATGTGAGAGAAAAAACCCTGATTCAATTGTCCAAAACCTTACTCATGCAACAACAAAGTACATGTCGCATAATTATTATCCGTTTAAATAAAAATTCAAAAACAACAATATCATAACTAGTAAAATTAAAAAATTTGTATTTTTTTTATTTTGCTTTTTAATAGTTTCAAAATATAATTTTTGAGTATAACGTAAAATATTTTTAGAATAAACTTTTAAAACCAAAACCAATTACACTATTTTATCAATTATTTAACTTTGCATTTATCATAATTATTTATTATTTATTTTATTTATTTTATTTATTTTAATTTGGGATATCATTTTTTACATTTCTTAAAAGTAGAAAGCACTGAATTAGTACACTGTGCCGTGTGCTGTTATTCTGGATCAAATTTTTTGGGAGAGCAAAATTAGTGTCCTTGCGTTGGTATTCGGGACGTCACTAAAAGTGCTAAATTGGCAACACTGGCTGTGACTGACATTGATGATTGACAAGGTTGAGAACTATATCAAAAAAATAAATGAAGAAAAGCTCTAAGAATGCATTAAACACTAAAATGACAAAAATAATAAAAAGTGATATAAACGTACGACTATTAAAAAGTTTGTTTTTCTCTTCAAGTACTTAGTATTTAGTGGTAAAGAAAAAGTATCACCATTTTTATAAAAGACAATGTAAGTTAGAGAAATTATAAGATGATTGAAAAGCGCCTGAAAGTTACGTTACTTTGTGGTTATTTAGTTATTGGATGCATTTCCGCTATTAGTATAATAAAGAGGAAGTTGTAAAATTAAAAAAAAAAAAATGTTTTTTTTTGGGACACAAAAGAATTGAAGAAATATTCTCAATATTAATTGAATTTGTTGATGTAATGATGTCCTTCATTTAGTCCGTCTGTCTAAGGATATTTAGTTATTGGATGTACTTCCAATGGATATTAGGAAAATAAAGAGCAAGTAGATAAATTAAAGAAAACATTTTTTATATAATTTTGTAATACAAATAAATAAAATGGATTTTAAAGAAACCTCAACAAAATTTAACTAATTTGTTGATTTTGTGATGTCCGTCAGTTCGTCCATCCGCACAGAAAGAAATTATGGGATGAAATTGGTTAATTAATTTATTTATTAGTTTCAAATTTGTATTTAATAAAATTTATTTATTTATATAATTATTCTTTGTGAACTTATACTTCGATTTAAATGTAACTTGAAGAAAAAAAAAAAAAATATTCACAATTCTTAGAAAAATTAAAAAACAAAAAATATTTGAAAAAAAAAATATTTTGTATGTTTCAGATTTTTTTTTAGGACTTTTTGGTGTATTTTTATCCAGAAGGATGTTTTATAATACAAAAAACTAGTAAGTATTCGCTTCGAATGTTTAGTAGCACAAATATTTATATATATATATCATATAGGAACATATTATTGCATATATAACATATTTAGAACAACAAAAATTACGGGTATGATCTGTTATTTTAACTGTGGTGCGTCAGAAAAAATAATTTGGTAAAAAACAATTTCGTGTGAATAAAAATTTTTAGGGTTTTCATGATTTTCCATAAATTGTAATTAAATTTGTCTTACGTTGTTTCTCCTTTTAGGAAGTTTGTAAAATGTTTAGTCTTCCAGTGAAATTTCCATCGAAAGCGGATCCCAAATATTGTAGAAGTTTCATTCATTGATGATAGAAAAAGGAAAGGATTTACACTTTTGAAAAATATATATCTACATAAAGGTAAGTAATTGCGAATTATTTTTTTTTTGTAATTTCCAATCTAATATATATTTTGTCTTTATAGATGCGTCATTCATACCCTTTTTTATAAAACCCATTTTGTCCGAACTTTCTTCGAAATAGCTATAAATGCGTTAAACGCATGCCCTCATTTAATACATTATGTATACATTATTACATAACATACTTTAATTCCGAAATTTACATAAACTAATTACAAACGTCTGTTAAATTCATTACATCAAAAACTATTCATACATATTACATACAAATATTATATGGATTTCATTTACAAATATTGTTTTAAAATATTTTAATAAAATTTATAATTGAAAAAAAAAAAATAATGTACATAAATCTCATTTTCTATTTTAATTTGTTGGTAATAGAAGGTAAAGATTTAGTTCATTTTTTATTCAAATCAATTAATATTTTTCTTAATTTTACGAAAAAGTTCAATCATAAATATAATTTATTTGATAATTGAAGTTAATTGAAATTTGCAAAAAAAAAGAAAAAAAAAAATCTGTTGTTTTACTTAATTAATATTATCTTTATGATGATTGGAGCAAACAAAATGTTAATTAATATAAGCAATTTTGTAATTGAAATCCATTTTCATTTTTTTTTTCTGTGCGTATATCTTTCTGTCTATTAAAAATTAGATTTTTTTAAATTTTAATACGTTATATTCAATTAAAATTTTAATGTATATATTACTATATATCATGATATAAATATAAGAAAGTAGTTCCACTTCACTCTTAGAATAATTATACCCCACACCACCATAAGTAGTTGGGGTATTATGCGTTTGTGTTGATATTTGTAACGCACAGAAAAAATCATCCAACACCCATCTTAAAATATACCAATCGACTCAGAATCACTTTTTGAGTCGATCTAAGGATGTCCGTCCGTCCATCCATCTGGCTGGCTGGCTAGCTGTTAATGTAAACCTTTTGCACAAATTACAGGTCGCAGTTTTCAAGGTAATTCAATGAAATTTGGCACGTAGAATTTTCATGATACAAGGACGAAATTGGTTACGATCGGTCCATTATTTCATCTAGCCCTCACAAAAATGTCCTAATAGAATAAGGATTTAACGATCATAAATGCCTTAAATATAACAATATTTTAATGAAATTCAGTGTAAGGAAGTGTATAAAGTGTCAAATTTCATAAAGATCGGTCCATAACTGACCATAGCTCCCATATAAAACCTTCCGAAAATCACTTTAACGTACATAAATCACATACACATGTTATTAACAGGTTTATATTCGATACAAATAAGTTTTATATAAGTAGAAGTCATAGTGATAAATTTTATGAGGATCGCTCCATAATTTATCATAGCTTCCATACAAGCCCACTTTCGAGAATCACCCTAAAGTGCATAATTTCATACAAATGTTAGTATTAATATTCTGTAATATTCTGTATTCGTATATTTTATTTTACACCTAGTAAAAGTATGGGTCCATAATTGTCCACATGTCTAATATGGACCCCTTCACGAATTTTGATGGACATGCACAATTTTTGTAAATAAACACACAAGCGTTGCCACAAATTAAAAAGAGAAAATTATTTTGGCATATATTTTATTATTTATAATTTATATATTTAAAATAACTACTTTTGTCGCATACATGTTGGGACTTTAAAAAACGCACATCTGTGTTTTTTTCTAAAGTACCTAGTGTTACAGCAATTATTTAATATTTAAAAATATCCATTTAATAAATAATTTGTAACTAAAAATATCTTTTTTATTTAATGGTTTAGAAATATACTATTTGCATTAAATGAATGCATGAAACATAGAATACACCTAGAAGTTTATGTGAGAGGCAACTCAAACTAAATTTTCAAAAAAATTATTTATTTTTTCAAAATACAAAAACAAAATATATATGACTACGGGTATTTTGTTGTTGTATGAATTAGGTTCTTGATCAGATTTTTTCTATCACATAAATATCTAGTTATTAATCTATAGCGGGAAATTTTCTTATAATTTGACTATTATTGTTTTATCATATATATATAGTATCTGAACAAACTCAGAAAAATTTATTAGATTGTCAGAAAAATTTATTAGATTGTTTGTTTCGAAAATAATTCAATGGATATTTGGAAGGACTCCCAAATGATATACATTTTATTCTGATCGGTTTACAATTAACAGATATATAATAGTTTATATAACGAAATTTTGAATCTGTATATCTCTTAAACTAAAAGCTTAGCTAAAATGTATATATCACTAAACTTAGAACAAAAAACTCTATTAAATGTAAAAAATTTTTTCAAGATCATATATATATATATATATATATATATATATATATATTTTAATTATTTTTAATAATTTTCTCAATGTACCTGAACAAAAAAAAGAGTAAACAAAAATCTTGGAATTTTTAAAAATTTGTACTGTAGCACGATTTGAGAGAATAGAATTAGTATTGGCTTTAACGTCAGATCATAGAATACGACAAGAAGTTTATGTGAGAGGAACTTCGAACTAAATTTTCAAAAATAAATTGCTAATTTTTTTCAAAACACATAAACAAAATATATGTGATTACATATACATATTTTGTTATTTGCATGAATTAGGTTTTTGACAAATGGATCAGGTTGTTTCTTTCACATAAATATCTAGTTGTTAATCTATGCTTCAGATGGTTATCATGACAAAATTAGAGTGTGGCTTTATCTTATTATTTTTATATTATGCTATATATCCAAATATATCATTGAATTAAAAATGCCTACTTTAGCTTCTAAACAACCCCCAAAGTGACGAATTTCTTTATTTTTTAATACTCTTTAAAAAAAAAATATATATATATATATATTTTTTTCTTTTCATCTTTTTTTTTTGTTTTCTTCTGCTCTGAAGATTCCGCCAGAAAAGCAAAATTTAAACTTAATAGAAATGCCATTTAAATGGCGCCGTTTTTTTGCTTAAGGTTTACTTCACAATAAAATAAAAATTTTGTTAGAAAAATTGAATTATTGTTATTATTTTATTTTCTTAAGCATTTTATGTATTTGTTGTAATAAAATTTAAATAATATTGTTTAACTAATAATGTCTATATAATATTTTTTTTTAAATTTATTTTGTAAAGGAAAGCAAAAATTCAATTATAAGTTTAAATTTATTAAATTGTGCCCATGTAATAAGTGTACAATTGTTTTAGGAATGGGGAATTTATATTAGAATTACACATTTATAAGTTGAATTTTTTGGGGATAAATCCCTACAAGCAAAATAATACGAAAGTGATTCGAATTCGTATTGCTTAGAAGAAAAAATTTTATTGCCGCAATAATCATATTTGTATTGCGAAAGTTTCCCACATTGGGAGAGATTGTGCATCACAGGCGATACATCTAAGCAATAAGGAATCAATACGCCTGTGAGAAAAATAGGAAATATTGCTACATAATTATCTAGGTGAAAAAAAGAAGATACTGCCAGATAATCTACTGGTAGATGTATTAGATATATAGAAAAATTATCACTAAATAAATCTTGAAATAATATAATAAAAAAATCTTTTATATCTTGTCAAGCATGCATGAACATAAATCTTAACATCATGAATCACGAAAACTGAAACGCTTGCATAAAATATCAATTTTTTCTTTGCTAAGACTAAAAAATTTCTTCAAAATTGTGATTGAAAAATAAAAGTATTGCATTAATTCCTTCCAAATGATCTCAATGGTATAACATCAATTTATCGGGAAGTGATAATCACCTTACTGAAAAAAGAGCGATATTTTGAGGATAAAAATACTAAAAAAAATTTTAATTTTTTTATAATTTTTGTTGTTTATTGCTTAATTTTCTTTAAACTAATAAATATGCAATATTAGAAAAAAATTGCTTTGATGATTTTTGTCCAAATAACAAAAAGAAGATATTGCGTAAATTTTTTCCAGAAAGATATCTTCTATATGTTTATAGGGATATATTGAAAAGTAAATTTGAAATATTATAATTGGTTGTGGCGAATTTTATACACCCTTCATTTTATTATCAAATTTTTTCAAAAGGAATTTTTTTAATATGATTCCATTTGTATCAAATACATGTATACTTTTTCAAGTAGACACAGAAAAAACAAACGGAAAAGTACTTTAAATACTAGTGGTAGCATATTACATTTGTCGTTACGTTTGTAACACTAAGAAAAAATAATTTAATACTTCATAAATTATACATATTCTTGGCCTATATGAATCTCTAGGTCCACTTAGCTATTTAATTACTTGCTCTATTTAAATAAAAATCATCCACATTAATTTTTTTTCTTAAGCAGTTTCAGATTTTAAATCAACCAAATCGGTTCAGTAGAAAGTAATTTATAGAACAATATCTGAACAAAATTTTTAAATTAACTACTTTATCTTAAAAAATATTTTTTTTAAGATAAATTAAATAAAATTTGTCCAAAATTTATGTTTATCTCACATTACTAGCATAAATTAGCTGAATCGGACCAGTAGAAGTAAAGTTATATACAAAAATTTCAACAATTTTATTTTATTTTACCACAAAAGTCACCTTCGCATAGTGATCACTACACGTGGGATTTTTTGAAATAATTCTGTAACTTGTTAACCGTTGGAGATATCTAAATAAAATTTCATATGGTTAGAGTTGAGATGCTTTAAAATTCACTTGGAGGAGCACAGGTCCCTAGTGGGTCACACGGGTAGACGGTGGACAACTAAAATTGTTCACTTCGGGTATGTATTTTATTTTTTTTGATAGACGGTGGACATCTAAAATGTTTCACTTCTGGTATGTATTTTATTTTTTTTTAATACGTAAATAATTCATTTATGACTGGAATGTAAAAAAATTTCTATAAAAACATGCTTACACCTATATGTTATCTCTTTTAGTTTAAAAGATGTTAAGGTCGAAGTAAATTTTACCCTTATTTCTGGCCTATTTTTTCAGTTTTTATGCTGATGACACAGCACTTATAACAACTGGAAAAGTGTCTAATTTTGTTGTAAAAATGGGACAAACTTTTACATGATAAAAATACTTTTTCAAGTGGAAGATTAAAATTAACGAATTAAAAACTCAAGTAATAATATCCCCGTTTAATTAATCACCTAAACGAACTCCCACTATAACACTTAATATTCAAGGACAGACACAACGTTTTCAGATTCCCTTAAGGAATTACACTTCTTCAAAAGCTATTCTACAAACAGAGACAAAAGCACTCAAGTGTGACAGAGTTCTGTATCATCTATTAAATCGCAAGCCTAGTTTAAATTATATATATGCGGACTCCTACCATAAGACTTAATATTCAAGGACTGACATAACGTTTTCAGATTCCGTTCAGGAATTACACTTAATCAAAAGTTAACTTTTAAACAGCACATTCTACAAACATATACCAAAGCACTCAAGTGTGACAGAGTTCTATATCATCTATTAAATCGCAAGCTTAGTTTAAATTATAAGAACAAAATATTACGGATGTCAAGTATGTGCAACAAAATGTGAAAAAACTTATTTAAAGAAACAACAAATAATACAAAGCAAACATTTTAAAATGATATATTATTTACCCCGTTCGTACTGTAGCTCAGAAATTAATTTCATTGGGTAAAAGTTTAAATTTTTGTTGACATCAATTTCCGAAGTTTTAATGCCATTCAATAGTAAACTTATTGAACCTAAGATGCCCGAAAAATTAGATCAAAATATTAGTAATTGTGGGCGTGTCATGTTGTTAAAGGAAAATATTTTATGTTATTTTATAAAAAAATGTGATTTTTGTAAATTTTATCAGAAGTAAATTCTCATTTCTTGCATAATTTTATCGATAATTGGCAGTTTTTTCTTTTATTATATTGGTCGAATAATAGTCTTTCAGAAATGGTATGACATGTCATTTTACCGCTTATACCTGCTGTATAATTAAATGTTTTCTCTGGTACTATATTTTGGTCAAATTTGAATTTTAGTGAATTAGAACTTTTTAGGGTCAAAAGGAGTTAAACAAAATTCACTACCAAATGAAAGGCGAAAGTGTCCACTTTAACCCCATATATACTTTTGTACCTGTCTGGACCCATCTTTAGAACACTTTTTCCATTTAAATGAAATTACTCTCAAAATTTTTTCGTGAAACACATACTAAAAATCAGTTATGAATTGGATTTTAAACCTACAGGATCAATAATTAACAACGACATCAATAAGAAGTTAAGAAGTTTAAAAAACGAACATGTTCAGGACGAATTTCTCAAATATGGGTTAATTATAGATCAACCAAATCATGGACCAGGGAATACGAATGATGGGAACACAGCAAGAAGGTTTTTTTTCAGATCCCGAAAGATCATCTGAAATAACAGGTTTTCAAGATTTAAAACAATTATTGAAGGACTTGTGTGTAATGAACAAATTGATGGTAGAAAATTTGGTAATTATGCGAAGGAAACTGTACGAATATATACAACCAAATATCCGTGATGAAATATGTCTTCAACAGTTTACAAAATCCTTTTTCATGGAGAAGATGTCACTAAGCATAATTTAGTACCACTTGGAGATGTATCAGAGGAAGGCCAGGAAAAAAGAAGTAAGAATTACAGATTTTATAGAGAACACAAAACCAGAAAAATATCACGAAATTTTGCAAATGAAGATCTATTTAATATATTACTGGTAACATCAGATCCGTTCATCTCTAGGGATGATTTAGATGAAGAAGCATAAAGGCTGCTAGAGGATAGAAATTTCCAATCGAATGTGTAATAATTATAATTTTGTTTTACTGTTATTTAAGTAAAAAATTAAACAAAAACTTTTAGTTATAATAAAAAATAAAAAAATTGTGTCCTTAATGTTATTTAAATAAAAAACAAAATAAACATTAAAAAAAATCGACAGTTTTCTGCCCGAAAACAAACTATTCTAGTGGTATCGGTTCTTTAAGAACCGGTTCTATTGGAACCTATTCTAGAATTGATAAACAGGGAACCTATTCACAAAATTATCCTGGGTAATATTAAAATGTTTTTTTTTTTATCTGCTTATAACTTTTTTTTGTAAGTAAAGCTGAATCAAAAAATAAAAAGATCCGCATTTTCATACTAAATGCTATAAAAAACTTAAAAGTTCAAATTTAACCTTAAATTTCTCAACAACTGCTAAACCGATTTTAATGAAATTAAAGCTGGAGTAAAATTCAGGAAAATATCTCCCTTGAGAAAAAAAATAAGTTTCTAGTTGCAGAGTTTTGACCGATTCTGACAACGATTCTGAGCCACTGTGCGCCGATTAGCGTTCAAAAGTTTCCTTTCATGGCTGAAAATCTTCAAAATATAGAAAATATAGACTAAATTCAAAATTTTCATATAAAATAGGTCAAATTTGGGAGGATGTATACTTAGGCCGCTTGGGCTAATGGTATCTTTTTTTCTACTTTAAAATCACCCTTGTGAAGATACCTCCCAGAAAAGTATGAAATTATTATTATATGTTGTGTGAGTTTAGAAAATTTTTCAGCCAAGAAAAAAAAATCTAATTTTTATAATTTTAAAATTCAAAATCTTTTACTTTTGTACTCAGTAAAGATATCGATATGAAGAAATACAATATTTTTAGCAATGTCTACAATCAACGAAAATTTCGGTTTATCGTTTAAAATGATAATGTCCAAAAAATTTTAAGGTTTTTGTAAAAGGAATCCCACAATTCCCAAAAAAACGTCGAAAATCCCAAAAAATGCAACTTTTCACTTTTTCGCCCATAAAGTCCACATTTTCCCTTTGTAAATTCTTAATAACACATAAATTCCGAAGTTGCATTATGTTTGCTGATGTATGCTCTGAGATTTTAAAATATATAGACTAAATTCAAAACTTTCGTATAAAATAGTTCAAATTTAAGGGGATGTGTACGCTTAGTTTGTTGGGATTTTTTCTACTTTAAAATCATCCTTGTGAAAATATTTTTCAGAAAATTATTAAATTATTATATGTTGTGTAACTGTAAACACTTTTTTTTTTGCCAAGAAAAGAATAAAGATCTTAAATTTTGCAATTTTAAAATTGAAAATTTTTTATGTTTGTACTTGGTAAAGATATCGACTTAAAATATTCTTTAGTCGATAGAAAATTTTGTTCTTTGTTGGGCTATATATTGAAAAAACAAGCTGGACCAAGATTTTGCTAAATTGAGGTAGCTGAAAATTCAAATAACTTGAAAGTTATAGGAGATAAATAACACAGGTGGTCATATTTTTCGTAGGTGTTACCGAGGGCTCTAAAAGGGTGTAAAAATATTTTAAATTATATGAGAATCAAAAATTTGTGAATCGGTTAAAAATTTTCTATGTCAGAGGTACCCTAATTTTAACCCGAACAGCTCCCCTCCTGAGGGCTATGTGGTGCTGTGTTTCAAAATTTAAAATTGTGAAATTTTATGTAAATTTAATTAGCCGAATAGGGCTTACATATTTATTACAAAAAAATTGTATTTGCATTGTAAGAAAACTAGTTTTTCAGTTTTTACCAATCTGTAAAAACTACACCGAGAGTGAAAAAAAATAAAATTTTTTTAGACATATAATATGCTATATGTTATCTATTTTTACCTAGAATTAATTACTTTCGCCAGTTTCATCACTAAATAAATAAATTTATAAGAAATCCTTAGTTTTTGAAAAAATTACATAAATAAAATTATTATGTTTGCATTCATTAATCATTCAAAAACTTAATCATTGAGTCTATAATTTTTTGTTTAGATCAAGCTTACGTTTAAAATTGATAATGTTTTTTGATCTGTTCTATTTCTAAATGATCTAGATTACATTCTATGTCCTTGGTAATGACTTTGGTTATCATTTGTGAGGTAATATGAGGTCTCAAGTACATGTTTGTGGGCTCAATTCTTAGTGGTTCTTTTTCCCATTTAAAATAGAGAATACTATAAATTTATATATTTTTAAGTACTCCTAAAAGTGTGCTATATATTAAAAGAAATAATTTAAACCATTTTAAATGTCTTTTTTTTCCACAAATATTTCTTTTAAAATTATCAAACAAATCATTGTTTTATTATTAAACACCCGCATAAATTCAATACAATAACCAAAACTATACAATTAAATTGACAAATGACTTGAAAATAATTTCAAAAGTAAAAAACTCTTGCACATACACTCACACTCTAAGCACACATTTACAACAGCATAAATTTATGACAAATTTATAATTTATCATATTTTACATATTGCTCGTTCAATTATACAAATAAATTAAGCTAAAGGAATGAAAAAAATACATATATATATATATATATATATATATATATATATATATATATATTAAAAGAAAACTGTGTTGGTGTAGGAAAAATGTATATACAGTACAAATGGAAAAATTATTTAAAACAACAATACAAATGCCTACAATTTGCAATTGGTAATAATAACAAGCATCCATTCATAGTTTTTTTTTATCGTTTTTAAGAAACAAATTCATAAAATAATATTTTTACTACATTGTAATTGAAAAAAAAAAAAAAAAAAAAAAAAAACAGAAAAAATACTCTAACACAACCATTCACTATTTGAGTCATCTAGAACATGTGACAACACCCCCACTTTCAGCTAAGCATACTAAAACTAAATTGTATATTTTTCATTTGAATGAAGATGTGGAGTAAAATAGAAATGAATACTACAAAAAGAATCACAGCCGCGTAAATTCCATTAAGAAATATTTTTTTCTATATTTTCTTTTATTTGCTTTTTTTTTAATGAAACAACAAAACACCCACGTTAAACAATTGAAAATCGTAATTTCTTTATATGCGCCACAAACATCCTCTAACGATTTTATTATTGGTATGAAAACCAACACACACCTACATACATGCACACACACACACAAAATACTAGTTAAATAGTAGTAG
Organism: Protocalliphora azurea; assembly: GCA_932274085.1. Classification (NCBI taxonomy): domain Eukaryota; kingdom Metazoa; phylum Arthropoda; class Insecta; order Diptera; family Calliphoridae; genus Protocalliphora; species Protocalliphora azurea. The sequence goes on along the minus strand of OW026521.1, from coordinate 28,897,104 downwards.
AGTTTTTGTTTAGTATTCATGGAGCTGGTCTAAGGCCAATAATTGTACCACCACGCGTTGCTATAAAACATTTTTCTTTTAAATGTCTCTAGTAATTGAACTGCTGATATAAAGAAAGAATAACAACTCCAACTGCTTTTAAATAAATACTAAAAACACACATACACATGCACTCTAGCTAGAGCAGCAATTTCTATTTTATAGTTTTTAACACACTTACAGGAAGATATACAGAGAAATATAAAAAAAATGGGACCAATGGCTTAAAACATAATAAATTGCAAAAATTAAAATATTTGTCTAAAATAGACAGAAATTTTCTATAGAAAAATTTCTCTCTTAAAATAAACCCAAGTTTTCTGTTGAAAAATATCTCTCTCTTCTTCCATAAAAAATCTCTTCCTTAAAAAACTGAGAAGCATAAGTTTCCTATATAAAAATAACTCTAAAAAAAATATCTCTTTTAAAAAGATATTTTTTTTTTTTGGAAAATATCTTAAAAGAGTCAAAATCTGAGGTAAAATTTCTCTCTTAGAGGAGAACAAAATATTGTGTAGAAAAACATTTCAGTTTAAAGAGATAAATTTCTAACTTAAAAGATATATTTTTTCCATAGAAAAATGTTGCTCTGTAAAGATAACAATATTTCTATAAAAAAATTCCTCTTCATTAAAAGACAAATTTTTCTACAGAAATCTTTCACTCCTTTAAGGGATAAATTTTTCTATAGAAAAATTTCCTTTCTTTGAGAGACAGATTTTTCTATAGCAAAATTTCGCTACTTTAACAGACAAATGTTTCTATAGAAAAATTTCGCTCTTTAAGAGGAAAATTTTTTTGAAGAATTTATTTTTATTTTTCTATAGAAAAATAAAAACGTTTCAGTTTTAAGAGATAAATTTTTAACTTAAGATATATTTTTTCCATAGAAAAATGTTGCTCTGTAAAGATAACAATTTTTCTATAAAAAAAATTCCTCTTCATCAAAAGACAAATTTTTCTATAGCAAAATTTCGCTCCTTTAAGGGACAAATTTTTCTATAGAAAAATTTTGTTTCATTAAGATATAGATTTTTTTATGGCAAAATTTCGCTCCTTTAACAGGCAAATGTTTCTGTAAAAAAATTTCGATCTTTAAGAGAAAAATTTTTTTGAAAAATTTATTTTTATTTTTCTATCTCTTTTGCACTTTTAAGAGAAAATTTTTTCTGTAGAAATTTTTTTTTATAGAAAAATGTCTCTTAAAGAAGAGACAACATATTTTTCTATAGATAAATATCCATTAAAGATCTCTTTCGCACTTTTAGGAGAAAATTTTTTCTGTAGAAATTTTTTTTATAGAAAAATGTCTCTTAAAGGAGAGACAAAAAATTTTTCTTTAGAAAAATGTCTCTTAAAGAAGAAACAACATATTTTTTTATAGAAAAATGTTTCCTAAAGAAAAGACGATAAAGTTTCTATAAAAAAATGTCTCTTAAAGAAGAGACAAGAAATTTTTCTATAGAAAAATGTCTCTTAAAGAAGAGACAAGAAATTTTTCTATAGAAAAATGTCTCTTAAAGAAGAGACAAGAAATTTTTCTATAGAAAAATGTCTCTTAAAGAAGAGACAAGAAATTTTTCTATAGAAAAATGTCTCTTAAAGAAGAGACAAGAAATTTTTCTATAGAAAAATGTCTCTTAAAGAAGAGACAAGAAATTTTTCTATAGAAAAATGTCTCTTAAAGAAGAGACAAGAAATTTTTCTATAGAAAAATGTCTCTTAAAGAAGAGACAAGAAATTTTTCTATAGAAAAATGTCTCTTAAAGAAGAGACAAGAAATTTTTCTATAGAAAAATGTCTCTTAAAGAAGAGACAAGAAATTTTTCTATAGAAAAATGTCTCTTAAAGAAGAGACTAGAAATTTTTCTATAGAAAAATGTCTCTTAAAGACGAGACAACAAATTTTTCTATAGAAAAATGTCTCTTAAAGAAGAGACAAGAAATGTTTCTATAGAAAAATGTCTCTTAAAGAAGAGACAAGAAATTTTTCTATAGAAAAATGTCTCTTAAAGAGGAGACAACAAATTTTTCTATAGAAAAATGTCTATTAAAGAATAGATAACAAATTTTTCTATAGAAAAATGTCTATTAAAGAATATATAACAAATTTTTCTATAGCAAAATGTCTACTAAAGAATAGATAAAAAATTTTTCTATAGAAAAATGTCTCTTAAAGTAGAGACAACAAATTTTTCTCTTAAAGAAGAGATAACAAATTTTTCTATAGAAAAATGTCTCTTAAAGAAGAGATAACAAATTTTTCTATAGAAAAATGTCTCTTAAAGAAGAGACAACAAATTTTTCTACAGAAAAATGTCTCTTAAAGAAGAGACAAAAAAAATTTTCTATAGAAAAATGTCTCTTAAAGAAGAGGCAACAAATTTTTCTATAGAAAAAGAAGAGAAAAATGTTTCTATAGAAAAATGTCTCTTAAAGTAGAGATAACAAATTTTTCTATAGAAAAATGTCTCTTAAAGAAGAGACAACAAATTTTTCTACAGAGAAATGTCTTAAAGAAGAGACAAAAAAATTTGTCTATAGAAAAATGTCTCTTAAAGAAGAGACAAGAAACTTTTCTACAGAAAAATGTCTCTTAAAGAAGAGACAAGAAATTTTTCTATAGAAAAATGTCTCTTAAAGAAGAGGCAACAAATTTTTCTATAGAAAAAGAAGAGAAAAATGTTTCTATAGAAAAATGTCTCTTAAAGTAGAGATAACAAATTTTTCTATAGAAAAATGTCTCTTAAAGAAGAGACAAGAAACTTTTCAACAGAAAAATGTCTCTTAAAGAAGAGACAAGAAATTTTTCTATAGAAAAATGTCTCTTAAAGAAGAGACAACAAATTTTTCTATAGAAAAATGTCTCTTAAAGAGACAACAAATTTTTGTTTAGAAAAATGTCTCTTAAAGAGACAACAAATTTTTCTATAGAAAAATGTCTCTTAAAGAAGAGACAACAAATTTTTCTCTTAAAGAAGAGATAACTAATTTTTCTATAGAAACAATGTCGTTTAAAGAGGAGACAAATGTTTCTTTTTAATAAACAAATTCTGTGGAAATGACAAATTTAAAGTAATAATAAAATATTTTTTATATGTAACACAAAATTTTTCTTTAGCAATTTCTTTTAAGCAATGTGTCTTTCTGTAGAAAATTTGTCATTCCTTTTAGAACGACAAGAGTGATAAATATCTATCTTAAAAGTGGTAGAAAAAATGTTTTCTTATAAAATTAGTTGGTTCTCTTACTTTTTATATCATTCAACATTTATATACTGGATGCACTGCATATTTCCTTTTGCCATTGTTTTGTTCAGTTTATTCGAGTCAGCTAAATGTTTTTGTTTCAACTTTTCTTTTTATTCTTTGCTGTAGTTATTTCTTTTCTGTATCTTCTGGGTTTTTCCCATTCAATGTCTTTAAGTTTCGTAGCTAGAAAATTCTTAAGATCCTGGCCGGCAATAAGTCTTTGTTGTTTTTGTTGTCTAGTAGTTAGAGTTATGTGTTTGTGTGTGTAGAGTATATGGAAAATTGTAGTAAAATAAGTCAAACGTATAAAAATAACAACAACTATTAGCAGTAGTATTAGTTTAGTCATTTTAAAAATTATAGTACTACCCACGCATACGTCATATTTTTCTGCAACAAACACATAAACTCATATAATATGTATATAAAATTGTTTGTTATTCATTGTTTTGTTGTTTTCAAGTTGAATTTATTTTCTGGTATTTTATTCTTCTTTTGTTGTTTTTAGGTATCATTTGCGTAAGTTTTCGTGAAGGCGGTTGTTGGCGGCAATAGTTCTGTTACAGTTTTCATTGAATGACTTTTGTGTGACCAACAAAATATGTATATGTATGTGGGTCTTGCTTGTATGAGAGTTTGGTAGTTTTGCTCACCGAATTGTTTGTTGTCTATTTGTTTAAATTACTTGTTAAAATCTTTTAGAATACTTTTGTTGTTGCAGCTCACAGTGGGACCAATAGCAAAAAAAAAAAAAAAAAAAATAATAAATGTATATCTTCTAAACTACTGGTCGACTCGAATTTAATTGTATTGGAAAATTTAGAAGAAGACCTAAGCTTTCAAAAAAATTATCTTGTTGTCACCCTGTAATAATAAGAGATAAGCCACAGAGTATTAAAGTTTAGAAAATCATAACTTCTACATATAAAGTCCAAATTCAAAGCCCTTTATATTTCGGTAACATGCATGGCGAGATAAAGAAAATGCTTACTTTCCCAAGTTATCTTTTACAGCTAAATAGATATTTAGGCTTGAAATTTTAGAAAAAATTTCATGTTTATCGATTAATAAAAAAATTTCACTCGAGTTTTTTTTTTTTTTAATTTGTGGATGCTGTTAAAATTTAGTAGACACTGATTTATTACCAAATTGTTTGAGATGGGCCCCACTGTGCAGCTGCAGCTTCTATTGCTTTGTGTAGGAGATTACAAAAACAATGACTGTTTGCATTACTTTACACAGATTTTAAAGGTAAAAGAGTGCGTATGTATTTATGGTTACCAAGTTATATTTAATTTTAAATGTTAATGTTTGTAATTGCATTTAGTGTTTATATTTAAAATAGCATTATAATAAATTAATTTAAATTAATGAGTAATAAAATGTCTAAAAATAGGCAATGCATAATAACAATTTTTTGTAGTTGCAAATGTTAATTGCATAGTTTTGTGATGTAATGTTGTTTTGTGTTTAGGCGCAAGTTAGAGTATAAAGGATTTTTAATTTCTCTGGAAGGCTTTTCATATTTAGTTGAAGTTAAGTTTGCTAAAGAAGAAAATGTCATGCAGTATTTATTAATCGCCTTTATTCCAAATATTAGTTTAATGAAGAATATAATTTTATAGTTTTATATTGGCAGTTTTATATCATTTCAGTTCTTATTTCTTGTTTTATTTTCTATCCTTTATTTCGTTTTTTTGTTGGCTAAAGAAAACATTCCATCGCCCACATAATCAATATATAATATATCCTTAAAATCACTACTTCCACAACTAATTCTAATACCTAATAAACTTTATACTGTTACTTCTAACTATTTGTTAGTCGCACAAAAATCAAAGTATTTTCCATGAACATCCTCTAGCTCTTTCTCCTAAAGGATTTCTGATACATCACACATGTATTGCTTTACAACTTACAACACCCTTATAGGGAATAGTACAAGCAATATTAAAGGTTAAAGCGAGGGAAATACCAATAAGTCTGCTGTAAATACAGCGGCAACAACAAAAGATTTCTTGCTTTCATTCTTTCGTTCGTTGCTCAATGAAAATGACACCAACATGTAGTGGGCGATTGTCGTATGATTTTTTTTTTGCTTCGACTTAAAAAGATTTTTTTTTTTGCAGAATGAGAGGCTTTTAAATTCCTGATATAGGGATATAAAAATACATACTCATACATTTTTGAACAATCGGAAAAATACACAAACATTTAGAAAATAAATAAGTAAGTGAAGGGGTAGGAAAGAGTGTAATAAAGACATCTAACATTTATAAGTAAATAGATAAATACACTAAGGAGATATTTAGCACAAAGAATTTAATAGGAAAATAAACGATGGTTTTATTTTATGTTTTGATTTTAGAAATTTATGGTTTTAGAATTTTTTATAGTTTTTTTTTTAATAGTTTTATTGATCTTACTAGCAATTTTTATAAGGGGAAATATTGCTTTACAAAAAGGAATGCAAAATAAGAAGTATAGAGAAGTCTCTGAGTGTCCAAGGAAACAAAACAAGCACCCTACACCTAAAGAAGAAATGTTCACAAATGTTTGTAAACTGATACCATTTAGTGTCAAGAGTGTATTAGACACTTATGTGTTCAATTTGAAAATGGCGTTTTCAAATCCACAGTGAGAAATTCATACTGAATTGGTATCAAATCGAAATTGAATATGTGTCAAATTGAACACGATAATGATATTATAGCAGTATGGATTTGAAAAAGTATCGGTGTTGATTTCACATCATCAATTTTCCATTAAAACTCACCGTTACTTATAAAATAAAAGTACGAAATTAAAAGCATATTAATTTTGTTCATTATTTTTCATAAAAATATAAATAAATTATAAACAAATGCTTATATTAACTGTTTCTTTATTTAAAAAGCTTCCGTCTAAATTGAGCACGCAGGCCTAATGGTGGCACAACCTACTTTAAATCGTCTGTGTTTAAGTACACGCAGAAAAAAATATAGCTGTAGTGACCATAATCTAAGAGCAACATATTATGATTGGAATATATAATCACAACGAAAAATAGAAATAATTTTCAGTAATAATTATTATTCCCTTTTGTCATACTGCGTCCGATTTTGAAGTTGGTTTTTTCCAATTAAAAAGATTCCTTCAAAATTGGGCACGCAGGACTAATGGTGGTACAATCTACTTTAAATCGTCTGTGTTTAAGTACTGCATATTACACGCAGAAAAAAAATATAGCTATAGTGACCATAATCTAAGAGCAACATATTATGATTGGAACATATGATTACAGCGAAAAACGGAAATGATTATAAGTAATAATTTTTATGATTCTTTTTTATCATATTGCGTCCAATTTTATGGTTTGTTTTTTTCCAATTAAAAAGCTTCCTTCAAAATTGGGCACGCAGGCCTGATGTTGGTGAGTTTATTATATATATTATATTATATTACATTATATTATATTATATTATATTATATTATATTATATTATATTATATTATATTATATTATATTATATTATATTATATTATATTATATTATATTATATTATATTATATTGCATACTACACGCATAGAAAAAATATTAAATATAAAATATATTATGATTGGGACATATGTTCATAGCGAAAAATAGAAATAATTATAAGTAATAATTATTATGATTCCATTTTGTTATATTGCGCCCGATTTTATGGTTTGTTTTTTCGTATTATGATTCTGGTTTTATATATAATTGAACGATATTACTACAACATTATCCCGTTCTATCAGATAATGATTTGATGTTATTATATTATTATTCTAACTAATTATGTTATTATACCATATTTTTATATTATTATTCCATTTTATCATATTATTATCCTAGGTTATCATATAATTATCCAATCTTATTATATTAACTTTTATTTTTTTATATTATTCCACTAAAAACTATTTTTATAAATTTTGAAAAAAAAGCAAGAAAGAAATAAAAATATATAAATATATTTACATATTATGTGTTCATTAATTGTATTCATTTGTACCACCATACATGGTTCGAACGCATTTTTTTTTTTTTTTAATAAACTCTTTAATGGTAGTTAATCAATATCTTCTGTTGCTTGAATCACACGGAGTATAACAAAACATTCCCTGTTTATATTCATTTATTTAGAAACTAAATGAGAATTACAATGAAGTTGGAAAACAATCATTAAAAACCAAATATATTTAAAAAAACAAGTGGTGAATTTTTCCACTAAATTTGTGAAAAGAATAAGTATTATATTTATTTCAAACATTTTATTGTCATGGGAATAATAATATTAATACGGTTTAAAGACAGAATATGGCTTAAGAACAAGAAAAAAGACTGCCAATATTTAATGGTTGTAGAAGTTATGATATATTTTTTTTTATCAATAAAATTTGTTTCTGGTAAAAATATTTAAAAACATATAATTTTTGCAGCCAACCATATTAAAGTTTTTATTGAGTGTAAACTTTAAATGACAAAATTGATAATGAACACAGAGTTAAAATCAAGTAAATGAACAATGAGAACATAATATTGTGGTAGTGATAATGCTCTAACCATGTTTTTTCTTTGCATGAGTTAAATGAAAATTGTGTAGCTGAAGAAAAAATGAAATATATACATTAATTTTTAATGCGACATTCAATTGCACCAATTCCTAGAGGAAATTATTATATAAACCAATTTTGAAATATGTGAAAGGTGAGTTTATTATATATATTATATTATATTATATTATATTATATTATATTATATTATATTATATTATATTATATTATATTATATATATATATATATATATATATATATATATATATATATATGTAAGGAACGTTGTCAAAAAAAAAAAAAAGAAAATTAAATCATGGAACATGACAATATTTTCACAGCCGTTGCATAGTGGTAATAAATCTGTTTCTTCTAAACTACTGGTCGGATCGAATAGGAACGTATGGAAGTGTTGTAGAAGAGGACCTAAGTTTTCAGAAGATCATTTTGCAGTCACCCTGTGGTAACATCAGATACAGGGTGTCAAACTACAGGGTGTCAAACTTGACTACCTCGTGTATGTAAAAGGTTGAATAAATCTTAACTTATACAAATCAAGTCCGATTTTAGAGATTTATATTTCTGTGAATTGCTAAGTGTCGTCAATAAATTTAAAAAAGTACATGTGACATCTTTTTATTAATCGATAAAAAATTTAATTTTTTTTTTTTAATTAGGCTGCAAACCTAAATCATTTTAAAATTTATCATTAACCATTTACGGAGTCTTGTTTTTGGAAATATGTAAAAAAAAAAAAAAATATTAATAAGACTTTGAGAAATAAGTGAAAGAATAGTACTATGGATTTTGTAAAAAATAGCAATTTCTCATATTAATTTCAGAGATTTTGAAAAATTTTTGCAGCATGTTATTTCAAAATATATTGCAAATTACAGAACATTAAAAAAAAATCTCTCATATACCTCAGGACAAATTACCGAAAGATGAAATAAAGTCTAGCGAAAAATCAAAAATTCAAGGGTAAATATCTTTTTAGCTGTAAGAGATAAGTTAGGTGAATAAGTTTATTATTTATCTTTGCCAAGCACTTTGCAGCAAAATAAAAGCTTTGAAATCGGACTTGATTTTTAGAAGTTCAATTGTTTTTTGACACTCTGTAGCTTATCTCATATTATCACAGGGTAACTTCAAGATGGTTTTTCTGAAAGCTTAGGTTCTCCTCTACAACTCTTCCATACATATGAATTAGATCCCATTGGTAGTTTAGGTGACACAGATTTATTATCAAAAATTTTGCGTTTGTGTCCCCACTGTGCGTTGTCAATTTTGCAACGTCATTTTTCCCTTGGTGTATTTCGTAAACCGGTCACTGCCAGGAAAAGCTGCGAAAACGTTTTCGAGCTCCCATTTTGTTCATTCTCCTAATAAACAATAAATATTTCGGAAACCATGAGTTTGCGGTTAATTTAATAGTAATTTGTGAGCCAAGGAATTGTAAATAATTCACCGGTTTCTCAACCTATAGCTCCCCCTGGCAGAGTTTTGTGTTTAAGATGATTCACCGCTACGCACTTTCTGAATCGAGTTAATACCCAGGACTACAAGGCACACTCTCCTTACTCAGAGCCAGCAGCCCATGAACAAAAGTCTTAAATTCTACATAGATTTATATGTACTTCAGTGAGGTGGTCAAAAGTCATCACATTCTCATTATTATTGTCTGAAATGAAAATAAATCTGTTATTTCTAAATCGATAGTCCGCTTTAAATGAAATTTCTAATGGTTTCGAATTTGGACATCATAGAACTATCTGAATCGCCGACAAAGGCCTCAAAATAGGTAATTTCGGAAATATACTTTTCGTTCGATTCGATTTTTATATTTATATCGAAACTGGCTCACCTATGGTTTTAGTCTTATACTCCTTTATTAAAATTAAAGACGCATCTTTTATACTAGTCGATATTTTCCATAGTTCTAGATATATTGGGTCATATAAAAAGTATCCGCGGTTTTTTTTTTTCATTAAATGTTTTTGATGCCCATTTATCGGGTAAGGCTCATTCGATTACGTCAAATGAACACGTGTTTGAAAGGTAACATTTGAGGTTACATTTTTTGGTGAAGACAGTTCTTTAATTCACTTCTCCTGTAATTAGTTATATTGATTTGAAAATAAGTGTAAAATCTGAAGAAATATACCACGTGATACTTTTTTTTTATCATAAAAAACGAAAAATGCTGCAAAAACATGCCGAAAATTTTTCAAAGTGTACGGTAAGAATGCAGTGAGTGAGTGCTGGATGCAGCAGTGGTTTGCTCTATTCCATGAAGCAAGACCGGCACGCAAGTTGTATGGATATAGCGGAGGTACTAAACATCAACCACACGACTATTAGGAATCATTTGAAAAAGACTGGTTACTCAAAGAAGTGTATGGAGTGTGGAAAAGTTGGTTACCTTTATCATTACAAAAATTTTAAGACCAAACTTTAATGGATTAGTTTTTTTTCGGTTTCAGTGGTTGAGTCTAGATAGGCTAGTATACTCCTAAGTGTCATAAGTAAGTATCAATAAAATTCTTAGCACAGCATTTGTAAGAATAAGGAATTTGTTAATATTTTTAAACTTCAACATATTTACAATATGCATTGTGTAATATTAATGATGAAACTATTAGTATAGGATAGGTCAAAAAATATATTTTAGGTATTTTAATATACGAAATATTAATTAAGTGTGATTTCTTAGAAATTTGGAGTAAATTTTAATATAAAGTTAATAAAATACATTTTTAATACATGTAATTAATTAGCTTTTCCTCAAATTTTGGTCGTCCCTACTAAGTTGGACAACTCATTTACCTATTTCGCTTAATTTTTGAGGGAAGATAATATAGTGTATTAATTCATTTCAATAATTTTAACTTATTTAATAAGAGTGTGGAATAAATAATCGTACAGGGAGGGGCCACATTAGAAAGGATAACACTGGAATTAATTAACCTTAGAATTAACTATATCCTTTAATTTTTTAAACTATATCCTTTAATTTTTTAGGTTTATTTTATTTTATGAAATATTAATATATTTTCGAAAAGTTTTCAACAATACAAATTACTTCGTTTAGATGCGTTATATGTAAGGAAAATCGCCCATATCTCTTCTTCCAAAGTGATTTTTATGAAACTTTTATCATTATTTTATGTAACTTATAGCTTTATCTTATACTTAAACTAGATAATTTATTTTGTTATTTATCAGGTGGAATTTTATTGATTTTTGGCCAGAATTTACCACCTTGCAATATGAATTGTTTTCCAAGATAATTTTTTTCGTTGATTGATGTTATAAATGTTTTGTTAGCGAAAACAGCGTCAAACAAAATTCAATAAAATGGTAGCTATGATTAATGCCACACAGTGTTTCCAAAACGCTTTTTTTGAAAATAATTCTGTAACTTGTGAATCGTTGGAAATATCTCAGAGACGAAATTGAAATGGCCAGAGACGAGGTGTTTTCGAGTTAATTTCAAGGAGTACAAATTCCTAGAGGGTCAGGAGGAGAGGGGGTAGACCACCAAAATTGGTCATCTCGGTTATGTATTTCTTTTTTCTTTAAATCGCCAAAAAACCATTTATGATTTGACAGACAAAAATTTTATTTATAAATAATCATTTTTTAATCCCTACAAAAAATATGCTTACATGTGTAAGTTATCTCTCTTAGTTTAAGAGATATTTAGGTCAAAATAAATTTTTCATTTTTTTAAGGCTCTTTTTTAACTTGGCGGGCTCTGTGTAAGTCCTGAAGTTTTTTTTAATATTCATCGGATTCCCCACAAAATTCTAAATAGTCAAATTTCTTTAAACCATGACCTGAAAAGATTTAATTTATTTATTTTTTTGAAATAATGTTAATATTTGGACCTAAATAAAATTTAAACGAGTAGAGATGTTTAAATGAAATTTTGACAGAATATAGATACATTTGCTTTAAAATCATATAATTAAAAACACACCCACTGTTTTCTACCAAAATGCCCAAAATCCCAAACCCGGAAAAAAACGTGTTTTAAAAATTGACTTTGAAGCTTAGAGATTGCTACATGTGAATTGAAGCTCTGCAAGATCGCTTGACTTTCTGAAATTAGCCTTAAAGTTTGTCGCTAATACTCCCGACTACGCCGATGTGAAATTACTTATGGCTGGGGAGGACTTATTGGTCCAGAATGAAAATAAGCCAACGGTGATATACTCGACTATACAGGACAGGATTGACGAACTAACTGAAAGGGTCAACATTATGCAAACTTGTAGGAGTGGTAACTCCATTAGCGAAGATGATTTGCTCGCGTTCGAACTTGTTACCATGAGAAATCTTGCGCTTTCAATAATTTTAGCGCGGCAAAATATTATTCATCCTGTTATTATTGATAAAGTAGATTTGGAAAAACGATTCGGAACAGAAAAGCTAAATATTGATCAGGCTTCTGGATGCAATGATAACTACTCCCAAATAACAAGTTGCATAAATATCGGAACGATGAGAATTTGCTATAAAACTGTCGATGCATGCCTCTCCCAACTCCTCAATAATATAACGCAGCATCGTATAACACAGTCGACAGATCAAGTCCCTATGATACTGTTGACAGCGGACGGATTAATATTTCTAAACAATATGCGTGACACAAATATATACGAAAGAGACCCAATAAATTCGTAAATAATGTAACCATTAATGGTAGACAATATCAAAAAACAGTAAAAAGGAGGTAAACCCCATACCACATCCGCCAAAAATATTAAATGTGAAAAGAAACAATCACGAGGAGAATACGGCCTATATCGAGAGGGTGACACCTTAATGCATAGAATTGTACTGTTATCCTTAGCACTGACAATACCTATTGCTATTTGGCTGACATACTACTTACCGGGTAAGTGTAAACGACCAGCCAACATAGACGACATAATAGAGGAGATCAGGTTAAAACAGGGACACTCCGACATTTAAAGAGGGAGAAGTTAGCAATGAATTGCAAACATGAGTGAATACCACTACTAAAAACAACCACTAAAAAAAACAATTATTCCAGAATACATTGCAGTTTATGATTGGCTAATACATTAAATATTTTCTAAAAGTAATATGATAAGTTTAATTTATTAAAAACCTCGAAGACATGGTGTGAGCATTTTTTGAAGTAAATTTTAAGACTGTTGATTGAATATGAAAAATAAAGAAAACACTTTATAACGTGTCATTAATCAAAAAGATATTTTTTCGTGTTGGACTATAACGCAGATGCGTGGCACCTAACTAGTTTACACTAATAAAAATAACCTTAAAGATAACTTATTTAAAAACCGTACTTAAGAATTATCTTATATCTTTTTTATCAAGTAGTTTAGACTAGTTAGTCTAACCGTACCTTAAGACTTTTACTTTTTCCTCAAAGTTTTGTTAGCAAAAATATATTTACGAGGGCGGATCATAAAGTCCGTTACTTTTTGAATGAAACACAGTTTGTTTTGAAAAACAAAAATTTATTTTTCAACATAATCTCCTTTTAACTCAATACACTTAGTCAAACGTTTCTCCAGTTTTTTTATCCCTTCCAAAAAATAGGATTTTTCGAGGTGCTTAAAATAGGCATTTGTTTGGTGAATAATTTAATCGTTGGAACTGAATCTCTTTCCACCAAACCATTTTTTTAGGTTTGGAAATAGGAAGTATAGGGGCTATAGGGGCTAAATCCGGGGAATATGGCGTATGAGCTACTAATTCGTAGCCTAATTCATAGAGTTTTGCCATTGAGACTGCACACGTGTGCACCCGTGCATTTTCTTGATGAAAAAGAACTTTTTTCTTGGCCATATGGTGTCGTTTTCTTTTCAAATCCTCATTAATGCGGTCTAATAAGTTGGCATAATATTCGCCGTTTATTGTTTTTCCCTTTTGAACGTAGTAATTGATGTGGATTATCCCGCGTGCATCCCAAAAAACAGTTGCCATCACCTTATTGGCCTACAAACTTACCTTGGCCATCTTCGGAGCAGGTTCACCCGGAGAAACCCATTGTTTAGACTGCTGTTTAGTCTCTGGAGTACAGTAATGGATTCATGTTTCATCCACAGTTACAAAACGTCGCAAAAACTCATTCGGATTGCGGTTAAACAACTCCAAACAGTCCTTTGAAGTTGTCACACATTTCCGTTTATGGTCAATTGAGAGCAAACACGTCACCCATCTTGAATACAACTTTCTCAAACCCAACTGATCATTTAAAATCGAAACCACACTGCCATATGAAATGCCTATAGCATCGCACTTTTACTCTTTGGTCGGCCAACCCCATATCGTGGATTTTTTCGACATTTTCGGGTGTACTGACTTCAATTAGCCGTCTAGAATGTTCAGCGTCATTTGTACTTGTGCGACCACAACAAAAGTCAGTAAACCACTTTTATACCATTGAAATCGATGGTGAAGAGTCCCAGTAGTATTTATCGAGATTTTCCTTGGTTGGATTGTTTAATGAGCACTCGAAATTTACTTTTTTCCATTTTTAGAAAAATACACGAGGTTATATGTTTTGAACAGTTGTTAAACGCAAAGTAAATGAAGGCACTTGCTCAAAATTTGACAGTAGTCTATTAACAGGTGGTACTTGATGGTAATAGTGTTGCATTTCATATAACTACGAGGAAAGTTCGAAAAGTCACGGACTTATTGATCCGCCCTCGAATATACATACATAACATATATTAAAAGAAATGATATCAGAGAAAATTACTAGAGTTTTAAGCATTCCTCACATTCAATAGTTATTGTTGAAATAACCTCTAATATTTGATTACAATCATAACCATAATGTTGCTTTCAGACAAAAGATGTAAAGAAACAAATATGTAATGCAATCAAAATAATTATATTAAATTAGAGATTTAGCAGATTGGATCCTTTCGAGACAACTACAATTATTTTAGTTACCAAAAAATAATAATCGTGATAGGTTATAAGGTTAAATGTAAATGTATTTTATATTTGTGTTGTTATAATTTTGTGGTGGAAATAAATGGTAAAAGAAACTATAATAGAGTAAATTTAGGTACTCCATGGAAACTATGAATGAATTTTGAATTTTACCATGTTGCCACATCATCGCACACAAATGACGATAATATTGAAGAGGCTGTAGTGATGATGTTATCGTTTTGCTTTAGTCACAGCAACTTTGACGTTATTTGTAATTTCTTTTTTTTATCTCTAGTAGAGCCATAAAATAGTATTTTTTCTTACAATTGTTTCTTATTTTCATATAATTTATTTTCGAGTTATAAAAATAAATGATTTTAAAGTGGGTAGTTTTTATTTCTTTTATTTAGTTCACAATGAATGAAAAGTTTTATAAAACGGAAATCATAATAATACTAGATGAACTTGGACTCTAAGGCATATAATAAATATAAGTATCTACCACGTAATTTTAATATTCACAAAAATTTTTTGAAATGAGAAATATCTTTTAAGAGTCCTTGAAAATGATGTCATCGATAGTGCGTAAATAAATATTTAGTTTAGGTTTGTATTTTTATTTTTATTACTATTATTTTTTATTATTATTATTATTTTTTTTTTTTTTGGTTAATGATAAAACTATAAACTTTTATGGGATGTGTAATATACAAAAATGTTTGCGAAAAAAAACTAATAAAAAATGAAAAGGTAAGATGTTTTCTAAATAAAACTAAAATATTTACTTTTGCCATAAACTATTAAATCATTGAATGGAATTTAGTTTAGTATACAAATATTTATAGTACTTTTTATTACAAATTTAGAAGTAAGCAAAATTTTGTTTTTATTTTACCCTAAAATTCTGTTTCCAATATAGTTTTAAAGAATTAAGAAAATTTTATTAATGATTTTTCTGTTGAAGTTCTTTTTTAATCTGTTAAAATATTAACGAAATTTATTAAATGATTTCGTAGACCAGAAAAATTACACTACACAGTGGTTCCACAATAATTTTTTCTGATAATTCTGTAAAAAAAATTAAATAACATTTACCTTTAAAATAAGATGGTCAAAAATCTAAATCTTAAATATTTAAAATTTTAAGATTTAAAAAATTTTTTAAAATATTAATAAAATTTATTAAATGATTTCATAGCGTATGATTAATATTTAATTAATTGGTAGTTTATTCATTAATCATACGTCAATTTAAAAACAAATATTTTGGTTGTAGGCTATAGACATAAAGTATACTAGACTATAGACGATAGGCTGTCTATACTATATATTAAACATTATAGACCAGAAAAATTACACTACACAGTGGTTCCAAAACAATTTTTTCTAATAATTCTGTAAATGAAAATTTAATAACATTTACTTTTAAAACAAGATGGTCAAAAATCTAAATCTTAAATATTTAAAATTTTAAAAGAAAACATCAGGAAAAAATATTTTCTTTATCTGGCTTTAGGTGCAATGATTCCTGTGAGGAATTCCGATAGCTTAGCATAACTTTACTTGTCATAGTGAGGTAATTAGCCTTCAATTGTCCATGATATTAATTAATAAAACTGACTTTTCAAATATTTATTTAAAAGGTGCATTAAAAAAAAAGTTTACCCAAGCTCACTTGACGGTAAAATTTGCCTTCTTTACTACTCATATCAATGAACGATTTTTTTTGTTAAATTTCCATAAAATTTTATTGAAACCCTGATAAAAATAAAAAATTTTCATAATGTATTTCTTAAAACTTAAAAATATTATAAATTTTGAGCTTCGATTTTTAAATGTTATCCTTGCCCAAGTATCAAAAGAACATCAGAATATATTTTTTGAGACATACCTTATGTTATTCTGTAATAATTCTGTTTAGTTTGAATATCAGTTCTAAACAAATTTACTTCATAACTAAAAATCACAAAAAAGCCTTTTTGTCGAAATCCGTAAAATTCAAATCGCAGGTACGACTTAGCCATATAAGCTATTGACCTAAAACTTATTCAATTTTATTTCCTTTAGTGTTGTGTATAAACGTGCATAGTTTTATTCCAAATTTTTTGAAATTTGTTTAACAAAATTTTTGAAAGTTTGAAATTGGAGATTTGAAACAGTCTTAAAAAAATCAAAATTTTTTAACTAAGCATAGGAAGGGGTTTAAATTATTTTGGAGAAACAAAAAGATACTTCTCAGTAATTATGGTTCCAATTTAATTAAAAATAGCAATTAATTTAAACATTTCTCAAAAAATTAAAAATTTGTTTGTACACTCTTTACAGAAGTGGTCTAAAACACATTAATAGTCTGGGGAATTCTTAACAACTTAAATATTTTTTTTATCAATTTTCTTTTTTATTTTTATTTTACCCTAAACTTCTGCTTCCAATATAGTTTAAGATTTTTAAAATTTCTTAAAATATTAACGAAATTTATTAAATGATTTCATAGCGTATGATTAATATTTAATTAATTGGTACGGTATTCATTAATCATACGTCATTATAAAAACAAATATTTTGGTTGTGGGTAATAGACTAGACCATAAGGTATACAAGACTATATACGATAGGTTGACTAGACTATATATTAAACATTATAGTCTAGATAGATTACACTGCACAGTGGTCACAAAAAATTTTTTTAAACTCTGTAACTTGTGAATCGTAGGAGATAACTACATAAAATTTCACCAGATTAAAATTTGTTTAATAAAATATTAAAAAAATCACTATGATCGCGATTATTATCGGATTCATCAATGCTATCATATCACTTTTAATTTGTGTTTTTATTGATGTGTGGTAATTTTTTAAATGTTGTTGAAAATAGAAGTATGGCAATGTTTTATAACTTTTCATATTAAACTTCCATAACACTAAAGCCGTTCGCTAAAAGTCGTTCGCGCGAACATATTTGCGTTTCATTAAAGCCAGCTAATAATAGTACTAAATAGCAGTATTGCCAGTTTAGCATTTTTAAGGCAAAATCTAGCATTTTTATTTTGCTTTTAGCCTCAAAATTTTTGTTTTAGCTTCTAGCTTTTTTTCTAACCTTAACATTGCCTTAAAAATGCTAAAGTTTTATTATTTCAATTAAGAAGAAAATAATTTTTTATTTGATTTTACTAATTTTATTTTTACAAAATCATCCATTTAAGCAATTTTGTGTACTAGTCGGCTGAAAAAAAATCAATATTATTTATATTTAGCACAAATTTTCGTCATTTTATAGACTTGTTTGATTATAATTATTATATTTTATAAACTTCATTAACCATAGAAGCAATTTATGAATATAATTAAAAAAAAATAATAATAAATAAATTATTAAAGGGAAAAATCACCTAAAAATTTGGAAATGATTAATAGAAAAGTAATTATAATTGAAAAATTACAAAAAATCAATTTAAAACTTTTTGTTATTTTTCATATGAAATATAGCCCAAATTGGTATGGGAATTATGGCTGCCAGTAAAATGACCTTAAGCAAATATAGAAAAATTGCTCAAAAAATCCCAGCTGGAAATTGTGTCTTGAAAACAGTTTTATAGGTGATACTTCAGGTACAAGTCATTAGGTGATGATAAATTACACCGGACGACTTAATGACATTTCATACAATTGACTAAAACTAGTAATATTTTGACCAAAATTATGAGATACCTTAACAACTCTTGTAGTGGTGTATAATGACATTATAATTTCGGTGTTGACAGTGAAAAATATCGGCAGGCACACCAATGTTTTTGTTAAATTTTTTTAGGTATTTTTAAAATATATCAGTGACTAATAAATAAAAACGTGTTACCGTCATTCAATCAAATGCATCATAATGTCAGCGGAAAAAATTCAGTTCCTATTTGCAATGCATTTTAAAGATAAGTCACCATATTTTAGTGCTATTAACAACCTGCTGAATTTGTCTTAAAGATATTTGATAAACTGTATAAAAATGTCTTAAGGTGTCATGATCTTTTTTATATGGGAATACTTTAGGACGTCTTAAGGAAATTTCCAACTGGGTTCCCATACAAATTTGGTTCCCACTACCTAAAATTTAGCGGTGGTTTTTCGTCATTTTTGGGCTATAATTCATTTTTGATAAAGCATTTCTGAAGTTTTGTGTTATTTTTCGGTTTTGTATTTTTTTAATTTTTTATAAAATGCTTGAGAAAATAAAGTATACTGTCATCCTATTCAGAAAAACTTTAATTAGGAGAAGACGAGGTTTGGGATACGCGATAGCCGCCAGTTTTGGAATCCGTTCCATGACAAAGATAGAGCCATTTTCATTCCGAAAATGGGTTGTTTTTTTTCAGAAGTTTTATCATATCGTGTATTAATTTTCATGCCAGAAAGTGTCATAAAGTGCACAGACATTAGAACCGGATCATTTTTAGTAAAGAGATAGGCATTTTTTTTGGGCATTTTTTTACTTCTTTTGGGTGATTTTTCTACATTAAATTTGAGCGATTTTGTTTTGGGTCATTTTGCTGGCAGTCATTCTGTATTTATAAATTTACTACAATATCTTTAAAAGATATTAAACTAACGAGAATAAAAAATTAAAATTAATAAAAGAAAATATTAGCTTTCTTCTGACCTTAGATTTTGGTGCATTTAGCTTTTTCTCACCTTTTTCAAAGTTCAATACTGCTATTCCAAATTCTGACTTTTGACCTTCGATTTTTAAGTGTTATCCTTCTCCAATTATCCTAAGAACATCAGAATGTATTTTTTGAGACATACCTTATATTATTCTGTAATAATTCTATTTAGTTTAAATATCAGTTCTAAAACAATTTACTTTTTAACTAAAAAACCACAAAATATGCCTTTTTGCCGAAATTCGTAAAATTCAAATCGCAGGTACGGCTTAGCCATACAAGGTATTGACCTAAAACTTTTTTAATTTTATTTCCTTTAGTGTTGTGTATAAACCTGCATAGTTTTATTCTAGTTTTTTTGAAATTTGTTTAACAAAATTTTTAAAAGTTTGAAATTTGAGTTTTGAAACAGTTTTAAAAAAAGCAAAATTTTTTAATCAAGCATAGAAAGAGGTTCGAATTATTCTGGAGAAACAAAAACATACTTCTCAGTAATTATGGTTTTTCGAATTTCCAACAACCATCAATTTTATTTTTGTCTATGCCATTCGCATCTGAACAGGGCAAAAAAGTTATTCGCTCTTTAGATATTTTTCTACCGGGAGCCGTTTACTCATTACATGTGACAAGAGTGTGATTTGGAAGCATCCTATAATATAAACCGGATTCGTCGGCATTGTGGATATGGTGAAGAGTCAACCCATACTTATCACCGTAATCCTACAAACCTTTTACAAATGAATCAATAAGATGAGGTTTCTAAGAAAATTTCTCGTTCGTAATTTAAAAAAATCTAATTCCATAGCGATGCTTAAATTTCTTCAACCATCTTTCACTGGCATTGAAACCTAAATTGGTTTGCTAAATTATGGAATACAAATGACTGGCTTTTGTAAATTCACTGCTGTTATTGGAACATTTTTTCCCTTCGTTTTACAAATCACTTGTAAAACACTTTTTTCGTTCTTGGGTACTCAGCTTTCTATAAAGTGCAACGTTTACCAGGGCCACTTTCTGTTGTACGTACGAACTTTTTAAATGAATTTTCTTGGTTTATAATGTGGTTAAACCGAAGACCTATGCAACTTGTAATTCACGGAAATTGAATTTATGGAATCTCCACTTTTAATTTTTTATTTAAATCTCTAATTTTAGGAGAAATCCTTGGCTTTAAAATATGTTGAACTATTTTTTATATTAAGAGATGTATTTACACAATAAATCACATGAATAAACCGACAAAATTGAAGATCAAATTCGTCAAAAAAAAATATAATAATAATAAAAAACAATAATATACTAAAACGGGGATTTCCCTTTTTTGGTTATAAACATTGTAATCAAATTAAAAAAAAAAACACATAAAAGTCGAGAAAATAGAACACGTTTTTCATAAATTATCGCGATTATAGAATCTGCTATTTTAAAAACTAAGCCGTCGTGATATTAGGTAGTCCCGAATACCGAGCTTGCAATATATATATATATATATATATATATATATATATATATATATGTATATACATTTTTCTTGAGCAAATATTTTTTACTTACTTTTGTCTTTTTGTCCACTTTGTGTTTCTTAATATAAGTAAAATGCTCATTTAATAGCTCAGCTGTAATGTTTTGTTATCTTTGATACTTTCTTTTTATTTTAACTATCAAGACGCATTCCTCTATAAAAGCTTTCACTTGATATATAAATTTCACAAAAGAAGTTTTATCTTTAGAAAACTTCTTTTAAATAGCAAATTTAAAAATAATAGCCAAACATTTATGCTGTTGTTTTTTTGAAAGTAGAATTTTCAGTTCATCATAAAATATTTATTTTGCAAAATTTTTCTTCTCTTCCTTGTAAAATAAATCCTTCTCAGAATAAATATTTGAACCATAAAAATAAATATAAATTAAATAAATAAAATTGTAATGGAAAGTCATAAAAGAATTTTAAATATAGTTGCATTTTGGTTAGATAAACAAACAATGTAATTTAGATAAAAAAAAGAATAACAAATGGCAAAAAATTTGCAAGTGTATGTATTCACGTATGTATGTCTGGAAGTACATATTTTTATACATTTCAGCATTAATGCATCTAACATTCATATTTCATATAGGGTAATTTCAAAAAAATTTTGGATCAAAATAATAATTTTAAAATTTTTTTATTTTCGTTTTTTTTTTAATTTGTGGTGTTAGTTAAACTAGTCTTCGTGCATTTTATCCCATATGAATCATCTCGTTTCCGTTTTATTTTTATAGACATCTAAATTAGAACACCTCGGGCATTTTTGGCAGAAAGATTGATATTTATACAAAACTTCCTTACACCGAATTTCATTAAAATATTGCTATATTTAATGCATTAAACCCCTATTCCGGGAGGACATTTGAATGGGGGCTGGGTGAAATAATGGACCAATCATAATCAATTTCAATTGGCTTCGTCTTTGTGTCATGGAAGTCCTACAAATTTCATTGAATTATCTTCAAAATTGCGACCTGTACTTTGTGCACAAGGTTTACATGGACAGCCAGCCAGCCAGACGGATGGACGGACATCGTTAGATCGACTCAAAAAATGATTCTGAGTCGATTGGTCTACTTTAAGATGGGTGTTGGATAACTTCACCTACACGTTACAAACATCAGCACAAACGTATAATGCCACCTATGGTGGTGTAGGGTATAAAAAGCTAGAAAAAAAGGTAGAAACTAAAACGAAAATTTTTAAATGGGGGCTAGGTGAAATAATGGACCGATCATAACTAATTTCAATAGACTTTATCCTTGTGTCATGAAAGTCCTACGCGCCAAATTTAATTGAATTATCTTCAAAACTGCGACAGCCAGCCAACCGTCCAGACAGTCAGATGGACGGACGGACATCGCTATATCGACTCAAAAAGTGATTCGGAGTCGATTGGTATATTTTAAGCTGGGTATTGGATAATTTTTTCTGTGCGTTACAAACAGTAGCACCTATGATGGTGTAGGGTGTAAATAATGGTATTATAATGAATATTTCATTCACTTGTTTCTTTTATATTCTCTTTTGCAATATACAAATTTCTTTTATTTTTCTTTGATCATTCGTTATAGAGAGCGTAAGAAAAATAAAAAAAAACGTTATATAAGATAGCTAATGTTAAAAATGAACTCATTCGTTATATCTCGAATTCGGTAATGCGAGTATTTATTATGCCGAACTTTGATTTTTTCCGATATTGGTATTTTTGTGAAATTTATACGCGTTTAGGTATTTTTCGGGAATGTGAATTGTATGGGAGCCATGATCAATTATACACCGATCATTATGAAATTTAGTTGACCGATCTATACTTGTACATAACTAAGTTCTGTTAAATTTTATCTCGATATTTATGTCAGACTTATGCAAGCTCAATTGATTTTCGGGAATGGGGATTATATGGCCCCCATATTCAATTATGGGCTTATTATTGTGAAACTCAAATATATAAAATTTTGTATTGATGTTAACATTAATGTGGCATTTATGCGCTTTTAAGTCATTTTTAGATGGCAGAACGTACATGAAAGATATGATCAATTATGAGCCGATTTTTATAAAATTTGGTACAACGATCTATACTTTTATAAAACTTATGTGTGCTGAAATTATATTTATTAATTAACTTTATTTATTTTATTTTATTTTATTTTATTTAAAAATTATTACAATTAAAATTATGATAAATTTTAAAAATAAAAGCATTAACGGTATAGGCTATCAGCTTAGAGATATATAAAAAGGAGACTTAAGTAAATGTTGGTTGGAGTAGTGTTGTAAAAACAAAATCTAAATTTATACTCGTATTACATTTTATGTTGAATGTTAATATGATTGAGAAAATTGTTGCTTAGAGTAATGTTCTGTACGGATGGAGTAGTCAGCAAATTTGTGATATTATTTGTGT
Source organism: Protocalliphora azurea (assembly GCA_932274085.1). NCBI lineage: Eukaryota > Metazoa > Arthropoda > Insecta > Diptera > Calliphoridae > Protocalliphora > Protocalliphora azurea. The sequence goes on along the minus strand of OW026521.1, from coordinate 28,873,715 downwards.
CATAAATATGTAAACGTGCATTATATAGTGAATAGCATTGAGCCAAGATATGTATGATATTTGTTATTATTGTAACATTGTGTATAATGATTTATACTTATATATAACTCAAATATATAAAACTTTTTATTGATTTTAACATCAATTTAAAATTTATACGCTGTTAAGTAGTTTTTAAGTAACGGGACCTACACGAAAGATATCATCCATTATGGACCAATGTTTATAAAATTTGTTACAACGATCTATTCTGATACAAATCTTACATGTGTTGAAATTTCATAAATATGACATATTTCAGATATTTATATGCGTTAAACTACTATTGAGAGGTAAAAAGTTATATGGGGTATAGTTGAAATAATGCACCCATCATGTATCAAATTTGAGTAAATAAATATGGACCAATGTTTATAAAATTTGTTACAACGATCTATTCTGATACAAATCTTACATGTGTTGAAATTTCATAAATATGACATATTTCAGATATTTATATGCGTTAAACTACTATTGAGAGGTAAAAAGTTATATGGGGTATAGTTGAAATAATGCACCCATCATGTATCAAATTTGAGTAAAATTTAAAATTGATTCAAATAATTCGGCGGATTTTTTAAAGTAAGCTACAGTGGATTAAAGATCTATTAATGTTAATTTTCGGGCTCAGGGATGTGCTATATAGATGACTAATTTCAATAAATAATGATTTGCTATATTAATATTTAAATAAGTTTATAAATATGCCTAAAAACTACATAATAGCTAATAGAAATTGTGTTAGTAAAGAAACATTTTTGTAACTTCTGATCCCATTGCAAATTTTACACTATAAAGTAAAATTAATTGTAAACATCGTGTGAAATGACAATGAAAATTAAAAGGCCCTTTTTCAGGATTGCCAAGGTCCTTGCGCACCGGAGTTGTTTAGTTATTATGACTTTACGATAAAGAATAATCTCAGTCCTTTTCAACGATACCAAGCTTGTTTAAATCTGATAATGCACATAAAAGTTATTCAAGCTTAAACTTTGAGGTTCATTGAATATGAACATTTAGCGATATAACCTGCACGATGTTTATACGCTATATAAAGCGCATAGAGGAGTAGATTATATATGAAGAATTTCATTAAAATCGGTGATGGTCAAAATCTGAGCTGGGTCGAATTTTTTTGGAATTATCCTATATAAATAGAAATAATAGAAATAAAAAATACAGATGTCAAACAAACAATACTGACAGAAAACTTGATAATCAAGCAGGCATTTTACAAAAGTCAACAATTCAATTGTTGGTCTATAAAATGTTAACAAAATGTGACCATACATACATATATTTGTATGTAATTGTAAATATAAACAAAGATTATTTACATATAAAGTATATGTTACATATAAGAGCCCAGAAGTTCTGAAAAATTTTGCGGAACTTGAACCATAAAATGTTATATAGACTAGAGTATAGACTAGATTATAGTCCAGAATATACACATCTAGTCTAGACTATAGTATAAACTAGGCCCGACTATAAACTCTTTTATTTGTATAGAATCTAATTTATTTCGGGTGGCTTCCTATTTTATTTTAATAATTTACCTTTTTGTTGGTTTCCGCACTCGGTATTTCTGATCTTTCTTAAGAAAGCTTTGAAAAACTCCTTCCGGACGGTTAATTTTTCGTCCAATTTCTTTGTTAGAACAGCCTTGATGACGAAAAAAATTCAATTTGAATTTTTCCTAGTCTGTAAGAAAAGTTCCTTTGGGCATCCTTTAAGCTGATGAAATTTCCCAATTAAAACAAAGATATTTCCATATATATATGGAAATAGTCCACTGAAATGATCAACAATATGTCGCGTTTGCTAAATTAAAGAAAACAACAAAAGCAAGAAACAAATATGTCTTACACAAAGTTATTGTTACAACACAACATTATTAACTTAAGATATACATTTTTTGGAAATTCCAACATTTAGGGCATAAAATAGGCCAAAATGGGTAAAAACACCCCCTACCCAGGTGTACATAAGTTATGTGGCAAAATAATGTTTCCTGGGTCAGCTAATATATTAAAAAATTTTTTGATGTAAAATGAAACAACTGTGTTAATTGAAAAATATAAGGTTATAATTTTTTCTGCGCATGGGTTAATTTAGTAAACAAAAATAAAAGAAAAATCATTTCATAAAAAACCGGTTAACCGGTTAAATTCACTGTTATATTAAAAAGTATATAATTATTTATTTATTTAATATCCAATGAAATTACAATTTCTTACAGGCTAGCATATACATTATTCTTAAAGCTATTAACAATAAAATATTTTCATAATCATTCAATAACAAAAACTTATTATTTAACTAAGTTAAAAATAATCCTCTTAATGCGGATTGGATTTAATGAGAAATCAATATATGGATAGAAACTGTTGAATTGATTGCATATACGTCTCATGGGATCAAAGTTGGCATAATTGGTTCGAAAATATTTTATTTTTAAAGGAGTATAATTTCTAGTTGGACGATTTGGGATTACGAATTCGATCTTACAAAGCAGGAACTCAGAATTAATTGAACCGTTTACTAAATTAATTACAAATGAAATATTCATATATTTTCTCCTACTTTCCAGAGTAGGGAGATCAATAAGCTGTAATCGACTTTCATATGATGGTAAATTAATATTAGGATTCCATGGAAGATTACGAAGACAAAATAAGAGAAATTGTTTCTGAACCGATTCAATTTTCTTTATATGAACTTCGTATTGAGGATCCCAGACCACGGAAGCATATTCCAGGATTGGTCTTACAAGAGATATGAATAATTGCTTGGAAACGTAAGGATCATTAAACTCTCTTCCCCAGCGCTTGAGGAAACCTAGAACTCATTTTGCCTTATTAACGATTTGTGAAACATGGGAGTTAAAGGATAGTTTACAATCAAGCAACACACCCAGATCAAGAAATTCTTCGACTAGATCAAGTTGATATTCATTTATTGTGTATCTACAGAGTACTGGACTTCTTCTATGGAATATCATGTGTTTACACTTTTTTAAATTCAGATCCATTAGATTCATCATACACTAATCATAAAGATTGTCAAGATCTGATTGGAGTAAGGAACATTGATAGGAATAGTTAAAGCTATGGAACAGCTTTACATCATCAGCATACATTAATATTTTAGAATTCCTAATGCAAGCTGGTAGATCATTTATAAATATTAGGGGCCGAGATGACTACCTTGTGGAACACCAGATAAAACAGGAATGGTTTTTGATGTACATTCTCTGAATAATACACATTGGAATCTATTTTTAAGATATGTGGAGATCCATTTAAGGAAAACAGGAGAAAATCCGAGCTTATCCAATTTGAACAGTAGGAGATCGTGATTTACTTTATCGAAGGCTTTACTGAAATCTGTGTATATTACGTCTGTCTGTAAACCGGAATCAAATGCGGTTATAACTGAGGTTGTGAACTCCAAAAGGTTAGTAGTAATGGAACACCCTTTTTTAAATCCATGCTGAAATGGCGAATGATAACATACAACTTGATGCGAAAGGATTTTAGTAACTATCTTTTCGAAAAGTTTTGGAATAACACTTAATTTAGCAATACCTCTATAAATGGAAATGTTGGATCTGCTACCGGATTTAAACAAAGGTATAATATGTATATAATAATATATTCATACCTACATCTATGAAAAAAACCAAAAATGTTTTTCTATTTAAGCATCTGGTCATTCATCATCGACTATAATAACTTTAAGAAAGAATCCTGGATATCGTTCATCACAGCCACAAAACATTTGTTAAGAAACCATAAATAAGCATGACTACGAGAATAATTTTTTTGTAATATCCCCTGGAAATAATAAGGGTGCTCTTGAAAACGTGCAAAATATGCAATGTAAACAAGTTTGCACACTCGCAAATGAGCTGTCAAAAATTGTATCGGAAACTTGTGCTGTTTAATTCCGCATTTATAAAACAGCTGTATTTTGTATATATTTAAAAATTTTTAATAACATCGATTTATAAAAAAGTTATTGTTACGTTAATTATAATGAAATCATTGCATGTATCTTTGATTTTAGCAAAATTTATCAATTGCATATTTACAATGATTTCTTGTCTTCTTATTCTTTATATTGCACAACATTTAAGTAGGGAGTTCATGAAAGCTATCGCGCAACTTTGTACAATTGCACAAAAGGGAAACTTAAGCCTTTAAATGAGTACCCTTAACAGTTTTTTTAGTCTTAAATATAGATAGTTAATGTGCAAAAATTGTTGAAGATCAAATAATAAATCTTATAAAACTGTGACGTGCATTCATCTAACATTGACGAGGTTTTCTATGTTTTGTGTTCTAATGTCAACGGTTTAAAACATAGAGAATTTTCAAATATTTAATGTCATTTACAGTAAACTAAATCTAGTAGTTTTTGGCTAGTAGTTTGACTTCGGTTTTCGATTGAAAAACTATATTAACTTCGTTGGTTTTTCCATACAAATCAAAAACTATTTCCAATTAATTTTTATCGAAAAAAAAACTACTAAAATAATTATTTATGAAACAGCTTGTTCAACACATTTCGTAACATAAAGCTTTCATATACGAATGAAAATATAAATTTTGAAGTTTTGAGAAACATTTTGAAAAAAATTTTTTACAATAAATTTATGCTAAAGTGCAAATAAAAATCGTTTTAGTACAAAACTCATATCAAATATAAGTAAATTTTGAAGTTGTCGAGAAATATTTACTTCCACGAAAACTAAATTGAGGCGAAAATTCCCAGCAAAAACTTTGCTTTCCTGGTAAGCTAGCAGGTATAATTGGAAACAAAAATAAACTACTTATTTTTTGCCTGAATAACTAGTTATTTTTGTTCGACTTGTCCACAAGTTCATGTAGTTATTTTTTGACTCTAGGGGTACCAAAAAATATGTATCCAAACGAAAATAAAAATAAAAAAACCAGAAAAATTTTGCCGTCAGTGAGACTCGAACTTGGACACAAACTAACCATTCGTTTTTACTGACTAACGTCTTACTCAGTACACCATCTCGCAAATAGCAACCTAAGCGACAAAAACTCTATTTAGTTTAAAATATCTTTTTAGACATTTTGTTTTAAAAAACCAACAGCTTCAGAATAGGGTTGAACCAACAACCTTCTGGTTGTTAATCCGGCGCTCTAGCTAACTCATCCACGTGATTGCAGTATTACAGTGCTATTATACTATTGAGTACTTATTAATGTAATACAGAGTAGGCAAATAATAATGACGCCTCATTACCAAGAAACTACTTTAATAAGTAGTTGTTATTACCGAAAACCACAAAGTTTTTGCTGGGTTGATATAAACGATGTGGATTTTAATTTCTGGTTTTTACAAAAACCGGTTAGTTTTTGTTTGGTGTAAATGGCTTATAAGTAATTTTATCATTTCAGTATTTCCTGATTCCGAATTTACTTTTTTAATAAACTCTTTAAAATTAATTACATCAAACTGGGTGCAAAGCAATGTAACCATCTAAATGTACACTGCCTGCCACTTGAATAAGGAATCACATTTGTTTAACTTTAATTAAGTATATCTCCTAAACTAAAGTTCAGAAAAAATAATTTTTTGCGCAACCAAATTTCAAAGTGTTAACTTTAGTTGCCTGAAGAAATAAAAAGTATACATATTTTATTATACTAAAATTATGCATTTATTTAAAGACATATATTTCTGTAGTACTATTTCGTGTGTCAATTGAATAAGGAATTCTTTTAATATTAATCAGAAAGGCTATGATTTGAATTTCTTTCAATATAAACGGCTAGAGAATTTTTAATTTGATAGTTTTTAAATAGTTTTTATTCAAAATGGGACGTGGTAAGGCTCTTAATAACTCTGAAAATGAAAAAATTCTGATTTTGAAATCTCAGGGTCAGAATCCAGTCCAAATAGCCAAAACATTAATAGAGGAAAGACAGTTGTGTACAGTTATTTATATAACGTGGTAAGATATGGAAAAAACATGAAAGGGCGGAAGAAAATGGCAACAACTCAAAAAGAAAGACGAAAAATTCTTAGAATTGCATCAAATTCTGCCATGTCGATATCAAAAATACGTGAAGAAAGTGGAGTCAATGACAGTCTGAGAACAGTGCACCGTACTTTAAAGTCGTGCCCATACATTGTCCGACGAAAACTGAAAAAAACACCACTTAAAGAAAAACGCAAATCACAACATCTACAGTATGCCAAAAATACAATTACATGGTCCGACAAATGGTTTAAAGTTGTATTTTACGATGAAAAAAAGTTTAATATTGATGGTACCGACGGGTATAACTATTACTTCCATGTCCTAAATAAGGAGGAATTATTTTTAAGCCGCAGATACAGCCGAGAGGGCGGAATAATGGTATGGAGTGCCATTTCGTATTATAGTACCATAGAATTGGTTTTTGTATCCAACAAAATGACTGCAACGACTTACAAAAACATTCTGGAGGAAGCATTTCCGAAATTTAATGATTTCTTTGGACCCACACCTTGGACCTACCAACACGACAACGCTCCGATTCATACCGCCAGAGCAGTAAAACAATGGATTAATCAACAAGGTGTTCAACTTTTGGATTGGCCCCCATATTCACTAGACCTGAATCCAATGAAAAATGTTTGGGATTGGCTTGCAAGAAAAGTTTATGAAGGAAGAAAACAATTTGAAACGATAGAATCCTTAAAGGATGCAATATCGGAAGCATGGAGTTCAATTTCGTTAAATTACTTAGAGTCATTATACAAGTCGATACCAAATCGCATTTTTGAGGTTATTTCTAAAAATGGTGGCAGTACTCATTACTAATTGAATGCTAGAAGTTAAAAACTTTCATTTGTATAACCTAAAATTTAAAAATAAATTACAATTTGCTTAGTTTTAAAATATTCCTTATTCAAGTGACACACGAAAAAGTACCACAGAAATACATGTCTTTAAATAAATGCATAATTTTAGTATAACAAAATATGTATATTTTTTATTTCTTCAGGAAACTAAAGCCAACACTTTGAAATTTGGTTGCGCAAAAAATTATTTTTTTTGCTGAACTTCAGTTTAGGAGATATACTTAATTAAAGTTAAAAAAATGTGATTCCTTATTCAAGTGTTAGGCAGTGTATATTTGCTGGGTTATGATTGATTTAACGTTGAGTTTTTATAGAATTTTTGATTTTTAAAAATTTTAAAAATGTATATTTTTGTAATTTTTAATTCCCGTTATTCCCGACAAAAAATCCCATAAATCGGAAAGTGAAAAATTGGCAAAATTCTCGGGAAATTCGTACCGAGAGTTCTCGGGATAAAAACCCTAACTAACACATACAAATAGTTAGGTTTTTTTGACAGCTGAGTTAGGCCTTTTGAGAGAGTTAGTTGGTCTTCTAGTTGACTTTTCTATATTCAGAATAATGTATGTGCGCTAGTAGGGAAAAGGAAGGTCAATTTAAAAAATTTTTAAATATTTTTTTTCCATATTTAGTTTATTAATACGCATCGTTTGTAAGGTCTTTCTACAATAATTTTTTTAACGGACATTCGATTATACCTACCTAAAAACAGTTTTTTGATAATATCTCCAAATGTTGAGTTGAGTGTGTATTGAAAATTTTTAAAACTTATCAAGAAGGCCTCTGTTTACGTTATTGATTTTTATATGAGAAAAAATAAATAAATAAAAATCGATTTTATAGCTAAACCAGTGTAGACAGAACAAAAAAAAAAAAAAAAAAAAAAAAAAAAAAACAAAAAACAAATCTAAGCCATTTTCTTGCTTATTTTGTTAAAATTGATTTTCAGTTACTGACAAAAACATTAATTTCCATAAAACTGTCAACCTCTGCTTCTAAGAAAATACTATATTGGCTTATAATAAGGACTTATTTTTGTTTTACCATTTTCTATTAACAAATGACTAGAAAATTATTATAGATATTACGATATTTATGCATTTGCATAAAATATTATAGAATTTTCTATTTTAGTTGCAATGTTACTAAACTAAGACTTCAGATTATTATACTATTTTTGACAGACAGTGAGTAATATAAGTAATAATATAGCAGTAATAGACAGCGAATGAATTTTCCAAGAATTTTAAAATTATAAAAAGGAATAGAGCATAAGAGAATTGCTGCTTTTATGCACAAAAAAGCTATTTTAATTTTTTTTATTTCTGTTTGAAAGAGTTTGTGTATTTACTTGTCTGTAGCAGATTCTTGCAAATATAAGATGATTTTACTTCTGTCTTTGTTGTTATCACTGTGGTAAGTACATGTGTAATACTTTTTTTGTGTGTTTTCTTTATACTTAACGAATTTTTTTTTTGGAGCAGCTGCTCTTTGAATTGACAAGCAAAAAAAAAAAAAAAATGTCACAAGCATGCTGAGGGTTACTTTGATAATATGTCAACGCCATATTTGTGTTTTTTTTTTAATACCCTCCATCGCCACTAGTGGTGAAAGAGAGCATACTAAGTTTGTCATTTCGTGTGTATCACCAAGAAAAAATATGTTAATAACCTGTAATGACACGTTTTCGCTGATTGCTGGGACAGCTCAGTGTAGTCCAGTGTCGGTTCGTTTTTTTATGGAAAATAAAACACGTTGCAGGTTTTTCTATTCAACGTTTTAAAACGTATGATCAGTGTGACCTCATGTGGAAAAATTATTCAGCTAAATTGCTTTTAAAATAAAGCTAAAAAATGCTACAAAATATTTCAAAATGCTAAAAAAGTAATGCTAAATTAATAAAGTACTTTTTTCAGTGGTATATTTTTATTTCTTTTTAATTTTTCATAATGTTGACAGATTATATAAACAGAAGAAGAAAAAAATAATATAAGATGAAGAACTAGAAAAAGTCATCCAATTCACATAGTAAAGCCTACTATATTATTCACTTTGCACCTAGTTATGCACATCACACAGTGAGGCAGAATCGAATTTTTTTTTGAAAATAAATCTATAACTTTCAATCCTTTGGCGTCCGATCATAACCTAGATATGATGGGACAATGTTCCGTGATAATACCCATTTTAATTCTTAAACTTCTTTTGTTCATGCGTTAGATTACGATGTATAGACTGTTCCACAAAGCCCTTGACAACTTGCCAACTGTTCTACTTTCCATGCATGATCAGTTCTGTTCACGATCCATTACTTCAATACCTTCAAGTTCGTGTTAAAATAACAATACGTTTTTGCTTAAAAACTAATTGATATGGTATCAAGTAAATATATCTCTATTTCAAAATACTGGAAAAATGTATTTAATATTTTTAAACCATATATAATATTAAATATTACATTACTTGTATTTAATAGGGTTTCTAATTTTGGTTTTTATTCAGTTCACGAAGCGGACTTAAGTAATCTTTTGAACTAAGCACTTAGTACTTACGTATTTTTTAATTTGATGAGTTTTGGCTAATGCTGATACTAAAATGAACATAATTTTTTTACCTTTTTTTAGACAGATGTTGTCAAGATTTACGTGGGCACCTGCCATGACGGCCATATCCCACGGTGGTCTTACCACTGGGTGAGGTAAAATGCGCCAACCAACGCCCCTGTGTGCCTACAAGAGCACACAGGTGGCAATTCGAGAGACTCATTGTCTCTCGTCCACTCCCCCTTGCTTAGGAGGTGGAGCTATCTAACCTCCTGTCGCAATATTGGAGACGTGTGTTGCTATGAAACTCCACATCGGGACAATAAACCTCTACCTGCGGTTTAGGTCTAAACCACAACCACCACGTGACTCCCCGAAGGCCCTCTCCAACAGCCAGTTCAGTACGACAACACCGACAAATCAGTGTTGCCGTACCAGGGGCTACTGGCTCCCATAGTACCAGATTGTGCTAAATCTCTGGTCAGGCCTCGAAGGTCCTTTTTCTCCCATTATAGACTCACAGACAAGTCTAGGCAATGGTGCACCTTTTTATACCACCCAAACTGTTACGATCTCTAGGACCGAAGTTATCCTAGAGTGTAACATGACAGGATTTTCTCTACCACGTATGAACTATACATTAAGGAAAATATTTAATCAAAGAAGACAAGCCTCCGTAGACAATAGTATTAACTTTTAATTTCAATATTTAAATTTTGTCCTTATTTTGAAAAATGCTAGAAAATTCTGTATATATTATTATAAACTGCTAAATAATATGCCAAATGCTAAATAAAAAACTTACGGCTAAATTGGAGTAAAAAATTTTAGCTGCAAAAATGTTCACACTGCGATGATTTATAGACTAATTAGCCAGGGCTTGGTTCATAGAGAGAAATGAGTCTTTGGGAGATTTAATCTCCTTCCTCACATCTAGACTACAGGTTTCTTTAATATGAAACTCCTGAAAGATGCCTACATACTCGAAGGCCGCTTTGGGTGTTTGAACAGAAATAGTAACAATAAAAAGTCCACCTTCCGCTTGTACCACTGTTCTCTCATTAGTTGCTTATTAAAGTATCCAGTAAGATTTTACAATCTCCTCACCAACAATTGATCTTAACGCTTGGTCACTTGCTGGCAGACTATCCTTTTGTTCATTGCTAAACCGTCTTTTATACCCTCGATCATACACACACAGAACAGTTGTACATCATGTGTAGTATTACAACGGTAGGGTTGTCTTTCTACGTAAGTTATTAAATTAACACTAGGGGTCACTCATATTTATTCTGACCGTTAATTTTGAAATTTAAAAATTATTAAAATGAAAATAGAATACAGAAAAGAAAATACAATTCTGAAATAATAATAATCATAAAAATAATAATAATAATAAAAAATAATAATACAAAATTGGAATAAATTCATAGTTGTTGTTGACAAAAACGAAAGCAATGACTTTTGACGACACAACTCTATAAAGTTTAAATTAAGTTAAGTTTAAATAAATTCTGAATAGATTTAGCTATGTATGTCTGTCCGTCCGTCTGTTGAAAATACGCTCACGTTCGAACCACTTGACCTATTCGAATGAAAATCACACAGGTTTTTTAAAGCTTGAGATTATAAACCATAAGTCAAATCGGTTCAGCAAAAAAGTTATAGAACGATACCTGGACCAACCACTAAACTGACAATTTTTTAATAAAAATTAACAAATTTAAATAAAAGTTTGCCAAAATATCTAGCTATGTTTACTTCACATTACTACCACAAATTAGTTAAATTTCTTGCGTAGAAGAAATGTCGTAGACAAAGATATGAAAAGTTTTATGATTTTACCATAAAGGTTTTCCCCAGGTCTAAAACATAGATTAACGCTGATATAATATGTGAGATAACGTCGGCAGAGTAGAGTAAGCATTAAATTTATATTATGTTAAATCTTAAATAATTTATTAGAACAAGTGTACCGTTCTAATAAATCCTATAAGAAATTTCTTTAAACAATTCGAGCTTTTTAGCACAATATTTATAAAAATCATTCTTTTTTTCAGTAGTTTCCAAAATACACATGCACATACACAAACAAACTTTTGTATATGTGTACTTTTTTGACAGTTAATCTTATAAGATGGTTGTGTAGAGAAATATTATCACAACAGTCTCATAATACATCTTATAATACTAATATTTGAATCTACACGTGAAATAATTGTCTCAGATATTATGTTACGTCTAGACGGGCTGTTTATTTAAATAGACCATAAGAAAGAAGTGATATAATTGTCTCAGAGAGTGAATTTGACACTCTCTGTCACAAAAATCTTACATATTATGTTACGTCTAGAAGGACATAAGAAAGACAATATGCTATAACAAAACAAAAGACAAGACATCATGTTATAATTGTGTGTGTTCGATTCAATATGAATGTTGATAAACTCTATGGCATACAACTATGTTGCGTTTGATGTATGATCAACACACCATATGTTGATAAACTTAATGTTGTTAAGTTTAAACGCATATCTTACTCGCAACTAAAAATATTGCGAGATACAAATTTTGCTGCATTAACGGTGAGTTAATATATTATTTGCAAGTTAGTAACTCACGAAAACTAATCGTGATTAGTGAAACTAATTACAAATAAAGCGTAGGCGTTGACACTTCCTTTTATGTTCATAGAATTTTTTATGACAATAGTTGTATTTTTCCCATTTGGCATAACAAAAAGGAATATATATTTCTTTTTGCAATTTGCGTAAAAACAGTGAGTTATTTATTTGCAAATTATTTTTATTTGCAATAATCGTGCATATAAAAGTAATGTGTTTTAAAATTCTTAACTAGTATTTCGATAAGTTTTAAGTTTGCTATCGCAATTTCCCTGGAAAGCGGAAAAATTTTTCGACTTCTCGGTATTTCCGGTATCCGTATTAAAAACTGTAATTATCACTACTCTCTTTTGTTAAACAATTAAGGCCCTTATAGCATATCTTTGCATTAGTAGAGTTAAAACATGATTGTAAATGTACTGAGGAAATGAAATTTGATCAATTCCATGATCTGCTGATTAACTCGAATGAAAACAGACATTTCATATATGTTGTGAAATCGTTTTGTATATATCGACACAATATTAAGCAATTAAAAATAAACGTACCTAAAATTATGAGACAGGATGTTTCACGGTCATTTATGTTATTGATATTTTTCTGAAATTTTTTGTTCTTAATATGTCCGCGTTCACACGAGGCAATTTTTCTTGCTGAAATTCTGATTTCGTGTGAGAGCTAGCTAGAGGGAATATGAAAGGGTACAAAATTGTCTGTACTTTGAAATTTGTTTTGTTTTTAATTTTCGTACTTCAAGACAAAAACATATCAAGGCAATTAAAGCAAGAATTGCTGAACAGTGTTGCCAGTTTAGCCTTTTTAAGGCTAAATATAACCTTTTTATTTTGCTTTAAGCTTAACATTTTCATTTATAGATTTTTTTCTAACTTTCTGTAATTCTTAAAATTGCCACGAAAAGGCTAAAATTTTATTATTTCAACAAAGAAAAAAATAATTTCTTATTTGTTTCTAATAATTTAATTTTTTTAGAATTTTCCATTTAAGCATTTTTGTATATCAATTTGCATAAAAAATCGAGATTTTTTATTTTTAACAAAAATATTTATCCTCCAAATTGAATATAACTTAACTAATTTTATGGAGTTACTTAATCAGTTATTATAATTATTTTTTAAAATAATTCTTCATTAACCATAGAAACTTTTTATAATTAAAAAAAAAAAAAAAAAAATGTTTTGATATGGTTAATCAAAAAGGAAATATATAAAAATTACGAAAAATGAATTCATAATGTTGGGTAATTTTTCACATGAAATATAATCAAAATTTGGTTTGGAATTTTCTGGGCGATTATTCATTTGATCATTTTGTTGACAGCCTTTCTATGTTTTATGTATAAATTTATTACAATATCTTTAAAAAAGGTTAAAAAATAAACTTTTTAAATAAAATTTAAATAAAAAATATATTAGCTTTTTTCTGAATATTAACAATTAACAAATTTCATGAAGTTATATTTAGAATCTAACTAACTTAACTAATTTTATGGACTTACTTAATTAGTTATTACAATTATTTTTTAATAAACTTCATTAAGCATAGAAACTTTTATAATTAAAAAAAATAGTTATGATATGGGTAATCAAAAAGGAATTGTGATACAAAAATTACGAAAAACCAATCCAAATGTTGGATAATTTTTCACATGAAATATAATCAAAAATTTGGTTTGGAATTTTCTGGGCGATTATTCATTTGATCATTTTGTTGACAGCCGTTCTATGTTTTATGTATAAATTTATTACAATATCTTTAAAAAAAGTTAAAAAAAGCTGTTTAAATAAAATTTAAATAAAAAATATATTAGCTTTTTTCTGGTTTTACTTTTGGGGGCATTTAAGTTTTTTTTGACTTTTTTTAAGTTCAATTTATCCTCTTTTTTTCTCACCTCCTGGCAACACTGTTGCTGAAGTAAAGAAAAATTGCTGTGTGTGAACTTAGACTATTAATGATATTTAAATACAACTATAGCTAAATAATAAATAATACCGTAGTTCGTGAATTTTCAAAAAAAAAAAAAAAAAAAAAATATTTTATTAAAATATTTTTATTCTACTTTTTAAAAAATTATAAAATTACTTAACTATCGTTTAATGTAAATATCATAAATATTGGTGGTAGAAAAAAGTAAGATTTTGCTTTGAGATTATCAGCATAAATGGCCGTTCCAATTGTCATAGAAAATTTGGCCAAGATCTTGTAAGTGTTGAACCCTTTCATAATTTCAGGTACTCGCTCGCAAAAAGGAATTTTATATCAAACTAAGCTGCTGTCAATTGTCAATTAAATTTACTTACAATATCCCCTATAACACGTACAGACGATCTTATACACAACAGAGAAAATTTTCTGCTTAATGATTTGTCGGACTCAGTACTTACTTTTTTCTTAACTTTCTTAAAGTTTTGTAAAATTTCTATGAGACAAATTTCACATGTCTATATTGCTGGCAAATTTATAAAGTATTGTATATTTAAAATGTCTATAAAATACTTTCAATTAGTAATTTTTTTCACATGCTGGTTTTTAGTCTTGACATTTTATTTAGATATAATTGACATTAAGATATAGTCCCACACAGAAAAAATTATGTCTAGAATTCTTTTTTTTTAATAAATCATTATTAAACTTTGAATAAAATTTTATAAAAAATATTTTTTTGTTTAATTTTAATATATAATATTAAATTAGTTGTTTATAAATTCTTTCTAAACCAATACAAAAAACAATAACAATTTCTTATTTTTTGACAATTAGAAATATAAAAATAAATAAATTTATAAAAATAATGACGCAAAAAAATATACAAAATCCATCATTTGCAGAATTCTAAAGGTTAATCACCTTAATTTGCGTAAGCATTTCTTAATGTAGTGATTTATTTTTGTGTATCTTCTAGATCATTCCAAAGCATATGAATTATGCATGTATGTAGCAATAATATATAATCCTTCAGACGATTAAACTATGTCCTTTCAATTGAGTGCCTGAATGGGTAACTCCTTCTCGTCATATAATTATGCGAAAGTGATTGAACTTTTTGAAGATAATTTAATGCGTTTCAATTTTTGTATTTCAAATAATTTAAAAGTATTTTGTGGAAATGGTCTTTAGCGCTAGGTAGTTTGGGATCCATAAAAAAATGATACATGTTTGCAATTGTAAATTGCCTTGTTGTAGCAATCTATTTAAATTTCATTGAAACTTAAATATTTAACACCGTTAAAAAATCTGAATTCATTTAGAAAATGTTACAGTTGATAACGATTGGGTTTTAGATCATTTTGTCCGCTAATAAAATTTGGAAATAGTGTCGTGTCTACTTTTATTTCATATATATCTTTTTATTCCTATATGTATTTTTTATATACGAGTACTACTATACAAGAATACATAAGCTATTAATTATAGCACAATAATTTTTCACCAGCATAATTAGACATTATCTACATTTTATACTTTGTATATTATCGTTAAACTATATTTCATCTAAAAAAGTTTTCATTAATTAGTTAGTATTATATAAAAGATTCGCATCCAACACTAAATTTTCTTACATGCATTTACATATTAAAATACAATATTAACATTCGATAGGAAATTGAAAAAAATATTTTAAATAAAAAATAAAAACTCAAAAAAAAAAAAAAATAAAATAAAATAAATAAAAATTATTTTTATTGCTTTTGACAAACCATGTTATTGAATTCAAATATATTCAAATTTATAGATATAAAAAATATTTTAATAAAAAAATAAAAAAATGAATTGTTGTCAATAAAATACACAGAAAAAAGTTTGTACATAAAAATAAAAATAAAAAAAAATATACTTTCATTAATTTCAGCTCATAATATTTAAGCATAATTTCTTAAGCATTAAAACTTTTTTTTTGTTCAAATGAATCAAAAGTCAAGGAAACTGAAAAATTTGTTTAAATTTTCACTTATGTTTTCAACTTGTAAAAAAAAATTTTTGGAAATTTTCTTTAGAAAATTTCAAGTTTTTAAAGATTTTTAGCTACATTTTGGAAACAGAACAGAAGCGCTTTTTTACAAAATGATGTGCTGCAAAATGCGAGACAAATTATACAAAGTTCTGAACATTATTTTTTTTTACAGATTTTCCTTGGAATTTTGCCGTTTTAAGGCCTTTTTTGTTATTACCCAGCAAAAACTTTGTTTTTCTGGTAAGCTAGCAGGGGTATTCAAAAATATGTACCTAAACGAAAACAAAAATAAAAAAAAAAAACCAAAAAATTTTGCCGTCAGTGAGACTCGAACTTGGACACAAACTTACCATTCGTTTTTAATGACTAACGTTTTACTCATTACACCATCTCACACACAGCTTTCCAAGCGACAAAAACTCTTTTTAGTTTAAAATATCTTTTTAGACATTTTGTTATAAAAAACTAACAGCTTCAGAATGTAGTTGAATCAACAACCTTCTGGTTGTTAATCCAGCGCTCTAGCCAACTCATCCAAGTGATTGCAGTATTACTGTGTTATTATACTATTGAGTACTTATTAATGTAATACAGAGTAGGCAAATAATAATGACGCCTCATTACCAAGAAACTACTTTAATAAGTAGTTGTCATTACTGAAAACCAAAAAGTTTTTGCTGGGTATTTTCATGTATAACAATTTTCATTTACCATTTGCTATGAAATCTAATAATACTAAATCAAAGATTTAACAAAATTTTTTTGCAAAATTCCCAAAATTTTCATTATCAACAATTTTATAATATTTATTAACAAAATTTTATTTTTTATGAAAAAAGTTTTTGAAAAAATAGTCATGTTCAATTCATAATATTTATGAAAAAAAAATTTTTAAATGTAAGTCCTTTTTTTCTCCGTGTATTTACGAATTTGAATAATTGATTTTACTAATTTAGTGATAGATCTGATTTCAGTAAAAAATATAATAGGTTTTATGAATTTAGTAATTGCATACGAAATTTAATTTTTTTCTATGCAGCTGAATTTTTAACTTTAGTTTTCTTTAAAAATTTACTGAAATATACTGTCCAAACTAGTTGGACAATTAAATTATAATTTTGAATTATAATTTTTATATTAATTATTGTATCAAGTAATATAAGACATTAACTTTTTTTAAGTGTAATTTTTATAAATTGGCAGCACTTTTTGTACCCTCTGTAAACGAAAATGTTATTGATTAAAATGGGGTTTCATTAAAAAACCGAAACTTATTGGAATCCATTACTTAATAACTACTATTGCCGTCAAGAGAAAAAAAGAAGTCACTTACTAACCATCCTTCAAGAAGATCGCATCATCTAAAATACCGCTAAATCTATAATTATCTTAACTTAAACGTTGTACTTAACCTGAAACTTATACTTAAGTTAACTTACATAGAAGTTATACTTACTGCAACCTGAAGATTGCAATAAAACCCAAACTTGAATTGAAATCAACCGAGGTGAGTTTTTTTTATGCCGCAACAGCCAGCTACCCTATGGATTTAACACTAATCTTAGTACTCTTCTTTTATCATCCCTACAATTATAATTACTCCTACATGAGTAATTATAATTAAACATTTTCTTATAGATTGGCCCTTTTATTAATTACATCCCCCCGTCTCTGCCATCATCTATAAGAAAACCTTACACAAGATCCCTAAACTTGTTCAATACAATTGCTAGTTAAAGTTCACCCAATTATTTTTTCCATTAAAGCGCTCTTTGAAAATTTCCGAAAACCTCGGAGGAAATTCGCGAGAAAGCGGGACATGAAAACTTGCCAATTTTCTGGGAATCCAGGAACAGGAAACTACAGCTTGACATTTTAAAATAATTGAATAAAATTTGCTAAATATATCTTTTATAGTCTAGGGACGAAGCCTATTGAAATTAGTTATAATAGACCCATTATTTCACCTGCCCCTACATGCAGAAAAAAAACATGGTTACAGTATTATCGCTAAAAAATATTGTGTTCTTATTGTTAATTTCCTTGAACTTTAATAATTCTTTGCTCATGACAACAACAATATTGTTGAAATTTTGTCATTTAATGTTTACACTCAATAAGAATTTTAATATGATTGACTGTAAAAATTATATGTTTTTAAGTATTTTTTGCCAGAAACAAAGTTTTATTTAATATGAAAAATATTTGCAGTCTTTTTCCTTGTTCTTAAACCATATTCTGTTTTGTAACCATATTAATATTATTATGTCAATGACAATAAAATGTTTTAAATAAATATAATACTTAACCTTTTCACAAACTTAGTGGATAATTTCAATATTTGTTTGTTTTTAATATTTATTTTCCATCTTCAATGTAATTCTCATTTAGTTTATATATGAATAAATATAAATAGACAAGGTTTGGTTAAACTCGGTGTGATTTAAGGAATGTAAGATATTTGAACTACATATAGTGGTACAATATAATTAATGAAATAATATGTAAATATATTTTTTTTTTTGGCTAAGAAACACTTTTCTATATTATTTTTCAATAAAATGTTTATAAAAATTATAATTTTTACTAATAAGTTTTATTTTAATATATGATAAGATGGCATAATAATATGACAAAATGAAATAATAATATAAAAAGTTTAGATAACTATATGATAACATGAGATAATAATATGATAAAATGGAATCATAATCTAATAGAATGGGATAATGATGTAGTAGGATTGTTCAATTATATGTAAAACTAGAATCATAACATGAAAAAACACACCAAAGTGGAATCATAATAATTATTACTTATATTCACTTCTATTTTTCGTTGTGATCATATGTTCCAATCATAATATGTTGCTCTTTGATTATGGTCACTAAAACTATATTTTTTCTCTATGTGTATACAAATGTCCAATGGAATAAGGGTTTAACGAAGATAAATGCCTTAAATAAAACAATAAATAACAAAAAGTTTTATATAGGTAATGCCAAATTTCTTCAAGATAAGTCTTTAATTGACCATAGCTCAAATATAAAACCCAATTCCGAAAAACACTTAATTGCAGACAAATGTTAATTTCAAGTTAATATTTGACATATATAAGTTTTATATAAATAAAAATCATAGTGCCTAATGTTATCGCAAGCGACATATAATTAACTATAGATCAAATATAAAACCCACTTCCGTGAATCACCCTAAAACTGATAAATAACATAAGAACAATAAAAATATACGTATATGTCATAGAAATATACAATACTTTTACAAGTATCGGCTAACAATTGACCACAGGTCCATATAAGACCTCTTCCCGAAGTTTGATGTATAAACAGAATGGTGTAGGGTTTCATATAGTCAGCCTTGAACGACTATACTTTTCTCACTAGTTTTATTTTCCTAAAGATCTTATGGAATATGAAACAAGGAATTCTTTTAGAATTTTTTACATGTTACACATTATTTGCCACTATTTTGAGCGAATTTTTGTTTGATCTTATAAAATAAATATAAGATCAAACAGCGGTAAACAACAGCTGATGCGGTAGACGGCTTTAGTTGAAAAATTTTTGTTTTTATGTGCTCAAACATCAAATTATCAAAAAAAAAAAAAAAAAAAAAAAAAATAAGTGACCAATTTGTATTTTGTCTATTAAAAAATAGTTTTTTTTTTTAAATAAAACTTTCAATACATTAATATTTTTTAATATTTAAACATAATAATACTTGCTATTTTTTATACAGCTAAGAAAACGTTGTTATTTTGTGAAGACTGTTTTGTAAATGACGAGAAAAGAAAACATAGTTGTTCTTCCATATAAACGTAAAAAGAAAGAAATTTAAATATATATTTATTAAAGTAATTTTTATTAATCTTGCAATTAATCGATTGATAATAGTTCGTATTTTCTAAATCTATCTAACTATCTTATTTTGTAAACTTTTTAAATATTTGTATTTAAAATAAATGACATTTTCGCCTTACATTAAATAAAAATGCTACAAACATTACCTTCACATCCACAGATTTCAAAATTCTCTCAAAAAAGAAAAAAAAAAAAACAAAAAAACAAAATGAAAAATAAGATTTTTCTATAAGTTGATTTCATAATGGATGCCAAATAAATTTATGGTAATTAAGTGTTTAATGAAATAATTTTTGAGTAAATAATTTGCATCTGAACCAGCTTTTCGTATTTTACAATATTTGTGATCAAATAAATGCGCGTAAAGTAAACAAAAAATTAGCTCTCTATTTAATTACAAAAATTGCGGTAAAACACGATAAATATTTGTTGTCAAATATTTGCGTAATCTGAACTCAGCTTAATAAATTTACATGAGTAATAAAAAATAAAAACTTCAAAATAAACATATCTACTAGAATTTTTTAATTTTATGGGAATATTGATATTTTAAATGTAAAATAATTTTTTTTTTTTTTTAAATGCCTTAAGCTTATAGCTTTTATCTTCTCAAATATAAAAATAATATGGGGAAAAATATTTTCATATAGTTAATAATAATCTGTCATAATTGCAGCCGCCTTTACAAATTCTAAAAATCAAAAATTAAATTAGTATTCTGGTGCGGTAAATCTATAAAATAAAATTTTGTAAAACCGAAAAAATGGCCTCCATATTTGGTGTGCCATTTTGAATTTTTATTTATTTTTGCAGAATCGTAATTAGCGTCCCGAAAAACTTTGTATGTGATAAATAATTTTTACGTTTATCAAGTGTTCTAAAACCTAAGATTAAAGTCCACTTTTATCCGCCATATTTCTTTCGCCCTTCCGAATTCATAAAAACAAAAACTTATCGTTTTCAGTAACTATTAATCAGTCAAATGATAAAAAAAAATTGCCCAGCCATATTAGGCCCGCCTTGAACTACTTTTTTTTGTAGAATCGTAAACAACATCGCTCCAAACTTTACTTGTGATATTTAAATTTTACGTAAACCCAGTATTTTAATCACGGCCAAAATTCAGAAATTGTGCCCTGAGTGTGTCCTGTAACTTCTAAACCATTAATGATATTAGTTTAGTTAATTTAATGTTTACGGTATTAAATAAAGGATCTCGAATTCAATTTAATTAAAAGTTTATAACTGAGTTATTATTATCATTGTTATTATTATTATTATTACTGTTGTTGTTGTTATTATTATTATTATTATTGTTTTTATTTTTATTATTATTATTATTATTATTATTATTATTGTTATTATTATTGCTTTTTAATTTATTTAAATTGTGGATTTTTTTTAAATTAATTTTTCTATGTTACTTAGGTAGTAATAACAATATTTTTAGTCTTTTTGCATGTGGTGATAGTTTTTTACAAGATTTATTAATGTATGGATTATAATTCCATATATAATTCCAAATAAGTAAAATTTAAAATTTAATTTTTTTTTAAATTACCAACTTTAAAACACAATGACTTTTGTGTCCCATAGTGCAATGGATTTTAAACGCTAAAGTATTGCTTTTTTTCCTTAAAAGCGTTGTCAATGTGCCAAGAAAAAAAAGCTCGAATAAAATTTTAGTCGAATTTTAAAAGTTTTGTATCTGTGCCCCTATATACTGGTGCATATTCCTATAAAAGCACATCAATTTTTTTTTAATCAGCTTACTAAAATTGGGGCTAGAAAATAATTAAGGTGCTATTAATAAATTGTTTAAATTATTTATTGACTTTACTTAAAAAATTAATAACAAAAAGCTTGAAATGTAGTTAAATTTATTTTATTATAATTTTAGCAGTTTAATGCCATTTTTTATGGCAGTTTCCTACATACGCATTTAAACTAATGAACCAGTTTAGCATTATTAATATTCGTCTAATTTTTGAAGAAATTCACGGTCAATTTCTTCCCAGGCTTACTTATTTTTTAGTTTTAACTCCTTATTATCATTATGGTTTCATTCTGTGCTTTTTTTGCTTAAGTTTTACGGGCCATATACCTCCACAGATTCTCCATCGGATTTAAATCTAGACTACAAGCCTCCCAGTCCAATAGTGGAATACTATGTTCATTAAATCACGATTTAGATTTGTTACAAACATAGATTGCAGACTTATCCTGTGGGAATATGTAATCTTCATCCATAAATGAGAGAAGAACATCTTCCAACAGTTCATTATAAATTCCACTATTCATTTTAGTTGAAAAAAAACAACATATTTTTGAATTTCGTACAGCAGAAAAGGCTGCCCAAACCATAACACTGCCTCCACCGAAATTGCGTTTCGACACACGAATTTCATTCGAACTCAAATCATGTCAATAGCTAGAGTATGCATCGATTACTTTATTCAACTCATCCGTCCGTATTTCTGCCCTTTCTTAAAAAAGCTTCGAATAACTCTTTCGGAACGGTTAATTTTTCATCCAATTTCTCTGTTAAAACAGCTTTAATTACGAAAAAATTGAATTTGATTATTTTCCTGGTTTGTAAGAAAAGAACCTTTAGATATCCTTTAAGCTGATGAAATTTCCCCACTAAAACAAAAATATTTCTAGTAAACAGAGATCTTAAATGAAACAAACAACCAAAACTGTTAAAATTTTGTAATATATTTTTTTTGCACTTTTTAGACAAATTTTTCTCTACTGTGTTTATAGGATTATTCAACTGAAATGATCACTAATATGTTCTGATTGCTAAACTAAAGAAAACAAATATTTCTTACATAAAAAAGTATCGTGATATCGCAAGTTATTGTAACAACACAGCATTATTTTTGGTTAAGAGAAACGAATATAACTCAAAGAAAAACAAAGATTTTAAATGCGTTTATAGGAATATGCACCAGTATATACTTTATGAGATTTTAGGCTAACAAATATCTCCATATATTACAAACGGAGTGACAAACTAAATTTAGATGGTGTGTATAAAAAGTCATTATCATATGTCGCATACGTAGAACGATCTTAAATTTCAAACTCATTACTTCATATATTATTTAGTGACCGTTAAGTAGCCAATTGTGTATACATACATAGAGTATACATAAGTATCGAATTATCCAAAAATTTATAATTTGAAATCAATAACTAGGTATATTTGAAGTGTCATTATCATTGTCAATGCTACCAACAGAAAACTGTAAGAATGTTGCACAAAAATCAAATCCATATCCACTGACATTATGCAGCAGTGAAAAAAAAAAAAAAAATATTTGTTAACAGGTGCTGTATAACATTTTCGTTGCGGTACAGAAAAATCCCTGTAATACAAAACGAAATAAATGAAAAACGCTCAGATACAAATATATTTTTGATATAAAAATAATCCGTAATATTTATATGTAGTTAAAAAAAAAAAAAATAAATGCATGGTTTTGACATGATGTTTCTATAAAAAAACTTGGAAAGAGCGAGACATATATTTCTTAATATTAAATAAAATGAAATTCCGTTATGCATTAATATAGTTTGTTAAAAAACGCAATATTTATATTTATTATATTTATTATTAAGTAAATTTTATAATATTTTTATAATAAATTTACATAAACATTCAATAATTCCTATATGTATGTTATTTTTGATATTTTATAATTTTAGAATATAATCAATGCAAATGACACTTTATTTATGGTCTACTTAAGTTACAGAAATTGTAGATAGTTAGTTGTAGGAATTGTGACCTAATTGTGTTTTAATCATATAAATTTTATAAATTTAATATTTTATATATTTCATATAAATTTGTGAATTGAGTTTTTTTTTTTTATTTTAGTATCGTATGGTTAGAGAGGCTCCATCTAAATATGTTTAATAAAAAAAAAACAAACCATTTGAAAATTTAGCAAAATTTTCAGATCTTACTTCAGCGTTTTTGATTGTCAAAAAATATCTTGGAATTTTTTTATACAACAAACTGAATTTTGGTAATTTAAAAAATTGTTACATTATAGTTAAAATCTTTCAAATAAATTACTTTCAACGAAACATAGTTTTTTTTTCCAAAACAAAAAATAATTTTTTAATATAATCTCCTTTTAACTCAATACACTTAGTACAACGTTACTCCAGTCTTTGTATCCCTTCTAAAAAAAATAGGATTTTTCGAGGTCCTTAAAATAGGCATTTGTTTGGTCAATAGTTTCATCGTTGGAGCTGAATCTCTTTCCACCGAGCCATTTCTTTAGGTTTGGAAATATGAAGTAGTCATTAGGGGCTAAATCCGGAGAATATAGTGGATGAGGTACCAATTCATAGAGTTTTGCCATTGAGACTGCACATGTGTGCACCCGTGCATTATCTTGATGAAAAAGAACTTTTTTCTTGGTCATATGGGATCGTTTTCTTTTTAAATCCTTATTAAATCGATCTAATAAGTTGGCATAATATTCGCCGTTTATTGTTTTTCTCTTTTGAAGGTAATCGATGTGGATTATCCCGCGTGCATCCCAAAAAACTGTTGCCATCTCCTTAATGACCGATAAACTTACCTTGGTCTTCTTCGGAGTTGGTTCACCCGGAGAAACTCATTGTTTAGACTGCTGCTTATTCTCCAGAGTACAGTAGTGGATCCATGTTTCATCCACAGTTACAAAACGCCGCAAAAACTCATTCGGATTGCGGTTAAACAACTCCAAACAGTCCTTTGAAGTTGTCACACATTTACGTTTATGGTCAATTGAGAGCAAACGCGTCACCCATCTTGTAGACAACTTTCATAAACCCAGCTGCTCATTTAGAATCGAAACCGCACTGCCATATGAAATGTCTATGGCATTAAAAATCTCACGCACTTTTACTCTTCGGTCGGCCAATATCATATCGTGGATTTTTTCGGGTGTACTGACCTCAATTGGTCGTCCAGAACGTTCAGCGTCATTTGTACTTGTGCGACCACAACGAAAGTCAGTAAACCACTTTTTTACCATTGAAATCGATGGTGAAGAGTCCCAATAGTATTTATCGAGATTTTCCTTGGTTGGATTGTTTAATGAGCACTCGAAATTTACTTTTTTCCATTTTTAGAAAAATATACGAGGTTATATGTTTTGAACAGTTGTTAAACGCAAAGTAAATGACGACACTTGCTCAAAATTTGACAGTAATCTACTAACAGGTGGTACTTGATGGTAATAATGTTGTATTTCGTATAACTACGAGGGAAGTTCGAAAAGTCACGAAAATATTGATCCGCCGTTTTAAAAATTAAAAAAATACTCTTATATTGTTTAGAAAAAAAAAAGAAAAAAAATATTTCGAACAAAATCTACCATTGCATATGCTTTTTTTTAATAATTCTGTAACCTGTGAACCGTTTGAAAAAATCCATATTTTCAGTTGGCCAGTGAGAGGTGTCTTTGAGTTGAGTTGAAGGATCAGAGATTCTTAGTGGGTCAGAGAGAGTGGGTATATCTCAAAAGTTGGTTACCTCGGGTATGTATTTTTTGTTTTAAATCGCTAAAAAATCTTTTATATCAATAAATTTTTCTCTCATTTTTAACCCCTTTTATATAAAATATTCACCAGATTTCCTACAAAATTCTTAATAATATTGCTGCAAGTATTATATAAATATATAGATCCGTTAAAAAATTATATTATTCTGGAATTGGAACAAAAAAAAAAAAAAAATTTTTTTGGGCTTGTTGGCAATATTTTTTTTCACTTATAAAATTTGTTGTAATTTTGTTTGTTTGTAAATTTTGTTTTGGCCCATATAATTTACTTATAGTCTAGACAGGTATAAAGAGAAGACATTCAAATGCATTGGTTGGTCTGTTTAGAACTGAATTACAAGTTTTTATTTTCTTTTAATCTTTGTTGCCAGATTTGTCCATTTATTTTGAATTTTTGCATTTTTTGTTGACGTTCGTTATGTTTATGTGAAAAGACCAAATACTCTTTGCCCCTAAGGGCTATGCGTACCGACCAATGGACTAGACTATAGATTAGACTAGACTATCGACTAGACTATAGACTAGATTATAAACTAGATTATAGATTAGACGAAGTGGTGCTAATCTCGAATGAAGTAGTATGGACTATTAGAAACTGGATGAAAAGTGTGAGGTTGGAACTTGCCGAACTTAAAACGGAGATTGTAATAGTTACAAGCAGGCGTAAAAAAGAGACCATGAGAATATCGGTTGGAGAACACTAGGTGACATCAAAATCCCATCTCAAATATTTGGGAGTTCTCATAGATACCAGACTTAACTTTAGGACACATATGAAGTATACTGCTAACAAAGCAGCAAATATTAGAACCGCTCTTGAAAGAATGATGCCGAATGTAGGTGGACCAATGCAATCCAAAAGAAAGATAATATCCACGGTGGTCAGCTCAGTTATACTTTACGCTGCTCCCATATGGTCAGTAGTTCCGAAAGTAAAGACCGCAGCGAGGAAGCTAAAATCTGTATACAGGATATCGGTCCTACGAGTATGCTGCTCTTTTCGAACAACATCCGACGAAGCGGTCGATGTCATAGCGGGAATGATTCCCGTAGATATCTTGGCTGACGAAGCCAAACGCTTGGATTAAATCAGAAGAGACCCATATCAACTAGACACTCGTGTACGTAAACTTGAAAGAGAAGCTTCTATAAGACAATGCCGGAGCAGATTGGAAGACAGCCGCAAAGGAAGGTGGACCTTTAAACTAATTCCGAGAATAGATGTATGGCTAAACAGGCCACGAAGGATACCGAAGTTACCTGTACAGATTCGGGTTAGATAACTCCCCAAATTGCCCTAACTTTCCAAACCAAGAAGAAGACGCAGAACACGTCGTGTTCAACTGCACACGCTTTCACCACGATCGACGGAAAACAGAAGAAGTCCTTGGATGCCAACTGAATCCGCAAAATATTGTTGACATCATCCTTAATAAGAGAGAAAATTGGGATGTAATATCCTCAATGATTAAAAGTACCATTGATAAACCTAGAACGGAAGAGAATCTGAGGAACTCCCAGACACCAGAAGTAGCTTAGATAAGGCTCTCCTGCCCTGCGATGCAATATCTTTGTAGACAGTTCCGCAGGGTTGGTGAATGACGAAAGAGGTGATTTTAGTCGGTATGAATCCGACATATCTCATGGTAAATCTATAATCGTGAGAATCTTATGAAAGACTTCCACCTGCCTAATGAAAAAAAGACTAGATTATAAACTAGATTACAGACTAGATTATAGACTAAACTGTAAACTAGATTATAGACTGGACCATAGATTAGACTTTACACTATACACTAGACTATAGACATTAGAGTATTGACTTGACTATACACTAAATTATGGACTAGATTATATACTATAGACTAGGCTATACACTTGTCTATAGATAAAGCTATATATTATGCTATATACTATAATATATGTTACTTTATAGATTTGACTATATTCATTAATGTAGAATTGACTATAGACGTCATAACAGTTAACTTGACAAAATTATAGACAAGACTATCGGGTATGATAAGTATTATATGTTTTGCTATTCTTTGTTTTTTGTGTGGAAAACTGCAGAAAACCATAAAAGAAAAGATAACATAACACATTAGTAATAACAAAAGCAAAATAACTTTTTAATTAAACTTTATTTTGACCTTACATGCATATAGTGTTTGTATGTATTTACTAGTGTTTGTTTATGAATTTTGCCTTGACTTCTATATATTTTCTCTTTGGACATTTTAACATGGATAAAAGGAAACGGAAATTATGTTTTACAAGTTACATAAAATTTGTTGAAATGGCTATAAAGGCAACAATTTAGATAATTTTATTCTGTTTAGAGATAAATATTTTATATATAAATATATTTTATATATAAATATATATATATATATATATATATATATATATATATATATATATATAGATATATATATATATATATATATATATATATACATATACATATACATATACATATATATACATATTTTTATATGGGCCGTTATCAAAAATTTTTAACCTGGCTGAAACTGACTTTAATCCCCAATAAGTTCTGTGGGAACACTATTTTAAACAAACGGGTTACAGATCTGAACTCACAAGACTTCACACTAATATAGTGCAAAATTTTAATAGCAAAGGTTTCATTTTGTAATCATGATTGTTGTTCAAAGTTCAAAAATTTTTGAAAAAAACAATAATTGCTTAACTTTTTCACATTTTTCTACACTTTTTGTTCGCACATTTATACATTATATAAATTAATCGGACTTTGTCAATAAGTTTTGCATCATCTTTGCTATTGTGCAGACTTTCAACTATAAAAGACAAAATTGTAGATTTTTTATATGAAATATTTTTTTTTTTTGCCGGAATCTGTGCGCCCCTCAATAGAATACAAATATTGACATAAGGACTGCTACTTGTTGTAATTATGCATATTTTGCACTATATATCGTTGATGTGCCCGAAATAGTCAACATGGTGGATAATCTCAAAGTTTGGAAAACAAGAGCGAAAATTTTTCAAAAAGTCAGCTTTTCGTGTGGAATATTCACAGTTTCGTATAGAATATCTAAATTTTATGGACTTTTTGATAATTATGTAACACTTGCACTTTTTTTTTAATTTTATATAGCAAATTGCAATTTGTACAAATCTTGATTATATAGATAAGAAGACGATAAATATATATAGTTGATCGGGACCATACCAAGTAAAATGATAGTTGAATACGTAACACTTTTGTCAAAACAGATTTTGCTAAGGCACATCGTGTGGATAGCACGAAATTAACTATAATTGATATATATAGGTGGTGTTGGTAATGTTTAATAGAAATGAGGAGGCGTATCAACAAATTTCGAAATATATAAATTTTATGGTTAAAAAAAAAATTTCTTGGTTTAAAAAAATGATCACGATATTAAATAGCATTTGTTTCACTTAGACTCGTTCTGATTTTTACGCAAAATTGTTAAAAGTCGCGGTTTTTATTATGAAGAAAATTTTTTTAAATCTTACTAGGAAACCCTAAAATATGATGCTCTAATACCATCAAACATTTAAAATATTATAACTTTTATTTGAATAACCGTGTTGTTGATATTACGCGTAAATTTTACCAGAATTATACATAAACATCTAGTTTGTAAAAATGTTTATATGTACAATTTAAAACCGCTATAAATTTCGCTCCCACTGCACGAAATGATTAACTCGAACTGATCCTGCATGTGTCATAAAAAAAAAAAAATTTTTTTTTGAAGGCCTAAAATGAATTATATATATATATATATATACATATATATATATATATATATATATTATATGTATAATATATATAAGATATTATTGTTGCAAGTAGGAGTAGTTACAAATTCATATGTATCTACATATGTTTGTAAAAATGTGTCACGTGCACGCATAATTCCTTTAAAAAATTATTAAAGTCGCAATTTGATAATAGATTTTTTCTTAAAAGAAATTACAAAAAAAAAAAAAAAAAAAAAAAATAATAGAGGAATGAAAGTTGTGTAATTCAATTCCGTATCATAATCCGAAAATTTGAGATAAACTTATTTGTCTACATGCAGAGAAAGAACATGGTTAAGGCATTGTCACTACAAAAATTTTATGTTCTCATTGTTAGTTTTCATTATTTTTAATAATACTATGTTAATGATTGCAATGCTTATCAAAATTTTAATATACTTGACTATAAAAATTTTATAATTTTGAATATTTTTTAACAGTAACAAAATTTTCGTTAATACAAAAAATATCATTAAATCAATCAACATCAATCTTTTCCCATGTTCTTAAACCATATTAATAGGGCATTCATACCGACGCGAAATTACGCAATTTCGTGATTTCGGCCGAAATCAAGTTGAAATTAAGTAATTTCCCATACATTTTGACACTTGTGAAATTACATAATTTTGTGTAATTTCGGCGAAATTACATGGAAATTAAGTTGCCTATTTCCGTGCAACTCTGTACATGGTTGGAAAAAATACTTTTTTTTGCAACTATGTACTGCATGTTTCAATCGTGAGAAGAAAAAAAAAAACAATTGGCAGCTGATCTTAAATTTAAACACAAATCTTAAAATTAATTATTAAAATGATTTTGCAAAATGAAACCTATCCTTTTTGCATTTTTAATTGTTGCAAATTAATAATTTCCAATTTAGCAAGTAATTGTTTCTTATTTGTTTCCATCTCAAAATACTTTATTTACCCCTATAACAATTTAAAATGTAAACAATAAGTATCAGCTGTTCACAAAATTACATAAAATGTCATCTAGCCAGTATGAATACTCTAGATTTCATTCATTTCAAATTTCGTAATTTCGCATCGGTCTGAACAAGGCTTAATATTATTATTATTATATTAATATTATTATTTTTACAAATATGGTTGAAAACTCATAACATGTTTGTTATTGAATACATTTCATTTTTAACGTTTGTTTTCCAACTTCATTAGAATTAACATTTCAATTAAATTCTCTCTCATTTAGTTTATATATGAATTAATATAAGTAGGCAAGGTTTTGTTATACTTGGTGTGATTCATTATTTTAAACCTAATGTAATCGACTCAAAAAACATTTTATAAAAATAATAATTTTAAATTAGTGTGTTTTATTTTAATATATGTTAAGATGTAATAATAATATGATAAAATCGAATCATTATATGATAAAATGGGATAATAATGTAGTAAGGTGTTATTATAATATTAAAATCTCGAATCATAATATGAAAATCGAACCAAAAAATCGGACACAATATAATGAAATAGAATCATAAAAATTATTATTTATAATCTTATCTACTTTCAGCTATGACCATATGTTTCAATCATAATATGTTGTTTTTAGATTATGGTCACTATAACTATATTTTTTCTTTGCATGTACTGAGGTTGCTTTTTCACTGTTCTTTTCTAATAACTTCTGTTTCTTCCTTGCCAATTGTTTATTCCTGAATTTTCCTCCAATTCGCTAAGGGAAACTTTATGCTCTAATATTTGTGTGTTACAAAACTTACTTGACAATTTACAATACTCAACCAAATTTCACATTTTGTTTGTGAAATTTTTTTAAAAGGAAAGTAAATTTTATAAAATAAATTACTGTAAGAAAAACAATTTTGTTAGAAAATTATTATCTATCAATTGTTTACTGCCAAAAATATTGAGCTGAATATAGAGTAAAATTGAAGTAGAATTATGTGGTTGTTTACTTAACTTTTTGTTTGTTTGTATGTGTGTGTTAGTGAACAATATTTTACGCATTAATGGCACAAAAATGTTACTGTAATAGAAGTTACTTACTGTTTAGGATATTTATGGGAAAATAAACATTTTGTTTTTTATATTTCCTAGTGTTTGTGAAAGAGTGTTGGATTTTCTATGCTTTCAAGTCTCTTGCTTAGCTTACATATGGATGTGGATGTCCTGATACTAGCATTACTTATTTTATCAGCTTTGCTGTGTTACACATAGAAATTGTTCGGAAAAAAGCTTTTATTACTAGAAAAGAAAGAAAAAAAAAACTTATCTCACTTAAGGAAAGATCAAAGATAGAAATTAAAATAATTTACTAATTTTACGATTTTCATAAATTGTTTTAATAATGTGCTTGCACAAACAACTTTAAAATTTAAGAGTTTCTATTCTATTTAATTTGAGAAAAAAAAAAACAAAATTAAGTAAATTTGAAGCAAGAATTATTTTAAATTTTTTAAATTTATGTTATAAAAATTAAAGAGATTTGATTTGTATGGAAACAAAAAATGTTGAAAATATACCCCCTAAAATTAAAGATTGAAATGTTTTAAACTAATCCTTAATATATTTCGGTTTAATTATTTCGTTCACGTGAGCTGAACCATTTTTAAAATACCTCCAAAAATATGGTTTTCAATCAACAGTGTATATAATTTTTAACTTAAAAAAAAAAAAAAAAAAAAAAAATACAACATATGATAGAAAAATGACGTTAAATATATAATGAATAAAAAAATTCTTTAAATTACTTTTCATCCTCGCGAAATTAAAATTTTACTAAAATTTTCTACGATTTTATTTTAAATACTATTTTGTTAAAGTTTGAATATTTTGAGACATTTTCCAACGTTATTTATATTTTAGGCTATCATTGTAAAGGTCTCATTCAACACTATTGATACATGTTTATGTTCATTTAACCCTTTAGTTGCACAAGTAATATTTTGAGATTTCCGGTCCATAATTGGTTAAGTTAATTTTTATGTCAAACTTTTTTTGTTAACTTACTCAATTAGACTCGTTAGATTCCGTTTTCCAGGTGAATGTGTTGTATTGAGCCTGTAATGAGATAGAAGTGTAGGGAAGAAAAATGAGAACATAAATTAATTAGATCTAGCCTGTATCATTGAGATATTTAATAATGTCACTGAGTCTAGTGCTAGATATCTGACAGAGGTTGTCTAATTGGTACCTTCCCAGAAATTTATATCTGATTGCGTTCAATGTTGGGCATTCGCATAGAAGATGATATACTGTTTCCTCCTTCTCGCGATTGCCACAACTACGACAGTATTCATTGTAGGGGAGACAAAGTCTGCTTGCATGCTTTCAATGCTATTACTCTCGAGATGTCTTTGCGTTTGTAGCCAACCAATGAGTTGCATTGAGCGTTTTTCGTTGTAGGTAAGCCATGTTCCCTTGCGACTACATTTGTCCAGATTTCACCTTTTTTTTTTCGCCTTTTCTAGAAGGTGTTTTTGGATTCTGCTTTTGACTGTTCCTAACGGGATTGCGACAGAAACCGATAAGGAGGCATTCATAGCAGAGAATGCCCGTTCTAATTCGTCTGCCTGTTCATTACCATATTAATCCCTATGTGCAGAAACCCAGACTATAGTAATGTCATACAGTCGACGTAGTCCTAGCAGTTCCTCTTTACACTGTCTGACTAAAATAGAGGTAGTTTTGGGTGATTTGAGCAATAGAATTGCTGCTTGGCTGTCGACAAATAAATCAATATTCCCTTGATATTTTTATCGCGAATTAGTTTGCACGCTTCCTTGACCGCTAATATTTCCGCTTGGAATACGCTTGCCTCATCAGGGAGTCTATATGAGTGTCTAATTCCAAGATCGTTAGAGAAGACACCAGAGCCGACACTGCAGTGCAAAATAAATGGTTAGTTAAGAAAATAATTGTCATCAAAAGAATACATTTATTATAAAAACTTAAATTCGTGTAAAATAGTAACTAAATTTCAAAAATCCTTTTAATACGATTATTATTGCGGTTTTAAAGGAACTTGTTATATTTTTCATAAATTTATATTTATTTAAGTATAATAAATTTAGACTTTTTAAGGATAAATCTTGACTTTTCGTTTTAATTTTAATCTCAAAATTATTGTTTTAGCTTCGAGCCTTTTTTGGTTCTTAAAGTTAACATGTTACTATTTCAACAACGAACAAAAAAATTTCTTATCATCTACTATTAATTTTATTTTTACAGAATCATTCATTAAAGTATTTTTGTGTACTTACGCAGCAAAAACTTTGCTTTCCTGGTAAGCTAGCAGGAAACTAAAATAAACTAGTTATTTTTGTTCCTGTTATCCACAAATACATGTAGTTATTTCTAGACTCTAAGGGTACTAAAAAGTATGTACCTAAGCGAACATAAAAATGACAAACCAAACAAATTTGGTCGTCCATGGGATTTGAACTTGGGCACAAATTAACCATTCGTTTTTAATGACTAACGTCTTACTCAATACACCATCTCGCACTTAATTGTCTAAGTGACAAAAACTTTTTAGTGTAAAATATCTTATTTAGACATTTTGTTACAAAAAAATAAACTAACAGCATGGGGTTGAACCAACAACCTTCTGGTTGTTAATCTAGCGCTCGAGCCAACTGATCCACGTGATTCCAATATTACTGTGCTATTATACTAGTGAGTACTTATTTATGTAATATAGAGTAGGCAAATAGTAATGACATCTCATTACCAAGAAACTAATTTAATAAGTAGTTGCCATTACCGAGAACCAAAAAGTTTTTGCTGGGTATTCGCACAAAAAATTTATATATTTTTTATATTTAACAAACATTTTCGCCTGCGGCACTTCATTATACACATCAAGAGCAACTAATATACTAAATTACTAATAACCAATTTGATGGAATTACTAAAACGATTATTATAACTATTTTTTATTTGCTTCATTAACCATAGAAACTATTTATAGATATAATTTTAGCAAAACTCTTATAAAAGCGAAAAATCACCCAAAAACTTAAAAATACTTAAACAAAAAAGACTTATAGTTTAAAAATGTTAAAAACCACTTCGAATCATTAGGTACTTTTCAATATGAAATATAATCCAAATTTTTATGGGCATTTTTTGGGCGATTTTTCATTTGGGTCATTTTATTGATAGCTGTTCTATGTTTTATTTATAAATTTATTAAAATATCTTTAAAAAATATAAAAAAGTAAAGAGAACGAAAAAAAAAATAAGTTTTTTTTTTAATTTAAAGAAAAATTTAAACTTTTTTCTGGCCTTATTTGCCAAAGTTGCTAATTTAATCGCTTGGGAACAAAATGTAAGAAATTTACCTTGTTGCTGTTAAAGGGTTAATTATGTATAATCTGCAATAGTATCAAGATATACTATTCCAATGGTACATTAAAACACAATATATGTTGAAAATTTTTCCAAATATATAAAATTATATGTTTGAATAAAGAAAATTTAGGGTGATCCTTTTCGAGGTTCCCTACTTTTTTAAAGAAAAAAAAAAAAAAAAAAAAAAAAAACACAGAAAATTCAAATTTAATGGGGAATATTTATTATCATTTGAAAGAACATTCTTTGGCATTTATTTTTTGAAGATTATGTCTATCAAATGTTGGCCGTTGCTACGTTGCAGATGGTCCATCCGTTCAGTCCAATCTTCGATGACTCGTTCGAGTATTTCGACTGGTAACTGGCGAATGACATGCGTGATGTTTTCCTTCAACGCCTGAATTGAAGCGGGTTTGTCCTCATAAACTTTAGACTTTACATATCCCCACAGGAAAAAGTCTAACGGTGTGATATCACACGATCTTGGTGGCCAATCGATCGGCCTAAACGTGAAATTATATGCTCACCGAAGTGTTCTCTCAATAAATTCATTGATTGATGCGATGTGTGGGAAGTGGAGTCGTCTTGCTGAAACCAAATGTCGCCGAGATCACGAGCTTTAATTTCAGGCATCAAATAGTCGGTTATCATGGCACGATAACGGTTTCCATTGACGGTTACGTTCGCACCGGCATCATTTTTAATGAAATATGGACCGATGATTCCACCGGCCCACAAACCACACCAAACCGTTGTTTTTTCTGGATGAAGTGACAGTTCTTGAATCTCTTCAGGTTGCTCTTCGTCCCAAATGCGGCAATTTTGTTTGTTTACATACCCATTGAGCCAGAAATGGGCCTCATCGCTGAACAAAATTTGCCTCGAAATCGTCGGATCTTCTTGGAACTTTTCAAGAGCCCATAGAGGGAAGCGATGTCGAGCGGCTTCAGTTGTTGCACAAGCTGTATTTTGTACGCTTTCAATTTAAGATCTCGACGTAAAATGCGCCAAGTCGTTCCATACGTCAGTCCGAGTTGCTGCGAACGGTGCCGACTCGACTCTCCACGGTCTTCGTGTACACTCTCAGCTACGGCCGCTATATTTTCTTCATAGCGTGCTGGACGTGGTAAACGTTGTTCAGGCGTAAGTCTTTCCATTATGAAATGCCAAACAAAAATAACATGACAGCATGACACGACTCACAAAAGTATCTCTACTTGAATCACCCATATAACCAAAAAAGCTTAATAGAAACTTAATATTCCGCGATTGAAAATAGTTATAACAATTATTTAAATGAATATTCCAAGCCTTAGTATAACTCTATTACAATTTGTAGTTAGTTTTCTTTTAACGAGATTTTGATAATGATATTCAAAGAAATAAGTAATTTTAGAGGTGGTTTACGTAAATTTAAACATTCAGATGTTATATTTCATCATCATATAAGAACACAAAAACCTTCATCTCTAGAGGGGTAAATTTACATATTAAAAATTTTTTGCTAATAATTTGTTAAATATTCATTAATAAAACATCAACAAAAAAAATAACACAAGTCAACACTGGTTTTGGTGACAAGGATCTGTATATATTTTTTAAACTAGAACTTCATACTGATTACAAAAATAACAAAAAGTTGGAATTCTTACTTGTAGTTTTCTAGTATTTCGTTTTGTGCATATATATGAAAAAAGTGATTTTTTGCATTATTATTTACATAAAAACTTTCTTTTTCGTGACTTTCGTGAATGATGTGCAGTGGGAAGGTCTCGTTGCATTCACCAACAATAGTCAGCCATCATATGCCGATATCATCGGCCTTGGTATATCTCTTCCATAGTTTTCAGATCCTGATGAAACCGCGCCCCTTGCTCATCTCTACAAGATCCAAGATTATCTAGGAATCGGTCGAGATGGCTATGAAGGTAGTGCAATTTGATAGATATGTTGCATCCCAAGTTTCTAAAGTTATCTAGCATAACGTTAACATTTTCGCGGTAGTTGCTTTACTTGTAATTTCCAAGAAAGTTTTTAATAACTTCAACAAAAGAAGTCCAAGCAGACCGTTCCAAATCAGTCATTGAATTTAGGAAACTGGAATCTTTAATTAATATTTTTATTTGTGGATCAAATCAAAAACTTCCGTTTTTATTTTCTCTAAGCTTAGTCTTGGAAATTTTGTTGTTATAGAAGAGAAACACTGGCCATTTTTACCAGGGCTTTGACAAACTGCTTCATGAGACCTAGTTTAATGTGCAAGGGAAGCAATATAATTTTTTTTGGAACTAAAGGTGGATTTATGATGTTATGATTTCCAACCTCCAACGCCTCACGTACTGGCCAATTTCGTTTTTCCCAGTGTAGGTGCTTGGCCCGGCTGTCCCACAGACAATAAAAACATGGATATTTGGTGAATCCACTTTGCTGTCCTAATAAGAAATTAGTCATCTTAAGATCAACACAAATAATCCATTGGTGCTCGCTATATTTGATTTTGTCTAGCACAAGTTTGTTATTTAGGTATTCTTCTTTTAGTCTTGTAGAATGGGCAATTGGAACTCAACCATATATATTGCCATTGTGTAAAAGTACATACTTCAGGCTGGATAAATAATTCTTTCAGATTAATTCCACGTAATTTAATACAGCAAAAGTAGCAGTCATCTAAGTTATTTTTTTGTTCTTTTCACTGCATAGGCACTCCGAATTTCATATGACGTCTTTGACCATTCATACACTGTCTTAAATGTTCACAGCATATTTTATAAACCATTTGATGAATCCACGGCTTATTTTTATCTCCACTTTCCAAATTAAAATAAGAAAATAAGCACTTTTTGTAAAATCCGTTATAGATTTTCTAAACTTTTTAACGGTGTAGTCACCACAAATGTAACAAAACACGTTTGGATCATTGAGACAACTTCTTCGCTACGACGACATGTTATTAAAATGAATTTATTAAACAAAATTACCGATAGGGTTTCAAGCCGGACCGAAAAAAGTACGTTGGACAGCTACCATTAAAAATTGACATTATATCCAAAACTAAACGTAGGAAAAAATTTTTTTTTCACATTTTTAGTATTACCAGTGTCGGCATGTTACAGAACCACTCGGTTTCTCGGCACCATTTAAGTTTTTTTAATTTGTTGACTTGTGTAATAGCAGCTTTAGAAACCCAATCAATCAATGTTCTGTTTAACATATTTGTTTTGAAAAAAACTTTTTATTTATGATAAAAATCATTTTGATTTTGTTGCATAAATTTTTGGCAAAGAAATTTGGTTATAGATTAAAGCTTTTGGTGGCAATTTAATTTGTTTTTGTTTAAATAAATAAGTAAATAATCACTTTAATGTTTATGAGAATATTTACATATTTGTTGTAGAATGTGTAAAATTTTTCGTATCTAGACTAAAAAAATATACATATGGACAGAAACAGAAAACTTTTTAAATTTTACTAAAATTTTGTTCTGACTTCTACTTTTCTTGACACATAGACAGCTCCTTGAAATCCGTTGGCGTGCATTACTTTCACGAGGAGGCCCAAAAGTTATTGCGGTTTAAAGTTGAAAATTAAAAGAGAAATAAATCTCGGAATTTAAAATTTCATTTATTTAAATTGCACACATTAATAAATCTTATGAAAAACTATCACCGCATGTAAAAAGACTGACAACCAGTGTGACCAGATGTGAAAAATTATTCAGTTAAATGGAGTTAAAATAAAGCTAAAAAATGCTAAATGTTATTTAAAAATGCTAAAAAATAATGCTAAACTTTTAAAATACTTTTTTTCAGTGGTAAATGCTAATTTTTCATAACGTTGACTTTATGTAATTATAAAAAGAAGAAGATAGAGAAGAACGTAAGGTGAAGAAGAACAGGCCATGTAATTCACGTAATTGAACTTCATTCTTAGAATGACTTAACATCTTGTAAACTGTATGTTGAGCCTTTCCTGGTCCCATTTTGAATAAAAACTATTTAAAAACTATCAAATTAAAAATTATCTAGACGTTTATGTTGAAAGAAATTCAAATCATAGCCTTCCTTATTAATATTAAAATAATTTCTTATTCAAGTGCCACATGAGATAGTAGCACAGAAATGCATGTCTTTAAATAAATGCATAATTGTTTGGTTGCGCAAAAAATTATTTTTTTCTGAACTTTAGTTTAGGAGATATACTTAATTAAAGTTAAAAAAAAATGTGATTCCTTATTCAAGTGGCAGGCAGTATAAGTTTCTTTCGGTAGTCGACCAATTCATGATTTTATTTTAATTGGCTAACATACGGAAAATATTTAATAATTTCATTTAGGGACTACAAACCCTCTTTCGACTTACAAGAAATAATTTATTAGCTTTACACTTTACAGTGCAATACCCAAAAATTACTTTGAATCACATACACAATACTCATCTTAAAACGAATCGATGTATATTCTATGAAATGGATCAAAATCTGCGAAATTGGGTCTATGAAAATCGATATAAACTGGAACATATGATCTAAGTTGTCTATTTGGAACAATAACAAATACTTTACTAATGAGATATTCGGAACCAATATTTCCAATAACAATATTCAAGAAAAACGCTGTGTTTGCAACACTGTGTTTCAAAGTTGGAAGTTTTATAAGGGCCAACCGGCTGCGGTATGGAGGAAGGTTTGAATTACGGTTGCATCTTAAGTTCCGGAGGCAAAAAAGGAGAAACTGTTTTCAGACTGATTCAAGTTTACGTATGTAAACATTATATTGTGTGTCCCAGATTACTGAACCGTATTCCAGAATAGGTCTAACTAATGTAGTAAATAGCCTGTAGGATCAATGAATTCTTTCTACCACCTTTCTATATAAAACTTAAAACAGCATATGCCTTATTCACAGTTACTATTTATTATTTTTTTGTTATTCAATTTGAGTTTTTTTTTAAATCAAACTTTACTCCTAAATCAATGAAGGAATCAACCGAGTTCAATATAGTATGTAACGTAGTTTTGTCGTCGGCTGAGGTAGCTCAGTTGTGTCCAGGGTCGACTTACGGGATCCACGAACCTTAAGTGAGAACACAATTTGTTTACCATTTCCGGGGTTCAAATATACAGTATATCTTTATTTAATAATTCAATGTTTTAGTCATCGATAGTATTTATAAATATTTTGTGTTAGATGAATTACTAGCAGCATGATGATACGCAGGGATTCAGTCGGGTACTTCTCAGGTGAATAGGTTCTATTACTGGTAGATGTTGGATCGTTTATGACACTTAAAGATATCTTACGAACACTAATTTAAATAATACAATACCTTAACTCTAGGTTAAAAAATTAAGACTTAATCTAAAGAGAAACAGTCAACCGAAGTTGCTATGCCAAAACAGTCAACCGAAGTTGCTGTGCCAAAACAGTCAACCGAGGTTGCCGTGCCGGAACAGTTAACCGAAGTTGCTGTGCCGAACTCGACAACCGAAGTTGCTGTGCAAGGTATCGCCCTGAGGCTCGGAATTGTTCCTAGTACCAGAGAAACAGTGGCTGATTTCACAATATCAGATGTCTTGGGAACAAGGCAGATTATATTGTAAGATCAGCTGTCTTAGGATTTTTTGGCAAATTCTATAGCGCTCGAATCGCAACTACTTCAACCAACCTTAGAATACTTATGTGGAAAATCCCACAAACTAAATGAGAATTATTAATTCTCTATAACATATGATGGTTGGTAGCTAAGGTAAATACGTTAATGTATTTGTGTAAACAAATATAGTTACAGACGAGCAAAGGAGTGAAATGTTAATGGGGTACAGATATATAAAAGAACATAATAATAAATATAAATATTATAGGTATGTAACAAAGTTTAATTAGCTGTTGCTATTAACTTTGTTACAAGTAATCATTGCAAATTGGGAAATATCTATACAAAGACGTGCAATGACATTTCTTAAGATTCAGTTCCATTAGGTTAACGTTGCACCAATTATTAAAGCTGGATATATCGGATTGTAGATTTAGTACGTCTTCTTCATTACATAAAGTTATAAATAGTTTTACATTACCTGCATACATTAGGATTTTGCAATGTTGAGTGGAATTAGGAAGATCATTTATAAAAAGCAGAAATGATACTAGACCAAGATGACTGCCTTTTAAAAATCTAAAATGTTCAATGCTAGCTGACATGTATATCATAGTGATGACATTGAAGGATAACATATTCAAAAAGAATTAAAATCCAATAACACATTTACTTTTTTTTCTTTTGT
The DNA here is from genome assembly GCA_932274085.1 of Protocalliphora azurea. Lineage (NCBI taxonomy): Eukaryota > Metazoa > Arthropoda > Insecta > Diptera > Calliphoridae > Protocalliphora > Protocalliphora azurea. The sequence continues at coordinate 28,832,760 of OW026521.1, read as the reverse complement.
AAGACTGCAAAACTCTATAAAATTTTTAAGAAAAATCTATTTTTATACTCAAATTTTTAATTGTTATTCCCAATAAATTTTTGTTAATACTTTAAAATATTTTAATATTTTAAAACATACATCATACTATGCTAAATAATATTTCATTAATAAACGTTACTTACTTGTGAAGACGTAATTTTAGGGAATATTTTTCTTGAGTCTTATTTGTACAATATGTAATTTTTTTTTAAATTTTCAAGTTCGCAAGGTTATAACTTCTGAAATTGTTAAAATATTGAAAACAAAAATATATATTCAAAATACACAAACTCTTGGCTTTCCATTGGTATATATTTGACCAAAATATCTTAAGGTAAAAGTGACAATGTTTTTTACTAGGAACGGTTCACTGTGTGTCATGGGTAAGTACATAAATTTGTAACGCACAGAAAAAATCATGCAACACCTACCTTAAAGTATACCAATTGACTCAGAATCACTTTTTGAGTAGATAAAACGATGTCCGTCTGGCTGACTGGAGGCTGGCTGTCCATGTAAACCTTGTGCAGAAAGTACAGGTCGCAATTTTGAAGATAATTCAATGAAATTTGGTACATAGAATTTTCATGATACAAAGACGAAGACGAAATTGGTTATGATCGGTTTATTATTTCACCTAGCCCCTATACAAATGTCCTCCCGGAATATAGATTTAACGATCATATATGTTTAAAATATACTAATATTTTAATGAAATTCGCTGTAAGGAAGTTTTGTATAAGTATCAATCTTTGTGCCAAATTTCATAAAGAGCGGTCCATAATTGACCTCTTCCGAAAATCACTTTAACGTGCATATAATCTCCCATGTTCAGGAATCACCTTAAGTGCATAAATACATATAAATGTTAGTGTTAACGTAATATTCTATGTTCGTACATTTTATTTTACACTTAGTAAAAGTATCGGTCCACAATTTTCCATATGTCTAATATAAGACCCCTACACGAATTTAGATGGATATGTACAATGGTGTGAGGTATCATATAGTCGAGCTTGATCGACTATATCTTTCTTACTTGTTTTTTTTTTTATATTACACCAATTCCAGATGTTACAGTATTTATTTATTTTATTTATTTATTTATTTTTTTTTGGAAAGACGGTACAAATACTGATGTGGTCTAAAAGCTAATGAAATTTCTCAGACTTCATCAGGCTTTTGTCCTGCAGCTTTATATTACTTAATTGACTTAATAAGCTGAAGAGTTCTCATTATGTTATAATATATAAATAAATGCTTAAAATGTTAAAAACCATAAAACCAAAAAAAAAAAAAAAAAAAAAAAAAAAAAATAATACAATTTTGACAAACACGTAAATTCATATTTCATATTCATATTTAGTACTTGGATCCAAATAATTAGCTTTTATTTCAGTAGGTACCACTGATGTTTGTCTTTTTGTTAATTTAATATTTTTATGCTAGGGAACGAAGTGTACAATAATTACAATCAACATGTGTGTTAGTTTGTGGGATCGACTAAATTCGATTGACGAAAAATTCGTTTGCTATAACGAATCTGTTTTCTCTGTATATAATGAGGTCTTTACGTAAATCCTATTTATAAGTCTTTTGGTGAAAATTGCTTACATTTTATAAACTATCATATTTTTAACGTATATCGTCCAGTACACCAATACTTTCATTTTCATTTATTTAACAATGAAACGTTAAACGCCTAAAACACACCTTAAAATTGTTACCTCTTAAATAGCTATTACATATACAATGTATATGTACATATATATTTAGATATTTTTATATGCCTATGTGTAAGAGTTACGGTATAGACTATTAGCATGTGTTAGTTATAAAATTCATCCCAGTAGTCCGAGTCGTGCAGACATTATCGATGACGTTTTGATGATTGCACATACATAGTCCTTCGACAAAGACGACAACTCCGAACAAATATTGAAGACTTTTTCGAACAAAGGGCACTAAAATTTTTTGCAAGACAATCTGAGCGACATTGTCATATAAAAAAAATTGGTTCTGCTGAGCAGTGTTGCCAGCTTACCCTTTTCGAGGCTAAATCTATCTTTTTTATTTTGCTTTTAGCCTCAAAATTTCGTTTATTTATTCCATTGAAATTTATAAGTATTTTATATCCTGTTATATCTCAATATTTTATTTTTCTTTTAAGTTCAATAATAATGCATTATATCTTTCCAACATCTTGGAAAATTGGTAGAATAATATAAATACCGAAAATTGAAGTACCTCTGACACATTCAGATTATTGTCCAATTAGTATTCAAAATACTAATTGAGCGATAATCTGCGATAATCATAGTTTTACAAGTTTTATTGAAAAAACTAATGCTGGAACATATAATCTCTAGAAATATGATAAATACATTTCAATCTGGTTTTAGGAGTGTTTACAACATTATGAGTCTAGTGTCAGATGTATCGGAAAATATTCGTTTTAACATGGACAGATGTGGGATTGAGAGGTAATTGCGATAGATTCTACAAAATTTTTAATAAATAAATAAACTTAAATTTGTATAGGAATTTTGTGGGCGGTTTTTTATTGGATCATTTTCTTGACAGTTGTTCTGTGTTTTATTAAAAAAACTTATTAAAATATCTTAAAAAAATATTTAAAATTAATGAGAACAAAAAAAAAAAAAATATATAAAAAAATAAATCAATAAAATAACCCTCGTTTTCTGCACATTATTAGTAATGAAAATTAAAAAAATGTTCATGAAAAAATATAAAAAAAAAATAATTTTGTTATATTTTTTTCATTGTCACAAAATCCCGAATACGGGTATTAGTTTTTAAATAAAAAAATATATATCAGTTTTTTTCTGTCCTTAATTTTTGGGACATTTAGCCTTTTCTAACCTTTTTGAAGTCAAATTTAACATCTTTTTTTCTCAACTCCTGGCAACACTGCTACTGAGATTTGAATCCAGGCCACCAACATTACTTTCCTTGTTGGATAGTTAAGAATGCTAACCATTTCAGCTACAGCAATCTCTTTTTTTTATTAATGGTTTTAATAATGCTTTTACTCATCTGGAGGTAAATTATGTTTAAAAATAGATGTTGATGACATTTGTCGTCCAAAATGTCATGTGTTTGTTTTTAACATACAACATTTTAGCTGGACATTTCCGTCATGTCATCATGAATATGGTTCGAAGTACAACAATTTAGTGTATTTTCTTAATATTGTCGTCAATAAATGGGGTAAAATGACAACACAGATCACTTTGTTATCAAACTGTTCTCTACATGCATTTTATTGACGATAAATCTTATATTTTCCTAAGGACATCCTCGATGAAAATGTCGCCGATACAAAGCTGGACAACTGGGTAGTGTTTAAGCACATAAATTATTATTACCGGTCTACTCAAATAAAAATGTGTTATTAATAATAACTTTCAACATCTTATAAAAATTGTAAATATAAACGGACATTCAAAGGACACACAATAAATTCATACACACACACGCTCACATTAGCTAGTGTGACAAAAATAAAACAAAACTGACACACTTTTACATTTATTTACAACACAAAATACCTGGCATACCTTAATAATTTTTCTTATTTTTTAGCTGCTTACTTTCTGGTCTATTACAATTTTTAACCAAAAATAAATATGAACTAAATTATTTGTGCTAAAAGAGAAGATAAAAATGCGAAATAATGTAAGATTTTTTTTACAAACATCAAATTATATTTCATAAAAAGTACTTAAAAAAAATTAGTTAAAAAAAGGAAATAAAATTGAGCTTGAGAAGATTTGTTAAAAAAAACGAAAATTTATTACTTTTCTTTAAGCCACAGAAAAACATTAAACAGATATTTTGGGGTACTCATACATATTAACTCAAAGATTTACGCAGTTTTTAAAATTTATTATTTATTTGTTACTATAGAATAGGGGTTCAAAAAATGACACCAACATTAAATTCTATGCATTTTTTTACAGAAATATATAAAAATTATTTCGTATAAACAACACGTAGTAATAGATCATTGTAATGACTGAATTGCAAAAACATTAGCAGGAATAACCTTGCAAATCATAAACAATTTTATATAAATTTTCTTTTTATAAAAAAATTTCTACAAAAATTCTCTCTATAGAAAATTTCCAATAATATTTCAAATTTCAATAAATCTTCTTTTTATAAAAAAATTTTCTATAAATCTTCTTTTTATAAAAAAATTTTCTATAAATTTTCTTTTTATAAAAAATTTTCTATAAAATTTCTTTCTACAGAAAATTTTCAATAAATTTTCTTTTTATAGAAAATTTTCTATAAATTTTCTTTTTATAGAAAATTTTCAATAAATTCTTTTTAAAGAAAATTTTCAATAAATTTTCTTTTCATAGAAAATTTTCAATAAATTTTCTTTTCATAGAAAATTTTCAATAAATTTTCTTTTTATAGAAAATTTTCAATAAATTTTCTTTTTATAGAAAATTTTCAATAAATTTTCTTTTTATAGAAAATTTTCAATAAATTTTCTTTTTATAGAAAATTTTCAATAAATTTTCTTTTTATAGAAAATTTTCAATAAATTTTCTTTTTATAGAAAATTTTCAATAAATTTCCTTTTTATAGAAAATTTTCAATAAATTTCCTTTTTATTGAAAATTTTCATTAAAATTTCTTTTTACAGAAAGTGTGTAGTAAAATTTCTTAGAAAATTTTCACTAAATTTTATTTTTATAGAAAATTTTAAATAAAATTTCTTTTTACAGAAAATTTTCATTAAATTTTCTTTCTATAAAAAAAATTTTATAAAATTTCTTTTTATAAAAAATATTCAATAAAATTTTTTTCTATAGAAAATTTTTACTAAATTTTATTTTTATGGAAAATTTTCACTGAATTCTATTTTTATAAAAACGTTCAATAAATTTTATTTTTATAGAAAATTTTCAATAAATTTTACATTTATAGAAAATTTTCTCTAAGTTCTATTTTAATAGAAAATGTTCACTAAATTTTATTTTTATGGAATATTTTCAATAAACTTTCTTTTTACAGAAAATTTTCAATGCATTTTCTTTTTGTAGAAAATTTTCAATAAATTTTCTTTTTATAGAAAATTTTCAATAAATTTTCGTTTTAGAGAAAATTGCAATAAATTTTCATTTTATAGGACATTTTCAATAATTTAATTTTCTTTTTGTAGAAAATTTTCAATGAATTTTCTTTTTGTAGAAAATTTTCAATGAATTTTCTTTTTATAGAAAATTTCCAATAAATTTTCTCTTTATAGAAAATTTCCAATAAATTTTCTTTTTATAGAAAATTTTCAATAAATTTTTTTTTATGGAAAATTTTCAATAAATTTTCTTTTTACAGAAAATTTTCAATAAATTTTCTTTTTATAGAAAATTTTCAATAAATTTTATCTTTACAGAAAATTTTCAATATAGAAAATTTTCAATATGTGTTTTTTTATAGAAAATGTTCAATAAATTTTTTGCTAAGAGAAGATTTTCAATAAATTTTTTGTTAAGAGAAAATTCTCAATGAATATTGCTTTCACACAGTTTTCTATGTGTTCTCCAATTTTTTTATATTTTTCAATTATTTTTTTTTATAGAAAACTTTCAATTAACTTTTTTTTCTTATATACAATTTTCAATAAATTTTAATTTTTTTATATGTATTTTACGGAAATTTTTTAAAGAAAAATTTCAATAAATAATTTTGTAAAGAAAATTTAACTTTCTTTTTATGACATATTTTTAATAATTTTTCTGTTAAAAGAAAATTTACAATAAGTTTTCTCTTTGTAGAAATTTTCAATATTTTTTATAGAAAATGTTTAATAAATTTTTTATAGAAAACGTTTTATATAAACTTTTTTTATAAAGAAAATTTCCAATAAATTTTCTTTTGAGAAGATTTCAATATTTTTTTTCATAGAACATTTTTTTTAGATATTCTTTTCATAGAAAATTTAAAATAATTTTTTAAATTTTTCAATAAATTTCCTCCTTATTGAAAATTTTCAATAAATTTAATTTTTTTGGAAAAATTTTAATAAATTATCTTTTTAGAGGAAATTTTTAATAAATTTTCTTTTTTTATAGAAAATTTTCAATAAATTTTCTTCTAAGATTTCAATATTTTATTTTTTTCTATTTTCTTCTTGTTAGAATATGTTCAACAAATTTTGATTTTATGGAAAATTTGCTTTTTATATAAAATTTTAAATAAATTTACTTTTTATAATAAATTTTGAATGAATTTTCTTTTTACAGTTTTTTCAATTATTAGCATTTTATAGATATAATTATTTGCTTTTTCAATGTATTAGGACACTATGTATTCCCCTAATGTCTGCTTTAATTTGTGATTGTCAATACATCGATATCTTCCTCTGTATGTTGGTGTGTTTAAATTATATTGATATTACATATATTTTACGTCACTCTTGTTTAGGTTTCAGCATTTCATACGTATTTCAGGCCACAGGATAATAAGTTTATATTTAATACTTTTCCATACTCTCAGTGTAATGTAATCAATTACAAAAGTCAACATTTTGATGTCAATGGCGTTTGTTAGTTGTTTATAATTATTTTCCAGGAAATGTTTTACAATTACGTGTTTTTGTTGCTATTTATAAACAAATAAATATACAAAACGGTAATGCACTTATATAGCAAAATTAAAGGAATACTTTTAGGCTGACAAGAAAATGAAGGTGTAAAGTATATATTTACCCAAATGACAAATGCTTTATAAAACTATTTAGAAAAGCACATTTTGGAAAAAAATTGTTGCCAGTATTTCCTTTCATTCTACGAATTTTTTATATAGGTACATATATTTACATAATTATATAAGTCGAAAGGATACCAATCCCCTAAAGTATATCAAAAGACTTAATCAGAAAAAAGACTATAAACATAATAAACTAAACCAAACGTAAAAAACTTCAACAAAGCATACAAGTTAATTGAGGGATACTAGCGATTTTATGCAGTGACCTCTTATAGAAAAACACCAAAAAAATTGTTAAACTATTTACCAAATTTACAGAAAGAACAAATGACAATTACGCAATAAATGTAAATAGAACTGAAAAAGGAATGTTAAAAATAACAATGCAACTAAATTAGAATTCCACTAAATATTTTCACCAGCTACGGGGGCTTCATTAAGCCATTTACAACAAACTAGCAGAAACAATTTAGCAAAAAAAAAAAAAAAATCGTAAATAATCCGCCAACAATCAGCAAACATTGTCAAGATTTTGAAGACCTTTAAGATAATTTAAAAAGCTTTGTGTTTTTACTAAGTAAAAATGGAAAACAACTAAACTGAAAATGGGATAAAATAAAGAATAAGGTGACCAACAAAAATTCCCTAAAAGAGAAAAATTAATCAAAATGCTTCTATACAAGGAAAATTAAACGAAGATTTTTTTATAGAAAGAAAATTTTCTTTTTATGTAAAATTAAAGAAACAGAATTAACAAAAATGTTTATAAAAAGAAAATTTTAAGAAGATTTCTTGCAAGAGTAAATTTAAAGAAATTTTTCTTCTAAAAATTGAAAGGAATTTTTCAAGCTTAAAAAAATGAACAAACAATTTCCAGTAAAAAAAATTTTCCTTAAAAATGAAATTTAACTCAAATATAAAAAAAATTTCGGTATAAAGAAAATTTAACAAAAATTCTACATAAAAATAAATTTTTACAAAATTTTTATAAAAAAAGAAAATACAACAAAGATTTTCTTTAAAAAAATTTTTTTGCTAAAAGAAAATTTAAGAAAATTTTTCTATTCAAAGAAACCAAAAAAATTTTTAATAAAAATAAATTTTAACAAAATTATTCTGTATAAATATCTAAAGAAATTTTTCTAAAAAAAAATTTAAGAAAAAATTTTTCTGTCAACACAAAATTTAAGAAAAGTTTTCTATTTAAAGAAAGTTTTACAAAAATTTTCTATAAAAAGGAAATTTTAGAAAATTTCCTATAAAAGTAAATTTAAAAATCTTTTTAATGAAATTGAAAGACAATTTTCTATTTAAAGAAAATTTAACAAATTTATTTTATTAAAATAGAGTTTAAAAAAATTTTATAAAAAGATCTTTTTGAAAACTGTTCAATAAAAGGAAATTTGGAATTGATCACAAGAAAAAAAATTAAAGAAATAATATAAAAATAAAATTAAACGAAATTTTCTATAAAAATAAAATTTAGCAAAAATTTTTTATGTAAAGAAAATTTAATGAATATTTCTTATAAAAGAAAATTTTCCATCAAATTTAGGAAATTTTTTCTATTTAAAAAAATTTAATAAATTTTTTAAAAAATTTAACAAAGCTTTTCTATTAAAGAAAATTAAAAAAAGTCTAGTTAAATGAAATTTTAATTAATTTTTTCTAATTAAATTAAACTTAACAAATTTTTTATATAAAAAAATTAACGAAGATTTTCTATAAAAGAAAATTATGAGAAATTTTCCTGTTAAGTGAAAATTTAAGAAAGAAGATTTTCTATTTAAATAAAATTTAAGGAAGTTTTCTATAAGAAAAATCCTGACAATATTGTTCTATAAAAAGAAAATTTAACGAATATTTTCTATAAAAAAAGTTTAGGAAATTTTTATATATTAAAGAGGCAATTTTCTATTTAAAGAAAATTTAACAAAATTTTTGAAAAATTTTTATATAAAAAGAAAATTTAACTAAGATTTTCTATAAAAGAAAATTATAAAAAATTTTTCTGTTAAATGAAAATTTAAGGAAATTTTTCTATTTAAACAAAATTTTCTAAAAAAATAAAGCCTGACAAAATTTTTCTATAAAAAGAAAATTTAACGAAGATATTCTATAAAAAAAAAAAAAAAAATAAAGAAAAATTTTCTAAAAAAATTTAAAGGAATTTTGCTATTTAAAAAAAAAAAGAAAATTTTATAGATTTTCTAAAAAAGAATATAAAAAATTTTCTGTTAATTGAAAATTTATGGAAACTTTTCTATTTAAATAAAATATAAAAAAAGTTAATGAAATTTTTCTATATTAAAAAATGTAAATTAATATTTCTATTTAGAGAAAATTTAACAAAATATTTACAAAATTTATGTATAAAAGGAAAACTTAACGAAGATTTTGTATAAAAGGATATTAAAAAAAATTTCCTATTAAATGAAAATTAAAGAAAATTTTTCTATTTAAATGAAATTTACGAAATTTTATCTTAACAATCTTAACAAAATATTTTTAATGAAGACTTTCTGTAGAAGTAAATTAAGAGAAATTTTTCTGTTAAAAGTAAATTAAAAAAATTAATGTATTTTTTCTATTTAAAGAAAAATAATTTTTTTCAAAAATTTTCTATAAAAAGAAAATTTAACGAATATTTTGTAAATTAAATAAAAATTAAATACGTTTTCTATAAAAAGAAAATTTTAAGAAAACTTTCTATAAAAGTAAATTTTAAGAAATGTTTCTATTAAAATTAAATTAAAAAAAAATTAATGCAATTAAAGGTAATTAAAGGTAATTAAAAAAAATTTTTATAAAAATAATTTTTATCAAAAATTTTCTATAGAAAGAAAATTTAATGAAGATTTTGTAAATTAAAAAAAATTAAATGCATTTTATCTATTTAAAGAAAAATTAACAAAATTTTCTATAAAAGGAAATCTTAATAAAGTTTTTCTATAAAAAGAAAATCTTACGAAGACTTTTTATAAGAGTAAATTTTAAGAAATGTTTTTATTAATTTAAATTTAAAATTAAATTTAAAATTAAATTTAAAATTTAATTTAAATTTAAATTTAAAAATTTAAAGACAATTTTCTTTAAAGAAAGTTAATGCAATTCTTTTCTAAATTTTTTCAAAAATTTTCTATAAAATGAAAATTTAACAAAGATTAAATTTTAAGAAATTTTTCTATTAAAAGTAAATTAAAAATATTTTCTATTAAAACAATTTAATTCAATTTTTCTGTGTAAAGAAAATTAAATAAAATTTTCTTTAAAAATAAGTTTTTGCAAAAAGAAAATTTAACGAAAATTTTCTAAAAAAAAAAATGCAAAAAAAATTCCCGTTAAAAGAAAAATTTACAAAATTTTCTAGAAAAATAAATGTTAACAAAATTTTGATTTAAAAAGAAATTAAAAAAAAATCCATATAATGAAAATTTAACAACAATTTGCTATAAGAAGAATTTTTAACGAAAAATTTTATAAAATTTAATTTATCAAGAATTTTCAGTAAAAGAATTTTTAACAAAAATATTTAAAAAGGAAATCTTTTAAAATAAAATTTAATGACTATTTTCTATAAAAAAATTATCATAAATTTTCTTTCAAAATGAAATTTTTTTCAAACATTTTTTTATGAAAAAAAAAAAAAAAAATGAAGGAACATTTTCTAAAAACTGAAATTTCTTTGAAACTTGTGTAAACTTATCTGAAAAACTGGGTCAGGCATATAGAAATTTGGCCAGACAGAAAAATATCAGTCTGATATACAGATATTTTTTTAGACAGAGCAATTTCTGTATCTGAAACATAGACATTTTCTAGAACAAATAAATGTCTAGATCTGATAAATAATTTTGCTAGTTTCTATAACGCCGAGCAAGTTGGTAAGCTTTTTTGAAATTTTTTTTTTTGAACTTTTTAACTAATTTTAGTAATAGTTTTTTGTCAGTTCAAATATCTAGCAACTGTAGGTTGTAAAACGTACTGCATTTTTTCTTATTAAGTTTTAACATTGTGTAAAATTGTGTGTGTGTGTAGTTTTTGGCAATATTTCAAACAAACATTTTTGCATTTATGAGCATATTCTTTAAAATACAACAACCAACCACCTCATACACAAACAGGGAAAACTTACTTTATTCTAGGAGAGAAGGAAGTTCAAATGTATCATGTCATGATGTACTTAAAAATAACATCCATGCGGTTGTTAAAGGTTTTTGGTTGTATTTTCTTTATCTTTCTTTTTCACTTTGGCATCTAAATACACGGCGTTTTAAATTTCAACTTTTGTCATCGCACAACAACGCAATTTCGTGTTGCAATTTGTCTGTAAATGAGCAACCACAACCACGCAGTTGTAGTCGTTTTTCTTCTTTCTTTTAACTGGTTTAAGTAACGTAATTTTAACATGATTTAATTTTAATGCAAATGTCAGCTCTTTTTCTCTCTCCCCCTGCCAAATTTTCCCCGCTGGCAATCAAATTTCTATTCACTGGAGCTAGTAAAATCTTAGCTGAAGTTAGTGAAATTTTTGGAAATGAAGAAAAATAATAAAAAAAGGAAAAAAGTAAAAAAAAGTGATGAAATGAAAACATATCTCAGATGTTGTTATGTTTCCAATTCTAAGTATTTCTTGGTTTGGTTTAGTTTTATATTCATTGTCAGTTGGTAACAGTAAAATAAGTAAAGAAATAGTGTTATTGTGTAAAATCTTCTGGCTAAATTCCAAGAAATGCTTAGAAAAGAAGGTAATCTAGGAAACAAATTCAAAAGAAAACATTAATAATTTTTCAAAAATTTTCAATAAAGAGAAAATATATTAAAATTTTTCTGTAAAATTGATTGAAAAATTTCTATCAAATTTATTAAAAAATTTCTTTCAAATTTATTGAAAAATTAAGAATTTATTGAAAAAGTTCTGTGAAAATTTATTGAAAGAATGTTTTTTTTTAAATTTTCTATAAAAAGAAAATTTTTTGAGAATTTTCTATAAAAAAAAATTCTTTTGAGAATTTTGTATAAAAAATTAAATAAAAATTATTGAAAAACCGATAAAAAGAAAATTCATGGAAAATTTTCTCTAAAAAGAAAATTTATAAAAAATTATATATGAAGATATTTCATTGAAAATTATCAACAATACGTATAAAGAAAAAATTTATGAAAAATCCTTAAAAATCATTTTCTATAAAAAGAAAATTGATTAAAAAATTTTCATAAGAGCTTATCATAAAACTTCTATATAAAGTAAATTTTAAACAAAGTTATAAAAAAAGAAAATATAATGGAAATTTTCTATGAAAATAAATTCTAAAGAAAATTTTCTAATAAAACAAAATTTAATGAGATTTTTCTATAAAAGGAACATTTAATGGATCTTTTTCTAAAAGGAAAAATTTATTGAAATTTTTCTAAAAAAAAAAGATGGTTGAAACTTTTCTACAAAACGAATATTTGTTGAAAAGAAAACTTATTCACATTTTTCTATAAAAAGAAAATATCGAGCCCTGACCGCCAAAATGCAACCGATAACATTTTTGAAATTCGTTTTTTGATGAAAGTCCATAACAGAATAATTTATATCAGCTGCCAAAATTTCATCTAGTTATTAAATGCCAGATCAGATTTATAGCAAAGCAATTTTATCGTATCATTTTCCATACATATAATAATGTGTAGATAATTACAAAAATGCTTTTCCTGTTTATGTTCTGGAAAGTATAAAAATAAAAAAAAAAACAAATAAAATTTGTTGAAAATATTCTGTCAAAGATTGCACCACGTATTTGCTATAAAAAGAAAACTTCCAAATATTTTCCATCAAATAAAAATTTACTGAAACATTTTGGTATAAAGAAAATGTAATGAAAAATTTCAATGAACATTAAATCTAAATAAGATTATCCAAAATAAGAAAATTTATTTACAATTTTTATATTAAATAATTTAAGGAAAATTTTCTAAAAAAAAAAAATAATAAAACAAAATAAAAAATAAAAAAGTATAAAAAAAAAATATAAAATAAATAAAAAAAAATAAATTAATCAGAACTTATATATAAAAGAAATAAATGAACATTTTATTCTAAATATATAACAACAACAAGCACGGTCCGGTAATTATCATACAAATTTTTATAAAAAATGCGAAATGCGATTCGGTTAAAAATAAATTTTATTTTAAATTCTCTCCGGATTTTTTTAGTTTTAATTTTCTTATAGAAAATATTAACAAAATTTCGTGAACAAAATTGAAAAATTTTTAAAGTAGAAAGAGAAATAAAACGAAAATAAATAAAATTTTTGTTCATTTGTTGTTTAATTTTTTGTTTAATTTAATAATGCGGGCTATATTAAGGAATTCGGACTTGTTGTTTTTATACATTAAAGAAAATTATTCTAGACAGAAAAATATCTGTGTCTGATATACAACTATTTTTTAGACAGAAAAAAATTTCAATTTCTAAAACACAGATATTTTTGAGATAGAAAAATATCTGTGTCTGATACGCAAATATTTTTCTAGATAGAAAAACATCTGTGTCTGATACCCATACATTTTTTTCTAGACAGAAGGTATTTATGTCTGAAACCCGTAACATATTTCTATACAGAAAAATATTTCTAACTGATATATAGAATTTTTCTGGACAGAAAAATATCTGTGTCTGTTAAACCATAATTTCATAACACAAAAGTTTTTTTACTAGACAGAAAGATTTATGAGTCCGGTACATAAATATTTTTCTATATATAAAGAAATATCAAGAAAAATCTTCTTTGCAAAGAAGACTTATTGAAAATTTTCTATAAAAAGAAAATTGATTAAAAAGTTTTTGTAAAAACAAATCTTATTGAAATTTTTCTATTATAGGAAAATTTAGTGATAATTTTCTATAAAAATAAAATATAGAAATATATATGTGAATGATATTTGGAAATTTTTCTGGACAGAAAAAAATAACAGAAATTTTTCTAGATAGAAAAATATCTATATCTGATACAAACAGAAAAATATCTGTGTCTGGTACACAACAATTTTCTAGACAAAAAATCTTTGTCTGCTACTCAAATATTTCGTCTGATAAACAGGCAAAATAGAAAAATATCTCTATCTTATCTGGACTGATACGCAGCCATTTTTCTGGACAGAAAAATATCTGTGTCTGTTAAACCGTAATTTCATAACACAAAAGTTTTTTTACTAGACAGAAAGATTTATGAGTCCGGTACATAAATATTTTTCTATATAAAGAAATATCAAGAAAAATCTTCTTTGCAAAGAAGACTTATTGAAAATTTTCTATAAAAAGAAAATTGATTAAAATGTTTTTGTAAAAACAAATCTTATTGAAATTTTTCTATTAAAGGAAAATTTAGTGACAATTTTCTATAAAAGTGATATATAGAAATATATCTGTGAATGAGACATGGACATTTTTCTGGACAGAAAAAAATAACTGTTTATAATGAACAGACATTTTTATGGACAGAATAATATCTGTGTCTGATAAATCGAAATTCACCCTGACATAGAAATATCTGCGTCAAATACACAGAAACTTTTCTAGATAGAAAAATATCTATATCTGATACATAGAAATTTTTTAGACAGAAAAATATCTTTGGACAGAAAAAATATATACACAGTCTGATATTTTTATGTATTCTAGAGGCTGAATGTAAAATTTGTTGTTATACTTCCCTTTTAGAAGAACAACCATGAAGTTAAGGAAAAGAAATCATAAATATTGTTGTTGAAATCTAGAAATTAGATTTATCTAATTTTAAAATTATTCTTTTTTGATGCAATTTCATTTTGGTTAAAATATAAGTAAAATTTTAGTCTTTGTGGAGTTGTAAGAGAAAAAATGCAAGGTATCTTGTTGATGTTTAGATTTAGTTTTTATACTGATTAGAATTTTGTACTATTTTTTTTTTTTGCAAAAGTAACAAAATAAGAGCAAGGAAATATGTAAGCACACCTCCAAGTGTAACATTATTAAAGTAGAAGAAAATTATTTAAATTTTTAGCTTAAATACACATAATTTTTCTATAAAACTAAAGTTTCACTTTCTCATTATATCTACCTTCTCTATAGATTTAAAATATATTGTGCACAACCACATAAATGGTTTCAGTAATAAACAACAAGTCACTGAAATAAAGTGCTTTGTTTTTTTTAACAAAAAACGTTTTTCCTCTTTTTATTTTATGTGTATAAAGAAAGAAACATGCTTACTCATACTCATACAGACAGCACACATATAAAAGTCTTTAACGGTTGTTATTTGTAGCGGAAATAGCGGTTACCAAGTTAATAAAAAGTCAAAAAGAAATGAACAGTTAGTTAACGAACTTAACAACCAGCAATCAAATACTCACACAGTACAGCGTACAGCAACTAGGAAAACAAAATCCAAAAAACAAGTCTCAAATACACATACATCTAAACTTACTGATATACCCGAAACTTTTTCAATCTCTTTGTGGCAAAATTACATGTGTTTGTTTGTCTTTATGTAGCTGTAAGTATATTTGAAAATATGAGTGACTATACCTCTTTGCCATATAAATACATTTACATATTTATACACACAAAATAGGCGAGGAAATGATTATTTAAATGAAAACACGTGTCAGAAATTTCAGCTGGTTACTAGATACAAGAGCAACAACATGAACAACATTTTCAATTAATGTCGTAAATATGCAAAAATAGGTATTTTATAATAAAAGCCGGTAACAAAAGTATTTGTGTTTATGTATGTATATGTCAAACGTACATGTTTGGAAAAATAAATAATACCAGTGATAAAAAAAATTTTGAACTTCTGGTCGTATACGTAATAATTTATAATGTATACGCAACACTAAACAGAAAAAGTGAGTACAATATATACATACATATATATATCTGCATGTATGTATGTATGTATGTATGTATATGTATGCATGTATGAATGTGTTTATGCGTGTATGTGTATGTGTATGTATTTCTAGAAGATAACGATCTATAAACTTAGACAAAATTAGCTTTTTTACCAAACTAACAAAATTATTCCTTAACTAAGCAGACAATTACAATTTTTAAAGAATTTTTTGAATTAAAAAATAAATGTTTATTTTAAAATCAAATGGACTAAATTTAAATAATTTCTACGAAAAACAAATTTATCAAAAATTTTATTTAAAAAGAAAATTTATTACAAATTTCGTATAAAAAGAAATTTTAATTAATTTTTTTACAAAGAAAATTTATCAAAATGTGAAAATCTATTGAAAATTTTTTATAAAAAGAAAATTTATTATAGAAAGAAAATTTAATGAAAATTTTCTATAAAATGAAAATTTATTGCAAATTTTATATAAAAAGAAAATGTATTGACAATTTTCTATAAAAAAAAACTATTGAAAATTTTCTATAGAAAGAAAATTTATTGAAACTTTTGCTTTCAAAGAAATTTTATTACAAATTTTCTTTATAAAGAAAATATAGGTTCAAGTTTCTTCTATAGGAAGAAATATTCTACAAAAGGAAAATTTATTCAAAAATTTCTATAAAAAGAAATTTTATTTAAAATTTGTAGAAAACTTTCTATAAAAAGAAAATTTACTGAAAGTTTCTTTAGAAAATTTATTGAACATTTTTTATAAAAGAAAATTTAATAAATATTTTTTTATAAAAGAAAATTTAGTGAAAATTTTCTATAGAAAACACTTGATTGAAAATTTTCTATAGGAAGAAACTATTACAAATTTTCTTTAGGAAAAATTTACTAAAAATTTTCTATAGAAAGAAAATTTATTGAAGATTTTCTATAAAAAGAAAATTTATTGAAAATTTTTTATAAAAAGAAAATTTATTGAAAACTTTTTAAAAAAAAAATTAATGAAAATTTTCTACAGGAAGAAACGTAATTGAAAATTTTGTATAGAAAGAAACTACTGAAAATTTTCTTTAGGAAAAATTTATTGAAAATTTTCTAGAGAAATTAAATTTATTGAAGATTTTCTATAAAAAGAAAATTTATTGAACATTTTCTATAGAACTTATTTAATTAAAATTTTTTAGAGAAATAAATAAACTATTGAAAATTTTCTACAGAAAGAAAATTGATTGAATTTTTTTTACAGAAAGAAAATTTATTGAAAATTTTCTTTACAAAGAGATTTTATTAAAAATTTTTTTCGCAAAAAAATATGAAAAGAATATTTATTAAAAATTTATAAAAAGAAAATCTATTAAAAATTTTCTCTGTCAAAAATTTTCTCAAGAAAGAAAATTTATTAAAAATGTTCTTTAAGAAGAATTTATTGAAAATTTCCTATAAAAAGAAAATTTATTGAAAATTTTCTATAAAAAGATAATTTATTAAAAATTGTTTTTAAAAAGAAATTTATAGAAAATTTTCTGTAAAAAGAAAAATATCGAAAATTTTCTGTAAAAAAGAAAATATATAAAAAATTTTCTCTAAAATGAAAGTATATAAAAAATTTTATGATTTTATCCTTTTGTATCGAAAATTTTCTATAAAAAATATTATTGAAAAATTTCTTTAAAAACAGAATTTTTTGAAATATTTCTATAGAAAAAAATTATTGAACATCTTGCATAAAAGGAATTTTTTGTTAGAAAATTTCTTTAGAAAGAAAATTATCGAGTTTTCTGTAAAAATAAAATTTATTTAAAATTTTTTATAAAAAGTTTTTTTTTTATTGAAAATTTTCTACAAAAAGAAAATTTATTAAAAATTTTCTATAAAAAGAAAATTTATTGAAATTTTCTATAAAAATAACATTAATTGAAAACTTTCTATAAAAAGAAAATTTACTGAAAACTTTCTATAAAAAGAAAATTTATTGAAAATTGCCTATAAAAAGAAAATTTATTGAAAATTGTCTATAAAAAGAAAATTTATTAAAAATTGTCTACAAAAAGAAAACTAAATAGAAAATTTGTTGAAAATTGTCTATAAAAAGAAAATTTATTGAAAATTGTCTATGAAAAGGAAATTTATCGAAAGTAAAAAATTTAAATAAAATTAAATAAAATTTATTTAAAATTTCATTGAAAATTGTCTATGAAAAGAAAATTTATTGAAAATTGTCTATGAAAAAAAAAAATTTATTGAAAATTGTCTATGAAAAGAAAATTTATTGAAAATTGTCTATGAAAAGAAAATTTATTGAAAATTTTCTTAAAAAGGAAAATTATCGAAAATTTTCTTAAAAAGGAAAATTATCGAAAATTTTCTATAAAAGGACAACTATGGAAAATTCTGTGTAAAAAAATTACTCAAAAATTCTATAAAAAGAAAATTCATATTATAAAAGGAAAATTTATTGAAGATTAAAAAAAATTATTGAAATGTTTTCTAAAAAGAAAATTTGGTAAGCATTTTCTGTAAAAAGAAAATTTATGCAAAATTTTCTTTTAGAAAAAATTTATTGAATATTTTTGGTGAGAAAAAAATTTATCACAAATTTTCTATAAAAGGAAAATTTATTAAAAAATTTCCATAAAACAAACATCAAAATTAAAAAATAAATTATTGAAATTTAAAAAAAAAAAATTATTGAAATTTTTGCATAAAAACAAAAATTTGTTGAAATTTTTTTCATAAAAACAAAATTTATTGAAAATGTTTTTATAAAAACCATTTTTATTAATAATTGTTTGAAAAACACAATTTTTCGAAAATTTCATATAAAACGAAAATTTATTAAAAATTTTCTGTCAAAAAATCTCGAAAATTTTTTATAAAAGTTTTAAAAATTTCAAAATATATATAAAGATAGTCTTTAAAAAATTTGTTATAGATAGCTAAAAATCCTACAATTACTTCAATTTTAGGTAAATTTAAATATAGACTATTTATATTACAGATTAGATTATCCTGGTAGTTTAGTTAGTACTTTAGTAGTCTAGAGGTTGCGATTTGGATTCCCGCTATAGAAAAGAGGTATGTTTCAATACATTGGAACTAATTCTTCCTTATATTGCTAGCTTATTTAACATAATAGTATAAAAATAAAAACATCTGCTAGTTTTAGTTGAGGAAAATCATTTATAATTGCTTTGTCAAGCAGTTTTTAAGTTTATTACATCCAATTGCTTTCGTAATTAATTTTCCTAAAAAAAACTTGTTTTTCTTTACAAACCATTCCTATAATTTGGTTATTAAAATTCAGAAAACAAAACTTCGAAGTCAATTTAAGTTGATTCTCTTATTCATATTTTACATGTTTTCACTTCATTTTTCCAAAAATCTATAAAAAAGAGAAAGAAGTAATAAAGCTATGGTCTGTCAAGTCCAACCGTATGGTATCCCTACTCTAATGCGTTGAATTGTTTTTCGAGGTTTTTGGAGAAGGTCTTATATGAAACCTGTGGCCAATTGTGGATCGGAAATAGCCGACCGATTATAACCAATTTCTATTGGATTCGTCCTTCTGACAAATAATTATTCCTACCAAATTTCATCAAGATTTCGTGAAAAATGCAGGCTGTACTTTGCTCACATGCTTTACAAGGACGTACTACCAGTCTGCGTCCAGCCAGTCAGAAAGGTGGACAGACATCATTAAATCCATTCAGGCAGTGATTCTGAGTCCAACGGTATAATTGAAAGTGGGTGTTCGAAGATTTATTCTATGTGTTACAAATGTGTAATACCCAAACCACCTACTATGTTGGTGTGGGGTATAAAAATCATAGTCAAAATAGAAATGTAATAAATATGATTATATAGATATGTGCATTTTTGTAATACGAAACATTAGATAAACAAAAACAAAATCTATGCTACTATATATAGATGTATGTGTATAACCATAATAATAAACTAAATTTATTTCCATGCAATTTCATTCATGTCACACAATTTGCCATGGAAATAAATATTAAATCGCCTTCTATCAGAAATGTTATTATTATTCTTTTATTCATTCGAAAAATATATTTATATTTCTCTATTTTAATTTATACCGAATTAAAAAAAATTGTACGATATAGATATACTTTTTTTTATTTTATTACAAGAGGATGTGTATTAGACCACTCACGAAATGTGTGCAATTTACAATAGTTTTGATTTTGCTTGCCTCACCGCACTACCTGGTAGATGGTTCTAAAAGGATAATATGTGAGGAAAACTTGGGTTAATCGGTCGTAAACCGGCCTTTGAAATTTGACTTTTGTCCTAAAATAACGTCTTAAAAGTAACTAAAAACTTTATTGCGCTATAACTCTTTAATTTAACATTTGGCGAAAAAAAAGTATATAAGCTTTTTTATTCAGAATAAAAATCAATAATTTTTGACTTTTAATTTTCTTACCTGCTATGACTTGTTGTGATATTATAAGCAATCAAAGTAAAAATTTATACATGGAGTTTTTTAGAAAAGGTCTTCGTTTTAATATGGATCCAGACCGGTTTTTATTATTTTGTAGAGTAAGGGATGTAGTTTTTATAAATCAATACATTTTAACACATATGCAAATTATTCCAGCATAGATCTGACTTTGAGGTATTGATTGATATTGACATAAAATGCAAATTAATTTTTGATCACTATAGCGAGTATTTTTAGATTGTTATTGGATTAAACAGTCACTCTAAATTTAGGTGTTGCCGATTAACCAAAAATTATAAAAGTTGATATGTTAATATTTTTACACATAAACACTTTTTTGTTTTTTGTAGCTTAAACATCGATGATATATATTAAAAATAGATAACATTTTTCATAATAGCTTGCAAATAAATATAAATATATATTTTCAAAATAACTAGCAAATTCATTTATATGAGTATTAATAAAATTCATATAATAAAGGAATTCAGTTTTGTTTCGTTACCATTTGAAATATATTTTGTTTAAAAAGGAACTAATATGCAATTTATTTCATTATATACCTTTATTGAGAGTATATGACATTATAAAGGGTAATCAAAATTAAATCATTTTATTTTCTTCTCAGCTTCAGTATCTTTATGAAGAAGTATTTTTCTTTATCGAGAAATATTATAACACTATAAAAATACTCGCTGTAATCATAAAAAATTTTACGCTACACCCTGCAATTAATGCTAATATGTGTATAGTAAATAAAAAATCGCTAATACCAAATTCAGAGCTTGGTCCGTTTACTCTAAAATAGTAAGCATATTTGGCAAAATGTATTGATTTATAAAATCTAAAAAAGCTTGCTCTATAAAATAATACAAACAGGCTAGGTCCATATTAAAACATGGGACTTTTTTTTTATGTGTTTGCTTATAACATCACAACATGTGATAGTAGACTAAAAAGTTATATGTCAAAAATTTATACTTTTTATTATGAATAAAAAAACTTATATAGTTTTTTTTCGAAAAATGTTAAATTAAAGAGTTACAGCGCAAAAAAGATTTCAGTTACTTTTAAGGAATTTTTTAGTACAAAAGTCAAAGTCGACTAGCCGGTTTACGACCAATCGTCCCAATTTTTACACATATATTACTTTTTTTTTTAGCACCATCTATCTAAATTATCTGTGGAGCAAGTAAAACCAAAAATTTTTTATTCATTGGTAATCTAATGTGTATTCATAAAATAATAATTATTCTCGCACAAGGACCTGATGATGTTTACAAGTACCAAACACTGACCGTGTCAATACATGCGTAAAATATAATTTTACAAGGGAAAAGCATTAAGGAGATAAAGAAGTTTTATAATGTGAAACAAACCAATTAAAAATTTTAAACGTTTATTTCAAAATCAGCTAAGATTAAGGTTTGGTTTAAAATTAAAACTACTTCAATATTTATAACTTTATTTCTTTTTATCATGGTATTTTATCATGTTTTTATTGTGTTGTACCTTAATTTCTAAGCAATTTTATACTTAATCTAGAAACATTTCTAAAATGCTTGTATAATAACCAGAGCAACCAAAAATATGCAAAATTATATTTTTTCCTAAGCTTCAAATGAACCAAACTGTTAGTTATTTATCCGTTTCAGATGATTTTAGGAATTTTGACATGATTTTTGATTTTGGACTTAGCATATTTTATCATATATTCATAGAAAATCTTTATTTTAAATCATATTTTAACAATTGAAAGAACATATTTTTGCATATTTTGCATATATTAATTTTGCATATATTAAACTAAAGAACATAATTTTGCATAAATTACACTTAAGATACAAATTTTGTATATTTTGCACCCAATAGAATTTTTTGTACATTTTGTCGCTAGTGAAATTTCCTTTTTACAGTCATATATACCCAGAACAAAAACACGGTTACGGCATTGTCACTACAATAATATTATATTCTCATTTTCATTAATTTTAATAACACTGTGCTCATGATAACAATGTTTTTGTTTCAGTTTTATCATTCAATCAAAAATTTAAGATAGTTCACTACAAAAATTTTATATTTTTGAATATTTTTATCAGAAACAAATTTTTATTAATATAAAAAATATCATTATTTCTACAACAATTAAATATCTTTTTCCTTATTGTTAAACCATGTTTTATTTTCAAACCATATTAATATTATTATTCCCATATCAATCAAATATTACAAATAATATGGTTTTTACAAATATGGTTGAAAAAATCATAACTTGTTTGTTTTTGAATATATTTGGTTTTTAACATTTGTTTTTCACCTTCATTATAATTCTCATTTGGTTTGTACATGAATTAATATAAGTAGACAAGTTTTTTTTTATATTTCGTGTGATTCATTATTTTAAAATAAATGTAATGGACTCATGAACAAGTATAATAATTTTGAATTAATGTGTTTATTTTAATATATGGTAAGATGTAATAATAATATGTTAAAATGGAATCATAATATGATAAGATGGAATAATGTGATAAAATGGCATCATAGCAAGATAAGATAGCGATATAGTTTTATAGAATAGTATTATATTTATTGAACGAAAAATCAAGACTCAAAAATTAATTAAAGATCTTTTAAAGAATCCAATTCAAAGCTAAGTTGATCAAATAATTTAATTGAAATAAAGCTAAAACATATTATTTCCTCTTTGACAATTTTTGACTAATAAAAGGTGAATGGTTTTCAGGTTTATGTTTCAATAGCTCAGATCTTCTTAATTGTTTTTAGTTACCTTTACATCATCTTTATTTCTATGAGCAGAATTCTACTGGCTTGAAGTTGTAGTGACTTGATCTAAATTTGCTGTAGCGATACTATGATGGCTTAATATCAAATATGAGTTTGACTGACGTAATACACTTAAAGAAGAAACTGGACTATGATAAACATTAGGACATGGTTCTGAGGAATGTTATGCAAAACAGTTTTCTACCAATTGGAGTGCAGCTTGGTTTACATCTATGTAATCAAATCTGGTTTTAAGAATTCTGATTAGGTTCTTATGGAGCCTTATGAGCTTATTATCAATTTGATCTAAATACATAACATTTCCAAAATGTTTTAAAATAATACCTTGTAGCCACTTTTCTCTCGAACCAAAATTTTTGCATAATACATTATCATTTATTTTGAAATTATTTTGATTTCAGTAGTTTTTCGTGTTTTTATTCCAGGTCTTATCTGCAGGTTTAAGTAGTGAGAGTAAAGTACGAGGTTGGCAGGCATGAACAACTTCGGCAGGAGATTTTTCATTCTTGTTCGGAGTTAATCAGTATGTAGTAAGATATGGTAAAAGTGAAGAATCTAAATCATTACCACTAACAAGTTGTTTCTTTAAACAAGTTTTAAATGAACGGTCAAATCTTTCAGCCAATCCATCTGATGAAAGGTGAAAAAGTGCTGTTGTTAGTTGTTGTATTCCGTTTTCAAAAAAATGGTTACATTGTTTTGAACTGAACTATGTTCCATTATCATGTTACTATTGATTCAGGTAGACTTTCAATAGAAAATATGCATTGTAGTGATTTTATTGTAGAATTAGATATGGCATTTTTAATCTTGGCTACATATGAAAATTGAGAAAATGCATCAACTACTATTGACCACATACAATCTTTAAAAGGACCAGCATAATCTAAATGTATTCGTTGCCAAAGAGATGTTGGCTCCGGCCAAGAAGAAAACTGTTTAGGTGGATCAGAACTGCATATATTGCATGCATTACAAGAGGACACAATATTAGATATGTCGTCGTCAATACGTGGCCAACAGCAATAGCGTCTGCTTCATACGCATAATACCCAGAATCGGATAATAATGCAGAAAGATAGTATAATAATATGAAAAACTCCAGCCATAACATGAAAAAATGAACCATAAAATTGAACGTTATTATTATAATCATATCTACTTTTAGCTATGATCATATGTTCCAAACATAATATGTTGATCTTAGATTATGGTCACTTTGTGTGTACATTTTTCGATTCCCCAACATTTTTCATTATATAAATTTTATATTGAAGGAAATTGTGTATTGGATTTGAATGTTTTTTAGCAATTTATTTTTTGCATTAATAGTATAAAAAGTGTGCGTTCAAATAAAATATAACACGTTTTTTAAATAAAAAAATGAACGGAATAAGTTAGGATTAAAACTAAATCAACAACTTATAGTATTTCTTCTCCAGATTTTTTTTTGTTATATAATATTATATGAAAATTAATTGCTAACTGGATTATTTTGAATTTTTTTAGATATCACTTGTAAAAAAATCTTAAAGTACCTTCATAAAATTTTTCGCGGTATCTATAAGAATTTAAAATTAATAATCACAAACGAGCACTACTGGGGCCTTCTTAAATTCGCTTTTAACTTGAAACTAATTCCTTTACAATTGCCAAAATTCTGGATAGTTTAAGTAACTAATATTCTATGGGTCTAAAATAACACTGCCAATTCTGGGTGTTTCTACTGTAATGACAAAATTCTATATTTGGCAAGAAAATGTTGCATGTCTCGAGTGTTATCAATGTCTTTTTATGACATTCCTTGCTACGATTATTTGACTTTATTTAGATTAAAGAATCAAAACAATTGCATATTCTGTCGCATTTTAAGTAAACTTGTCATACGTCAAATTTTTTTTTACCATTTTCTCCTTTATTCGGTGTACAAAACTTGTACTTTGGAACATGAGGAAAATTAGTAATAACTTATGTTTTCCAGACTAATGAAAAATAGAGAAAATATTTTATTATTATTTTTTTTATTATTGAGAAGCTTTGATCATTCTTTGCCTTAGAGTTTTCCTCAGCTTTGTTATTTAAAACCTTTTTAACTTTGATTGACTTAAGGTTAAGCGTGGCTTTAAAATGGCTCATATTTGATGTGAAGAAATGAACAACGTGCCATTACGTGACCGAACATATTTCTTAGGAGCTTCTCTACTTTTTGGGCTTATAATTCCTTCTTGTAACTTTTTCTTTTTCTGAACCAAGTTTCATCTCGTTCTTTAGGTCTTTCTTACGTTTTTTTTTATCCTGAAATGTAAAATTTTTGGCAAAATATATATCAACATTTTCCAAAAAGTTCAAAAAAAAAAGTTTCTAAAAAAATCCAAATTATATTTTATACATTTTTCTTCGACTGCAATCTGCATGCGGAAAAACGACCGGATTTAAGGAATTCGATCTGCTATTAAATCTGACATGTCCCTGGATGATATTGTCATCAAGAAAGATATTTAAAATTAATGGCAGTAAGGGTTATTAGGAAAATTTTGTATTATGTTTTATTCGAAGGCAAAATTTAGCTAGAAAAAATAATATTTTAAGAGCATAGTTTTTAAATGCTCTTAAAATTTTCTGATTTTAAGAGCATTTGTTTGTACACAGAACATATTTTTAAGAGCATATTTTTGGTTGTCCTGATAATAACAATTATTTTGAATTTTCTTATAATTTTCCATTTGTTCATATTCTTGCTTAGAATACGATATGCATTAATTATAAACTAGATTATTTATTTTTACCAAAGTTTTAGTTGGTTTTTTAATATTTGCTTACAATTTTGTATTATTTTTGCTGAGATTTTACACTTTGTGTTTGCTTGGAAATTATTCATCACTTTAGTATTCAATGTAAACTACAAATAAACAATATATTATTCACTTGTTCTAGCTGAATTTTGGGAATAAATTCATGTAAAATTTACAATTGCAATATTTACATATTGTATAATAATTAAAAAAAAATCGAAAAATTGAACTATGACTACTTATTTCTATGGAACAGTTACAATATTGATGTCTTCAGAAAATGAATAACATGTATCTTAATCGCACCTTCTAATGATACTAATTTCATGCCTCCAAGTTTACATTTAAATAAGGAACAACTAAGGGGTCGTAACCCTTTATGAGTTCATTATTAAATAACACAAGGTACCAAAAAGTACCAAAATATCTTTATCACCCAATTAAAAAGAAAAAAAAAAAATAAAGATTTCGTAAAATTTCAAGCTTATTTTGATATTTCAAAATCTAGGAGATGTATAAAATACCTTTTCTAGATGCTTCTACCACCCAAGACTCCAAACGTTAGGGGAGAGTTATTTACAGTACAATTTATATAGAACATTGTACCGCTATTAATAATAATTCACTTTTTAAATATTTTAGTTAACAAAGTACCAAAAATTAACATAATACGTTTTTCAAAAAGTAACGAAGACATTTTAAATATATTTGTGATAAAGATCTATTTAAAATATATTTCTATGTCTTTTGGCTTAGAAGATTTTTAGGGTACCAATAAATTTACATCTTAAACGTTCCGCAGTGGTCCCAAATCGATTTTTTTAATATTTCTATAAGTTGCGGTGACCATGACCTGAAAAATTTTAAATTTTGATTTTTGTCATATTTATGCTTGAAACTAAAGACCATACACAATGAAACCACATACTCAGTTTTTCTCCAGGACGCCAAATTTTCTCTTAAAAACCTTGAAAGTTTCACTTACCAAAAATAAAAAATATTTGCGAATATTATATCAAATCAGTATGGGTGTCAAATGAAAGATATCTATACTCCACACTACCATGTGTGAATGGGGTATTATGCACTTGTGCGCATAACAAAGTATACCAATCGATTCAGAATCACTTTTTGAATCGATCTAATGATGTCCGTCCGTCCGCCTGGCTGGCTAATGGCTAGCTGTCCATGTAAACTTTGTACACAAAGTACAGTTCGCAATTTTGAAGATAATTCAATGAAATTTGGCACATGGGACTTTCATGACACAAGGACGAAGCTCATTGAAATTGGTAATGATCGGTCTATTATTTCACTTAACCGCCATACAAATGTCCTACCGGAATAGGGGTTTAACGATCACAAATGCCTTAAATATAGAAATATTTTAATAAAATTCGGTTGAAAGAAGTTTTTATATCTATCAATCTTTGTGCCAAATTTCATGAAGATTGATGCATAGCTCCCATATAAAACCCTCTTTCGAAAATCACTTTAACGTGCATAAATCACATACAAATGTTAGTATCAGGTTTATATTCGACTCTAATAAGTTTTATAAAAGTAGAAACCATAGTGATAAGTTTTATGAGGTTCGCTACATAATTTCGGGAAGCCCACTTTCGGGAATCACCCTAAAGCGCATAAATTCATATAAATGTTAGTATTAACGTAATATTCAGTATTCATATATTTTAGTTTACACTTAGTAAAAGTATCGGTCCACAATTGTCCACATGTCTAATATAAAATCCCTCCACGAAATATAAGACCCCTGCACAATAGAGTGAGGTATCATATGGTCGGTCTTGACCGACTAATCTTTCTTACTTGTTTTTTTTTTCAATATTGCAGCAGGAAAACTGAAGAAAATATCCTTTGGATAATGTTGCCTTTTACTATTTATTTACTTATATATATATATATATATATATATATATATATATATCATTATCAAATGTAAAAAAATGGTAAAACTGTGTACCCAGTTTTTCTCCAGTTTGTCAAATTTCCTCTCAAAAGGATTTCAAAATTTGGAATGATTAGCAATTTTTAAGAATATTATAAAATATTTACTAAGGTTATATTGGAGTCGAAGGAAAGCTACGAATCCCTACAATTTTTAATTTAAATGTTGCAGTATAAAAACTTATGAAAATATCTTGTTGAAAACCGTTTAATATTATATTTATTATTTAATTATATACTTCATAAAAAGGATACTTTCGTTGTATTTTGTGCGGCAAAATTTTAATAAAAACTTTTGTTATGTTGCGGAAATTTTTGGATGACCATATTGGGTTGATATAATTTTAATAATTTTTTTTAATTGTGTGTTTTTTTTTTTAAAGTCCATTTGGAAAAAATTTTATTTCCTGGAAAAAAAAACTGAGTACGAAGCTTTATAATATATTGGCTCTGGTTTGATGCGTATTTAGATTTTTCATGTGAACATTTTTGTGAAATTGTGGCACGGTGTCATTTATAGCATTTTCTGTCTAATACATCGCCGTGCACAATTTTGCACCAACAAAAATTGCTAAAAATGTTTAAAAATAATAATTTTAGTATCTAAAATTTCCATACAAAATTAGGGTAACAAAATTAAATTTAGAAAATAATTTGCGACTTTTAAAAAACAATACCTTAAATATACACTTGCAGGATTTGTATTGAGTACTATTCTTTAATAAAGTTGATTTAATAAACAATTAATGCTTCAGTAAAAACCAAATATAGATTCAATTGATGTTAACTAAGATTTTGTGTATACAGTACTAACCTTTAATGGTCATCAGTTTTGTCAGGAGATGAGAAAAAGGTAGCCACCTTTTTTAAAAAAGGCAAAAAAAGTCTAGATATTCCACAAAATATCTGGCCTTATTTTGTGGAATAAAAGTTAAAATTTTCTTATTTTATTTTAAAACTTGTTTTTTCTTGTTCTCCTTCTCAAATTATAATACATTTACAAATGATACTAAGTAAAATGACTCAATGAAAAATCGCTTAAAAAAATTTGGGCTGCATTTCATATGAAAAATTATCCAATAATTTGAAGTGATTTTTCGTAAATTTTGAACTATAATTCTTTTTTGATTAAGCATTTCTAAATTTTTGGATACTTTTCGTATTAATATTATTTTTTTTCTTTCTTTTTATAAATAGTTTCTATTGCTGATGAAGTATATTAAAAAATAGTTATAATAATTGACTTAGTAACTCTACAAAATTAGTTAACACTTTTAATTTGGAGAATGAAGAGCCCCAGGCGAAATTCCTTATTAAATATAAATAATCTTGATATTTTGTGCGAATAAATACACAAAAAATGCTTAAATTGAAGATCTTGCGCAAATAAAATTATTTATAGCAAATAAGAAGTTATTGTTGAAATGCTAAAATTTTAGCCTTTTAAGAATCAAAACAAGCCAAGAAAAAAAAATCTAGAAGCTAAAACAAAAATTTTGATACTGAAAGCAAAAGAAAAAGGCTAGATTTAGCCTTAAAAAAGGCTAAACTAGTAACACTGATGTTCATATTTAAAAATGATCATGGTTAGTTCAATATGTTTCCTTTTCTACGTAAACAGGTATAAATTAATGTAATTTAGTTTTATACTGATGAAAGATAGTAAAATAAAATTTTTAATAAGATTTGAATTATTAAAATCTTTTATTATTTGTGTAAAATACCGCTATTTAAAATTCAAATAAAAATATTTTTATATAAATCGTTAGCCAAAGGTAACAATTTTTAAATTTAAAATGGAATTACTCAGACAGAAAAAAATAAAAATGAATTTTAATTACGAAATAGCATATTTCAATTAAAATTTTGTTTGATTTGGTCCAATCATCAAAATGATGGTATTAATTAAATAACATAATTTTTTTTTGTATAAATTTTAATTAATTTTTTTAATCTAATAAATTAGACTTATTATTGGAATTTTCCTAAAATTTAACTCAAATATTAATTAATACAATTTAAAAACTAATTAAATATATATTTTTGCGCAAAAAAGCTTTTGCCAATAAATATATAAAAATTGATTTCAAATTATTTATTTCAATATTTGAAATATTATTTAAATAGTATTTTATAATAAAATATATGTAATTGTAATAATATAATAGTGATCTACATATGTAGTATCCAAGTAGGTGTGTGGTCTTAAAAATAATAAATTTGTTCTTATTTCGCTAGAAGATTCAATAAAAGCTTTTATTTTTGCGTGATGTTCTAACGAAGGGAATAAACAATTTCTTCGAGATAACCTAAAGAACGATAAATAAACTCATAATATAAAATACAAATCAACAGATAGCTAAAAAAAATGGCTAAATATAAATAATAGTTACTATGTAGTTGCAAA
The DNA here is from genome assembly GCA_932274085.1 of Protocalliphora azurea. Lineage (NCBI taxonomy): Eukaryota > Metazoa > Arthropoda > Insecta > Diptera > Calliphoridae > Protocalliphora > Protocalliphora azurea. The sequence goes on along the minus strand of OW026521.1, from coordinate 28,802,655 downwards.
TTATAAGGAAATATTTTATTTATTTTTATTTATTTTATAACTACAATACAATTACAAATTATATTTTAATGCTAACCGAGAGGAGTAACGAAGACCATAGCTCATTGTAGTGAAACAGACCAGAGTCTCTGTTGGGAATCGAACTCACAACCCCAGACTGACAGACAGACTTCTCAAAGAGAAGTTAAATGCACTTTGATATGCAATATATATATATAGGCCTTTAATATTTCCCACTGCAATGACGGTAGAATCTTAAATAACGAAAAAAAAAACACTAAAGAGTAACACCATACACAACAGGATGTGTACTTACCGAATAATTAGTACATTTTCTGTATTATATCACTTTAGAGATCTAAGCATATCTTCACATATAATTTAAAAAAAAAAGTTGTAAATTAGTTACAAAAGAACAAAATTTTAGGCTAAATAAAATTTATTTCCTGTATGTGAAAAATATTCTTCAAAATATTTTTCTTTTTTTTATGAATTTTTTAAAAGCTGTCAATTTTTGAAAAATAATTTTAGTATATTAATTGTATGAATTAATAAAAGAATTGAATTTGTAGAAAAAAATAATTAACAAACTACTTAAAAAATTTTATTGAATAATTTTTTCTGTGCAGCTTAATTTACTACAAATTTCTATAAAATATAAATTCTATAAATTTTATTTATTTCAAAAAAAAAAAAAAAGTTCACAACTCCTACAACTAACTATATATAATTCTTGGGACTTAAATAGAACATAAACAAAATGTCATTTACATTAGTTTTAGTTGTCAATAATAAAAATAACTTATGTTTTTACTCGTATTTATTATTCATGTAAATTTATTACAAAAATTATAAAAATTATTTAATACATATATACACGTCTTATAAAGAAAGTGTCTTCTTATCTTTCAGCAAAAACTGGATATATTACGAGTATATTGTGTCAGAATTTGTATACTCGTATTATTTGAAATTGAAATAAATCTATCCCATAACTCTAGTTTCTTCTAGAAATATCATGTCAAAACCATACACTTAAATTGTTTTAAAACTATAAATATTACGGATTATTTTTAAATAAAAAATATATCGTGCGCCTGTATTCAAAACTATCTATCTTAGATTTTTATGAAATTATTATTAAAGAAATTATTCTAACAAAATTTTAAGGCATTTGCTCTTATAGTTTTCATATATGCCATAAATAATATTTATTTTGTATGGGTGGGGGAGTACCGCTCCAGCTGTAATAATAATAGTTCTTTAGATATGCTCTAATTATTATTTAGTTTCCTTGGGTGGTATCATTCCCGCTGTTCCAATCTATGGCTTTTTAAATTATCATCCAAATTATATTTTTTTTTATAATTCAAAGTTATTTTAGTTATATGCACTAAAAGTTCTAAAAGTGCAAAATTCTCTATCTCTCTTTAAAATTGCAAATATTAAAATCATATATATATACATACATATATATATATATATATATATATATATATATATTTCCGTTATATATATAACGGAAATAAACAGTTTTTTTGCTCTCCTAAAAAGTTGTATTTTCGAGATAGAGGGTTTTGAATATAGACCTCGATATTTATTTGTGTCTGAGCATTTTCAATTTATTTAATTTTGTATTACAGGGCCACTTTGTATTACAACAAAAATGTTACACAACATCAATTAACAAATACCTTTTCACTGTTGCATAACGTTAGTGTGTAGGGGTATTTAATTTTTGTGCAACATTTCTACAGTTTTCTGATGCAGGCAATAGCACTTTAAATAAGGACTGCTCACGAAAGTGTAGTTCTTATTTAAAGTTAATTTTTTATTCGCTTTCATTAAAATATTTAATATTTTCTGGAATATCTTAAAAAAGAACTTTATTATGTTTTCTGTTATTAGTGGAGAAGGACGGTATACTAAGTTTGTCGTTCCGTGTGTTACACAAAATAATAATAATAATAATAATAATAATAATTTAAAACTCTATAAAGTACATATATTCTTGGTTCACACTAAAGTCTGCGTCGATTTAACTATGTCCGTCTGTCCGTCTGTTAAAAACACTCTTGACCTTTTCGAATGAAAGTCACCCCGGTTGTTTGTTGTCCCAAGAAGCTTGGGATTACAAGCCTGCCAAATGGGTTCAGTAGAAAAAGAGTTATTGAAACATATCTGGACCAACCCCTAAAACTAAATTCAAACTGACAATTTTTTAATAAAAAATTAATGGATATAAATGAAATTTTGCCAAAATGTTATGTTATGTTAGGTTATGTTATGTTATGTTATGTTATGTTATGTTTGCTATATTCACTTGACATTACTACCAAAAATTATCATTTAAAGTTGTTACTCTAAAATGAAGATACAGTCATATATATTTATAGTTTTTCTTTTTAATTTAAATGTCAAATATTGTTGTTGTTTTAAAATATTTTGAAATAATTGTATTGTTGTTGTAAAGTCTGAAATGTGGTAATTTCTAAAAAAGACGCGGTATTTATATCTGATATTAAAAGAAAAATTCGTATGCATTTTTCATTTCAAAGGTGTTTACATACATTTTTTTCTACATCAAAATTATTTACACAGTTTCAAAAGTCTGTTTTGCCTGCTAACCAGTGTTGCCAGTTTAGTCTTTTTATTTTGCCTTTAGCCTCAAAATTTTCGTTTTGACTTCTAACTTTTTTCTAGGCTTTTTTAATTTTTAATTCTTTTTACTTCCTATTTATTATTATGAATTTAATTTATACAATCATCCATTTATGCATCTTGTATATTTATTTTCACAAAAAAAACGAGATTATTTATATATAATAAAAAATTCCTCCAGCGGCGCTTCATTTTGTGGGGTTACTAAATCGATAATTAAAATTATTTTTTAAGATACTTCAACAAAAAGGGAAACTATTTATTAAAATAATTTTAAAAAGATCTTTTTAGTAAGGAAAATCACCCAAAAATTTGGAACTGTTTAATCAAAAAGGAAATATAGTTCAAAAATGATAAAAAAAAGACCTAAAAACATTGGATAATTTTTCATATGAAATATTGAAATATTATTATCATTTTTCTGGGTATTATTTATAAATTTATTACAACTTCTTTAGAAAAATTTCAAAAACTAATGAGAACGAGTAAAACAAATTTTTTAAATTTTAAAAAAATTTAATTTTTTTTCAGGCCTTATTTTTTTTGGAACATCTATCCTTTTTCGACTTTTTTTAAGGATAAATTTAGCTTTTTTTCTCATCTCCTGGCAACACTGCTGCTAACATGCAGAAATAAATATAAATAGTGTTGCTGTCATAAATTTCATAAATGTGAAATGGTTTTGACAATTTTTGTTTTTAGGACAATAAAGAATAAGTATAGATACATATTTATGTTACTTTATAATTTCTAATTTATTAAAGTTCTTTACTGCATTTAGAATTAATAAATTTTATTGTGGTGATATTTTCATTGCAGAAGAAAGCAGTAATTTGCTAAGTTTTGTAAGAAAAAGCCAATTTTTAGCATTATATTATCAGTGTATGTATAATTTCCATGTCTTTAAATCATAACCAAAGGTCTACAACTGAGATTAACGCTGATGTAATATGCGAGATGACGCCGGCAGAAAAGAGTAACTATTTTGTTTATATTATATTAAATCTTAAATAAAGGGTATATGTAGTCTAATAAATCCTATAAGATGTCATTATTTTCAGTCAATCATAGATTAAGCATGTCCTTTATATTTCAGAAATTTGCACTTTTTTATTTTTATAAAAATATTTTTTTTTTTTTTTTTTATGTAAAATGACCATTAAAACAAAACAATTTTACAAAAGACATTGTTTTTTTTATTTTCAAAATACACATTCACACACACAAACAAACTTCCGTATATATGTATTTTGTGACAGTTCACCTTATAAGATACTTCTGTAGAGAAATCTCATCACAACAGTCTCATAATACTTCTTATAATACTGATATTTGAATCTCTCTGACAGAAAAATCTTATATATTCTGTTAAGTGTAGCTGGGCTGGTTGTAAGAATCAATTTAATATCTGTAAGTCTCATGAGTTTCTAAATGCGACAATTGAAGTAAAATTTAGCTAGAATATGTTTCATATTAGCAACAAAAATTAAGCATGCAAATGTAATTATTTGAAAACAGAAATAACATAATTAAATAAATATTTATAAGCACTTAGAAGACACAATCATACCTGTTTTTTTTATTTATTTATTTAATTATATATTCATATATTTATTTTGTTTTTTTTTTTTTTGCAAAATCACAATTGTTATATTATAGAAAAATTTATAAACATTTATTTATTAGCTTATGTCTTTAGATAATTAAAAAATGTTTGTTTATATCATATGTCAGTCTGTCCATCCGTCTGCTTTTTTTATTACTTGCTGCTAAAAATATACTCCTTGTAAAAAAGGACTAATTTGCGTGATTACCATAAATAAATATTTATTTTTCCCCAAGAAATAAAAAATACCAAAATAAACATAACAGTAACGAACTTATTTGTGAATTCTTTGAAAATCAACACTTTTCAAGCGTAAAGGACATAGCAAGTGTTCAAAGTTATTCAAATATTCTGGGTCAGTTTGGCAAAAAAAAAAAAAAAAAAAAAAAAAGTATAGAGCTAAGTGGGCATCTAAAAGCTTTTTGTAGCATTTAACTTAATTTATAACAAAAGAAAAAATGTGATGAAAACTTTATTTTAAATTAATACTAAAAGAAAAATTAAAATAAGTATATATATGTTTCAACATACACATTTAATTATTTATATAAAATAAAATATTTATTAAATGCTGACAGCAAAAAGAAATAAAATTTAAAAAAAAAGTGAAAAAAGATTAGAAAAAAAGGTTAGTTTTTAAATGTCAGAAATTGTTGCTAATAAACAATTTATGTTTGCTTATTTATGTTTGTTATGAAATTTGAATATTTATTATAATAAAAATATTTAAAGGTCAACTATGGCATAAGAAATAAAACATTTTTGAAAAATATTCTTGTAGGACAAAAAGAAACTCGAACGGATGGGTTATTGATGAGCTAAATCTAAGAAGATATCATGTATGTATATTAGACTGCACCAACATTTACCGACTTTTGAATTTTGACTGTAACTCCTTCTAGAATCGTTCATTGGGTTGTAAAAATATATTGTTTGAAATATTTGAAACACGTGTTGCATTGGACCTGAAGTTAAAATATGGTTCTTTACAGTTTTTAGAAAAATTTAGCTATTAAGTACTTTGCTTTGTAACAAAGTGTTAAAAGATCCTAAGCTACATATAATTTTTTATCAAATGAGATATAAAATAAATAATCGGTTAGAGAATGATTAAGTTATTACGAATTTCCCTAAACTTTAAGTGTTTTAGACCACAATTTCTTTCTGAGAAATGTTTAAATTAAATACGATTTTTTTTTAACAAATTTTAATCATACTTACTGAAAAATATATTTTTTCCTTTCCATGTTTGGTCAAAAATGTCTTAAAACTGCAATTTCATACTTTTAAAAGTTTTGTTAAACAAATTTCAAACAATTTCAAATAAAACTATGCAGATTTAATAATAAGACTATAGGAAATAAACTTAAAAAAGAATTTGGTCAATATCTTGCATGACTAAGCCATATCTACGAAATGAATTTTGTGGATTTCGGCAAAAGGGCATTTGTTGCATTTTTTTTTTGGTTATAAAGTCAATTTTTTTTGAACTGATATTCAGACTAAACAAAGTTATTACAGAATAATATAAACCATATCTCCGAAAATATATTCTGAAATTTTTAAGAAAATTGGGCAAGGATTTCATTTAGAGTGAGAAGGTCAAAGTGTAAATTTTTTAAATTTTTAAAGAAAGCATTAGGAAAAGATACTTTTTTCATTTTGACTTTGACAAAATTTTATAAAAATATAACTGAAAGACCTGCTTTGATACTAGTAGTAAGAGAGGCAAATTTAACCCTCAAGTGAGCTTGGGGTCAGCATTTTTTAAACGCACATATTCTTAAATATTTGTAAAGTAAATTTTATTAATATCATAGACAAATAAAATGATAATTACATTATTCTGACAAGTAAAGTCATGCTATACCATCGAAATTCCTCAAAGAAATCATAGCATACAAATCCGCATAAAAAGAATATTTTTTAGTGATGTTTTCCTTAAGAATTTGCAATATTTAAAATGTTGACCAAAATTCAAAAGCCTGTAAATTTTGTTGCGGTCTAATGTATATATTTAAATAAAAAGAAATTTATTTAGTAACATTTTACTTTAAATCTTATATGCACAGTGGTTCTAAAACGTTTTTTAGAAATAATTCCGTTACTTGTGAACCGTTACAAATAAACCGTGGTGGTTATCATCTCCTTTATTTTAAGAGATATTTAGGTCGAAATACATTTTTTTTCTCATTTTGTGACTCGTTTTAATTGTTTTTAACTTGTCAGGCTTAATATTGACCCTAAAATTCTTTTAAAATTTTCAATAGATTCCTTACTAAATTCTTAATAATATTGCTGCAAGAATCGTATAAATATATAGATCCAATAAAAAGTTATATTAATCTGTAATTGGAACTTTTTTGTTTTTTTTTTTCCAAAAAAGGTGGCAATATTTTTTCACTTAATCGGGGTTTAAACACAATAATTTTTCTTATTGAGTTCGTAGGCGAGAAAGGTAAAAAGAAGATAAAAGTTTAGTATTCGCTTCGCCTCTCTCCCCTACCAACTCAGAATTGCGGCAAGTAATTTTATGTATAGAGTAATATATTCGACAATTTTTTTTATAATTTTATATTTTAATGTGTTTTATATATATTTTTTGATTTTTCATTTAAAATTTAATTTTGATAAAGTTTTTTTTATTAAAAAGTAATTTTGTTCATTTTAAAAAATCAACTAACAGCTTATAATAAAAGATACGTGGTGGATCAACTCTACAGGATACGAAGATCCGCTTCCATTGGCATTGCAGATGCATTACGTACTAGTTCATCAGAAGCTCTGAACACTATATTGCACCTAACACCTATAGACCTACACGTTATTGAATCAACAGTCAATAGTGCGAAGGGGAAATCTTCTTGAACAATATGGAACGAGGATATACACTGACGGCTCAAACTGCGGTGTCGGCTCTGGTGTCTTCTCTAATGATCTTTGAATTGGACACTCATATAGACTCCCTGACGAGGCAAGCGTATTTCAAGCGGAAATAATAGCGGTCAGGGAAGCTTGTAAACTAATTCGCGATATAAATATTCAAGTGAATATTGGTTTTGTTTGTCGACAGTCAAGTGGCAATACTATCGCTCAAATCACCGAAAACTACCTCTATTCTAGTCAGACAGTGTAAAGAGGAACTGCTAGGACTAAGTCGACTGTATGACATTACTATAGTCTGGGTTCCTGCGCATAGGGTACTATGGCAATGAACGGGCAGACGAATTAGCCCGGGCAGGCTCTGCTATGAATGCCGTCTTATCGGTTTCTATCGCAATCCCGTTAGGAACAGTCAAAAGCAGAATCCAAAAACACTTTCTAGAAAAGGCGAAAAATAGATGATGAAATCTGGACAAATGTAGAGTCGTGAAAGAAACGTGGCCTACCTACAACGAAAAACGCTCAATGCAATTCATTGGCTACAAACGTGAAGACATCTCGAGACTAATAGCATTGTTTATAGGCTACTGGATGACCGGGAAATATGCAAACAGACTTGGTCTCCCTTACAATGAATATTGTCGTAGTTGTGGCAATCGCGGGAAGGAGGAGGCAGTATATCATCTTCTATGTGAATGCCCAACCTTAAACACAATCAGGCATAAATTTCTGGGAAGGTACCAATTAGACAACCTCTGTGAGATATCTGATACTAGACTCAGTGATATTATTAAATATCTTAATGCTACAGGCTGGATCTAATTAATTTATGTTCTCATTGTTCTTCCCTACACTTCTCATTTCAGACTCTGTAAAACGCGTTCACCTGGCGTATGGTGTGGTCCCATCAAAACGGATTCTAACGAGTTTAATTGATTGCCCGTAAGATTACGGGCTACCACGTAAACCAACCAACCATTCAACCTCTTTTAGGAATTTTTAAAATTTGCTTTTTATATGAAATTTTTATAGGAAATATAAGATATTTTTTAGGAAATTTTTATGAGACATAGTTAAAAAAAATGTTTGTTAAATTTCTCTTTATAAAACATTTTAAATGGTTATTAGCAATACATAGAAAATTTTTAATAAATTTTCAATTTAAAAAAAAACTTACTGCCTGTCCCACCATGTCGAAGGAAGAATTCGTTTCGACAATTTATTTGGAAAACAGTAAATAAATTTCAAAAAATGTTTTTGTTTCCTCAAAACGAATTTTTCGATTTTTGGGGATTTGTTTAGCTTCGGGTTCGGGGACATAGAGCAAAATTTTTCTGGTAACACTGGCTTAAATATTGCTTAATTTGTTATATTTAAAATTTTTTAAATTCCTTCTTCCATGTATATATGGGCCATTATAAAAAATGTTTAACCTGGCTAAAACTGATTTTAATCCTTAATAAGTTGTTTGATAATACTGTTTTAAACAAACGGGTTACAGATTTGAACTCATAAAACTTGAAGCCAATAGAATGTAAAATTTTTGGTAGCATAGGTTTTATTTTATAATCATGATTGTTGTTCAAAGTTCAAAAACTTAAAAAAAGAGTTTAAAATTACTTAACTTTTTCTCATTATTCTACACTTTTTGTTAGCTTAAATTTTTTGATCTCATTCGATCTTATATAAATTAATCGGACTTTGTGGATAAATTCTATGCCTTCTTTGTTGTTGTGCTGATCTTCAACAGTTAGAACAGGGTATTCAAATTTTAGTAATAACAATTTTAAATTTTTGGGTTTTTCGGGGCGGGGTTTGAGCGTCCCACAATGCTTTGTTTAAAACAAAAATCAGAGGAAATAAAAAGACTCCTATATTGGAAAAAGTGACATTTTTTGATTTGTACTTAAATAGCAAATTATATTTTGAAAGTCTTTTTTATATTTAACTCATTTTACCGTCGCTAGAGGCCGCCAAAGTTAGATGAAATTTAATGTAAGATAAAAATTGAAAAATGTTTTATTATAAATTTATGAAGAAATTTGCTAAAAATATATAATAATTAAAATATAAAATATATATAAATTAAAATATAAATTATAAATTATATAAATTAAAAAAATGTAATAATTTCATCAGTATTTGATAGCTGAGTATAAAAGGTATAGATGGAAGATATATTTTTTTAAATCAGTATGTAATAAATATAGTTAAAGAACCTCTTAAAAATGGTTTATTTTTTATGACATCGAAAACAAAATAAAATTTTAGAGGAATATAACAAAAAAAAAAAAAAAAAATATGTTCATTAATTTGTATTATTCTTTTTATTTTAAATATACCAATTTTTTATTATAATATACAATTTATTTAAACGGCAAGAGATACAATCTCTAATTTAATGCTTTACATAATTGGTAATATTTTTTTTTTTTATTTTCACTGTTTTGTTTCAAAACATACAGTGCTGGTCAAAATAAAGCACAACAAGAGCTACCTTCATTTAATGCAAGTTATGTTTTATTTGTAGATTATTGTAGATATTTGTAGATATTTTATAAAGTTGTTATTTGAAGCTCTGTTTCTTTATAATTTATTTTTTCTGGGAAATATTCACATTTTATAAAACATTAATTGAATTTTTAAAAACCTTTGATAAAATGTAGATAAAATAACAGCACCCTGTTTAAAAATTATTAAACAAAATTTAATATTTTTTTCATGTAAAATCATATATCATATTTACCATTTTCATATCCTTTGGTTGAAGTAGATGAAGTAAAAAATGAGGACTTTATCTTTATATGAAAATATTTCTGAACAAAAAGTTTATGCTAAAATTAGGAATTAGAAATAATATTGCATTCAAAAAAGATTGAATATGATCGCTGCTGATCTACCATTTCAGCTTTTATGGTTACAAGCTTACTACACCATTCCAGAAGTTAACATATTATATCACTTAATAAGCACAAAAAACATATAAAAGTGATAAGCAGTATTGTACTTATATCTTAACAATTCCGAAAATTAAATATTTATGCTCGAAGTTCAAAAAAGTCACCAGCTTTTATAGACGACAGCTCCTACAAAGGTAGAATTTACAAAGTCCATCCTACATTTTCTAATATTTAGGAGGCGAAAAATTTTTTGGTCAAATCAGTCATAAATTGTTTAATTTGTGTCAAATGAGTGCAGAAGTTTACATTGATATGTAAGAAGGGCAATGTAATAAAATATGTTCAGTAATATTGAAAAAACGAAGCGAGCACAGTTGATCTTGAATATCAAGATTCTGTTGCTTGAAGTTCATTAGTAAAGAAAAACTGTAATGTATTCCTACTTGATAGAATCATAATTTCATAAGACTCAAATGAAATACTGTTAGTATAGGTTCCAATAACCTGATACAAAGAAGTTGATTGACATAAATGCCGTTTTGATGCAGTAAGGTCCTTGTAATGAGATGGGCATCACAGGCTCCAGATGACAACATACCTGTTTAGGTTTCAACGAAACCAAAATGGATAAAACAACACGAATGCTGATGAAGTGTGTAGCGGCACAGAAAATACGTATTACGTTCTGCTAGTGTCTAATTATCTCTGCTTTGGCATTGCCAAACAGAGACAACAAGGCAATTTACGATTGCAAACTTTTTTAATACCTAACATAAGGTCAGAGTTAAAGAAAAATATTACTGGAACACAAAATACGACCAGAATAGTCTTTTGGCTAATGTGCTAAAAATTTAAAAAAATGATTGAAAGAATCTGGGAGGTGGAATAATCAAGCATTAATTCTAATAAGAAAGAAGACCAACATATATTTATACCCCACACCAACATAGGTAGTTGGGATATTATGCGTTTGTGTTTATGGAAAAATTTGTTCAACATCCACCTTAAAGTATACCAATCGACTCAGAATCGCTTTTTAAATCGACCTAATGATGTCCGTCCGTCCGTCTGGCTGTCTGGATGGCTAGCTGGCTGTACATGTAAACTTTGTGCACAAAATAATTCAATGCAATTTGGCACGTGGGACTTTTATAATATAGGGACGAAGTCTATTGAAATTGGTTGTGATTGGCAAATTATTTCATTTAGCCTCCACACAAATGTCAATTCGAAATAAAGTTTAAACACTAAAAAATATTGTAATGAAATTTTGTGCGAAGAAGTCCTGTACAGGTATCAATCTTTGTACCAAATTTTATGAAGATCGATCCACAACTGACCAATATTAGTATCAAGTTAATATTCTACACAAATAAGTTGTATGTCAGTAGAATTTTATGAGAATCGGGCCATAATTTACCATAGCTCCCATATAAACCCACTTCCTGGAATCACCATAAAGTGCATAAAATCAATTAGATGTTAGTAACAATGAAATATTCCGTATTTGTTTATTTTACATTTAGTAAAATTGGCCACAGGTGTAATACAAGTACCCTTTCTGAATTTTTACGTTCGTTTTGTAGTAATAAAATATTAACTTAGTCTTAAAACATAATAGCGTTAGTAAATTTTATTATTTTTCTTTGTAATTAGAAGATCTATTCCAACGAACTTAAGATTGGTGCTATTTTTTGACGGCCCATTTTCATAGCATTACATATTTTTAGAATAATGTATAACTTTTTCAGAAAAATGATGTGAGATTTTCATTTTTTATTTTGCTTATTGCTAATTTAGTGCAGAAACAGTTTTTGTATAATATTTTTCTAAAATAAAATATGTGATGTGGTGCTATTTTATTGACAGCAACTGTACATACTTTTATATTATTAAATGGGTTCACGTTTCAATTATTTATTACTCGATTTATAGACTCAGCAAAATATATTATTATATTGATAGGTCATTCAAATTTACAAAGTTTAAAGAAAAATAGCAGTAAGTTGTGTTAATATTTTTAAATTTTAGAAAACGATTTGCCGTTTCATTGAAAAAAAAACTACCACATTTTTATCAGTTCCAAGTTCATACAATACGCTAAAAATTATATTTTTTCACTTATTACGGTTATAAAAATAGCAAATTAAAATCAGCTCTTAAGATTTTGTTATAACTTATTAAAAAAAAATATATGAAAAACGAGAAAGAAAGATATAGTCGGTCAAAATGTACTATATGATACACCTACACCATTGTGTACGAGCATAAAAAATCGGAAAGGGGAATAATATTTCACCTGTGGTCAATTTTATTAAATGTAAAATAAAACATACCAATGCAATTTAATAATAGCCCCTGTGCAAATGTCCTCCCGGAATAGGGGTTTAACAATCATAAATGCCTTAAATATAGCAATATGTTAATGAAGTTTTGTATAAGTATCAATCTTTGTGCCAAATTTCATGAAGATCGGTCCATGAGAGCTATGGTCAATAGCTCTCATATAATACCCTCTTTCGAAAATCACTTTAATGTGCATAAGTTACATACATATGTTATTATCAGGTTTATATTCGTTACAAATAAGTTTTATATAAGTAGAAATCTTAGTGCCAAATTTCTTGAGGATCGCTCCATAATTTATCATACTTGGCATATAAGTCCACTTTAAGGAATCACCCTAAATTGCATAAATATATATAAATGTTGGTATTAATGTAATATTCTGTATTCGTATATTTTATTTTACTCTTAGTAAAAGTATCGGTTCAAAATTGTCCACATGTCTAATACAAGACCCGTCCATGAATTTTGCTGGACATGCACAATGGCGTGGGGTACTATACATTACATTTGAGTAAAGAGTATTATATTGGGAGATTTTTATTTGAGATTTGGAAGGCATATGCAATTAAAAACATCAGTTATCCTTTACATTCGAGTAAAAAATGAGATTAGGAATGCATATACGATTAAAAAGACTTGTACAAATGTGAAGATTAGAGTATCCCGTTGAGGAATAAAAGGAAAAAAAAAACATAAAAGCGACGTGAACTGATGAGCTAAATACAGAAAAAAACAATGAAGAAAATTGTAATAATTCATCTTCAGTTCCCTACCAACGATTGAAAGCAACGGATTTAGTAATATTTTGTTAAAAAATGTTTCGAAATTTCTTTTGAAATGTGTGCCAAAAAATTCATAATTTAGAGCTTGTTATGAAAAAATTATTTATTTATTATTTTTTTTCTTTGCAAAAATTTCGGTACATGAGAGATCTATATCAAAAGATTTATATCAAGAAAAAAAATCGATATATACGTTAAAAAATATATATGAAAACTTCCTAGTTTTGTTCCTTTTATGAGTAGATATTAAAAATATAATAATGGTCCATGTTAAGTTTCCAAAAATTGTTTACAAAAGTGCGCTAAAAATCCTCTGGAGGACTAAAAATATTTTTCCACAACAAGATCAAAATTACGATTTTTTTGAGGTCCATTTCGTGAAAAAATCGAAACTTTTTTTTACCTAAATATATGAATCGAAGGTAGGGAACTGTAGACCAGCTTTGATTTTTTTTAGTATTTTTCCTATATTCTGCTTATCAATGCACATCGTTTGAGTGGTTTTTCTATTGCAGAATCTTGTTTCTTTGTACCTTATAGACAGCTAAGCCTTTGAATCGATTTTCTTGAAATTTTTACAGTGTCATCCTACGGACCCCAAAATTAAAATATATACATAAAATATCATAAAATGTTAGTCTTTAGCAGCATGCCACACCCATAATTAGTAATATTTTGAACTAATTTTTTGGCCACTTTAGTTTCAATATGTTTGCTATTGAATGGCATTAAAATCTTTGAACGGGAACAAATTTTTATTTCCAACTTTAAGCTAAGGTTTGGAGAAAACATATATGGGAAATAAAAATTTTAAATTGCCTTTTTTACAGAAAATTTTAATTTTTCCCCGTTTTTGTTTTTTATTTGTCTTTTTAAAACAACAATGATTCATTTTGCACCTTGTTTTTGTTAAAAAGAGCAAAATATTAAAAAATAAAATAAAATTTAACAGTCTTTGTTAAACATTATTGCTCAACTTTATGTTTGAACATTTAATGTGAAATAAATTATGGAATAGATTTCTTATTGGTTCATACGTAACATTTTAAAGATAGAGATAGAATTTGACAATTGCCAACATAAAAATGCCTGGGTGTAAACTGGGGGTTAAAAACCAACACCTTTTAAATTTAACAGCCCATAAGCTTAAGATTTCTTTTCATCTTCAAGTAATTTAATTTTTTTTTAATTGTTGGTTTTTTATTTATTTTTGGTGCCACATTAGGGTGGCATAAAAAAAAATATTTTGCCCAAAAAAGTAAGTTCGATATTTATAAAGATTTTTGGCATTACCATAAGCAAATAGTAATATAAATTAAAAGATATTCAACAAGTAAGAGAGATATAGTCGGTTAATTCCGACCATGTGTTACCCCACACCATTGTTCATGTCCATCAAAATTCGTGAAGGGTTCATATATTAGACATGTGGAAAATTGTGGACCGATACTTTTACTAAGTGTAAAATAAAATCTACGAATACAGAATATTGTATTAATACTAACATTTATATGAATTTATGCACTTTAGGGTAATTCTCGAAAGTGGGCTAGTATGGGAGCTATGATAAATTATAGAGCGACTTTCATAAAACTTGATACTAACAAGTGTATGTGATTTATGCACGTTAAAGTGATTTTCGGAAGATGATTTTATATGGAAGCTATGGTCAATTACGGATCAATCTTCATGAAATTTGGCGCAAAGATTGATACTTATACAAAACTTCCTTGCACCGAATTTTATTAAAATATTGCTATATATAATTTATTTATGATCATTATACCACTATTCCGGGAGGACATTTGTATGGCGCTAGGTGAAATAATGGACCGATCATAAATAATTTCAATAGCTTTCGGTCTTGTGTCATGAAAATCTTACCTGCCAAATTTCATTGAATTATCTTCAAAATTTCGACCTGTATTTTGTGTACAAAGTTTACATTTACAGCCAGCCAGACGGACGGACGGACATCTTTAGGTCGACTGAAAAAGTGATTCTGAGTCGATTGGTATACTTTAAGTGGGTGTTCAAGTATAATAACCCAAACACCTATAACATAGCTAGTACAAAAGATTTTAGGATAAATAAAATATATCTATGATTTTTAGCTAAAAAAAATTGGAAAGTTGGTACCACCCTGTTGTAATTACATAAAAGTTTAAAGCTCTTTGTTTATTTTCTTATCAACTTAAGTATTAAACTGTAAAACGAAACATTACTTAAGTGTGACCTTTAAACTAAATGTTTCTTAATTAAGTTTGCACTTAAGTACACACTAAAGGAACAATTTAAAACCGGGTCTTAAAATTATTAACTCATAATTAAATTCTTCGCTTCAAATTAATTTCTATGTCATCTATGCACAAATATTTTAAAAAGCAAAGTAGATAAGGTAGCGACATTTAAACAGCTGAGAATTTTTTCATTTTTGCAGCAATATGGCGACTTGGGTTCTAAAATCTGTAGTGTCAATTTTGTGTTTATGTTTACAATCTTTGCTTACATTTTTTGTTTACTTTTGTGTTATTGCGTTTTTTATTACGTGAAATGTCGAATGTTTTTTTTTTTTTTTTTTTTTTTTTTTGTAGACAAAAATGTGAAATGTCAAAATTAAAGTTGACATAAAAGATGTCAATGTAAAAACAAAATACATGGTGTTTTTTTTGGAATTGTAGTTGTCGTAACCTTACTTTTTGTACCATGGTACAAAATATTACCAAAATATCACAGAATTCGTGTAATGGTGGAAGTTGATTAAGAAAAAAAAACTCGCCTACATATTAATACATACATTCACAATAAAATGATTAAATTTATAAGCTTTTAATTAATCAAATTTGCATGGAAAATTTGTCTGTAACGTAGGGTCTACACAAGAGATTTTTCTATCATAATAAGTAACAAAACGTCGGCAGGGCTACTACAATTTTTTTATTTATATCAGCCTATATGGGATGGGTAAAATTTTATTATAATAAATCACCTTTTTTTCGTTTTTTTTTGTTGAGGTATGTTGTCAAAATTAAAAAGTGTTTTTTTTAATTGCATTGTATTTTATGTTTTTTTTTTTGCTCCAAATAATTAATGAATTGAGAACGCCATGGAGAATTGCGCTTTTTCTTAAAAAATAATAATAATAAACGTAAAAAAACAACAAAATGACGTTTGATAGCAAAGCAAATTTATCTTTGCTGGAGCTCTAACAATTATATCGTAATGCTTCAATAATAAATGAAGTGATAAATGCTTATAATGATAAGAATTTGACGTTTCTTATGATAGAAAAATCTCTTATGTAGATCCTACGTAGTATTTTGATAAATTTAAAATTTTATTATGAATAAGGCAAATAATATTTATATTGTTTAAAAAAAAAATTAAAAATCTTTAACTTGTTTGCTTTTCATTTGAAAACATAAAACTCATTGTTTAATTTTTATTTTTCATTTATATTTTAAAACTCACAAACTGATTTTTATTTAAAAAAATCAAAATAAATTTTTATTTCTCAAACAATAAAATAATAATTAAAAATAACAATTAATATTTGATTTCTTTTTCTTTTTGGATATATAACACTTATGTTATCTGATTTAAATATTTTTATTTTGTAGATTTTTTATAAGAATGGATGGATATAAGTTTCATTCTGCTATAAAATTATAAAAAATTAAACGACGAAACATGCAAACGCTTACTTTTCAATCGGAAAACTTGAAGAACTTGCCCTGGTAATTATATACACAGTCGAACACAGCTATAACGAATATCGGTTATAACGAACTATGAACGAACACTTTACTTTGGTCTCACTGATAGATAGATGGGAAAGGGATAAATACCTATTTGGTAAATACTGGGTAAAATGGGCAAAAATTGGTAAATACTCGGGTATTTACCCATTTTTGGTTGTAAATTATGTTATAGGAATTTTGGTGAAAAACACATTATACAGCAAAAATTATAGATTTTTCTACTTAAAATAATCGTGGTAAATTAAAAAAATGTTAATGATTGCCAATACCGGTTTTAGGGCAGTATTTATATCTCATATGTTTTTATTGAAAAAAAATCAATTATGTGCTAAAGCTTGATCCGTTTCGAGGTTCCCTAATTAAAAAAAAAAAAACACAGAATATTCAAATTTAATGGGGAATGTTTATTATCATTTGAAAGAACATTTTTTGGCATTTATTTTTTGAAGATTATGTCTATCAAATGTTGGCCGTTGCTACGTCGCAGATGGTCCATCCGTTGAGTCCAATTTTCGATGACTCGTTCGAGCATTTCGACTGGTAACTGGCGAATGACACGCGTGATGTTTTCCTCCAAGGCCTGAATCGAAGCGGGTTTGTCCGCATAAACTTTAGACTTTACATATCCTCACAGGAAAAGGTCTAACGGTGTGATATCACACGATCTTGGTGGCCAATCGACCGGCCCAAAACGTGAAATTATGTGCTCATCGAAGAGTTCTCTCAATAAATCCATTGATTGATGCGATATTTTGGGAGTGGCATCATCTTGCTGAAACCAAATGTCGCCGAGATCACGAGCTTCAATTTCAGGCATCAAATAGTCGATTATCATGGCACGATAACGGTCGTTCGCACCGGCATCATTTTTAAAGAAATATGGACCGATGATTCCACCGGCCCACAAACCACACCAAACCGTTGTTTTTTCTGGATGAAGTGGCAGTTCTTGAATCTCTTCAGGTTGCTCTTCGTCCCAAATGCGGCAATTTTGTTTGTTTACATACCCATTGAGCCAGAAATGGGCCTCATCGCCGAACAAAATTTGCCTCGCAAGCGTCGGATCTTCTTGCAACTTTTCAAGAGCCCATAGAGCGAAGCGATGTCGCTTGTTGCACAAGCTGCATTTTGTACGCTTTCAATTTAAGATCTCGACGTAAAACGCGCCAAGTCGTTCCATACGTCAGTCCGAGTTGCTGCGAACGGCGCCGACTCGACTCTCCACGGTCTTCGTGTACACTCTCAGCTACGGCCTGTATATTTTCTTCACAGCGTGCTGGACGTGGTCTATTCGACCGAATAGATCACGTGAATGAATAATGAATGCTGGGTCTCAAAATGGGTGATGGTGTTGCGAATAGTACGCTCAGTAGGCCGATTATGTTGAGCATAAGTTGAGCGAAGTGCACGAAACACATTCCTCACAGAACGCGAATTTTCGTAATAAAGTTGAACGATTTGTAAACGTTGTTCAGCCTTTCCATTATGAAATGCCAAACAATACTAAACAAAAATAACATGACAGCATGACACGACTCACACGTGATCTGTAAAAAAAAAAAAAAGGCTACTGAAAAAAGACCCATTATAAAACCAACCTTTCCGGAATTATCTGCAGTTAATCCGTTTACTAAATTTAAGTAATTCTAAATAATAAGAATATATATGAGAATTTATTTATTTTATTTATTTAATTAAGGTAGTTTAATTGGAATATTTTAAAGTATATAGCAAGAGGTTTGTTTTTTTAAGTCTGAGGATCTATAGATGAAATTTGAGGACCTAATGCTCCATTATGTCGCCAATGTAGAATGCTTTGAGGACAAGTTTAAATTACAATGATATATGCATATAATGTATCTGAAGTGATCTGACGAAATTTTTAAAAGCATATTTTTTTTTTGAAATTTGCAAAAAAAAAAATCTGTGGATGAATATCCGGTGGCCATATACTCGACATTAGCCGAGTATACAGGATGCTTCTATGTAACGTGTAGGTTACTAGGATATATATCATATATCTGAAATGATCGAATAAATTTTTTTAAAACAAATTTTCTTAGAAAATTTGCGAAAAAAATCTAGAGATGAATGAGTATTCGAAATTGAATATGAATATGTAGATTACTAAGATATGTATCACATACCTTGAAAGAACGGACGAAATTTTCAAAAAAAAATATTTTCTTTTGAAATTTGCAAAAAAAAAAAATTGTGAATCAATTTTGGGAGCCTAATACTTGAAATCGATGAATATGCCCTAGATATAACCTATGTGAGATGCTTTCAGGATAAATGTAGATTAATTTACACTTGTCGCACGATTTTTTTTTTTAATATTTTCTTTGAAAATTTGCGAAAAAAATCTATGGATGAACATAATAATTTTTAAACTTTTTGAAACTTTCCCCACATTTTGAGATACTCTGAAAAAAATCCGCTTTGAGGTTACTAAGTTTATCCACTAATGACTTGGTGGCTTCCATAATTTTATGTCAATTTTATATTATTTTTGTACCCTACACAACCATAGGTTTTTCGGCTATCATGAGTTTGTGCTAATATTTTTCATAGATCCACCTTTAAATATACAAATCGATTTAGAACCACTTTCTAAGTCGATTTAACGATGTCCGTCTGACTGACTATGACTATGTAAATCTTGTAATCAAACTACAGGTCTGAATTTTAGAGATATCTAAGACGAATAACTTTTCTTTAGCAAAAGGAAAAAATATTGAAATAAGTTATGATCGAACCATTATTTCACCTTGCCTCACATAAATGACTCAAATATAGAAAAATTTAAATGAAATTCGGCACAAATAAGTTTTATATAAATATAAATTTATGTACTTAATTTCATGAAGATTAACGATAGCTCCTATATAAAGCCCTATTCCGAAAATAATACTGCTACAAGAATCATATAAATATATCTATCTAATAAAAATTTATATTAATCTGAAATTTAAAATTCAAAATAATTTTACATTTCTGGGGTTATTTTCTAAAAAGATGGTAATAATTTTTCATTTATAATCTATATATATATATATATATATATATATATATATATATATATTAGAAGTGAAAGATATTTAAAAAAATAGAAAGCACACAAAAAGAATTATTTTGAAAGATAAAATGTCTTTTTTTGTTTAGTGGGGAATTTTTTGGGACTTTTTTAAGTTCTACAGGTTATGTATAATTTGAAAAAATAAATAAATAAATTGATAAACAAATAAAAACCTAAATAAATAAACAAAAATGTCTTAAAATTATTATATCGCTGTATAGGCTTTTATAGAAATTTTGAGAAAAAAATATTTTTTAAATATTGTTTAAAAAGTTTTTAATACTTGACCAAAATGTTCTACGGTTCTTCTACTTCCCAAAAAAGTTTAAAAAGAAAAAATCAACATAAGAAAAACATAATTAAGAATACATTTGTACATAAATCTACCAAGAAGCTATTTTTTGAGCATAATTCAAAATTTTGAGAGTATATTTGAATTTTTTAGAACTAATTTATTATGCCCTTAAGAAGGACTTTAATAATAAACCCTGTGTTATTTCTTATGTAATCTTTTACTGTAGCAGGATGTTATTATTACCTCCTAATTTTCCTTAAACGGAAAAAGAAATTACGACTACAACAATATTTTAAAATCTATATTTACTTTTCGAATTTTCGTGTTTAGTAAAAACTTGAAAAGAAATGTCCAGTAAATAACCGGAAATAAACTTTTAAATCTCTTTGTGTCAACTTGTAATCTTAATGTGTCGAAATAAATCCTGTAACACGCACTCATCTATTATTTACTGTTACATACAAATAACCTACATTTTAACCTACATATATTATGAAGGCAGTAAGGACCAAAAAAAAAAAAAGCAAAAAAAAAGAAAGGAAAAATAATTTGCTATTAAGATTTGTGTGTATGTATTTCCTTAAATTAGGATATGCAATAAGTACAAAATTCTAAAATAATAGGGGAAAAAAAACCTGAAGGAAATCTCTTTTAAATATTTTACTTTTAGTTTATAAGTGTAAAAAATTATAATGAATTTTGTTTTAAATATTTATCGGATACATAAATTATAATAACTTGATAGTTATCTGATCAGACTTATTATAAAATATTTATGTGGTTGTGTAGTTTAATTATATGGGCAGCCAGCTAAAAAGTAGTTACACTTAGAGGTCATATAACTAATTGTAATTCCTCTAGATTGAAGAACACCACTCATACTATTGTCTATATAACATCACTTATTACCTGCACGCAGAGAAAAAACATTTCACAATATGTTTGGTCCAACAATACTATTTTCACCTCAATAATATATTGTTATTGCAAACATCGTTATTGTTGAATATATTTTATTTTAAAATCAATTTGGTTGTAGCAATTGTATTTTTGATTTCAATTTTACAATTATATTATTGGCGCTACATACTAAGCGATATGTTTGAGTTAGAATCACGTTATGGTTGCTAAAAATCTATGTACAAAAAATTATTTTCATCACATAAAAATATTACTGTATTTATTATTTTGACTTAACAACAAAATGTTTATTTTACATAGACATCAATATATATAATTTTATTTGAAAATAAGTATATTTGTTGATTTCTATTTAGTTTAGTTTTCATAGACATTATTTTTTGTCGTCATGTTAAAAATATATTGGAAAATATACTGAATATATATTTAAAATGTGAATTAATTAAAATTAATTATTTTAATTGAAATTAAATTAGTTATAAGTATTTTATATAAGTGTTTTAGATCGCGAAAATATATTAAATGCATAATACGCAAAGAAAACAAAATAATAGATTACCTTCGGAGTGCTTTGCAAGATACACAATAAAAATATTTAAATATACACGTACACATGAATATTTATAAAAATAAGGTTTAATTACATAATAAACCAGAAACCGTAGGTAATTGGATTTATTTCTATGTATTCTAATATACATAATATATACATCGTTCATAACAACAATAATAACATAATTGTCTCGAATTGCGTATTTTGCAACTAAGTTCATATATAATAAAAATATGATTCCAGTTTAATCATATTTTATTGCATCTCAAAGATATTATTGTTTTATACCTGGAATAAATTCAATATATAGTCATAATATGGTCCTAACGTATCCATACTTTTATTAGTTCTCTACCATATTATTTTTATATAAATGAAATACAGTCAACATACAAGCATAATATGTTAATATTGTGTCTCAAATATGTTACTGTTATATACATAAAGTCAAGCGCAAATGTGAACAATTATATAATTGCAATGCAATCATTTTATGGTACTACATCCAAACATAATATAATTTACAAACAATCATAAATTCCTACCATAATATGACACTGTTCGATTATGGTTACTACCAACCATACTTTGCGTGTGGTTCCTACAGAACTATCATATACTTCGGATGAAGTCCTCTAGATAGATCAGCTGTATAATGTGAAAAGAATCATCGGCAAGAAGCTTGAGTCTGTACTTATTCATCTGTCAAAGCTGTCGAACGGCCAGCACAATTTATGATTGTCAATTGTGACTGAGATTATGTTATCCGAGTGTTGTAAGTCCATAATGTCTTGGAAAGTTAATATCAAATATAACCTCAAAACTTTACATAAGCAGTTGGATTTGTTAAAGTTTTCGAATGCACTGCAGAAGCCCCCCTAGGCCTTCCTATTCTTATATCTTACCATGAATTTCAATCACATCATTATTTAAAAAAAAAAAAAAACAGAAGAAAAGTCTTTGATTCTTTTTATTAAATTCTAATCTCTAACGAGTGAAATTGATATTTTGGAATCTTTTGGTAACTTTAAATTAATAAACGTAAATAAAATTAAAATTTACAGTAGATACCATTAGAAAGAAACTAAGAGAAGTAGGAAAAATAATTTTTTATCAATTAAGAAATAAAAAATAAAATTATATACATCCCTATCTTTATTCTCCTATGTGACAGTTGTGGGCCCAATAGTGTCTGGACGCCTTGAATCAGGTGAACGAAATTTTCCTTAAATATTTTACATCAACAATTTTTGGTATATGTTTGTATATATTAACAAAATTTGCTGCTTATTATTGTCAATTCCTATAATAAACTAAAAGTAAAAATAACTTTTTTCTCAGAAAACCCTAGTAATACTATTACTTTAAATGTCTTTCTTAGATTACAACACCTACAACTTGTTTCTAAATATTTTGTGAAATGAAAAACACATACAATTTTTGTGAGTGATTAATGTTAAACCAATGTATGAAATATATATATATTTATTTACCGAATAATTAGTACATTTTCTGTATTATATCACTTTAGAGATCTAAGCATATCTTCACATATAATTTAAAAAAAAAAGTTGTAAATTAGTTACAAAAGAACAAAATTTTAGGCTAAATAAAATTTATTTCCTGTATGTGAAAAATATTCTTCAAAATATTTTTCTTTTTTTTATGAATTTTTTAAAAGCTGTCAATTTTTGAAAAATAATTTTAGTATATTAATTGTATGAATTAATAAAAGAATTGAATTTGTAGAAAAAAATAATTAACAAACTACTTAAAAAATTTTATTGAATAATTTTTTCTGTGCAGCTTAATTTACTACAAATTTCTATAAAATATAAATTCTATAAATTTTATTTATTTCAAAAAAAAAAAAAAGTTCACAACTCCTACAACTAACTATATATAATTCTTGGGACTTAAATAGAACATAAACAAAATGTCATTTACATTAGTTTTAGTTGTCAATAATAAAAATAACTTATGTTTTTACTCGTATTTATTATTCATGTAAATTTATTACAAAAATTATAAAAATTATTTAATACATATATACACGTCTTATAAAGAAAGTGTCTTCTTATCTTTCAGCAAAAACTGGATATATTACGAGTATATTGTGTCAGAATTTGTATACTCGTATTATTTGAAATTGAAATAAATCTATCCCATAACTCTAGTTTCTTCTAGAAATATCATGTCAAAACCATACACTTAAATTGTTTTAAAACTATAAATATTACGGATTATTTTTAAATAAAAAATATATCGTGCGCCTGTATTCAAAACTATCTATCTTAGATTTTTATGAAATTATTATTAAAGAAATTATTCTAACAAAATTTTAAGGCATTTGCTCTTATAGTTTTCATATATGCCATAAATAATATTTATTTTGTATGGGTGGGGGAGTACCGCTCCAGCTGTAATAATAATAGTTCTTTAGATATGCTCTAATTATTATTTAGTTTCCTTGGGTGGTATCATTCCCGCTGTTCCAATCTATGGCTTTTTAAATTATCATCCAAATTATATTTTTTTTTATAATTCAAAGTTATTTTAGTTATATGCACTAAAAGTTCTAAAAGTGCAAAATTCTCTATCTCTCTTTAAAATTGCAAATATTAAAATCATATATATATACATACATATATATATATATATATATATATATATATATATTTCCGTTATATATATAACGGAAATAAACAGTTTTTTTGCTCTCCTAAAAAGTTGTATTTTCGAGATAGAGGGTTTTGAATATAGACCTCGATATTTATTTGTGTCTGAGCATTTTCAATTTATTTAATTTTGTATTACAGGGCCACTTTGTATTACAACAAAAATGTTACACAACATCAATTAACAAATACCTTTTCACTGTTGCATAACGTTAGTGTGTAGGGGTATTTAATTTTTGTGCAACATTTCTACAGTTTTCTGATGCAGGCAATAGCACTTTAAATAAGGACTGCTCACGAAAGTGTAGTTCTTATTTAAAGTTAATTTTTTATTCGCTTTCATTAAAATATTTAATATTTTCTGGAATATCTTAAAAAAGAACTTTATTATGTTTTCTGTTATTAGTGGAGAAGGACGGTATACTAAGTTTGTCGTTCCGTGTGTTACACAAAATAATAATAATAATAATAATAATAATAATTTAAAACTCTATAAAGTACATATATTCTTGGTTCACACTAAAGTCTGCGTCGATTTAACTATGTCCGTCTGTCCGTCTGTTAAAAACACTCTTGACCTTTTCGAATGAAAGTCACCCCGGTTGTTTGTTGTCCCAAGAAGCTTGGGATTACAAGCCTGCCAAATGGGTTCAGTAGAAAAAGAGTTATTGAAACATATCTGGACCAACCCCTAAAACTAAATTCAAACTGACAATTTTTTAATAAAAAATTAATGGATATAAATGAAATTTTGCCAAAATGTTATGTTATGTTAGGTTATGTTATGTTATGTTATGTTATGTTATGTTTGCTATATTCACTTGACATTACTACCAAAAATTATCATTTAAAGTTGTTACTCTAAAATGAAGATACAGTCATATATATTTATAGTTTTTCTTTTTAATTTAAATGTCAAATATTGTTGTTGTTTTAAAATATTTTGAAATAATTGTATTGTTGTTGTAAAGTCTGAAATGTGGTAATTTCTAAAAAAGACGCGGTATTTATATCTGATATTAAAAGAAAAATTCGTATGCATTTTTCATTTCAAAGGTGTTTACATACATTTTTTTCTACATCAAAATTATTTACACAGTTTCAAAAGTCTGTTTTGCCTGCTAACCAGTGTTGCCAGTTTAGTCTTTTTATTTTGCCTTTAGCCTCAAAATTTTCGTTTTGACTTCTAACTTTTTTCTAGGCTTTTTTAATTTTTAATTCTTTTTACTTCCTATTTATTATTATGAATTTAATTTATACAATCATCCATTTATGCATCTTGTATATTTATTTTCACAAAAAAAACGAGATTATTTATATATAATAAAAAATTCCTCCAGCGGCGCTTCATTTTGTGGGGTTACTAAATCGATAATTAAAATTATTTTTTAAGATACTTCAACAAAAAGGGAAACTATTTATTAAAATAATTTTAAAAAGATCTTTTTAGTAAGGAAAATCACCCAAAAATTTGGAACTGTTTAATCAAAAAGGAAATATAGTTCAAAAATGATAAAAAAAAGACCTAAAAACATTGGATAATTTTTCATATGAAATATTGAAATATTATTATCATTTTTCTGGGTATTATTTATAAATTTATTACAACTTCTTTAGAAAAATTTCAAAAACTAATGAGAACGAGTAAAACAAATTTTTTAAATTTTAAAAAAATTTAATTTTTTTTCAGGCCTTATTTTTTTTGGAACATCTATCCTTTTTCGACTTTTTTTAAGGATAAATTTAGCTTTTTTTCTCATCTCCTGGCAACACTGCTGCTAACATGCAGAAATAAATATAAATAGTGTTGCTGTCATAAATTTCATAAATGTGAAATGGTTTTGACAATTTTTGTTTTTAGGACAATAAAGAATAAGTATAGATACATATTTATGTTACTTTATAATTTCTAATTTATTAAAGTTCTTTACTGCATTTAGAATTAATAAATTTTATTGTGGTGATATTTTCATTGCAGAAGAAAGCAGTAATTTGCTAAGTTTTGTAAGAAAAAGCCAATTTTTAGCATTATATTATCAGTGTATGTATAATTTCCATGTCTTTAAATCATAACCAAAGGTCTACAACTGAGATTAACGCTGATGTAATATGCGAGATGACGCCGGCAGAAAAGAGTAACTATTTTGTTTATATTATATTAAATCTTAAATAAAGGGTATATGTAGTCTAATAAATCCTATAAGATGTCATTATTTTCAGTCAATCATAGATTAAGCATGTCCTTTATATTTCAGAAATTTGCACTTTTTTATTTTTATAAAAATATTTTTTTTTTTTTTTTTTATGTAAAATGACCATTAAAACAAAACAATTTTACAAAAGACATTGTTTTTTTTATTTTCAAAATACACATTCACACACACAAACAAACTTCCGTATATATGTATTTTGTGACAGTTCACCTTATAAGATACTTCTGTAGAGAAATCTCATCACAACAGTCTCATAATACTTCTTATAATACTGATATTTGAATCTCTCTGACAGAAAAATCTTATATATTCTGTTAAGTGTAGCTGGGCTGGTTGTAAGAATCAATTTAATATCTGTAAGTCTCATGAGTTTCTAAATGCGACAATTGAAGTAAAATTTAGCTAGAATATGTTTCATATTAGCAACAAAAATTAAGCATGCAAATGTAATTATTTGAAAACAGAAATAACATAATTAAATAAATATTTATAAGCACTTAGAAGACACAATCATACCTGTTTTTTTTATTTATTTATTTAATTATATATTCATATATTTATTTTGTTTTTTTTTTTTTTGCAAAATCACAATTGTTATATTATAGAAAAATTTATAAACATTTATTTATTAGCTTATGTCTTTAGATAATTAAAAAATGTTTGTTTATATCATATGTCAGTCTGTCCATCCGTCTGCTTTTTTTATTACTTGCTGCTAAAAATATACTCCTTGTAAAAAAGGACTAATTTGCGTGATTACCATAAATAAATATTTATTTTTCCCCAAGAAATAAAAAATACCAAAATAAACATAACAGTAACGAACTTATTTGTGAATTCTTTGAAAATCAACACTTTTCAAGCGTAAAGGACATAGCAAGTGTTCAAAGTTATTCAAATATTCTGGGTCAGTTTGGCAAAAAAAAAAAAAAAAAAAAAAAAAGTATAGAGCTAAGTGGGCATCTAAAAGCTTTTTGTAGCATTTAACTTAATTTATAACAAAAGAAAAAATGTGATGAAAACTTTATTTTAAATTAATACTAAAAGAAAAATTAAAATAAGTATATATATGTTTCAACATACACATTTAATTATTTATATAAAATAAAATATTTATTAAATGCTGACAGCAAAAAGAAATAAAATTTAAAAAAAAAGTGAAAAAAGATTAGAAAAAAAGGTTAGTTTTTAAATGTCAGAAATTGTTGCTAATAAACAATTTATGTTTGCTTATTTATGTTTGTTATGAAATTTGAATATTTATTATAATAAAAATATTTAAAGGTCAACTATGGCATAAGAAATAAAACATTTTTGAAAAATATTCTTGTAGGACAAAAAGAAACTCGAACGGATGGGTTATTGATGAGCTAAATCTAAGAAGATATCATGTATGTATATTAGACTGCACCAACATTTACCGACTTTTGAATTTTGACTGTAACTCCTTCTAGAATCGTTCATTGGGTTGTAAAAATATATTGTTTGAAATATTTGAAACACGTGTTGCATTGGACCTGAAGTTAAAATATGGTTCTTTACAGTTTTTAGAAAAATTTAGCTATTAAGTACTTTGCTTTGTAACAAAGTGTTAAAAGATCCTAAGCTACATATAATTTTTTATCAAATGAGATATAAAATAAATAATCGGTTAGAGAATGATTAAGTTATTACGAATTTCCCTAAACTTTAAGTGTTTTAGACCACAATTTCTTTCTGAGAAATGTTTAAATTAAATACGATTTTTTTTTAACAAATTTTAATCATACTTACTGAAAAATATATTTTTTCCTTTCCATGTTTGGTCAAAAATGTCTTAAAACTGCAATTTCATACTTTTAAAAGTTTTGTTAAACAAATTTCAAACAATTTCAAATAAAACTATGCAGATTTAATAATAAGACTATAGGAAATAAACTTAAAAAAGAATTTGGTCAATATCTTGCATGACTAAGCCATATCTACGAAATGAATTTTGTGGATTTCGGCAAAAGGGCATTTGTTGCATTTTTTTTTTGGTTATAAAGTCAATTTTTTTTGAACTGATATTCAGACTAAACAAAGTTATTACAGAATAATATAAACCATATCTCCGAAAATATATTCTGAAATTTTTAAGAAAATTGGGCAAGGATTTCATTTAGAGTGAGAAGGTCAAAGTGTAAATTTTTTAAATTTTTAAAGAAAGCATTAGGAAAAGATACTTTTTTCATTTTGACTTTGACAAAATTTTATAAAAATATAACTGAAAGACCTGCTTTGATACTAGTAGTAAGAGAGGCAAATTTAACCCTCAAGTGAGCTTGGGGTCAGCATTTTTTAAACGCACATATTCTTAAATATTTGTAAAGTAAATTTTATTAATATCATAGACAAATAAAATGATAATTACATTATTCTGACAAGTAAAGTCATGCTATACCATCGAAATTCCTCAAAGAAATCATAGCATACAAATCCGCATAAAAAGAATATTTTTTAGTGATGTTTTCCTTAAGAATTTGCAATATTTAAAATGTTGACCAAAATTCAAAAGCCTGTAAATTTTGTTGCGGTCTAATGTATATATTTAAATAAAAAGAAATTTATTTAGTAACATTTTACTTTAAATCTTATATGCACAGTGGTTCTAAAACGTTTTTTAGAAATAATTCCGTTACTTGTGAACCGTTACAAATAAACCGTGGTGGTTATCATCTCCTTTATTTTAAGAGATATTTAGGTCGAAATACATTTTTTTTCTCATTTTGTGACTCGTTTTAATTGTTTTTAACTTGTCAGGCTTAATATTGACCCTAAAATTCTTTTAAAATTTTCAATAGATTCCTTACTAAATTCTTAATAATATTGCTGCAAGAATCGTATAAATATATAGATCCAATAAAAAGTTATATTAATCTGTAATTGGAACTTTTTTGTTTTTTTTTTTCCAAAAAAGGTGGCAATATTTTTTCACTTAATCGGGGTTTAAACACAATAATTTTTCTTATTGAGTTCGTAGGCGAGAAAGGTAAAAAGAAGATAAAAGTTTAGTATTCGCTTCGCCTCTCTCCCCTACCAACTCAGAATTGCGGCAAGTAATTTTATGTATAGAGTAATATATTCGACAATTTTTTTTATAATTTTATATTTTAATGTGTTTTATATATATTTTTTGATTTTTCATTTAAAATTTAATTTTGATAAAGTTTTTTTTATTAAAAAGTAATTTTGTTCATTTTAAAAAATCAACTAACAGCTTATAATAAAAGATACGTGGTGGATCAACTCTACAGGATACGAAGATCCGCTTCCATTGGCATTGCAGATGCATTACGTACTAGTTCATCAGAAGCTCTGAACACTATATTGCACCTAACACCTATAGACCTACACGTTATTGAATCAACAGTCAATAGTGCGAAGGGGAAATCTTCTTGAACAATATGGAACGAGGATATACACTGACGGCTCAAACTGCGGTGTCGGCTCTGGTGTCTTCTCTAATGATCTTTGAATTGGACACTCATATAGACTCCCTGACGAGGCAAGCGTATTTCAAGCGGAAATAATAGCGGTCAGGGAAGCTTGTAAACTAATTCGCGATATAAATATTCAAGTGAATATTGGTTTTGTTTGTCGACAGTCAAGTGGCAATACTATCGCTCAAATCACCGAAAACTACCTCTATTCTAGTCA
Organism: Protocalliphora azurea; assembly: GCA_932274085.1. Lineage (NCBI taxonomy): Eukaryota > Metazoa > Arthropoda > Insecta > Diptera > Calliphoridae > Protocalliphora > Protocalliphora azurea. The sequence goes on along the minus strand of OW026521.1, from coordinate 28,772,296 downwards.
GACAGTGTAAAGAGGAACTGCTAGGACTAAGTCGACTGTATGACATTACTATAGTCTGGGTTCCTGCGCATAGGGTACTATGGCAATGAACGGGCAGACGAATTAGCCCGGGCAGGCTCTGCTATGAATGCCGTCTTATCGGTTTCTATCGCAATCCCGTTAGGAACAGTCAAAAGCAGAATCCAAAAACACTTTCTAGAAAAGGCGAAAAATAGATGATGAAATCTGGACAAATGTAGAGTCGTGAAAGAAACGTGGCCTACCTACAACGAAAAACGCTCAATGCAATTCATTGGCTACAAACGTGAAGACATCTCGAGACTAATAGCATTGTTTATAGGCTACTGGATGACCGGGAAATATGCAAACAGACTTGGTCTCCCTTACAATGAATATTGTCGTAGTTGTGGCAATCGCGGGAAGGAGGAGGCAGTATATCATCTTCTATGTGAATGCCCAACCTTAAACACAATCAGGCATAAATTTCTGGGAAGGTACCAATTAGACAACCTCTGTGAGATATCTGATACTAGACTCAGTGATATTATTAAATATCTTAATGCTACAGGCTGGATCTAATTAATTTATGTTCTCATTGTTCTTCCCTACACTTCTCATTTCAGACTCTGTAAAACGCGTTCACCTGGCGTATGGTGTGGTCCCATCAAAACGGATTCTAACGAGTTTAATTGATTGCCCGTAAGATTACGGGCTACCACGTAAACCAACCAACCATTCAACCTCTTTTAGGAATTTTTAAAATTTGCTTTTTATATGAAATTTTTATAGGAAATATAAGATATTTTTTAGGAAATTTTTATGAGACATAGTTAAAAAAAATGTTTGTTAAATTTCTCTTTATAAAACATTTTAAATGGTTATTAGCAATACATAGAAAATTTTTAATAAATTTTCAATTTAAAAAAAAACTTACTGCCTGTCCCACCATGTCGAAGGAAGAATTCGTTTCGACAATTTATTTGGAAAACAGTAAATAAATTTCAAAAAATGTTTTTGTTTCCTCAAAACGAATTTTTCGATTTTTGGGGATTTGTTTAGCTTCGGGTTCGGGGACATAGAGCAAAATTTTTCTGGTAACACTGGCTTAAATATTGCTTAATTTGTTATATTTAAAATTTTTTAAATTCCTTCTTCCATGTATATATGGGCCATTATAAAAAATGTTTAACCTGGCTAAAACTGATTTTAATCCTTAATAAGTTGTTTGATAATACTGTTTTAAACAAACGGGTTACAGATTTGAACTCATAAAACTTGAAGCCAATAGAATGTAAAATTTTTGGTAGCATAGGTTTTATTTTATAATCATGATTGTTGTTCAAAGTTCAAAAACTTAAAAAAAGAGTTTAAAATTACTTAACTTTTTCTCATTATTCTACACTTTTTGTTAGCTTAAATTTTTTGATCTCATTCGATCTTATATAAATTAATCGGACTTTGTGGATAAATTCTATGCCTTCTTTGTTGTTGTGCTGATCTTCAACAGTTAGAACAGGGTATTCAAATTTTAGTAATAACAATTTTAAATTTTTGGGTTTTTCGGGGCGGGGTTTGAGCGTCCCACAATGCTTTGTTTAAAACAAAAATCAGAGGAAATAAAAAGACTCCTATATTGGAAAAAGTGACATTTTTTGATTTGTACTTAAATAGCAAATTATATTTTGAAAGTCTTTTTTATATTTAACTCATTTTACCGTCGCTAGAGGCCGCCAAAGTTAGATGAAATTTAATGTAAGATAAAAATTGAAAAATGTTTTATTATAAATTTATGAAGAAATTTGCTAAAAATATATAATAATTAAAATATAAAATATATATAAATTAAAATATAAATTATAAATTATATAAATTAAAAAAATGTAATAATTTCATCAGTATTTGATAGCTGAGTATAAAAGGTATAGATGGAAGATATATTTTTTTAAATCAGTATGTAATAAATATAGTTAAAGAACCTCTTAAAAATGGTTTATTTTTTATGACATCGAAAACAAAATAAAATTTTAGAGGAATATAACAAAAAAAAAAAAAAAAAATATGTTCATTAATTTGTATTATTCTTTTTATTTTAAATATACCAATTTTTTATTATAATATACAATTTATTTAAACGGCAAGAGATACAATCTCTAATTTAATGCTTTACATAATTGGTAATATTTTTTTTTTTTATTTTCACTGTTTTGTTTCAAAACATACAGTGCTGGTCAAAATAAAGCACAACAAGAGCTACCTTCATTTAATGCAAGTTATGTTTTATTTGTAGATTATTGTAGATATTTGTAGATATTTTATAAAGTTGTTATTTGAAGCTCTGTTTCTTTATAATTTATTTTTTCTGGGAAATATTCACATTTTATAAAACATTAATTGAATTTTTAAAAACCTTTGATAAAATGTAGATAAAATAACAGCACCCTGTTTAAAAATTATTAAACAAAATTTAATATTTTTTTCATGTAAAATCATATATCATATTTACCATTTTCATATCCTTTGGTTGAAGTAGATGAAGTAAAAAATGAGGACTTTATCTTTATATGAAAATATTTCTGAACAAAAAGTTTATGCTAAAATTAGGAATTAGAAATAATATTGCATTCAAAAAAGATTGAATATGATCGCTGCTGATCTACCATTTCAGCTTTTATGGTTACAAGCTTACTACACCATTCCAGAAGTTAACATATTATATCACTTAATAAGCACAAAAAACATATAAAAGTGATAAGCAGTATTGTACTTATATCTTAACAATTCCGAAAATTAAATATTTATGCTCGAAGTTCAAAAAAGTCACCAGCTTTTATAGACGACAGCTCCTACAAAGGTAGAATTTACAAAGTCCATCCTACATTTTCTAATATTTAGGAGGCGAAAAATTTTTTGGTCAAATCAGTCATAAATTGTTTAATTTGTGTCAAATGAGTGCAGAAGTTTACATTGATATGTAAGAAGGGCAATGTAATAAAATATGTTCAGTAATATTGAAAAAACGAAGCGAGCACAGTTGATCTTGAATATCAAGATTCTGTTGCTTGAAGTTCATTAGTAAAGAAAAACTGTAATGTATTCCTACTTGATAGAATCATAATTTCATAAGACTCAAATGAAATACTGTTAGTATAGGTTCCAATAACCTGATACAAAGAAGTTGATTGACATAAATGCCGTTTTGATGCAGTAAGGTCCTTGTAATGAGATGGGCATCACAGGCTCCAGATGACAACATACCTGTTTAGGTTTCAACGAAACCAAAATGGATAAAACAACACGAATGCTGATGAAGTGTGTAGCGGCACAGAAAATACGTATTACGTTCTGCTAGTGTCTAATTATCTCTGCTTTGGCATTGCCAAACAGAGACAACAAGGCAATTTACGATTGCAAACTTTTTTAATACCTAACATAAGGTCAGAGTTAAAGAAAAATATTACTGGAACACAAAATACGACCAGAATAGTCTTTTGGCTAATGTGCTAAAAATTTAAAAAAATGATTGAAAGAATCTGGGAGGTGGAATAATCAAGCATTAATTCTAATAAGAAAGAAGACCAACATATATTTATACCCCACACCAACATAGGTAGTTGGGATATTATGCGTTTGTGTTTATGGAAAAATTTGTTCAACATCCACCTTAAAGTATACCAATCGACTCAGAATCGCTTTTTAAATCGACCTAATGATGTCCGTCCGTCCGTCTGGCTGTCTGGATGGCTAGCTGGCTGTACATGTAAACTTTGTGCACAAAATAATTCAATGCAATTTGGCACGTGGGACTTTTATAATATAGGGACGAAGTCTATTGAAATTGGTTGTGATTGGCAAATTATTTCATTTAGCCTCCACACAAATGTCAATTCGAAATAAAGTTTAAACACTAAAAAATATTGTAATGAAATTTTGTGCGAAGAAGTCCTGTACAGGTATCAATCTTTGTACCAAATTTTATGAAGATCGATCCACAACTGACCAATATTAGTATCAAGTTAATATTCTACACAAATAAGTTGTATGTCAGTAGAATTTTATGAGAATCGGGCCATAATTTACCATAGCTCCCATATAAACCCACTTCCTGGAATCACCATAAAGTGCATAAAATCAATTAGATGTTAGTAACAATGAAATATTCCGTATTTGTTTATTTTACATTTAGTAAAATTGGCCACAGGTGTAATACAAGTACCCTTTCTGAATTTTTACGTTCGTTTTGTAGTAATAAAATATTAACTTAGTCTTAAAACATAATAGCGTTAGTAAATTTTATTATTTTTCTTTGTAATTAGAAGATCTATTCCAACGAACTTAAGATTGGTGCTATTTTTTGACGGCCCATTTTCATAGCATTACATATTTTTAGAATAATGTATAACTTTTTCAGAAAAATGATGTGAGATTTTCATTTTTTATTTTGCTTATTGCTAATTTAGTGCAGAAACAGTTTTTGTATAATATTTTTCTAAAATAAAATATGTGATGTGGTGCTATTTTATTGACAGCAACTGTACATACTTTTATATTATTAAATGGGTTCACGTTTCAATTATTTATTACTCGATTTATAGACTCAGCAAAATATATTATTATATTGATAGGTCATTCAAATTTACAAAGTTTAAAGAAAAATAGCAGTAAGTTGTGTTAATATTTTTAAATTTTAGAAAACGATTTGCCGTTTCATTGAAAAAAAAACTACCACATTTTTATCAGTTCCAAGTTCATACAATACGCTAAAAATTATATTTTTTCACTTATTACGGTTATAAAAATAGCAAATTAAAATCAGCTCTTAAGATTTTGTTATAACTTATTAAAAAAAAATATATGAAAAACGAGAAAGAAAGATATAGTCGGTCAAAATGTACTATATGATACACCTACACCATTGTGTACGAGCATAAAAAATCGGAAAGGGGAATAATATTTCACCTGTGGTCAATTTTATTAAATGTAAAATAAAACATACCAATGCAATTTAATAATAGCCCCTGTGCAAATGTCCTCCCGGAATAGGGGTTTAACAATCATAAATGCCTTAAATATAGCAATATGTTAATGAAGTTTTGTATAAGTATCAATCTTTGTGCCAAATTTCATGAAGATCGGTCCATGAGAGCTATGGTCAATAGCTCTCATATAATACCCTCTTTCGAAAATCACTTTAATGTGCATAAGTTACATACATATGTTATTATCAGGTTTATATTCGTTACAAATAAGTTTTATATAAGTAGAAATCTTAGTGCCAAATTTCTTGAGGATCGCTCCATAATTTATCATACTTGGCATATAAGTCCACTTTAAGGAATCACCCTAAATTGCATAAATATATATAAATGTTGGTATTAATGTAATATTCTGTATTCGTATATTTTATTTTACTCTTAGTAAAAGTATCGGTTCAAAATTGTCCACATGTCTAATACAAGACCCGTCCATGAATTTTGCTGGACATGCACAATGGCGTGGGGTACTATACATTACATTTGAGTAAAGAGTATTATATTGGGAGATTTTTATTTGAGATTTGGAAGGCATATGCAATTAAAAACATCAGTTATCCTTTACATTCGAGTAAAAAATGAGATTAGGAATGCATATACGATTAAAAAGACTTGTACAAATGTGAAGATTAGAGTATCCCGTTGAGGAATAAAAGGAAAAAAAAAACATAAAAGCGACGTGAACTGATGAGCTAAATACAGAAAAAAACAATGAAGAAAATTGTAATAATTCATCTTCAGTTCCCTACCAACGATTGAAAGCAACGGATTTAGTAATATTTTGTTAAAAAATGTTTCGAAATTTCTTTTGAAATGTGTGCCAAAAAATTCATAATTTAGAGCTTGTTATGAAAAAATTATTTATTTATTATTTTTTTTCTTTGCAAAAATTTCGGTACATGAGAGATCTATATCAAAAGATTTATATCAAGAAAAAAAATCGATATATACGTTAAAAAATATATATGAAAACTTCCTAGTTTTGTTCCTTTTATGAGTAGATATTAAAAATATAATAATGGTCCATGTTAAGTTTCCAAAAATTGTTTACAAAAGTGCGCTAAAAATCCTCTGGAGGACTAAAAATATTTTTCCACAACAAGATCAAAATTACGATTTTTTTGAGGTCCATTTCGTGAAAAAATCGAAACTTTTTTTTACCTAAATATATGAATCGAAGGTAGGGAACTGTAGACCAGCTTTGATTTTTTTTAGTATTTTTCCTATATTCTGCTTATCAATGCACATCGTTTGAGTGGTTTTTCTATTGCAGAATCTTGTTTCTTTGTACCTTATAGACAGCTAAGCCTTTGAATCGATTTTCTTGAAATTTTTACAGTGTCATCCTACGGACCCCAAAATTAAAATATATACATAAAATATCATAAAATGTTAGTCTTTAGCAGCATGCCACACCCATAATTAGTAATATTTTGAACTAATTTTTTGGCCACTTTAGTTTCAATATGTTTGCTATTGAATGGCATTAAAATCTTTGAACGGGAACAAATTTTTATTTCCAACTTTAAGCTAAGGTTTGGAGAAAACATATATGGGAAATAAAAATTTTAAATTGCCTTTTTTACAGAAAATTTTAATTTTTCCCCGTTTTTGTTTTTTATTTGTCTTTTTAAAACAACAATGATTCATTTTGCACCTTGTTTTTGTTAAAAAGAGCAAAATATTAAAAAATAAAATAAAATTTAACAGTCTTTGTTAAACATTATTGCTCAACTTTATGTTTGAACATTTAATGTGAAATAAATTATGGAATAGATTTCTTATTGGTTCATACGTAACATTTTAAAGATAGAGATAGAATTTGACAATTGCCAACATAAAAATGCCTGGGTGTAAACTGGGGGTTAAAAACCAACACCTTTTAAATTTAACAGCCCATAAGCTTAAGATTTCTTTTCATCTTCAAGTAATTTAATTTTTTTTTAATTGTTGGTTTTTTATTTATTTTTGGTGCCACATTAGGGTGGCATAAAAAAAAATATTTTGCCCAAAAAAGTAAGTTCGATATTTATAAAGATTTTTGGCATTACCATAAGCAAATAGTAATATAAATTAAAAGATATTCAACAAGTAAGAGAGATATAGTCGGTTAATTCCGACCATGTGTTACCCCACACCATTGTTCATGTCCATCAAAATTCGTGAAGGGTTCATATATTAGACATGTGGAAAATTGTGGACCGATACTTTTACTAAGTGTAAAATAAAATCTACGAATACAGAATATTGTATTAATACTAACATTTATATGAATTTATGCACTTTAGGGTAATTCTCGAAAGTGGGCTAGTATGGGAGCTATGATAAATTATAGAGCGACTTTCATAAAACTTGATACTAACAAGTGTATGTGATTTATGCACGTTAAAGTGATTTTCGGAAGATGATTTTATATGGAAGCTATGGTCAATTACGGATCAATCTTCATGAAATTTGGCGCAAAGATTGATACTTATACAAAACTTCCTTGCACCGAATTTTATTAAAATATTGCTATATATAATTTATTTATGATCATTATACCACTATTCCGGGAGGACATTTGTATGGCGCTAGGTGAAATAATGGACCGATCATAAATAATTTCAATAGCTTTCGGTCTTGTGTCATGAAAATCTTACCTGCCAAATTTCATTGAATTATCTTCAAAATTTCGACCTGTATTTTGTGTACAAAGTTTACATTTACAGCCAGCCAGACGGACGGACGGACATCTTTAGGTCGACTGAAAAAGTGATTCTGAGTCGATTGGTATACTTTAAGTGGGTGTTCAAGTATAATAACCCAAACACCTATAACATAGCTAGTACAAAAGATTTTAGGATAAATAAAATATATCTATGATTTTTAGCTAAAAAAAATTGGAAAGTTGGTACCACCCTGTTGTAATTACATAAAAGTTTAAAGCTCTTTGTTTATTTTCTTATCAACTTAAGTATTAAACTGTAAAACGAAACATTACTTAAGTGTGACCTTTAAACTAAATGTTTCTTAATTAAGTTTGCACTTAAGTACACACTAAAGGAACAATTTAAAACCGGGTCTTAAAATTATTAACTCATAATTAAATTCTTCGCTTCAAATTAATTTCTATGTCATCTATGCACAAATATTTTAAAAAGCAAAGTAGATAAGGTAGCGACATTTAAACAGCTGAGAATTTTTTCATTTTTGCAGCAATATGGCGACTTGGGTTCTAAAATCTGTAGTGTCAATTTTGTGTTTATGTTTACAATCTTTGCTTACATTTTTTGTTTACTTTTGTGTTATTGCGTTTTTTATTACGTGAAATGTCGAATGTTTTTTTTTTTTTTTTTTTTTTTTTTTGTAGACAAAAATGTGAAATGTCAAAATTAAAGTTGACATAAAAGATGTCAATGTAAAAACAAAATACATGGTGTTTTTTTTGGAATTGTAGTTGTCGTAACCTTACTTTTTGTACCATGGTACAAAATATTACCAAAATATCACAGAATTCGTGTAATGGTGGAAGTTGATTAAGAAAAAAAAACTCGCCTACATATTAATACATACATTCACAATAAAATGATTAAATTTATAAGCTTTTAATTAATCAAATTTGCATGGAAAATTTGTCTGTAACGTAGGGTCTACACAAGAGATTTTTCTATCATAATAAGTAACAAAACGTCGGCAGGGCTACTACAATTTTTTTATTTATATCAGCCTATATGGGATGGGTAAAATTTTATTATAATAAATCACCTTTTTTTCGTTTTTTTTTGTTGAGGTATGTTGTCAAAATTAAAAAGTGTTTTTTTTAATTGCATTGTATTTTATGTTTTTTTTTTTGCTCCAAATAATTAATGAATTGAGAACGCCATGGAGAATTGCGCTTTTTCTTAAAAAATAATAATAATAAACGTAAAAAAACAACAAAATGACGTTTGATAGCAAAGCAAATTTATCTTTGCTGGAGCTCTAACAATTATATCGTAATGCTTCAATAATAAATGAAGTGATAAATGCTTATAATGATAAGAATTTGACGTTTCTTATGATAGAAAAATCTCTTATGTAGATCCTACGTAGTATTTTGATAAATTTAAAATTTTATTATGAATAAGGCAAATAATATTTATATTGTTTAAAAAAAAAATTAAAAATCTTTAACTTGTTTGCTTTTCATTTGAAAACATAAAACTCATTGTTTAATTTTTATTTTTCATTTATATTTTAAAACTCACAAACTGATTTTTATTTAAAAAAATCAAAATAAATTTTTATTTCTCAAACAATAAAATAATAATTAAAAATAACAATTAATATTTGATTTCTTTTTCTTTTTGGATATATAACACTTATGTTATCTGATTTAAATATTTTTATTTTGTAGATTTTTTATAAGAATGGATGGATATAAGTTTCATTCTGCTATAAAATTATAAAAAATTAAACGACGAAACATGCAAACGCTTACTTTTCAATCGGAAAACTTGAAGAACTTGCCCTGGTAATTATATACACAGTCGAACACAGCTATAACGAATATCGGTTATAACGAACTATGAACGAACACTTTACTTTGGTCTCACTGATAGATAGATGGGAAAGGGATAAATACCTATTTGGTAAATACTGGGTAAAATGGGCAAAAATTGGTAAATACTCGGGTATTTACCCATTTTTGGTTGTAAATTATGTTATAGGAATTTTGGTGAAAAACACATTATACAGCAAAAATTATAGATTTTTCTACTTAAAATAATCGTGGTAAATTAAAAAAATGTTAATGATTGCCAATACCGGTTTTAGGGCAGTATTTATATCTCATATGTTTTTATTGAAAAAAAATCAATTATGTGCTAAAGCTTGATCCGTTTCGAGGTTCCCTAATTAAAAAAAAAAAAACACAGAATATTCAAATTTAATGGGGAATGTTTATTATCATTTGAAAGAACATTTTTTGGCATTTATTTTTTGAAGATTATGTCTATCAAATGTTGGCCGTTGCTACGTCGCAGATGGTCCATCCGTTGAGTCCAATTTTCGATGACTCGTTCGAGCATTTCGACTGGTAACTGGCGAATGACACGCGTGATGTTTTCCTCCAAGGCCTGAATCGAAGCGGGTTTGTCCGCATAAACTTTAGACTTTACATATCCTCACAGGAAAAGGTCTAACGGTGTGATATCACACGATCTTGGTGGCCAATCGACCGGCCCAAAACGTGAAATTATGTGCTCATCGAAGAGTTCTCTCAATAAATCCATTGATTGATGCGATATTTTGGGAGTGGCATCATCTTGCTGAAACCAAATGTCGCCGAGATCACGAGCTTCAATTTCAGGCATCAAATAGTCGATTATCATGGCACGATAACGGTCGTTCGCACCGGCATCATTTTTAAAGAAATATGGACCGATGATTCCACCGGCCCACAAACCACACCAAACCGTTGTTTTTTCTGGATGAAGTGGCAGTTCTTGAATCTCTTCAGGTTGCTCTTCGTCCCAAATGCGGCAATTTTGTTTGTTTACATACCCATTGAGCCAGAAATGGGCCTCATCGCCGAACAAAATTTGCCTCGCAAGCGTCGGATCTTCTTGCAACTTTTCAAGAGCCCATAGAGCGAAGCGATGTCGCTTGTTGCACAAGCTGCATTTTGTACGCTTTCAATTTAAGATCTCGACGTAAAACGCGCCAAGTCGTTCCATACGTCAGTCCGAGTTGCTGCGAACGGCGCCGACTCGACTCTCCACGGTCTTCGTGTACACTCTCAGCTACGGCCTGTATATTTTCTTCACAGCGTGCTGGACGTGGTCTATTCGACCGAATAGATCACGTGAATGAATAATGAATGCTGGGTCTCAAAATGGGTGATGGTGTTGCGAATAGTACGCTCAGTAGGCCGATTATGTTGAGCATAAGTTGAGCGAAGTGCACGAAACACATTCCTCACAGAACGCGAATTTTCGTAATAAAGTTGAACGATTTGTAAACGTTGTTCAGCCTTTCCATTATGAAATGCCAAACAATACTAAACAAAAATAACATGACAGCATGACACGACTCACACGTGATCTGTAAAAAAAAAAAAAAGGCTACTGAAAAAAGACCCATTATAAAACCAACCTTTCCGGAATTATCTGCAGTTAATCCGTTTACTAAATTTAAGTAATTCTAAATAATAAGAATATATATGAGAATTTATTTATTTTATTTATTTAATTAAGGTAGTTTAATTGGAATATTTTAAAGTATATAGCAAGAGGTTTGTTTTTTTAAGTCTGAGGATCTATAGATGAAATTTGAGGACCTAATGCTCCATTATGTCGCCAATGTAGAATGCTTTGAGGACAAGTTTAAATTACAATGATATATGCATATAATGTATCTGAAGTGATCTGACGAAATTTTTAAAAGCATATTTTTTTTTTGAAATTTGCAAAAAAAAAAATCTGTGGATGAATATCCGGTGGCCATATACTCGACATTAGCCGAGTATACAGGATGCTTCTATGTAACGTGTAGGTTACTAGGATATATATCATATATCTGAAATGATCGAATAAATTTTTTTAAAACAAATTTTCTTAGAAAATTTGCGAAAAAAATCTAGAGATGAATGAGTATTCGAAATTGAATATGAATATGTAGATTACTAAGATATGTATCACATACCTTGAAAGAACGGACGAAATTTTCAAAAAAAAATATTTTCTTTTGAAATTTGCAAAAAAAAAAAATTGTGAATCAATTTTGGGAGCCTAATACTTGAAATCGATGAATATGCCCTAGATATAACCTATGTGAGATGCTTTCAGGATAAATGTAGATTAATTTACACTTGTCGCACGATTTTTTTTTTTAATATTTTCTTTGAAAATTTGCGAAAAAAATCTATGGATGAACATAATAATTTTTAAACTTTTTGAAACTTTCCCCACATTTTGAGATACTCTGAAAAAAATCCGCTTTGAGGTTACTAAGTTTATCCACTAATGACTTGGTGGCTTCCATAATTTTATGTCAATTTTATATTATTTTTGTACCCTACACAACCATAGGTTTTTCGGCTATCATGAGTTTGTGCTAATATTTTTCATAGATCCACCTTTAAATATACAAATCGATTTAGAACCACTTTCTAAGTCGATTTAACGATGTCCGTCTGACTGACTATGACTATGTAAATCTTGTAATCAAACTACAGGTCTGAATTTTAGAGATATCTAAGACGAATAACTTTTCTTTAGCAAAAGGAAAAAATATTGAAATAAGTTATGATCGAACCATTATTTCACCTTGCCTCACATAAATGACTCAAATATAGAAAAATTTAAATGAAATTCGGCACAAATAAGTTTTATATAAATATAAATTTATGTACTTAATTTCATGAAGATTAACGATAGCTCCTATATAAAGCCCTATTCCGAAAATAATACTGCTACAAGAATCATATAAATATATCTATCTAATAAAAATTTATATTAATCTGAAATTTAAACTTCAAAATAATTTTACATTTCTGGGGTTATTTTCTAAAAAGATGGTAATAATTTTTCATTTATAATCTATATATATATATATATATATATATATATATATATATATAGAAGTGAAAGATATTTAAAAAAATAGAAAGCACACAAAAAGAATTATTTTGAAAGATAAAATGTCTTTTTTTGTTTAGTGGGGAATTTTTTGGGACTTTTTTAAGTTCTACAGGTTATGTATAATTTGAAAAAATAAATAAATAAATTGATAAACAAATAAAAACCTAAATAAATAAACAAAAATGTCTTAAAATTATTATATCGCTGTATAGGCTTTTATAGAAATTTTGAGAAAAAAATATTTTTTAAATATTGTTTAAAAAGTTTTTAATACTTGACCAAAATGTTCTACGGTTCTTCTACTTCCCAAAAAAGTTTAAAAAGAAAAAATCAACATAAGAAAAACATAATTAAGAATACATTTGTACATAAATCTACCAAGAAGCTATTTTTTGAGCATAATTCAAAATTTTGAGAGTATATTTGAATTTTTTAGAACTAATTTATTATGCCCTTAAGAAGGACTTTAATAATAAACCCTGTGTTATTTCTTATGTAATCTTTTACTGTAGCAGGATGTTATTATTACCTCCTAATTTTCCTTAAACGGAAAAAGAAATTACGACTACAACAATATTTTAAAATCTATATTTACTTTTCGAATTTTCGTGTTTAGTAAAAACTTGAAAAGAAATGTCCAGTAAATAACCGGAAATAAACTTTTAAATCTCTTTGTGTCAACTTGTAATCTTAATGTGTCGAAATAAATCCTGTAACACGCACTCATCTATTATTTACTGTTACATACAAATAACCTACATTTTAACCTACATATATTATGAAGGCAGTAAGGACCAAAAAAAAAAAAAGCAAAAAAAAAGAAAGGAAAAATAATTTGCTATTAAGATTTGTGTGTATGTATTTCCTTAAATTAGGATATGCAATAAGTACAAAATTCTAAAATAATAGGGGAAAAAAAACCTGAAGGAAATCTCTTTTAAATATTTTACTTTTAGTTTATAAGTGTAAAAAATTATAATGAATTTTGTTTTAAATATTTATCGGATACATAAATTATAATAACTTGATAGTTATCTGATCAGACTTATTATAAAATATTTATGTGGTTGTGTAGTTTAATTATATGGGCAGCCAGCTAAAAAGTAGTTACACTTAGAGGTCATATAACTAATTGTAATTCCTCTAGATTGAAGAACACCACTCATACTATTGTCTATATAACATCACTTATTACCTGCACGCAGAGAAAAAACATTTCACAATATGTTTGGTCCAACAATACTATTTTCACCTCAATAATATATTGTTATTGCAAACATCGTTATTGTTGAATATATTTTATTTTAAAATCAATTTGGTTGTAGCAATTGTATTTTTGATTTCAATTTTACAATTATATTATTGGCGCTACATACTAAGCGATATGTTTGAGTTAGAATCACGTTATGGTTGCTAAAAATCTATGTACAAAAAATTATTTTCATCACATAAAAATATTACTGTATTTATTATTTTGACTTAACAACAAAATGTTTATTTTACATAGACATCAATATATATAATTTTATTTGAAAATAAGTATATTTGTTGATTTCTATTTAGTTTAGTTTTCATAGACATTATTTTTTGTCGTCATGTTAAAAATATATTGGAAAATATACTGAATATATATTTAAAATGTGAATTAATTAAAATTAATTATTTTAATTGAAATTAAATTAGTTATAAGTATTTTATATAAGTGTTTTAGATCGCGAAAATATATTAAATGCATAATACGCAAAGAAAACAAAATAATAGATTACCTTCGGAGTGCTTTGCAAGATACACAATAAAAATATTTAAATATACACGTACACATGAATATTTATAAAAATAAGGTTTAATTACATAATAAACCAGAAACCGTAGGTAATTGGATTTATTTCTATGTATTCTAATATACATAATATATACATCGTTCATAACAACAATAATAACATAATTGTCTCGAATTGCGTATTTTGCAACTAAGTTCATATATAATAAAAATATGATTCCAGTTTAATCATATTTTATTGCATCTCAAAGATATTATTGTTTTATACCTGGAATAAATTCAATATATAGTCATAATATGGTCCTAACGTATCCATACTTTTATTAGTTCTCTACCATATTATTTTTATATAAATGAAATACAGTCAACATACAAGCATAATATGTTAATATTGTGTCTCAAATATGTTACTGTTATATACATAAAGTCAAGCGCAAATGTGAACAATTATATAATTGCAATGCAATCATTTTATGGTACTACATCCAAACATAATATAATTTACAAACAATCATAAATTCCTACCATAATATGACACTGTTCGATTATGGTTACTACCAACCATACTTTGCGTGTGGTTCCTACAGAACTATCATATACTTCGGATGAAGTCCTCTAGATAGATCAGCTGTATAATGTGAAAAGAATCATCGGCAAGAAGCTTGAGTCTGTACTTATTCATCTGTCAAAGCTGTCGAACGGCCAGCACAATTTATGATTGTCAATTGTGACTGAGATTATGTTATCCGAGTGTTGTAAGTCCATAATGTCTTGGAAAGTTAATATCAAATATAACCTCAAAACTTTACATAAGCAGTTGGATTTGTTAAAGTTTTCGAATGCACTGCAGAAGCCCCCCTAGGCCTTCCTATTCTTATATCTTACCATGAATTTCAATCACATCATTATTTAAAAAAAAAAAAAAACAGAAGAAAAGTCTTTGATTCTTTTTATTAAATTCTAATCTCTAACGAGTGAAATTGATATTTTGGAATCTTTTGGTAACTTTAAATTAATAAACGTAAATAAAATTAAAATTTACAGTAGATACCATTAGAAAGAAACTAAGAGAAGTAGGAAAAATAATTTTTTATCAATTAAGAAATAAAAAATAAAATTATATACATCCCTATCTTTATTCTCCTATGTGACAGTTGTGGGCCCAATAGTGTCTGGACGCCTTGAATCAGGTGAACGAAATTTTCCTTAAATATTTTACATCAACAATTTTTGGTATATGTTTGTATATATTAACAAAATTTGCTGCTTATTATTGTCAATTCCTATAATAAACTAAAAGTAAAAATAACTTTTTTCTCAGAAAACCCTAGTAATACTATTACTTTAAATGTCTTTCTTAGATTACAACACCTACAACTTGTTTCTAAATATTTTGTGAAATGAAAAACACATACAATTTTTGTGAGTGATTAATGTTAAACCAATGTATGAAATATATTTATCTCTAACAACAAAATGTCCTTGTGTTGGCAAATTCTTCCATTCAGGGCATTTTCTGTAAATCTTTAAAAGAGGAAGTGAAAAATGTTTTTGTCATTTGTATTTTCTGACCACAAATACACACACACACAACAATTGGTCAGTTAGAATGACATTTATTCATTTAGGTTGAGAAAATGATTAAGATAAAAACAAGTTTAAAGAATTTGTATTGTTATAGATAAATTTGTAGTAATTTACATGGAATTATGATCAGAATATTTACAAACGTTTAGATAGAGATGAAGCGTGATGCAAAGCAACATATTTGAATATTAGTAGTTTTCATGGGAATCAATTAGATCTTCAGGAAACCTAACCAGATACATCAGTGACATCAGTTTAAATACAGTATAAAATATAAAGGAGATGCATAGACTTTTTGAATACTACCATCTCATATGTTACAACTCTGCCTTTAAAAAAGGTGTATACGAGTGTCCAACTTAAATTCCTTTTCTTTGATTGTATTTTTGGATCTTTTAATATTTAATTTTAACTTTTGCTTTGTTCACTTTATTTATTTTTCTTCTGTTTTCTTAAGAATTATTAAATATTGACATAGATTTTGTACTGTTTCGTTTTGTTTTTTTTTTTCATCTTAAGGAACATTATTTATGTGTTTGCGTCGTTTTCATCCAGCCTTTGAGGCATTACACAGTGGAGCAGAATTAAAAATTTGTGGAAATAAATCTTTAACTTCTAATCGGTTGATCAGCCGATTAGAAGTTAAAGATTTCACATAGGCATAGTAGAGGAGTGCATGCAGAGTCATAAGTGTGGAGGGGGTGCCACAGTGCCTTCAAGAGCGCTGCTAAGGGGGTTTAAAGAAGGTTACCTTTGATATAGAAACTTGTTAACCGCTTGCCAAATTTTTGTTTCTTACCCGATTTCAAAGATTTTTAAATCCTCTTAAAGCTTTTAATAAGACCTATGAAAAATATTATTTACATTCGAAATTTCAACTGTTACAATTTTGCATGATCTTGGCTCAGTTTTTTTCCATATATATCCCAACATTTCCAAGCGATTTAACTTGGTTTTTCTGCAATTAATTAAAAAACAAAATTATATATTGAATAAAAAAAAAAAAAAAAAAATTAAGTCGATATCTTTTCCGTGTCTAAAAGTAAACAATTTTGAATTTGAAACTTTTAAAAATTTGGATTTTTTTGTTTTTTTTTTTTGACCGAAAAGCTTCTATAGCTTCTTCTAAAAGAAAATTTTTCTTAAGAACATATAATGTTACTTTTCTGAAAGATATCTTCACGCAAATAACTTCAAAATTAAAAACTATACGAATAACTCAATGGAACTAGGTAAAAGTCCCGGCAAATTTGACTTATTTTGTATCGAAGTTTTGATTTTAACCTATATGTTCCAAAATCCCAAAGCATGAATATAGTTTTGAAAATTTTAATGCGTTGCAAAAATCTTGCTGCAACAAACGTAGACTTTATGTGCAAAATTCAAAAAAATCCCACTTTTGATATTTTTGATGGCATTTTGGGAATTGCCGGATTCCTGTCACCTGTTACAATTCCTGTTACAATAGAGCATTTCAAATGACAAAATCAATAGTCACCCAAAATTTTCTTACGTTATCTTAACTAACAAAGGTTTTATTAAAGATAAAATATTTGTAGTTTCTACAAAAATACATTTTGCTTTAATTCATATGGATTCATATCTTTTCAAATAAATTCGCTAGTCCAGCTGATGTAATTCTTAATTACATACAAAAAGCCTAAGTCAATATCTTTTACAGAAGCAAAACTACATCACTTTAAATATTAATAAGTCACGAAAGTTGAAAATCTCAAAAATGGGATTTTTTGGAATTTTACCCATAAAGTCTACATTTATTGCAGGTCTCGAAGAAGCCGCCTGCAAACTCTTTGCAGTACATAGGAATTTCCAAAAATGCATTCGTTTTGTATATTCATACTTTGGGATTTTAGAACATATAGGATAAAATCAAAATTTTGATATAAAATAGGTCAAATTTGTTGGGATCTGTACCCAGTTCTGTTGGGTGATTCATAGTTTTTTTTTTTAATATTGAAATCATTTCCGTAAAGGTATCTTTCAGAAAAGTATAAAATCATTATATGGTTTTAAGAAAATTTTTGTTTTAGAGGAAAAAGAATGCTGAGATTTTTCGGCCAAAATAGTACAAAAAATACTATTTTTTGTAAGTTTCAAACTCAAAATCGTTTATTTTTGGACTCGAAAAAGATATCGACTTCAAATGTTTTTATTTGATACAACATTTTGTTCTTTAGCTAATTAAAAAAAATCAATTTGAATCGTTTGGAAATGTTGGGCTATATATGGAAAAAACTGTACCAGGATCATGCAAAATTGAGATAGTTGAAATTTCAAATACAAATAACTCGAAAACTGTAGGAATTAAATAGCACGTGCAAGCATGTTTTTCACAGGTCTTATCAAGAGCTCTAAGAAGATATAAAACTCTTTGTAATTGAGTAAGAAACAAACATTTAAAAAATTAAATTAAAATTTGTCTATGTCAAAGGTACTCTAATTTGAGCTCCTTTAGCTCCGCACCTGAGGGTACTGTGGTATACCTCTACCAAATTTAAAATTGCACACTCCTGTGCTATGCCAGTGTAAAATTTTATGTAAATTCAACTAGCCGATTAGAAGTAACAGATTTATTTCCTCAAATTTTTGATTCTGCTCCACTATGCATTAACAAAGGTTAAAGAAAGAAAAACATATTTTTTAGCAAATAATTTATGGTAGAATATATTTACTTAAAACTATCCGTAATAATTTTACTAAGGTTTTAACTAATCGTAAAGTTTCGAAGAAATATGCCAAATCACAAAATTAAGCAGTTTTTTTCGCTCTCCTGAAAACCTTATAAAAACATATAACTGTTTGTAGGAGATTCAACGATATATTAGCAATTTTCCAAATTCTTCCAAACACGTTCCTATTTGTCATAGGAATAGGCTTTTTTGAAAAAAGAAAAAAACTAAAATTTAAAAAAACTAACCGAAATAACAGTTTTATTAATTTAATTCTGGCAAAAAACTGTTATGAATCTGGAACTTTAAGTCTGCATAAAATTTGAACGCTGACTTTTTCAAGACAAACACCAAATTTAAATTTGGTTTGAAATAAATTCACTATTTTTACTGAAGTCAAAATATGAAAAAAAAACAAATATTTAAGTTGCTATTCTTAAGAATTGTTAATAAAAATAAGATTTTAATTCAAAAAATAAACATAAAAGCGCTAAATAGAAAAAAAATCAAAGGATTTGGTTTAATTTAGCACAATTTAACTCTTTTTGGATTTTTTCCTGCGCTGTTTGGTTACAAATAGTTGACAACACTGTTATTGAAGAATAATCATAAGAACTAAAACTTCAATAATACTCTCAATTTAGTATTTGCCCATTATTTAAATACATACGAGTATTTAACCCTTTTTGGATTTTTTCCTGCGCTGTTTGGTTACAAATAGTTGACAACACTGTTATTGAAGAATAATCATAAGAACTAAAACTTCAATAATAGTCTCAATTTAGTATTTGCCCATTATTTAAATACATACGAGTATATCTACAATTAAACTGTACAAATTGGTATGTATCCGTATTTATTTTACAATAACAAGTAATTTAAATATTAAATTAAATAGTATCAGTGTTGCCACTGCAAATATTTTTTTCTAAATAAAATTTTGGGAAAAAAATAACAAAAAACAAACAAAAACAAAAATTCAAAGTTATTATATAAAAATTAATAAAATCTTAATATATGTATTGAGGTTTTAACTACGTTAAGTGAGAAAAAAGTATTTAATATATAAGTGTTTAGAACAATTTTTATCAAAATATCGTACCTGATCCAATTTTGTAGGGGGTCGGGATTTAAAGTTTAATAATAAGAATTTAATTATTCTCCAGTCTTTATAACAAATTTATAATTGCAAAACAACTGGATCGAGCAGTAATAGATAATAAGTTTGATTTTTATAATTATGCAAATAAAAGTTATTTTTTATAGGGACTTAGGCAATCTCATTTGGTAATATAAATTCCAAAATCTAAAGATTTAAAGTAAAAGATATTTAATTGGAAGCTTTAGCGAAAAGATTTAATGTCAGTCGTTCATATATCAAAACACTCATATATATTTTACTTTAATAGGTAAATTTAAAAATTATTTACAAAACTGTGGATCAATGGAAAATATATCAGGTATGATAAAATATTTTTATGGTGCCCTTTTTAAATTTTTATTATTTAATTATATTGTCTTGCACAATTTTAATAACTAAACAAGGTACATTTTTTAATCGCTAAAGCTAGATATTAGGTAGCCCCTAAAATATACCAATCGACTCAGAATCTCCTTAGCCGGTCAAAATTGGTTTATTAATTCACATAGTCTCCAAATAAATGCTCATTTGAATTACTATTTTAAGCTCAAATATCTACGATACATAAAAGCGTTTTTCTACAGAATTCTGCACAAATAAAACATTTTAAATCCTAAAACATTCTATAAAAAAAAACTTTTTACATAAAATATGGCATTCAGTATCAAAAGGATTGCCTCAAGAATTATTTGTAGCTTCTATGTAGGGTCCTCTACCGAAAATCAATTAAAAGTACTTAAGTCCCACATAAATGTTCATATGTTAATAAAATTTGGCTCAAATAAAATTAACCATAAAGCAGATACATTGCTATCTCTATTACTTTAAGTCACATACACAATAGTGGGATATATCGAATATACCTTTCATTTTTGGTAGTAATTTATTTTGTAATTACAAGTTTTTAGGTTTTTATTACATCGTTGGAACTTTCTCACAAAAATTTCCCAATCCATTTCACTTTTTATTTATATATTAGAAAATGTTTATATTTTGAGTTAAAATTGGAATTAGAAGTTATAGGAATCTTTAGTTTTTAAATGTATGATGAATTTCTAGCAAACTCTCCATTTATTGTTTTTCATTGCTGGCAATTTTATTTTAGAGTAATTAGCATTTTTAAAACTAATAAAAATAAAATTTTGATATGAAAAAGTCATCATCTCCACATTGGGAAATAAAATAACCAATTTTGGTTAAAAATAACCAAAACGGCAACACTGATAGTAATATTATTAAAGGTTAAGATCAAATCACCACTTGAATTTTGGCTGTGGCGTGGTTCACATAAAAATAAATAAAGAAAACACAACAATTAAACTTAAAACCGCTATAATTTTCGCGCTTCCTGCAAGATTCCTTCATTGTGTTAAATAAACCTCCAAAAATTGTCAAAACCATTTCATATTTATAAAATGAATCCCTTCAACATTGTTGATACTTTTAATGAATAGAATAGAATTATATATTATGTTTAGAAGTTGGTCCAGATATCGTCCTATAATTTTTTTTGCTGAAAAAATATATGAAAAATATGGGGAATTATAAAAAAATTTAATTTTAGGATTTATATATATATAATTGTTTTCCATTTTGGAGAAAAAAATATAAAAAAAATAAATTAAAATTATAAATTTTAAATATACATATTTTTTTTGCTAATTTTTGTTTAGATTTCACTGTTAATAATTTATTTTTTGTAATAATTAAACGGAAATTGTAAAATTTTCTTAGAATTTCTATAATTCTTTATTGGTGCTGTTGTAGTAATTGCGTTATATAAGTCTTATCACAATTCCAACAAGGAGAATTTGTTTTCCACTTAAGACTTTCTAACAGAAATAAAAGAAAAAAAATGCTTAGAGAAGTATAAGAAAAAAAAAAGTAATAAGAAAAATGAAATCAAAACTAAGTAGAAAAACGAAAAGATAAGCATAAATACAAATATATAAATAATATATGTGTGTAATGGACAGATATGTACACACATAAATACATACATACCTACTTTAAAATACTAACGCAATTTATACAGCAAACAATTTTCAGAGACTTTTGGAGTTCAAAACATTTTGAACTTATTTTTATGCAGCTTTTTATAATATCAAATTTTCTATTAAATACAGAAATATTTTGTCATTAAACTCAATGTACAATTAAAAATTTAATTAATGTCAACAATTTTGTAATTTCCACAATTTAATTTTTTTTGATAGTAGTATTAATACAAAACCGCGCATTCCACCCCTATGCTCAACATTGTTCCACATCAGTTCTTTTAAATCTAAACTAAACATTTTTCATTCCAAAAATAAATATAAAGTAAATATAAAGTTTGCATGAAGAATATTTAAATACAATTCCACCCTATCTACCTTAAGTATGTTCCACATTGTTCCACATCAGTTCTTTTTCATCTAGATCTTTACAGCCTATACTTTTTATATTGACATCTTAAATAATCGTAATTTTATTCCAAAATTAAATATGAAGTTTACATTGAGAATATTTAAATATAATAGTAATGTTTTATGTTAATTTCCTACAATTTTTCAACCAGTTATTTTCCAGAAATCACCACAACGTATATTATTAGATTTAATGAAGTTTATCATTAAAATGTTTGAGTGGCAAACTCGTTTGCTAAACATAAATGTATTGGTTAATGGAAACCATGGTTAACAGAATAAAAAGCCTAGGTAATGGTAATAGTTAAATCTTTAAGATTACTTATTTACAATTTGTATTAGTGCCAACCTCAAGCTAAACGAAAAAAAAAGTACCATCAAAAGCAACACCTTAAAACCCAGTTTTATATTTTATTTATACGAAAAATAAATTCCAAAGTATAAATACTGAACATTTTCCATTTGTTTAAAACACTTTAGTTATTGTACACACTAAGAGAGTCTATGTACATAGAGTATACTGGTGCATATTCCTATAAAAGCACATCAATTTTTTTTAATCAACTTACCACAAATATGGCAAAAAGATAATTAAGGTGTTACAAGTTAATTTTTTTAATTTTTCATTGACTTCACTTAATAAATAATAACAAGAAACTTAAAATGTACATAAAATTTGTTTTCATTGTAATTTTAGTAAGTTAATGCCATTTTTTATGTCACTTCAACTAAACAATTTAGCATTCTTAATAATGTGTTGATGAACTTTTGTTTTGGATAACTTCAAAAATTCGGTCTGGCATTGATTCGACTAATTTTGAAGAAAATTACTGTCAATTTCTTCCCAGGCTTGCTTAATTTTTGGTTTTACTTACGTTACTGTCATTATCATTTCATGCTGTGCATTTCTTGCGTAAACTTTACCGGCCATGTACCCCTACAGATTCTCTTAAATCCGGACTGCAAGCCGACCAGTTCAATAGCGGAATACTATGTTCATTAAACCATGATTTAAATTGTTTCGAGACATGGATTGCAGCGTTATCCTGTTAGCCATATTTACTAAACTGTTCATTGTAGTTAGAACAAAATATATTTTTGATTTTCCTGCAGAAGTAAAGGCTGCCCAATCTATAACACTGCCTCCACCGAAATTGCGTTTCGACATACGAATTTCGTTCGACCTCAAATCATGCCAATAGCAATAATATGAATCGAAACCATCCAAATAGAATTTCTTTTCATCAGAAAAGATTACTTCATTCCACTCATCTCTCCATTTCATGTATTTGCGCTCAAATTTTAAACGATTTTTCTTACATATTGGTTTCTTCCATTTTATTTTACCATCTGTCCGCAAAATATGTGCAACGTATTTAGAAGTGATAGGAAGGTCAAGTTTATTTTTTATTTGTGTAGCATTTATCTAATTGTGGATGGCTTCTACTTTTATTTTATTAACTTGCCTTTTTGTTAATTTTTGATTACCTTTTGTTGGTTTCTGTATTCCGTATTTCTGCCCTTTCTTAAGAAAGCCTCGAATAATTCCTTCCGAATGGTTAATTTTTCATCCAATTTCTTTGTTAGAGCTGCTTTAATCACGAAAAATTTCAATTAGAATTTTTTCCTGGTCTGTAAGAAAAGTTCCTTTGAGCATCCTTTAAGCTGATGAAATTTCCCAATTAAAACAAAAATATTTGCAATAAACAGAGATCATCAGAAATTTATCTTAAGTGAAACAAACAACTAAAACTGTTAAAATTTTTTAATAGTTTTTTTTTTCAATAACTTTTTAGACAAATTTTTCTCGACTGTGTTTATAGGAATATTCCACTGATATGTTCTGATTGCGAAATTAAAGAAAACAACAAAATCAAGAAACAAATATTGCAGCAACACAACATTGTTTTTGGTTAAGAGAAAGAATATACCTCAAAGAAAAACAAAAATTTTAAATGTGTCTATAGTAATATGCACCAGTGTATTTCAAACAAGAGTATCTAAGATTAGCACTCACACTGATTCTAATACTAATACTTATTAATACCAATACAATGCTGCCAATCTGGTTTTTATAAATATTATAATTTAAAATTTTGCTACTTATAAAGGATAAGGATGAAGTTTTTTTCTATGAGTGTAAAATGTATTTAACTTTTTTGATAATAAAATTTTTGGTAATAAATCTGTTACTACGTTTATACATACCTCTTACTTACCTTTATAGAATTGAAAATATTGCGAAATGAAAATTTTGGCGTATAATCACTGAGTTTATATTTTATTTGCAAGCTAGTATCTCACGAAAAATAATCATGATTGGTGAAACTTTCTTTTACATCCATAGAAATTTCGATGATAACAGTTGTACTCGTATTTTTCCCATACGGCACGATAAATAAGGAAATATATTTCTTTATGAAATTTGTATGTAAACAGTGAGTTTTTATTTGCAATAATTGCGCGTATAAACGTAATATGTATCTCCTAAACTACTGTTCGGATCGAATAGAAATGTATGTAAAAGTTGTAGAGCAGTGCCTAAGTTTTCGGAAAAATTATCTTGTTGGCCTAATTATCAAATTATTGGCTCATAAGTGTGGCTAGCACACAGTGGTGTAAAAGTTAAAAAAAAAAAAAAAAAAAAAATCGTAACTTTTATATATCAAGTTCGTGAGATAAATATAAGCTTAGTTACCTAAGCTTCTCTTACAGTTAAAAAGATATTTACGCTTTAATTTAAAATTTTTGATTTATTTCGTTTTTCGGGAATAAGTCCTGAGGTATATGAGGGAAATTTTTTTAAAGGTTCTGTAATTTCTTATACATTTCGAAATAACACACCGAAAAAAATTTTAATTATCTCGATTCGTCTAGCAATGAAAAATTTTCAAAGTCAGCACACTGAAATTAGAATTGTACTATAATTTTTTTACAAAATTATAGTACAATTCTTTTACACTTTTCTGAAAGTTTGGTCAACAAAAAATGTTTCTTTACATATCTCAAAAGACAAGGCTTCAAAAATGGTTAACAAAGAAGTTTCTAATTGATTTAGACTTGCACCCTATATCCAGCGTTGGTCGAAAATTGTAAAATTTATAAAAAAATCTTGTTTATCGCTTAATAAAAAAAATTTCACGCGAGTTTTTTAATTTATTGATGCTGTTAAATTACAAAATATATTTGGATCGATTTGGCACTAGAATGCTTCCCTCTCGAAAAAAAAAACGAATGCAGAGGTGCAGATTTTATGAAAAAGGTCATCCTTTCAGAATACTGTTTTTAAATGGCACAAAAAATACATTTTTACTATTATTTCTTATGTATTGTATAAAATAAATACCAGACTCTCGTTTCCCAAAAAATCGTTCAAATATCTTTAGCAATTAATTATTGGCAATTTTTTAAATATGGATAATATTTTAAAACAAAAAAAAAAAAAAAAAATTAAATAAATAAAATAATAATTTTTTTAGGCAAAACTCCGCCTATTTTCCTAAAACTGATAATATATTAAAAGAATATAAAACAAGTGAGAAAAATATAGCCGATCAAGACAGAATATATAATACCCTACACCATTCTCTTTGTACGTCAAAGTTCGGGGAGGATTTTTGTATTTGATCTGGGCTCAACTGCTGGCCGATATTTCTATTAGGAGTGTTCTATGTTTCTATGAAACGTATATATGCTTTATGTTATGTTATTTATGCATTTTGGGGTGACTCACGGACCTATATACAGCTTCTTTGTGTCAAACTAACATTTGTATAAATTTTAATCACGTTAAAGTGTTTTTCGGAAGTGGGGTTTATATGGGAGTTGTGGTCAATTATAGACGAATCTTCACGAAAAAAACAAAATCATATAGATTTTTATCAATATATGCTAATCCAGATATGCTAAATTTCATTTAAATATTGTAATATTTAAAGAATTTATGATCGTTAAATTCCTATTCAGCAGGGACATTTGTATAGGAGCTAGATGAAATAATGGGTCGATCATAACCAATTTCATTAAGCTTCATTTCTATATTCTGCCAAATTATTTTAAAAATTGCCATCTGTAGTTTACATGAATAAAAATTTTACATGGACGGACGGTCTTTGTTAAATCGACTCAGAAAATGATACTAAGCCGATTGGTATACAAATATTTTAAGGTATTATAAAAATCAGCACAAACGCATAATACCTCAACCACCTATGGTATAATTAGACTTATTTACCAATTCGCTGATACAAAGTATATCAAAAAATTAAAAAAAAAAAATATATAAAATAATGATCTTAAAACTAACAATTCATGTAGAAACTCACTAAATTCCCAATGTTATATATTTTATTGCATATTTCCATATGTGCGTGCTGTTTGTAATAATCGATTAAATTTATCAAATATTTTTAGTTTTTAAAAAATTACCCAAAATTGGTTGTTGAAGCTTTTTAAATGATTTTTGAAGGGATGAAAGATTCGTATTAGTTTTATACAATAACAATATTAAAAATATAATGCTAATATGTTTTCTTTTTTCTATTTGTGTAATTTAAAAAGTTTTTTGAAAAGATGACTTTTTTCATATAATCTGCACTTCTGCGTTCGTTTTTGGATGGATGGCATTTTAATGCAAGATCGCTCTAAATCTATTACTTAATTTAATAGCATCAATAAATTTAAAAAAACGTGTGACATTTTTTTTTATTAATCGATAAACATAAATTTTTTTTAAATTCTTAATTTTCAAGCAATGCTGGTTGTAGCGTGCAACTCTAAAACAATTTAAAAATTCTTTGTTAACTATTAATGAAGTGTTGTCTTTTGAAATATGTAAAGAAAAACATTTTTATTAACAAAACTTTGAGAAAAAAGTGAAAGAAATTGTACTATATTTTTGTAAAAAAGTCAATTTTTCGTACCAATTTAAGAGTTCTGATTTTGCATTTTTCACGGCTAGATAAGTTGAGATATTTAAAAATTTTGTTCAGCATATTATTTCGGTATGTATTATAAATTACAGAATATTTTTAAAATTTTTTCACTCATAATCGTAACTTTAACAAATCAAGTCCGCTTGCAAAGATTTTCATATATTTGCGAGAAAAAATATACTTACTCACCTCAAGCATATTTTTTCTTAATTCGCCAAGCACTTTACAATAATATATAAAAACCTTGGCAAGCGGACTTGATTTGTAGAAGTTACAATTTTTTAAACTTTTACTTACTCGAGGTTGTCAACTTTGACACCCTGTAGCTTAACTCGTATTATTACAGGATGACTCCAATATAAGTTTTCTGAAAGTTTAAGACCTCATTTACATCTTTTCCATACATTTAAGTTCGATCTGTGTAGTAGTTTAGGAGATACAGATTTATTACCAATTTTGTTATATTATTTTGAGATGGGCCCTACTGTGAGAGATAATCACACTTATGTGCTGAGAATTTGATAATTGAGCTATATGCTAAGTTTTAGGGAATTTTTGTTTTGCTTAGTAAGATCTGTTGCAGTTTTTCACAAATATAAATTTATTTTATTTTCTTTTTAACCATATAAAGGAAATTGCTTTTTCCCAATCCTTCCCTGTTTATACCTAAAAAAGGTCAAAGTTTGTATAAATAAATTCCAAATATAATTTAAAAGTTTGATTTGATTTTGTATCGTATTTTTATCGTTAATAAAATTCTATTTCAATTTAAATTGACTTGAAGTATTTTAATTATTGTTGTTTTACATATTTCATTTTATGGTAGACTTTTGTTAACGCAACAATGTAACAAAATCACACACTTTTAAATAATCCCTGAAAAATTTAACATTTACACATATTTTCCAATGCTTACACGCACACAAGCTCATTGAGATTTAAACGCCCAGACACAGATATAAAAATTTGTATACAAATACATTCATATAGTTGTAACTATTTTTAGAAGAGGTAGACGTTTGGCTAGAAGGAAGTAGCTACAAGGGGAGGTCGGTGATAGGGTTTGAGGTTCGAGAAATCCCGAGCAGGAATTATTTTAATTTTTCCGGGAAAAAGGGAAATTTAACATTAATTTAATACGTAGTTTTAAAATCCTATAGCAAAAATATTATTATTTTTAACGCCTTTTGTACACACACTACTTACTAAAGACATTTTTAGATGTTAATCAGTGTTGCCAGAAGATGAGAAAAAAGATGCTAAATTAAACTTTAAAAAAGGTCAAAAAAGGCTAAATATCCCAAAAAATAAGGCCAGAAAAAAGTTTCTGTTTTTTTGTGCTCATGAGTTTTTGATATTTTTTTTTAAAGAAATTGCAATAAATTTATTAATAATACGCAGCAAAATGACTCAATGAATAATCGCCCAAAAAATGTCCATATAAAAATTTCGTCATTTTTAAACCATAATTCCTTTATGAAGAGGCAGTTCAAATTTTTTGGGTGATTTTTTTTAACTATTTTCATAAATGGTTTCTATGGTTGATGAAGTATATTAATTAAATTTTTCATTAAATATAAATAATCTCGATTTTTTATGGGAATAAATATACAAAAATGCTTAAATGGATGATCCTGCAAAAAATAAAATTAGTAATGGCAAATAATAAATTATTTTCTTTGCTGTTAAAATACTAACATTTTAGCCTTTTTAAGGCAATTTTAAGAATCAAAAAAGACTAGAAGCTAAAACGAAAATTTTCAGGCTAAAAGCAAACAAAAAGGCTAGATTTATTCTTAAGAATGCTAAATTGGTAACACTGATGGTAATACTGAATATTAAGATTTGTCAAAAATTCGATACAGAAAGTGAGTCTTAAACTGTAAAAAAGTAAGCAGGAAAGTAAATTCTTGACAGTTTTGAGTTGAATAAAATTTTATTAGCCCATAGGGCTACATAAATTATTGACAAATGAAAAAAAAAAAATTAAAAAAGAAGAAATATTGAAAGAAAAATAACAACTAAATTAAATATGAAATCATTGTATTACCGTCTGAAGTATTCCCTATAGAATCTTTTGACATATTGACAAAATAAGAAAGTATTAATCATAGTATACAAATAGAATTTTATGCGAGAGGCACTTCGAACAAAATTAAAAAAAAAAATTTTTTCTCAAAACACAAAAACAAAATATATGTGACTACATATATTTTGTTGTTGCATGAATTAGGTTTTTGACAACTGAATTAGGTTTCTGTCTCTCACATAAACTTCTAGTTGTATTCTATTGTATTAATACTACTCGTCATAGAATGTCTTAAGAATTTAATAAAATTTCAAAACAATTTTAAATTTGGCAAGCTAAATTTTTGATTTTTTAATTGTACGAGAGCGGATCAATAAGTCCGTGACTTTTCGAACTTCCCTCGTAGTTATATGAAATGCAACACTATTCCCATCAAGAACCACCTGTTCACAGACTACTGTCAAATTTTGAGCAAGTGTCGTCATTTACTTTGCATTTAACAGCTGTTCAAAACATTCAACCTCGTCTTTTTTTCTAAAAATGGAAAAAAGTGAATTTCGAGTGTCATTAATCATTATTTTTTGCGAAAAAAAACCGTTAATCAAACCAGGGAAAAGCTCGATAAATACTATAGGGACTCTGCGCCATCGATTTCAATGGTAAAAAAGTGGTTTACTGACTTTCGTTGTGGTCGCAAAAGTACAACTGACGCTGAACGTTGTGGATGGCCAATTTAGGTCAGTACACCCGAAAATGTCGAAAAAATCCAGGATATGGTGTTGGCCACCGAAGAGTAACAGTGCGTGAGATTGTTGATGCCATAGGCATTTCATATGGCAATGTGGTTTCGATTTTAAATGATCAGCTGGGTTTAAGAAAGTTGTCTGCAAGACGGGTGTCGCGTTTGCTCTCAATTGACCATAAACGTGAACGTGTGACAACTTCAAACGATTGTTTGGAGTTGTTTAACCGCAATCCTAATGAGGTTTTGCGGCGTTTTGTAACTGTGAATGAAACATGAATCCATTACTGTACTCCCGAGACCAAGCAGCAGTCTAAACAATGGGTTTCTTCGGGTGAACCTGCTCCGAAGAAGGCCAAGGTAAGTTTGTCAGCCAATAAGGTGATGGCAATAGTTTTTTGGGATGCACGCAGGATAATACACATCGATTACTACGTTCAAAAGGGAAAAACAATAAACTGCGAATATTATGCCAACTTATTAGACCGCATTAATGAGGATTTAAAAAGAAAACGACCCCATATGGCCAAGAAAAAAGTTCTTTTTCATCAAGATAATGCACGGGTGCACACGTGTGCAGTCTCAATGGCAAAACTCTATGAATTGGGCTACGAATTGGTACCTCATCCGCCATATTCTCCGGATTTAGCCCCTAGTGCTAGGCTCGGTGGAAAGGGATTCAGCTCCAACGATGAAATTATTGACCAAACAAATGCCTATTTTAAGGACCTCTAAAAATCCCATTTTTTATGCAAAGTAAATGACGAAACTTGCTCAAAATTTGACAGTAGTCTTGATGTTGCTTGATGGAAATAGTGTTGAATTTCATATAACTACGAGGGAAGTTCGAAAAGTCACGGACTTGGTGATCCGCCCTCGTATTAGTGGTTTGTGGAAATGAATATTAAATAAGTTCCGCTTCGAAAATATACACTATTACAAAAAAATTATTAAGTTGAGATAGTTTTTTCACTAAAAACACAACATGTTTTAGTTTTTTTGAGACACATGTGTTATACAAGCAATAAAACTGTAAAGGAATATATATATAAATGTGAAAGCATCAAAACTTTACTGAGGATTTTAAAAATTGTGTTTTACATCTCCAAATTAGGAAGAATTAATTATTTATGTATGATGAAAATAAAATGGAATTAAAACGATAAGAAAAAAATATTTGTACTGAAACTTAAATATAGTAACATAGATTAGGGGTTTTTTTTAATTTTTTCCATGAAAAACTCATTAACCTTAAAATCTGAGTTATAGAGGTTTCAATATAACTTGCAATAGGTGGGAGAAAACAAAATTTTTCAATCAACCTCGATTTTGATAAAATTATAAAATTTGGTATATACAGTCATTATATCAATACAAACTCTGAAGTTTTTCAACATTTTCAAATTCGTTGTAGTTTCGTTTTTATCGCGGTTCAAAGTTACTTTTTTCTGATTTTTTTCAAAATACATGAATTTTAAATCCATGTATCTTTGGACCTATTTGTCCAATTTAAATAATCTAGTTTCTAGTCAGATAGATAGGTAGATAGATAGATAAATATATAGATAGAGAGATAAATAGATATATAAATAGATAGACAGATATATAATTAGATAGATAGATGGATAGATGGATAGAGAGATACATAGATAGATAGATAGATAGATAGATAGATAGATAGACAGATATATAATTAGGTAGATAGATAGATGGAGAAGATTGATTGAGATTGATATGATACATTTATTGTATCACATCTCTACCCAGAGACCAATGTCGGTCTATTGTGAGTTCCTTCAAATATTAATTGATAGAATAAAGAGAAAAAGAGAAAAGATTAAGAAAACAGTGTTAAGGGGAAAAGACTAAAAAAAGAAAAAGTTATTATGGTAATGCCCACTGAGCCAACCAATTATATTTTAAATATGATGTTTACAAGCTTCCTATTCCGAACGTCACATAGTCCATCGAGCAATTGATTGTCCAGCCATTTCATCCAATGTTCCTGTAATCGTGGACAGTATCACACAATATATTTAATAGACTCGGTCTCATCAACGTCCTTATATATTCTACAAAAATCAGAATTGCCAGCGTCCCATTTAGACCTCATCTTCCCCATTTAGCAGTGTCTCGTTATGACACCTATCACGGTCCTTAAACCTTTCCTACTTAAACTCAGAAGAACACTTGTGTCTACCCTGTTGAGCGTCGGCCATATGGACCTCAATACCTTACAGTCCACTCTACTCTCTCAATCCAGATTGGCTCTAGCCAAGATCTATCCATTGATCCTCCTAAAGAAGAAACCCAACGGGGATTTCACGTTGGTTTCACTCTCCGAAACATTCTTCGTTGAGCCTTGCCCTGCCAATTCATCGGCCATTTCATTGCTAGATATATTGCAGTGGCCTGGTATCCAGAAGAGTCTCTTGCAGGTGGCCACTAGCCTGGATTTTACCAAATGCGTATCTAAAGCCTTCAGAGCTGCTTGGCTGTCCACATAGATAGTAACCTCATAAATCCTCGCAACGTTCAATCAGACCAATTTCTTTAAGATGCCGAGAAGCTCTGCCTGAAAAACGCTGCATTAATCAGGAAGTCTAAATGAGCCTTTTACATTCGTAACCATAATATAGACGCCTGCAGCACTACCGATATCTAGTAAATCTAGTTGTAAAGGCGCCATTTTTGAAAAGCAAAGATTAGTGAAATCAACATTCGTGCTTGTATCAAGGGTTTTAAAAAGTCATATCTTCCATTTTTATAATTTTTCTTTAAAGTGATTGTTAAAGTATTTGCTATAATATAAAAAAAAATTTAGATTTAGTAAAAAAGTTTATATATTTATTTCAGTAATAATTTGAAAATGTTTAATATTTTTCGAATGAAAAAATTTGTATATATATAAAAGAACGTTAAAAAAATCGGCTTATTATTAGCGATCACATTTTATTAAGTTGAAATATTATATAGCTATATCTTGGTGGAATAATACTTGGTGAAATAATAAAAATAATCCTTGAAACTAGGATTCTCATTGCGAAAAAATGGAAATATTTTGACAATAAATCGGCGATTTCTAACTGACTGTTTCAATTGATGACGAATATTTGATCTGTTCCAAGGAACATATTTATTAGTTTCTATTTTAGTTTTGAGAAATTGTAAAATTTCGAGATTTTTCTTTACA
This sequence comes from Protocalliphora azurea, assembly GCA_932274085.1. Lineage (NCBI taxonomy): Eukaryota > Metazoa > Arthropoda > Insecta > Diptera > Calliphoridae > Protocalliphora > Protocalliphora azurea. The sequence continues at coordinate 28,739,158 of OW026521.1, read as the reverse complement.
TATTTTATTTTCCACATTTGATTAGAAATCCACAAATTGTTATTCCTGGAATTAGGTGTAATTGTTTTGAGCGAACATTTATAGTTAGTGTTGCCCATAGTTGGAATTACTTACTACTGGAACTTCCTATTGTTCTCATTCAAATAACGCTTTTTGCTTGAAATTGCTAATACATTTTTCTTCTCTTTAATTGAGATAAATTTGTTTTTCCTATTTAACTTTGGTCCTTAGTATTTTCTAATACTTTTTATAAGACTGCCTGTAGTATTTTTTTTGCGCATTACATTTTTAATGAAAATAAATTTTATATTTTACCATTTTTCTCTTTAATATAACTTTATTACTTTTTAATGTTGACCGCCATTACTTTTCTTAATGTTACTTAAAAGAGTCGCCATGTATCTATGGCTACTACTTGGGACACTTGACTTTTTGTTCCTACTTTTTATTTTCTCTTTCTCGGCTGGGGATTGGAACACGTTTTATTTTTTCTATTCTATTTAATTTTTATATTTTTAAATTTACGTATATTAATATCAAATATTTATATAAATTATAATAAAGTTATATTGTTTTCTACAAATAACATTCCAGGAATTCACTTTTCTAATATTTTAAATTTAAATTTATTGGCCTTAAAGGCTTTTTATATTACTCTGTTATAAATAAAACAAAATAAAAATAAAATAAATATTGATATTTTGAAAAACTTAAAAAATCATAAAAATATGTAACTTTTAACAACAATACACTGGTGCATATTTTTATAAACGCACATCAATTTTTTTTATCAACTTTCCAAAAATATTTAAAGTGCTACAAATTAATATTTTTAACTTCTTAATGACTTCACTTAAAAGTTTAATAACCAAAAAATTAAAATGTACATTCATTTTTTTTTTTATTGTAACTTTTTTAGTTTAATGTCATTTTCTTATGGCATTTTCCTATATACGCACTTAAACTAATGAAACAATTTAGCATTATTAACATTGTGTTGATGAACCTTTGGTCTGATTCGACTAATTTTTGAATGAAATCACTGTCAATTTCTCCCAGGTTCACTTAGTTTTTTAGTTTTAACTCCGCTATTGTCATTACGGTTTCATTCTGTGCATTTCTTGCGTAAATACTATGTTCATTAAACAACGATTTAGATTAGTTCGAGACTTGGATTGCAGCGTTATCCTTTTGGTATATGCAATCTTTATCTATCTTTTCGTCCATAAATGAGAAAGGACATCTTCCAGCAGCTTACTGTTCATTTTAGTTGGAACAAAACATATTTTTGATTTTCCTGCTGCAGAAAAGGCTTTCCAAACCATAACACTGCCACCACCGAAATTGCGTTTCATTTGAATTTCGTTCGGCCTCAAATCAAACCAATAGTATATGAATCGGGACCGTCCAAATTGAATTTCTTTTCATCTGAAAAGATTAATTTATTTCACTGATCTGTGTATTTCATATATTTGCACACAAATTTTAAACCACTTTCCTTATGATGCTGTTTTAACATTGGCTTACATTTTGGTATCTTCCATTTTATGTTACCATCTGTTCGCAAAATGAGTAGACAGGAAAGTCAAGTTTATTTATTATTTTATTTTATTAACTTTTCTTTTCGTTAATTTCTTCATTACCTTTTGTTGGATTCCGCACTCTGTATTTCTGTCCTTTCTTAAGAAAGCCTCGAATAATTTCTTCCAAACGGTTGATTTTTCGTCCAACTTCTCTGTTATAGCATTTTTTGAATTTTTCCCTGGTCTGTAAGAAAAGTTCTTTGAGCACCCTTTAAGCAAATGAAATTTCTCAGTTAAAACAAAAATATTTCCAGAAAATAGAGATGTTGTCATCAGAAACTTATCTCAAGTGAAACAAACAGCTAAAACTGTTAAAATTTGTTTAATAGTTTTTTTTTCGATAACATTTTAGACAAATTTTTCTCGACTGCGTTTATAGGAATATTCCACTGAAATGAACACCAAAATGTTCTGATTGCTAAATTATAGAAAACAACAATAGCAAGAAACAAATATTTCTTACATAAAAAAAGTACCGTTATATCGCGAGTTATTGTAACAACACAACATTGTTTTTGGTTAAGAGAAAAGAATATACCTCAAAGAAAAACAAAAATTTTAAATGCGTTTATAGGAATATGCACCAGTGTATATCGGCGACCAACTGGCAGACAATTCAAACTGCGTTTAAATTGTATTGTTGTCGTCTTCAAGTAAAAGGTTTGGAAAATTATTAAAATTTTGAAAAAATGCACTTTAATGCAATTGCATTTTTGAAATGTAATTTTCATTGAATATGTCACCTTAGATTTGTGTTTTTGTAGCATTTTTGAAAATATGGTATATTTTAATTACAATGAAAAACCAAACTTTTTGAGACACACTCATTTGTTATATACGATATTGATTTCAGAAAAAGCTATTCACATATTTTCATACACAAAACAAAAATACATTAAAAAATATCCAATTATCCTTTTATTTTCAAAAATGTCATTTTTTTAAAAATAATTAGAAACTTGATTTATTAGGCATTGATTTGGCCTAAAGTTTTTTTTAATTAGGAAAATATCTCCAAAAATATATGGATTTAAAATTCATGTATTTAGAAAAAAATTTCAGAAGAAAGTGAAATTTCAACCGCGATAAAAATTAAATTTAAACGAACTTTTCAACATTTTGAAGAACATTGAATAATTGTAGAAGAATACATTGTAAAAGTTTTATTGCAAACTCGGCAGAATGGAATGGATTTTCTGGTCCGTCATCAGCAATCTTCAGTGTCCCACCGTGGTGTTCTCTGTAAACATCATCTATTTACGTTACAACTTTTGGGAAATGAAATCTGTAACTTATTTTCCTTATTTGTTATTAAGTAAGACGAATAGTTTACGATAAAGCTTTTTACAATTCTTTTGTATTCTTCTTTTTCAATAATTATTGTTTATATGCTTAAAGTTACTAGTTAGGTAGTAAATGTATAATTGTTATTGTTTAGCCACTTATTAAGTAGCAATTAACAATGTTGTTGTTATTTGATTCATTCCTTCTGTTTGTTTTCTATTTTTAGAAATACTTAACAGTGGAATCAAGTAATACTTTTTACACACCGTGCCTTGTCTTGGGTTAATTAGTTTATAGTTTTTTGTTGAACTTTTTTATAGTTCTTTAGATTTTTTTAAGAACTTTAAATTTTGTATTGACGTAGTGAGGGTGTATACCGAATTTCATCGATATGGGAGATGATGAGGTTCGTCGGGTATTCGGAGATATATAATTTATTCCAGGTACTTATTTTATTAGTACGAAATATTTAAAACTGTTGAAATCTTGAAAGATGCTTCATACTTTATTTTTTGTTTAATGATTATGTTTTATAATAGGTCTATTCGTTTACACGATATTTTTACTAATTTTACTATTTTTGCAAGCATTTTACTCGAAAAACGTTTTGTGCACATAAAAGTACTAAAATTAATAAACATTTCAAGAGAAAATATTTTGCTCTTTAGCTATTTTTTTAATAGTTTGTACGGGCAAACCTAGTAAAAAAACTTTACTATTGAATATTATTTTGAAACAGAATAATTAGAAAATATGTATGTTTAATTTTTTTCAACGTATTTTGTTGGAACCTCTGGTTAATTTTGAATAAAGCCTTGCAAATTTTAGAATTATGATTTATACTTTTATAAAACTTACATGTATTGTGTTACTAACTCGTTCACCTTTAAGTGATTGGACAATTATGATCTGATACTTTTGATATTTGATACATTGATATGTATTTAAATAAGATGTGCCAATTAGTTTACATTTTTTTCTGATTGAAGCACGTTTATGTAATTTTGGCAAAGTCTTTGTACAAGGCTTATGGTCAATTATAGACCAATGCTAAAAATTTATTTGTTGTTTTAAGGATACAAAAGATTTTATTTGTGTAGAACTACGTCACATTTAAGAAATTTATGTGTGGAATCAAACCCTATTCCAGGAAGACATTTATATGGAAACTAGATGAAATAATGGGCAGGTTTTGAACAATAGTTCATCCCTGGATTATACAAGTTCTATATAACAATTTGCGTCAAATCATCTTTCAAATCTACCTGTAGTTTACATAAACGGACAAACGTACAAACGAACAAAGTTAAATCGATTCACCTGGTAATTCAAGCCGATTGGTACATTTTAAGGTAGTTTTTATCAGCATCAGCAGGATATAAAAATGAATAGTGCAACAATCGATTCAAATAAAGCATCCAATTATGAGGATTTCAAAGAAATAATACTTCTATTATTTATTTCAAATTATCACAACAGGATGCTTTACAAGCAGATCAAGAAACTGAACTATTGATGATAGTCAACAAAGTTTATAAACCGTTAATATTATTTTTTCACTAATTGTAATCATACTTATCCTTAGATAAAAGAAATTCTATTAGGAAAAAATGTGAAAAATTATAACAGTATTTTTGATAAATTAAACTAAAATTTTATATAAAGCGTGATCCATTTCAAGGTTCCTTACTTTTTTACAGAAAAAAAATACAGAAAATTTAAATTTAGTGGGGAATGTTTATTATCATTTGAAGGAACATTCTTTGGCATTTATGTTTTGAAGATTATGTCTATCAAATGTTGGCCGTTGCTACGTCGCAGACGATCCATCCGTTGAGTCCAATTTTTGATGACTCGTTCGAGCATTTCGACTGGTAACTGGCGAATGACACGCGTGATGTTTTCCTCCAAGGCCTGAATCGAAGCGGGTTTGTCCGCATAAACTATAGACTTTACATATCCTCACAGGAAAAAGTCTAACGGTATGATATCACACGATCTTGGTGGCCAATCGACCGGCCCAAAACGTGAAATTATGTGCTCACCGAAGTGTTCTCTCAATAAATCCATCGATTGATGCGATGTGTGGGAAGTGGCGCCGTCTTGCTGAAACCAAATGTCGCCGAGATCACAAACTTCAATTTCAGGCATCAAATAGTCGGTTATCATGGCACGATAATGGTATTTTTAAAGAAATATGGACCGATGATTACACCGGCCCACAAACCACACCAAACCGTTGTTTTTTCTGGATGAAGTGGCAGTTCTTGAATCTCTTCAGGTTGCTCTTCGTCCCAAATGCGGCGATTTTGTTTGTTTACATATCCATTGAGCCAGAAATGGGCCTCATCGCTTGGAACTTTTCAAGAGTCCATAGAGCGAAGCAATGTCTCTTGGGAAGGTCGAGCGACTTCAGTTGTTGCACAAGCGCCAAATCGTTTTATAGTCAGTCCGAGTTGCTGCGAACGGCGCCGAATCGACTCTCCACGGTCTTCGTGTACACTCTCAGCTACGGCCGCTATATTTTCTTCACAGCGTGCTGGACGTGGTCTATTCGGCCGAATATTATCCAATAATGAATGCTGGGTCTCAAAATGGATGATGGTGTTGCGAATAGTATGCTCAGTAGGCCGATTATGTTGACCATAAGTTGAGCGAAGTGCACGAAGCACATTCCTCACAGAACGTAAATTTTCGTAATAAAGTTGAACGATTTGTAAACGTTGTTCAGGCGTAAGTCTTTCCATTATGAAATGCCAAACAATAATAAACAAAAATAATATGACAGCATGACACGACTCACTCGTGATCTGTCAAAAAAGGCTGTTGAAAAAAGTATCTTTACTTGAATCACCCTATATATATATTATACGTGTTATTTCTATATTGAATGTGTCTTAGTTTAGACCTCACAATATGTATTAAAACCTTAAAAAACTAAAAATTAAACACTATTCAATCTGTATTGAAATCAGTGATTCTTCTATGGTCCTACTATTAAAGGGGTGGAAAGTCGGCTCTGCGAAGCCTTGAATCTGTTTGAACTTCAACAAGAAGTCTTGAGAGTGGGTTGTAATTTGAGAATGTATTTTTCATTGAGCTTCCTAAACTCGTCTCTTACAAATGGTACCTCTAGAGTCCCAATGGATATTATCATTTCTTATGCACCATGGTGCACCCATAAGAATTTTTGATTGGGTCCTCTGTATAATATTGCTACTCGTATTACTGGCTGTTCCCTATAGTTGGATGCCGTATGCCCAAAATGGCTTTAAAACGGTTTTATATAGGATGACCTTATTGTCGTGGCTTAGTTTTGAATGACTGTTAATTATCCAGTGAATAGTGAAAGGTTTTAACTTCGTATGAAGTCTCTTGGCTTCCAAGTTGGTCGCCTTTCTGAGGGAATACCAAGATATGTGACATGATCTGATCATTCAGTGTAACTGGAGAGCAGTTACCTCTTCTTAGGGTGAATGTAACATCCCAGCAAAAACTTTGCTTTCCTGGTAAGCTAGCAGGTATAATTGGAAACAGAAATAAACTACTTATTTTTTTGCTTGAATAACTAGTTATTTTTGCTCGAGTTGTCCACAAATTCATGTAGTTATTGTTAAACTATAGGGATACTAAAAATTAGGTACCTAAACGAAAAAAAAAAAATTGCCGTCAGTGAGATTTGAACTTGGACACATATTAACCATTTAGTAAACCATCTGGCACTTAATTTTCTAAGTGACAAAAACGTTTTTTAGTATAAAAAATCTTTTTAGACACTTTTTTTTGTAAAAAACTAACAGCATCAGAAAGGGATTGAACCAACAATCTTCTGGTTGCTAATCCAGCGCTCTAACCAATTCATCCACCTGTTTGCAGTATTACTGTGCTATTATACTATTGAGTACTTATTTAGTAGTAGAGTAGGCAAATAATAATCATGCATTATTACCGAGAAATTACTCTAATAAGTAGTTGCCTTTACCGAAAATCAAAAAGCTTTTGCTGGGAGGTTTACTTTTCACTTCATTTACGCGAATACGCCAGTTTTTCAACCATGTCTCCACACGTCGGAGGTAAATATCTAGATGTTATTTGTGGGTTTTCATGAGAACTGAGTACTGCAGTATCATTAGAAAATTTTGAAATATTCAGTTTATCACATATAAGCAAATCAGAGGTGTAAATTAGATATAGAGTAGGTTCAAGAATACATCCCTGTGGAACAACGATTTTTATTCCAATTTCTTTTGTCACTAAGTCATTATATTTATGACTCCAGCAATTTGTGGGTACATGGTGGTAATAAACATTTAATTTCATAGGTTAGCCCCTTATGCCAAACTTTGTTGAATGCTTGTGCGACATCTAAGAAAATGGCTGAATAATATTTCTTTAATTCGTAATATTTACTTATATTTCCAGTTAGACTATTCACTTGTTCTATGCTTACGTGTTTTTTTTTTTATTGACATCAAAATTCATTTTACTATTTTTTGTTTTCTTACTTTTTCAAGTAAAACTTTATTTTTGAGATTTTTTTTAAGTTCTTTTGATTTACTAGTTTTACTAGAATTTTAAACAAACAAACCCAATGTTGTTTAATATTCTTTATGAGAACTCAATGTTTTTTTTTTTTGTTATAATTTAAGTTTTTAAATATGAAAAATTCTATTTCCCATGAATCCCGGCAAATTTAATTTTTCATTCCCCTTTCCCGGAAAAAGAAATATCACGGAAAACCCCAAACCTTAGTCGTGAGTAAGTAAGTGAGTATTTGTATAGATTTACAATGTTGTAGACATATATAAATTAAACAATACCAAATCCAATTAACATATCAACATTGGATTAAATAGTGATTAACTCATATTGTATGTGTTTTATTTATTTATTTTTTTCTATTTATTTCTCAACTGCCCAATGGATGTGAGAATAAGTGTGTATGCGTGTACGAGTGGGTGTAAATTAATAGGGAAGTGCTTTCTTTTTTTTTTTTTGGAAATTCGTAAGAAAGAATATATAGCGAATTTACATTTGTTAATTTAACTGGTAATTTTATTTTGATATGTATAGAACCTGATAATTAACAATGCCTTAGTGAAATATTCGAGTTAATAAATTTAAATGCTGCTACAGAATGTAGAATTTTTTTTAGGCTAGATCTAGCCTTTTTATTTTGCTTTTTTTAATTTTTTTTATTTATTTATTAGTTTACAAAAAAATATTCCTTACAGACCTTAAAAATATTAACAATGTTCATACTAAGAAAAAATATATAAACACAATTAACAATTACTTAAATACAATATTATATTAAGTTTTATATGGTTAACATTGATTGAGAAATCGATAAAATTGTAAAAATAATTAAACTCAATACATAGTTTTCTAAAGGGATTAGCATCAGCATATGAATTTTGGAAAACTTGAACGTAAAGTAGTATAACTCTCCGAGGAATTGAGAAGGTTATATGACCTAGCAGCAAATCTGTACAGACTGATCCATTAATTAAATTTATTAAAAAGAACACATTCAGCATCTTCCTTCTACTTTCCAAAGTAGGTAATTTTATAATAGGTAACCTAATTGTGTAAGGAGGAAGATTAATATTTGGATTCCAAGTTGAGTTTCCCTAACAAAATAAAAGGAATTGTTTTTGAACGGATTCGATATTATTTTTAAGCTAAACCATATTGGGATCCCAAATAATAGAACCATACTCTAAAATTGGTCTTACCAAGGATATATATATATAAAAGTTTGGTAATTAAAGGCTCATTAAATTCTTTGACCATCGTTTTATAAATGCTAGAACACCACGAGATTTATTTATTATCATTGTTATATGTTTTTTGAAATTTAGTTGTGGATCGAGAAGAATACCAAGTTCAAAGAACTCAGATACTAATTCCAGTTGATATCCTTCCATCAAGAAATTAACATCAATATTCCAATTTCTAAAGAAACGCATATGTTTACATTTTTTTAGATTAAGATCCATTAAAAAAAGTTGTCTAAATCATGTTGTAAATAATATATATTACCAGCATTATTATAGCTTAAGAAGATTTTTACGTCGTCTGCATACATTAAAATTTTACAATATTCAATTACACATGGCAAATCATTTATAAATAAGACCTAAGTCCTATCTTATCTTATCTGGAGTCCTTGAGGAACTCCAGACTTAATTAACAATTATTTTTTTAGAAATAATATTTTTAAAAACAATACGCTGCTAACGACATGTTAAATAAGATTTTATCCAGTTCAAGCTATTAGTTGAGAAGCCCATACCATGCAGTTTGATTAACAAAAGGTCAGGATTGAATCTATCAAATGCCTTGCTAAACACAGTAAGTTTTTTGTCGTTAAATCCACGATTAACTATTGTGGTAAACTGCAAAAGATTAGTTACTGTTGAACAGCCTTTCCTGAACCCATATTGATAAGGTGATAATAATAAAGAAATTTGTCCTGTAATATTATCAGTTATGCATTTTTCAAATAGTTTTGAAATTACACTCAACTTTGCAATTCCTCTATAGTTGACAATATTTGATTTGTTGCCAGATTTAAAAAGCGGAATAATATAAGATTCTTTCCAATACTGGGGAAAATAACCGTTTTTTATAGAGATGTTAAAAATTATGGTTAACGGAACAGCAAGAGCATTTACGCAATTATTTAATAAACAACTGGGTATACCATCAGGATCACTCCGAAAAGACAATTTCATTAGCCATTAATAACTGTGACGTATGAATAGGAAGCATAACTATTGGTTGATATTCCAAAATTGTATAAGGATATACAGTGTTGTTATATTGTAGATCGGAATATGCGGTGGAGAAGAAGTCAGCAAACAAATTGCATATTGTCAAATCATTACTAGATTCATGTGTTATGTAGTTCATAGTTTAGCCTCAAAATTTTCGTTTTGGTTTCTAGCTTTTTTCTAGACTTTTTTGATCCTTAAAATTGCCATAAAAAGACTAAAATTTTAATATTTCAACGAAGAAGAAAATAATTTCTTATTTGCTTCTACTAATTTTGTTTTTACAGAATCATTCATTTAAGCATTTTTGTGTATTAATTTGCACACAAAAATCGAAATTATATTTATTTAACAAAAATTTTCAGCTCTTCATTCTTCAAATCGAATATACCTTAACTCATTTTAAGGACTTAATTACTCAGTTATTATGATTATTTTTTTAATAAACTTCATTAACCATAGAAACCCTTTATAATAAAAAAAAATCTTATAAAAGCGAAAAATCAGTCAAATCAAAAAGGAATTATGAAACAAAAATTACGGAAAATCAGTTCAAAACATTAGGTCATATTTCCCATGAAATATAATCCACATTTTTATCGGAATTTTGGGGATGATTATTCATTGGATCATTTTGTTGACAGTCGTTCTATGTTTGGTTTATAAATTTTTTAAAATATCTTGAAAAAAATTTCAAAAACTAATGAGAACAGAAAAAACCTTTTAGATGAAAAATATAAACTTTTTTCTGGTTTTATTTTTTGGGGCATTTAGCCTTTTCTGATTTTTTTTAAAGTCCAATTTAGCCTATTTTTTCACCTCCTGGCAACACTGCTACTGGTATATGTTTGCCATTGTTGCACCACATTTCTAAATTTTATTTCATCCATGAAATATCTGATATTATTGCTTTTGGAGAGCCAGTAAATAAAATATATTAAAAAAGTTTCTTTTGAGTGCTGATCCTTCTGAGGTTTGGATATCCACCTCCATCAAGTGCATTTTTATATATAAAACCGTGAATGCAAAATTAAAAACTTTTTTTCACACTTATTTCAATTGCAAATAGGTTTTATCCCAAAAACTCTTTTTCAGATCTCTAGTTAACATGAAAAGTATGGAATTTGGTATAAGGTAGTAAAAATATATTGGGGTAAAGTTGGATGATGTACAATATTAAAAATTTTTCAATAAATTTTTTTTTCAAATTTGTTGAAAATATTATAAATAATAGTATTTTTAATGTTTTCTATTCAATAATTTAATAAAACAAATCAAAAATGTGATGCCTAAGTAAAAGCAATAGAACATATAAAAAGTGGAAATAACTGAGTAAACTCCATAGCAAAAGTATAGAACCAATATCTACCATTTAATTGGCTTATTAAAGGTAGCAAATTTGGATTTAAAAATCGCGGAAATAGTGGATGCTGTAAGGATACATACTTGGCATGACTAAACTAATGCAAATGTACACTTCAAGTGTGTGAAAATTATTAAAATTTATTACACCTTTGAATTAGGCTATTCCAAATACGATAAATAAGTAGCTATTTTTATTAATTTTGTTTTATTATTTTATATTTGTGCACAGAGAAAACAGATTCGTTATAGCAACCGAATTTCTTGCCAATCGAATTTTGTCGGTCCCTGGTACTATCCTACAAATTAGATGCAATTTCCAAATATTTCGTTCGACAATGCTTCAGTAATACTTTATGACAGACCGATTTTAAATTAGTTCGGTTAGCAGAACCGAAAATGTCACTAGAAATAACTGAATTTAAAGCTACTAATTTGTTTCAGAAAACTGATCGTTTGAGCGAACCGAATGGTTCTCTTAATCATAATCGAATTTTTTAAATATTAAAAAAAAAATATTGAAAATACCTTATATAAACGAATTTTAGTTATAGCTACTAAAATATATTTTATTTAAGTGCATTTCAAAGAATTAATTTTGGTTACCTCATCCGAATTGGTAAATTACTAACTAATTGGTTGAACTAATTTTATTCTTTTTTTGTGAAAATATATATTCCATTGTGGGAATATCAATATTGCTACAAATATAGAAAATCTCCTAGGCTAAAATAATTTTAATAGCTGTGATATAAATTTGTTTGTTTTCTTTGAATTTTTACAATAATAATTATTTTCCAACCAATCAATTTTCATCACATACCTTAACACTATATTTTAAAAATAATAACAGTTTTAATTTGCAAATATACTGTAGTATTGAAAAAATACAAATTTGAAGCATTTTATCAAAAAAATGAATTTAAAAAAAATTTTCATAAAGCAGTTTAAAACTGGTCTTTTTGTTCTTTAATATTTGCTTTAAATTCTCTAATTTAGCGCCCTCTAGTAGACACAAAAGCAATTATTTCCAAAATTTTTTTTCAAATTATACATATGAACTATATTGTTAGTTTTCTAAAAACGTATTAAAAATATGCTGTTGGGATCAAAATATGCAAAAATATGTAGTAACAAATTGAAGTCAAAATTCTTAAAATTTTCTGAAACGGTTAAATACGACTAACTAAAAGTTTGGTTCATTTGAAGCCCTAGAAAGAATACGATTTTGCATATTTTTGGTGTCCCTGATAACATTTCAACACAATTTGAAAATCTTTTTTTATTTGGATTTTTTTCTCTATGAGACAAAGCACTGTTCAACCTACAGTCCAAATTTCATATTTCTAACTTCAGGCGTTTGGGCTATAAGTACTCAAAATATTGAAGGAATATAGAACATTTGAAATAAAATAATTTTTAGCACAAAACTGCAACATTTTTGAGTGGGTTCTAGTCGTTTGGTTTCTGAGTTATTGATGAAAATATTTTAGAATATAAGAATTTTTCAAATAGAATATTTTAATTTTTTATTTGAAAAGAAAAAAAATTACTTAAAAGTATTTTATTTACCCTAAAATGTATATATTACTAATTGGATTTAGCACATATCTAACAATATTAAAGAAAATATTCTCAATATTGTTGGTTCTATGTGTTTTCATTTAATATCCAAAATTGAAAAAGTTAAAGACAAAATTTCATACTATACTGGACTTTAAAGGAAATGTTTACCGGGATTTATAATACGTATGTAAATTTATCTGTAAGTACTTGTTATTCATGCGTATAAATTAAAGTCTGTAGTATTTCGTTTATTTATTCTATTTTTATTTTATTTTGTTACATTTAATTTGTTTATTATTTTTCTGATTGTTCAGTTTTACGTTTTTGTTTTATTTTGTTCTCTTTTTTTTATTCACCTTTTTAGGTGTCTCGTTAATTAAGCTAAGTTCATATTACGCTAATATTTGACACGAAATATTTGATTTAAAGTTTTTTTTGTTTTTTTTTTTAGGATGAAGGATCGTAAAGTACGAGAAGGGGAAAAATATTTTAAGCCTATTTAGATTAGGTGCAAATTATTTACACAAACTTATTTGATAAAATACACAACTATCATAAATTTATTTGACACCAATTATTAAATTAATTTTTAGGAAAATTTTATTTTTTATTTTGTTTTAATCAATTTAGAACAATTTTCTGAGAGAATTTCGCAATATGGTGATGTCAAGGTAATGTTTGTATCATTTTTATTTAATGTAAAGCGAGAATGTTATTTATTTTAAATACAAATATTTAAAAAATTTATAAAGTAAAATATTTAGATAAATTTAGGAAATACGAACTATTATTTGTCGATTAGTTAAGTTCACTTAGCTTAAGTTCACAGTACGCTAATATTTGACAATTTTTGCAAATATTTGCTTTGCGTAATGTGAACACGAAATATTTTTATGATTCAAGCAAGATAATAGCTAATTTTGGACAAACAAAACTATTTGTCCTTAACTAAAAGTGCCGATAGTGTGAACATTGTGTGAACACAATTTGGAAAATATTTGCCACTATTTTCAGCGAATATTTGTTTGATCTTACAAAAAAGAAATATACCTTGACTTCCAAATATTCCGAAATTCTCTTAGAAAATTGTTCTAAATTGATTAAAACAAAATAATAAATGAGCTTTTCCTATAAATTCTTTTAATAATTGATCTCAAATAAATTTCTGATAGTTGTGTGTTTAATCAAATAATTTTGAGTAAGTAATATGCAGCTAATCTGCACAATTTTCCCTTCTCGTATTTTACGATATTTGATAGCTATACAATCAAACAAAACAAAACGTCAAAAAATGCGCGTTATTAAAAAAAATCAACTCTGTTGTTACGGGAAAACACGATGAAATATTTCGTGTCAAATATTTGCCTAATCTGAACTTAGCTTTACGTTTATTTTTATTTTATTTACCTGATAAATGAGTTTTAAATGAAGTAAAGGTAAACAGCGAAAAAATTGACTTTTAATTACTTTTTTTTGTTTAGAAAATCAAGAGGAATTTTAATTGGAACATAATGGAAATAAGCCTTTTTTTATAGTAAAATTTTTTTGTTGACCCCATTAATAAGAGGTCAATAGAGTTAAGAGCTGCTTTGTTATAGTATTGATTACTAAATGGATGCATCTTTGGAAAGTAACAATTAATTGATAAACTATAACTTTTTGTGTATAATTTTCTGATTGGCTATGAAGCTCTAAGATGAATTAATTATGTTTCTCCATACGCTCGTCTGACTTTGACCTATATTATTAAAAAAATGTTCAATTACAATTATTTTACTCTTATATATTCAAACTTTTAATAGCTTTTATTTTATTTTTTATTATTTGAAATAACTTTCATTTTATTTCATTCAGATTAACAATTTTTGCGTTTCAAACTTAAGTGTCCTTGGAAATGACAAAAATAACTGTTTATTGCCAACAACTAACTTATGTCATACTCATTTTTATCATCATCTTGAGCAGCCACACTTCTAAGCTAAACGCATTCCCCTAAACCACATTTCCATCATGAATTAAAGTTAGAGGAAAATAAATTTATTTTTGCCACTACATTTAAATAGGAAAATAGTGTAAATAGCAAAATAAAGGAAGAAAAAGGATGCCTGTGTTATATTTGCCCAGCTATCAATATTCTTCTTCAAAACGAGATGAATGTAGGTTTTTAATTTTTAGTTTTGCCTGTATTTACCATAAAATACCTAGCTACAAGGTTTATTCTAAACTGCCTGGTTGAAATGATAATAAAAGAAAGGCACTGAAATATTAAAGTAACATTCCTAGCTTTTAATTTGCAATGCACAGTGAGGCAGAATCAAAAATTTTTTTTTAATTAATCTGTAACTTTTAATTGGCTGGTTGGATTTACATAAAATTTCTCTTAGGTATAGCAGAGGAGTGTATAATTTTAAAATTGTAAAGGAGGCCCCACAGACTCCTTATGAGCGGAGCTATTGGGCCTCAAAATAGGGTACATCTCTCATAGAAAATTTTTAACTGCTAACCAAATTTTTGGTTCTTATCTTCAAAATTGCGACTTGTACTTTGTGCACAATGTTTACATGGATTGTCGGCCATAGGGAAGGACAGACGGACGGATATCATTAGATCGACTCCAAAACTGATTCTGTGTCGATTGGTATACTTTAAGGTGAATGCTGGATGATTTTTTATATGCGTTACAAACATCAGCACAAAAGCGTAATACCTCAACCACCTATGGTGGTGTGGTGTATAAAAGAAACATAAAAAATCATAATTTTTGCAGTTTTCAATTTTAAAATCGTTTATTTTCGGACTCGAAAAAGATATTGACTTCAAGTTATCTTTATTCGATAGATAATTTTGTTCTTTAACAAACTGCGTAAAAATTTTACAAAATTGGAAAAAAATGTTGGAGTATATATTGAAAAAAGTGGACCAAGATTTTGCAAAATTGAAATAGTTAAAATTTCAAAACTATAAGAGAAAAATAATACATAAAATTGTATAAGAAATAAATATTTGGCAAGCGGTTTGAAATTTTCTCTGTCAGAGCCCCAATAGCTCTGTTTCTGAGAGCTATGTGGAGCCCAGCTTCCAAACTTAAAATTGTACACTATCTTATGTGAAAATTCAACCAGCCGATTAGAAGTTACAGATTTATTTCCAAAATATATTGATTCTGCCCCACTATGCAATGAGAGTAAACATAGAAACTATAGATACATACTTTAAAATCTGCTGTTTTATGCATATTAGTTTAGTTTGCAAAAAAGAAAAAAAAATATAAATAAGTAAATGGAAAATAAAACTCAAGGATTCGTTTTTCTTATAAAATATGCCCGAAGATTTTAACAGCTAGAAACTAGAAAATCTTAAAATACTCTTACTCACTTTAAGATACAAACACTTTTAAGAATATTAAAGAAGGTATTACATTTATTTTTATTTTATATGTTTTAAAGTATGTGTGTTTATATAGCTTAGTATTAGTTTGAAATATATAGTTTTAGCACACTTTTATAGAATATACAAGCAAAAAAAAAAAAAAAAAAAAAAAAAATATATATATATATATATATATATATACATATATATACCCATGAAAAAAAAACTGATAAAGAGTTGCAAAAGTTGTTTTTAACCCATGGTTGTCATTGGTAGTATGTTCTTCTTTTATGCTTCTAATTTATTACTTTTGAAGTACTTCACTTAAACCTGTATTTATAAATTCTTTAATAAAAATATGATTTTAGCTCTATTAATATATAATAAAAAAAAAAATACTTCTCAATTTGTGAAATTTTTATTTTCTTGGAAATTATTCACCTTTTTTTTCTGCGAAAAATAAATTTATTTTTTTGGAAGTATTTTGTATTAACTTCCAAAGAAGTGCAAAATATGCACTTAGTTCTGCTTTTAAGGTGGCAAAAAATTCTTTTTTTTCTTATTTTTTTTTTTTTTTTTGAAGCACTTGCTTGTTTTTTTGCTGGGTATAAATAAGATTTCTTCTGGAATTGTGGAATTGCTGTTCCAAATGAAATATGGAAATTTCCTAGAGAGAAAAAAGAAAGAACATAAATAAATAATCTATAAGACATTTAAACGATTTATTATTAAAGTTCTTCTTTCTATATATATATAAATTTTTTTATTTCTTTGGTAAAGTGAAACCATATGCAAAAGCTGTTGCTGGGATTTAAAGCGCTGTTTATTTTAATAGAATGGGTGGGAGGAAAATCATGAATTATTTATTAAGAACCATGAAATATACACTACCAATACGCATTGGGGTAGCTCTGAACGAAACTTCACGCTAACTAAACTAGCAAGTTGTGTTATGAGTGTTTGGAATCGCACACGGATCAAAACTTCAATTTTTTTTGGCAGAAATTCCAAAATAATAATTTAAGAAATTGTAAAGATGAATGTATTTTGAAAATGGTAATATACCCAGCAATCAAGGACAAGTATTAAAAAAATTTAATATGGCAACGTTGACAGTCTGACAAGGCATTAAGATTGGTAGTTTAGTATTATTTTTTATATCGCAATACCAGAATAACAATGTTGTATAATGTATATTACAGCCTAGGAGATGTATTTTAAGAACCTTATTATAAATTTTATATAAGTCGTGTATTTGTCGTTATTTTTGAGATTTGTGGTCACAAGGGTTGTTTATTATGGTAACTTATAATAACTTTAAAAGTCGAAAACTTATATTTTGGGCATGAACTTGCACGAATGTAAGAATGTGAAAAAGTATTCGCCAAATTGTCTATTTTATGTAACTATGCCAGCATTATTCGGCAAACTCTTGCATTCGTCAATTTTCTTTAAGTTACCAAATACCTTGCTTTTCACAAACAAATTGGGGATAATAATATATTCTGACCTATTGAATAGATTCACTAATCAGTAAAAATCTAAAAACTTACAAAATAATTCAAATAAAAGCAAAGCAAAACAAATAAATATAATTTTTAAAAAGTATATTTACTCTAGTAAAATTATGTATTATAGAGATTTAAGCAAACATACTTAAAATATGTTTTAATAAATATTATCGTTAATTTTATATAAAATTACTTCGATACAACATCAAAAAGGCCCTAACAATGCTTTTTGAATTTATGTCAGAAAAAGTGTTTTTTTTTTGACCAGTGTGGATCGTTAAAAAGAGAAAGTCTTTGAGGTATCAAATTAAGAAGAAGAAGTTTATGTGTAAAGCTAATTTTAGTTTCAAATTAGAAACAAAAAAATATTTATATTGTTTGAATGAAAAATGTTTATATCTTACTGCATCATAGGAGGTAGAGGTAATAATCGTTTATGCTGATGTTTATAACGCATAAATAAACTCAGCTTAAAATAATTTTCTGAGTCGAGATAACGAAGTCCGTCCTTCCGACTGGCTGGTTGGCTGGCTGTCTATCTATTTAAACCTGGTAAAGGTCCAACTTTTTATATATCGTAATAAAATTTTGCACACATATTTATTTTGCTATAAGGACCAAGTGGACTCAAATTTGTTAGCATAGCTTCATTATTTCAACTATCCATCATGCAAATGTCCTTCCGAAATGTAGTGCCTTAAATTAATCACCATTTAATTAAAATCCGGCAAGAATAAGTACGTTATAAGCGTGTGCCAAATTTCACGAAGATTGGTCCATAATTGATCATAGCTCCCATACAAGTTCACTTCTGAAAATGACTTTAGTTTTAACGAAAATTTAATGATAATCTATCCTTATTTGGTCATCGTCTCCATGTAATACGCCAATCCGGGAGTCACAATCAGTGGAGCATATTGTGTACCACTATCCGTGTCTACAACAAAGTAGGCAGAAATGATTAGGCAGTCGTTTCATTGACAGATTAGAGATTGTTTCCGGGATAGGCTGGTTAAAGAATGTTGTTGGCTTGGAGCGCACGTGGTGGGGCAGTAGACTTCACTGTCTTATTTATATCTAAACTATTTTGGGGATTTTTTTTCGGGAAAATTATGTAATAATTATTTAGTTAATAAAAATGGAATTTTGAACAAAAATATATGATTTTAAAGATGCTACATTTACATGTCATTATAAAGAACTTGCATAAGGGGTGCTTAGTATGCTAACGATCGCTACAAGCAATACATGTGTAGAAGGCATATTTTCGTTTATGAGTTTAACAAAACCCAAACTTCAAGACAGCATGCAATAACTTCGGGAGGTATCTTTTTGGGAATTTTTTTTTTAATTTTGGGTTTGGCCAAAAAAAGTATCTGGCAACCATGCTACTAGTTCATAATTTTAAAACAGTAAGGTTGTTAACATATTTTGCTATAAAAGCGAACACACCACGTCGTGTTTTATTCGCTGGTGACCTCCAGTGTTACCATTGGGTGAATTTTTCAACAACCTGGTCTATTTTTTTTGCCCCTTTTTTCAAATGGAATTAAATGGCGATTTTTTAAGATTACGCGGTAAACGGCGAAAACTAATGATAAAGTTTATGAAAAATTATTTAAAACATCCAACAATACAACAGTTTTTGTTTTTATCAAATAAATTTTGAGGACATTTTTAGGTATTGAAGCAGTTTCCACCTTTTTTTCAAAAAATCCCCTTTTCTGGAGACATTTTTTCTGAAATCCCCTTTTTTGGGCACTTTTTAATAATTCTCAATGGTAACGCTTGTGACCATGATCATACATCAAACTCAACACTGTTGTATGCCTTTGTGTATGTCAACATTCACGAGTTCATACACGAATTATAATATGAGGTTGTTTATGTACTGTTTAAGTAAAACCAGGGCAACTTTTGTAGTAAAATCATAAAACTATTCATATTTTTATTTATAACTTTATTTCTACCGATTTTATTTATATCCGTTAATTTTTACTAAAAAATTGTCAGTTTTAATTTAATTTAGATATGGTTCTATAACTTTTCTTCTGCTGAACCGATTTAGCTGGCTTGCAATTCCAAGCTGCTCCTGGAGACAACAAATAACCTGGCTGATTGTCATTTGAATAGGTCAAGTAGTTTGTACGTGAGCGTCTTTTCAACAGACGGACTTAGTTAAATTTGATATGGGCCAAGAATATAAATATAAATAAATAAATATATATATATATATATATATATATATATATATATTATTTTTTCTTTCTTGGTGTTACACACGGAACGACAAACATAGTATACCCTCTTTCATCACTAGTGCTCTAGTGAGGGTATAAAAAAGCAATTTTTATTTATTGCGGTAAGGTAAGAATAAACTGGTATTCATTCATAATTCTAATTAAAAGAAATACTAAAGCTAAGTTCACATTAGCCAAATATTTGTCACAGATTATTTTTTTGTGTTTTCCCGCAATTTTCGCAACTAAATATAGAATTGATTTTCTGTTCACAGTACGCACATTTATTTGACGTTTTTTGTTTGATGAAAATTATTTTAACAAATTTTCAAAATTTGTTTTTTTTTTAATGTTACTTAAACGAGTCACTTTTGCGCTCGTATTCTAAAAACAGGCAGTAAGCCTTTTCAGATTAGATGCGAATTATTTACTCAAAATTATTTGATTAAACCTACAGCTAACATAAAATTATTTGAGGTCATTATTAAATTACTTTTATTAAATTACTTTATAACAAAATTATATTTTTTATGGATCTATAAACATTTTTAGAGAGAATTTCGGAATATGTGGATGTCAAGATTATTTTTGTAACGTTATTTTATATAAGGTGAAAATGCTGTTTATTTTAGGCAAATAGTTACAAAATTTACAATAAAATATTTGTATAATAAATGAGAAATGATAACTATTATAAATTGTAAATACATGTAAATATATTTATAAATAATTTATATTTGTACAAAATAACAAGTCTGTTTCCATTTTTGTCATTTACAAAATAACATTGTTTTTGCCACAGAGTGAAGTCGACTGGGTTCAATTCGGCGTTTAGCCACCTTCGTACTTATTTTGGTTGTAAGCACCGTTGCTGCCTCAAGAGACTTTTATGGGCTGATATTTGTATCCGATTATTTTCTTTTAATTTTATTATTTTCGAATATTTGTTAATGAATATAAATAAAAATGGATATAAATAAAAAATATGAAAACGGATAAGTTTTAAATATTTAATATTATTTGATAAAGCTTATGCATAATTATTAAAAAAAGCAAGTCACATGCAATCAGTGTTGATTTTTACCCAGCTACTATAAAATAATTATTTAATTATTGTAGTAGTAGACACTAATTTTATTATTGTTCATGATATAAATATAAATTATTGTTTCTTAGAAGTAAAAAATTCGGCTTATACCCGAATAGCCGCTGCCAAAAATTTTTGCCCTTAAGCCGCCGCCTATATTTTACATTTTGTGCTCACACAATGTTCACACTTATCACATTTTTGACTCAAAGCAAAAAAAATCAGCTGTTTTTTGTTTGGTACGTAAAAATATTTGGCGTTCACATTAGGCAAATCAAATTTTTTGCAAAAATCGTCAAATATTAGCGTAATGTGAACTTTGCTTAATTTACATTTATTTCTTTTCCTAAAATTCCCCAATTAATATTACTGTTTAAGAGCAATTATAATTCATCTTAATTATCCTCAACTCTAACCCTCTATCATATCTATAAGGAGAATTATTAATACACACATTATTACAAATATATTTTTACTTAAGAGAAAATTAATTTTTGCAGTCGATTAAAAATTATAGATTTATTTCTAATATATTTTTATTATTTATATTGTTTTTGTTCTTGCAATTTTGGCAAAAAATGTATTATGTTTTCTGGGCTATTATTATACATATTTTAACAAATAAGAAATTTTAATTAAAAACAAATAGGTTATATATAAATAATATTTTTTTTCGTGTTATTATGAAACACTATAATATGATAATTATATCCATCTACACCCCCTTAGCAATAACAAAATTAGCTATAATTTTACTTTAAAAAAATTTTAATAGTTCAGTAGAAATAAAAGATTTCTGTAATGTAGTAATTATGTTCATCCACATTTTCATTTAGTAGAAATAAAAAATTCTGTTATTAATAAATAGTATTTTTACGAAAAACTCCTAGTTGTATGTCAAATTGAATTTATTTCATGTTAACCATATTCCCTGCACTATCTAAGCTTAGTTTATTCTTTGAATTATAATTAATATCGTGCATTTGTATGTGTCATATAGTAAATGATAATAAATGCACATATGGGATTTAAGAGCCATATAGAAGGGCATAATGATTATAATAACTACCCTATAGTAACAATTATGTAAAATAGTTTATTTATTTATTTAGTTTAAGAAACTAAATAAATAAATAAAATAGTTTATTGTTTAGTTACTTATTTAGACAATTACTTTTGCTTGTATCTAGAGAAATAATTAGGAAATAGTAGAGCAAAAAGTTATAATGATCTAGTTCTTATTAATCTTACTACAAAATAATAATAATAATAATAATAATACGAGTAATCAAATAAAATAAATAAATCATGTCAAGAAGAAGTATATGAGTAGTGGTAATACTTAGTGGTATATAATTTCGTTAAATTAATGCCAGGACATCTTTGTTTACATACATCCCAGCAGGAAAATATGTTAGTGTTTCGTCCCTGCAGGCCTTTGTGAATGTCAATTCAATTGTTATAAACAAATATTAACGTTCCAGTAAAAAACGATCAAGTACTTCCAAAAAAGAACATTTTTACCACTTCAAAAGTTGAACTAAGTGCATATTTTAAACTTTTGTGGAAGCTAATAATAATACCTTAAAAAAAAAAATTAAAACAAATATATTTTTAGCATGAAAAAAGGTTAGTAGTTTCTAAGATAATTCAAATTAAAACAATTTTAAAGCATTTTTATTATTACCTTTCCGAAACAGTTTCAAAACATATTCCACTTTGTCTTCTATAAAAATTCCTCAAAGAAAGCCTCGGCTTCCTTAAAAAAATCCGGTACCAATTCTTGTTTCCCTTGAATTAGATGCAAAATAGAAAGTGTATTATGACTCATTTATTAACTTTTTCATTACAAACAGAAATATTTTTAATTGCGAGACTTACTTAGCTCAAAATCATTAAGTCTTATTTTAAGTGTCGTTAATGAAGTTAATCCGCATGTCTTTTTTTTTAAATTAAATTTCAGACTCTTTTGCAATATTATTTCACATAAGAGAGAATATTTATTTAAGAGCAAGTTCTTGCCTTCGCGCTTCTTTTTGAAGATGGAGGAAAGAATGCTGGAATGCGAGTGGCACCCCTTGTGGCTGCTAAATAAAATACTCGTATTTTAGAATGTCTTTTTAGCCTCTCAACAACACAAATAAATAATGTGGTTACTTCAATTTGGTATTCAATTGTTATAAACAAACAATAAAGGGTTTCCAAAAAAGAATATTTTTACCACTTCAAAAGTTGAACTAAATGCATATTTTGAACTTTTGTGGAAGCTAATGATAATAGCTTACTAAAAATTAAAACAAATATATTTTTAGCATGAAAATTGTTTAGTAATTTCTAAGATAAATAAAATGTAAAAAAATTCAAAGCATTTTTATTATATTTTAATAATTCTAACACAAAATTTTTATTAAAAAATTTTATAAACATAGTTTTAAGAGAAGTACTTCAAAAGTAATGAACAGGAAGCTTTAAAGAATAATATCCTACCAATGGCAACTATGGGTCCAAAAAGGAACTTCTGCACCTACTTTTCAGCAAGAAGTACTTCTTCTCAAAGACAACACAATGTAAAAATCATTACTTTTTGAACGCTTTTTCAGTTCCTTTTTCGCTGGGGTCCAGAATATAAAAAAATTATTTCGATTCTAATTCATCACCTGCTGGGTTATCAGTACTATTGAAATACTGATTCCCCAGCCGGAAAAAGAAGTGCTAAAAAGACATTCTAAAATGCTTTATTTTGATTCCATAAGGCATGTCACTCCAACGCCATTTCTTTTTTACACAGGCAAAGCCTTCCCCTTTCCCTCTTATATAAATAAATAAGCTGCCTTATGTGCAATGTTCATAGCAAAAACTTTGCTTTCCTGGTAAGCTGGCAGGTATAATTGGAAACAAAAAATAAACTATTTATTTTTTGCCTGAATAACTAGTTATTTTTGTTCGACTTGTCCATAAATTCATGTAGTTATTTTTTGACTAAATGAAAACAAAAATAAAAAAACAAAAAAATTTTGCCGTCAATGAGACTCGAACTTGGACATACACTAACCATTCGTTTATACTGACTAACGTCTTACTCAGTACACCATCTCGCACATAGCATCCTAAGCGACAAAATCTCTATTTAGTTTAAAATATCTTTTTAGACATTTTGTTATAAAAAATTAACGGCTTCAGAATGGGGTTGTACCACCAACCCTCTGGTTGTTAATCCGACGCTCTAGCCAACTATTCCACGTGATTGCAGTATTACTGTGCTTTTATACTATTGAGTACTTATTAATGTAATACAGAGTAGGCAAATAATAATGACCCCTCATTACCAAGAAACTACTTTAATAAGTAGTTGTTATTACCGAAAACCAAAAAGTTTTTGCTGGGTTATTACAAAAGAGTCTGAAATTGAATTAAAAAAAACTACCTTCATTAACGACACTTAAAATAAAACTAAAAATTTGCGAGACTTGCGCGATTGTGCAAAGTATTCACAAAGGCCTTCAGGGATGAAGCAATGAAATATTTCCTTTTGGGTCGTTAATAATTTAAAATACATATGCCTATAAGAACATTCATCAAAATACTCTAAAAGGATTTTAATGCTAAGAGAAACAAATAAAGAAAGTACATTCTTATAAGTGTTGCCAGCAGGTGAGGAAAAAGAGGCCAAATAAAACTTTAAAAAAAGTAAAAAATGGCCTCGAAAAATAAAGCCCGAAAATAGTTAACATTTCTTTTTCAATTTTAAAACCCATTTTTTATCGTTTTTATTAGTTTTTTATATTTTTTAAAGTTATTGTCTTAAATTTTTAATTAAAACACAGAAGGGCTGCCAGAAAAATGGCCCAATGAAAAATCGTCCAAAAAAAGCACATACAAATTTGGGTAATATATATTTTATGTGAAAAACTGTCCAATTTTTTGAAGTGATTTTTCGTCATTTTTAAAATACAAGTCCTTTTTGATTAAGTATATTAAAAAATAATAATTTTAATAATCGATTTAGTTAGTCGATAAAATTAGATAAGTTATTTGTGATATGGAGAATGTTGAATAAAAATAATCTGGATTTTTTGGTCGAATAAATACGTAAAAATATTTAAATGGATGATTCTGTAAAAATAAAATAAATAATAGCAAATCAGAAATTATTTCTTTCATTTTTGACATACTAATATTTTTGCTTTTTTAAGGCGATTTTAAAAATGAAAAGAGGCTAGAAAAAATCTAGAAGCTAAAACGAAAATTTTGAGGCCAAGAGTAAAATAAAAAGGCTAGATTTAGCTTTTAAAAAGGCTAAACTGGCAACACTGATCCTTATATATATTATAAAATTGAGGTGTATATTAATATGTTTCTAAACGGTGGAACAGATTTTCACGAAATTTTATACAAAGACAGTATCTGGAGGAGTTTATAGGATACGCCACACTCATTTTGTGTATCCCTAAAATCAAATATGATATTTAATTTTTCGATCGGAGCAGGGGTAGTGGTACCCCCCAAACAAATCAAATATTCTGAAAGGCATATCTAATAAACTATTATAGAGAGAGCCCTCAAATTTTGTTGGAAATACTTTCTTATCATATTGCAATGATGAAATGAAATGACGGATAGATCTAGGGGTAGGGAAAGACCCCATATAAATAAAATATTAATTTTCATATATATAAAGGAGTACTGCAATAAAAGTAATTAAAAAAGTGCTAAAAATGATTTTCATATCAAATTTCGAATAGGTTGGGTAGGTCCAGGGGAAGTAGCTGTCCCCCTGTAAAGTAAAAATTAGTTATCGCACCAAATGGTATAGAAAATGTATTGGAAAAAGCTAATAAATATAAAATAATAAACCTGAATTTATTTATAATTCTAGGAAATCATTTGGAAAAAAATGCATAGATAAAAAAAGAAAAAAAAAACATTGTGATTGCTTTAAATCACATGATACAGAATAATTAAAGACTAAAAGTGCAGAAGAAACAGAATTATAACATTTGAAATTTAATGATTTTCTAAAAGAGGCAAAAACAAATGTGTATCATTCAAACATTAAATATTCCAGAGTTTTTCCATAAAAGCGAACTAGGGGACGAGTGATATAAATTTTACACTTCACTAGAAAACTTCAAAAGAAAAACTTGTTATCAAGGTTAAAGTAATAATGACAAAAAATATAATAAAATAAGAAAAATGTTATCAAGGTTAAAGTAATAATATTACAGAAAAAATATTACATAAATATATATATATATATATATAAATATATATATGTGGGATTTTTATATTATTAAATCCCTGCGATTTAAGCTTGATGGCTTTAATCAATTAAAACACAATTTATTTTGATTAATAAATTATAATGTCCACAGTTTATTTCAAATTATCAAACTTAAATTAAAATATTCACTTCACTTTATTTTAGTTTTATAATTTATTAGAGTTTGGCTACTGCTGGTTTTAACTCAATTACAACTTTTAACTTCAACTTTAGAGCAACTCTTCTGCAACTCTTCGGCAACTATTTTCAACTGCAATTTACTTCAACTTTATAAAACTCTTCTGCAACTAACTCAATATTCTCTTTTATTCCTATTTACTATTTCTCGCTATTTCCCTACAGCTCCAGAAACTTCTTAGCGAGCGAAACCTATATTTGTCCCTTTCCTGTGCATGGTAAGTCCGTTTATAAAATTAAAGAACGTCGTTTAGAATATTCGTTCTACGTTATAAGATGTCTCGTCCATATTTTGTCTGTTGCGTACGTGACTCGTCACTAGCTCCGTCGAGAATGTTCTGTCCGTTAACCCTTTTCTTACCAACATCTGCCAGATCTGGTGACGCGACCAGGCTCCAATCCCACATATATATATATATATATATATATATATATATATATATGACATATATATGTATACATGATGCATGTATGTATGCATGTGTGTATGTACATGTATTTATACTTATCAACTTAGAACAGTATTAAAATTAACATATACAAAGTTTTGTAAAAATCGGTATAAGGACATGCCTACCTTTCATAATCCTGTAATTAAATAATAACGTATTTTCATCTTAAATACTGGTTAAAATTTTACCAAAATATTATTATGTATGAGCCTGCCAATTTTAAAATTATTCGGAACAGGGTCACCACTACCTCTCATATATCCTGAAAATAAAAAAAACTAATTTTCAGCAAAAATACTGATCAGAATTTTATAAGAATAGAAAGAGGTGTCATAGAAAATTAAAACATGGTACACATATTATTTGGGACCCCAGGCAAATATATATAGTTTTGTACCTACATTTTCTTTACAGTAACTACACACAAAAAACAAATTAATTGGAATTCGTTCTTTATTATTAAATTTTATTAAGATGTAGGAGATTTTATTCAAATTATTAAAAAAAAAAAACTATAACTGTAAAAGTTTTTCTTCGTTTAGTATTGTAAATACATCAATGGGGTTGAATTATGGTCCTCACTTAAACTTGCTTAACTAATTTGAAAATGACAATCGAACTCAATTTATCATTATATCTTTCAATTCCAAGTATTAGTTATGACAACCAGAGCTCTAAACAATTAAAAAAGTACATTGATAAAAAAATTCAATAAAATAAAAATTGATTTAAAAAACTATTTAAGACCAAAAGTCACGGAAAAGAAAATATAAAATTTAATCTTTTTTTATAAATGTAGGAGGTAAGTCTGTTGCATTTATTTCTATATATTTGTTAAGGTCTGTATATTTTAGGTTTCAAAACAATTAAATCAAATGAAAATGTTTCAAAAGTCTATTCTCCTAAGATCAAGAAAATATTAAAAGCCCATGTTTTTCAACCCATTATATAGACGTCTGTCACTTATTTATGTTACATAATACTTATGTTCATGATGTGCAATATTAAATATAAATATGTCGATTCCTAGAGTGGATGAGGGATACGTGAGTTAAAGCAAACAATGTTTATTGTATGTAAAAGATATTCCTTTTAAGATTTTGCGGATGCTTCAAAATTCGAATATATGATGTTTTGCGTTCAGCAAGTCCTGAAGTATGTCCGTAAAGTAATGTTTTTACTATCGTTTAATATACTAGTTGTGTTTTGCGTTCTAGTACTTTTTAGACTAAGACTTTCATATTTTATACAATTGTATATTTTAATACCTTTTATAAAATAAAATATTGGATTTAAAAAAAAATTGTTGTCACAACCGATTTCAATACGTTTCATGGAATTGGTTTTTTGAAACAGTTATATGTACTATAAATTTTCAGCAATAAAATGGTATTTGTAACCGATTTTAAAATAGTTCGTGGAACCGAATAAATTCCATTGGCAAAAAGTTCGATTGAAACAACGAATATATTATCTCTATGTAATTAATTTGCTTAAATTTGTCTGCTCTTGTGGGCCCCGATCCAAATGTTTATTAGTTTTTAATCTTATATTCAATTTTAAAGTAATCCCAGCAAAAAAAAAACATCTAAGGAAGTCAATAAGATTCTGAACTTACGATCCAGAAGTAGGGCAAATTCGTATTATTTCCAATGAATTTAACATAGGATAATCAGTGGAAGATATTCTCTTTTTTGATACATATTTACAGAGTAGGAAGTCGTGTTCACGATATCATGTAAAAATTATTTTTTTTTATGTTCTTTTCTCTCAATTCAAGGAAGTTACTTTTAATTTTTATATAAACCAAATATTTTTTTATTTTTAAAAAAAATATGCAAAACAATATTTTTTCATTTGATTAAAACAGTTATTATTAAGAAACAAGTATTTGTATATTCTCAACGCTTTATTTCTTAAAAATTTATCTGAATCGCTTTTTAATAACACTTAAGCACAAGTAATGAAAATGTACTTCCTTAAAAATTACTCCTATTTATTTTTGCTGAGAATATTAATTAATATAATATAAATTTAACAATTCTTAGAATTTTGAGTAAGAAAAAAAGTTTTTGAATTTTTTATACCCTCCAGCACCTTTAGTTTGTCGTTTCGTGTGTAACACCAAGAATAAGAAATAATCATTTAAGACCCTATAAAGTGAATATATTCTTAGCCCATATGAAATTCTGATTCATTTGAAATATGTCAGTCTGTCTGCCCCTCTATGGGTATCATTCTCATGTCCAAACTACTAACCAGATTGTTTGTTGTTTTTCTAAGCAGTTTGGTATTTAAAATCAGCAAAGTCGGTTTAGTAGAAAAAAAGTTATTAAACTATATTTGGAAAAAAACTCTAACACTGACGATTTTTTATTAAAATTTTACAATTTAATTAATAAATTTTAAATTTTAATTGATCCAGTGTGACTAATACGGTTCACTTTATATTATTACAAAAAATTACCTAAATCGGACCAGTAAAAGAAAAGTTGTAGACTAAAATATGATTTTTATGATTTTACCACAAAAGTCGCCATCGCTTTACTTAACCAGAATATACACAACAACATTTGTAGACCCACGAATTAAAAAAAAATAGGATCATTAGAAAAATGTGAAGACAAAAGAAAGGACGAAAATTATTGATTATAATTTTTTTCAAAAATATGATACTGTTTAAAGGGCGAATTTGACACTCTCTGACAGAAAAATCTTACATATTCTGTTACGTTTCAGCCCGTCTAGACGTAACATAATATGTAAGATTTTTGTGTCAGAGAGTTGACACTCTCCTCCCCCTCTGAGAGAATTATTGCACGTGTAGATTCAAATATTAGTTTTATAAGATGTATTATGACATTGTTGTGATGAGATTTCTCTACACAACCACCTTATAAGATGAACTGTCAAAAAATACACATATATGAAAGTTTGTTTATGTGTGTGCATATGTATTTTGGAAATTACTAAAAAAAAAAAAAAATGTTTTTTATAAAATTATTTATTTTAGTGTTTGTTTTACATGTTAAAAAATGTTAAAAAACATTTTTATAAAAATTGTGCTAAAAAAGTGCGAATTGCTTAAATAAAAAGGACATGTTTACTCTGTGACTGATTGAAAATAATTATATCTTATAGGATTTATTAGAATACGTGTACCCCTTATTTAAGATTTAACATAATATAAACAAAATTAATACTCTCTTCTGCCGGCGTTATCTTACATATTTTATCAACGTTAATCTCAGTTGTAGACCTGGGGTATAGATGAGCTGTTATGAGAGTGCCTGTGTGTGTATTCCCTTCAATATCAATGCTGATAACTGTTGGCAGATTTGACGATTTATCGACAATTTGACGATTTCTGGTGTTAAAAATAGCGTGTTGACGATCTGACGATTTTTGCCCTAAATTTGACATTTTTCTTAAAATTTTTTATATATTTTTCTCTTCAAAGTAAATTAATTCATACATAAATAATAACAATTAAATTAAAAGTCTTCTCAAAATTATAAAAGTAAATTGTTAATTTATAGAAAATATTTACTCTGACATTTATTCTACTACAAAAGGTCAAAGCCCTTTTTAATTCTTATAACAAGATTTAATTTCATAACCCCTTTTTTTATATCTGCAATTGTCAAATTCTGTTTCTCTCTCTTTAAAATGTTACGTGTGGAGCAATAAGAAATATATTGCGCAATTTGTTTCGCAATAAATGTTTAAACACAAAGTTGTGTTAAACATTATTTAAGATAAGCTGTCAAATTTATATTTCATTTTTAATATTTTGCTCTCTATAACAAAAAATTGTGCAAAATGAATTAATATTATTTTAAAGACACGAATAAAAAATAAAAATGGGGAAAAATTTAAATTTTCCGTAAATAAGGCAATTTCAAATTTCAATTTCTCATGTACGTGATCTGTATCCGTTAACATAAAGTTGGATATAAACAAAAAGATCTCAGTTCTTTTTAAACAACTTTTCAGGAAACATAGTAAACATGGTAAACATTATTCATAATTTTGATATGCATATCTTCCGACTTATTAAAGTACAATAAAAAATTAAAGTACAAAATTTCTTTTTGATTTAAAATATAATCATAAAAAATACAAAAAAAAAAAAGCACAGAAAATATCCATTATCATAAAAAAAAATTTTTAATGCTGGCGATTTATTATTGATTTCAAATAATCAATTTGACGATATTTTCATAAAATTTGACGACCTAGCACCAATTTTATCTGAAAACTACGATGCTGATACACATAGCGGCATATAATTATTGTTTGTACATGTTAGTCTTTAGAAACGGATGATTAATTTGAGCCCATGTTCAAATCTCACTGAAGGCAAAAATTTTTCGTTGTTTTTTTTTATTTTCGTTTAATATCGAGACAACGCGAAAGTACATATTTTTGGGTACATCTAAACACAATAACTATTTTGAAAAACTTGAATCTAAATAATTTTCAGAATATTTCTGAAATTAATTTTTTGGACTAATGTAAACTCTATTTATTTATTTACTACAAAATTTATAATAAAAATGAGTTATGAAACAAATGAAAAATTTAGATACTAACATCTAAGATTTTCCACCTTCTATGGAAAAATGTAGGAATTTTATTTTTATAACGTAGAAAGAAAAGGGATTTTTTTCAATCAGCGTAGGGAGTTTTAAAAATACTGCTGGCAATACTGATTTAGATTAAAATGTGTGGTAAAGACATAATAAAAGATTAAATATATATGTGAATTTGATGATAATAGGCATATGAACAGATTTATTATAAAAATATACTACAAACACGTAAAAATGTACTTTGAATGTAAAAGAACAAAACAAAAAACTTTGATGGCCGAAATTAATGTGACCAACATTATAAACAGAATCGGTTTTGAAAGTTTAATTTATTCTGAATAAAACAAGTAAGAAATTTATAGTTATTAATAAATGTAATTTTTATTTTTATAAAACATACATGTTTATAATATTATATTGATATATTGATATTAACATTTATATGTGATTTATAAATGGGATCCTCATAAAATTTGGCACTTTGCTTTCTACTTATATATACACGTTAAAGTGATTTTCTGAGAACTATTAACTATTTTTAATAGGATTTATTATGTCAAAACAATTATTTGTTCCAAAATTTGTTAAGATAACTTCAAAATTGTAAAATCTACTTTCTTTATAAGGTTTACATGAAATGAAAATAATTATGGAATTTTGGAACGGCTGTTCCCATTTCAATGAAATCTCTAGAGATATAGGCGAGTTTAAGTTTTGAGCTTCTACTATATATACTTACAGATGGCGGGTCCACAGCGCCCCAAAGTTGGACACCTCGGATATAAATTTTTTTAAAAACGATCCTGATTCCTTATATCTGAACCAATTTTATATAAAAGGATTCATTGTCGTATGTATATTTAGTTTAAGAGATATTAGGCTTCAAAAATTAAAATTTTTACTCTTTCGGCTGTCTTGGTGAAGTTTTTTCGTTATGTCGGCTTCTAATTTCACCCGATTTGTTGTTTCTTTGCTACAAATAGCCTAATTGTGTAAAGAAAAATTATTGAAAAACATATTTACGGAGTCAAAAGTTATAGGCATTTAACTTGAACTTTGAAAAAAAGTCGATTTTTTCCGTTTTTTTTTTTTTTTGCCAAAAAAGTGGTCACATTCTTTTTCTTTTATATAAAAATTTTCATATCATAAAATTTATATTTTTCTTAAAGATAACTTTATTGTAAATTGTATGAAGAAAAATAAAATTGTAAAAACTTTAATCTTGCGAGAACCAGGTTCTCCCAAATTCCAAATATTTTTTTTTATGATTTTTCAATTTTTACCTTAATTTTTCAGATCGCAAAGCAGGAACTACAAAAAATTTATATTTTTTACGTAGTGTAATGCGCTTTTAATTTTTATAGAATTATAGAAATTTTTTCTCCCCAATATCGGTTGGGAAGATTACCAGAATTGACGGATTTCTGTTTATAAATCAAAAAAAAAAAAAAAAAGCTCAGTTCCAAACTAAGCATCAAAAAGCCTAAATAGTTGTGAAATTTAACTAAAAAATATATATTAATAAAAAAGATTAACAATTAATAATACCACAAAATTTCGAATCAATCCTTTTTCGATATCTTCTTGCAAAAAGTTTTCAACAAATTTTTCTATTATAAAAATGTTTATATTTATTTAAAAAGAAGACAAAATTTCCTAAACAATGGGGTTTAAAACGTCTACATCGCCATTTTTTGTGTGTGCAATTAAAGGATTCAAATTTAATAATTTTCAGTAATTTGATTAATTTTGCTTAAAATTACATAGTTGGTAATGCCGTACGTGATAATGCCGTAACAAGAAATATTTTATTAAATCTAAAGATTTTCTTTTTTTTAGCATATTGCTAAATTAATATCGTTTATTTAGATTCGTCAGAGAGAAAAGGAATACAAATTATATATCATTGTTTAGGAAACTTTATCTTCTTTTTAAATATATATATTTCTTTATATGATACGAAAATTTGTTGAAGACATTTTGCAAAAATATATGGAAAATATATGGAAAGGATTGAGTCACCAAGGCAGAATGAAAAGTAAAAATTTTAATCTTTGAAGTCTAATATCTCTTAAACTAAAAGCGATAAGATATATATACGATGACGTTTTTTTTGTATAAATCGACCAGTAGGATCTTCCTATATATAGAGATCTATCAAATCAATTCAGATATAAGGAATGAAGATCGTCATTAAAAAAATTTTACATCCGAGGTGTCCAAATTTGGGACCATGTGGACCCGTCCACTGTAGGTCTATAAGGTTCAAGCTCAAAACTTCAACTCTA
The DNA here is from genome assembly GCA_932274085.1 of Protocalliphora azurea. NCBI lineage: Eukaryota > Metazoa > Arthropoda > Insecta > Diptera > Calliphoridae > Protocalliphora > Protocalliphora azurea. Next base: position 28,705,584 of record OW026521.1, on the reverse strand, counting down.
CTGTGACTGTGTGAGATTTCATTGAAATTGGACGTTCCGAAATTCCATTATTATTTCCATTTAATTTTTTGAATACCAATTTTTTGAAACCCCTTTTCAAAAAATCTCTTTAACGAAACATAAATCCCGTACAAATGATAGCATCAGGTTAATATTTCACACAAATCAGTTTACATAAATAAAAACCGCTGTGCCAAATTTTATAAGGATAGAACCATAATTGACCATAGCTCCCGTATAAGGCCCATTTCCGGGAATTACCCTAAAGTGCATAAATAACATAATATAATATGTATTTATGTTTAATAGAAATATACATTACGCTTAATACAAGTATCGTTCCACAATTGGCCACGGGTCTCATATAAGACCCCTTATTGCGTTTTTCATGCACTTGATGGTGTAGGGTATCATAAGGTCGTTCTTCACCGACTATATATTTCTCACTTGTTTCTTATTACAAATAATAAGTTTTTGATATTTAATAACAAAAATATACATTCATAAAATAATAAGCTGAAACTGCTTTTAGCAAGTCAATTATTCCTATTAAGTAATCGAAAGGATATTTAAGTTTTCAGTTTAAAGTTTTAAAGTGGATTTCAAAAAATTTCTATTTAATAATAAAAATAATAAATATGATTGAAATATTTTTCTAGCACAACTGAATTCTTGAATAAAAAAAAAAAAAAATAGTGCAGGTGGTTTTTGGAACTTGGAATAAAATGTAAAAGAATAAATATGCACATTTACAATTTTTTAAGTTCTTTTTTTTTACAAGTTGGATTTTAAATCATTGATGTGTGTGTGCTGAGTGCAAAAAGTTTATTATTAAATTTATTTCTTAGGACTTATTTAAAAAGGAAACTAATAGCATGGATCAGAGACAATAATTTAAAAATGTAACAGCTACTAAGAGAAATGTATTTTTGTTTATCTTTTTCTTCCAAGAAGTTGTTTAAATATTTTCTTAAATTTAGCTCAACAACTTTCACTTTCATTCCTTCTCTCTCCAATAATAAGTTCATTAACGACAACTGTCATTTTAAATTCTCAATTAATGCTTTGTTGAAATACGATTATTTAAAGTTCAAAACTTACCACATCTTTAGTACATTTGAACTAGTAATGCTCTGTACATACATTTACTTTCTTGATTGATTGGTCATGCCACATGTTTAACGTGGCATAAAATTAAATGGCGATAAAAAGAAACCAGTAGCAACAGTAACTAAATAAGATAAAAAGTTGATAGAACTTTAAGTTCACACAAACAAAAATGACAGTACATAAAGACTATTAGCACTAATACAAGAAAAACTTGAAACACGCAAACAAACACAAATTTAATCACCCACATTCTATGAAAATCCTTGTAGAGAAACATATGTATACAGTTGTAGGTAAATAGTTCAAAGAAAATATGAAAACTTTGGCTATTAGACTTAGAGGTTTGCTGCGAATTAAAGAATTTTAGATGACTTAAAGTTTAATGTTGTTATTTTATTATTAATTAATATATTGAAGTGTATTATTATTTTTACTTTAAGCTGTCAACGAGTCAAACGTTTTGTAAGATTTTGTTTTAATAAAATTAATAAGACTTGGGGAATAAGGGACATCACATAGTGCACCGTGGTAAATTCCATCCAAAAATCATTAACTCTATTATTTCTCCATATAAATAATTTAAAAAAATATATTTTTTTATTCACAAAACAAATTTCTTATGTATATCAAAAGGCCGGATAAATGAGGACAAAGAAGATTTATGATGAATTCATATTTGATAAATATCAAAATAATTTAACTAGTTTAAACGTAAGATATAGTTATATAAGCTTTCCAATGTTATACGTTTCGTAAAAATCGCTTAAGTAGAAGAAGAAATATAGGCAATTTACTTTACATATAACGCATACAATCGAAAATAATTTATATTGTTGAGAAATTTTTAAAATATTATAATATTTAATACATTTATCAAAAAAAAAAAGAAATAAATAAATAAAAATAAATAAATAAATAAAAAAATAAAAATTTAACTATATAATTTAGTATAAAATTAACAGTTTTGTGTTGCCCAAGGTTATCCCTTCTAATGCGGCCAACCCCTGTATGGTTGTTTATTCCGTTTTATTATTAGATAGGATACATACATATACGTTTTTACTTTAATTCATTAAGATAAATTAATTAATTTTATAATTTTACCTCGAAATTTACGCGAAGTAAATAAATGAGTTATCCAACTTAGTTAGGTCGACTAAATTTTGAGTAAAAGTTAATTGCATATATAAAAAATTTATATTATGAATTTCATTTTAAAAATTGCTCCCTATTTCCAAGAATCTACACTAAAATTAATATTGCATTGACTAAAACACTTAAAATATATTTTTTGGCCGATTCTATATCAATTATAACAGCGCTAATATTACATCATTCATATTTTAAAAATGTTGAACTTTAAAAATATGAAAAGATACTCATTTTAAGTGGTTACTAGAAATGCTGTGATAACAAGAGTAGCAGGTAGTAGCAGCTGAATTTTTCTGATACTAACTCATGATACTTAGGAGTATACTTTCCTCTTTAGACTCAACATCAGAAAAATATTGAAAAAGTATCTGGTCCTTTAAATTTGGGTTTAAAATTTTCGTGTTGATAAAAGTAACTAACTTTTCTACAGTTCATAAATATACCAAAAAATAATTTTGTGACCAGTATTATACATGAGAAGATTAATAATAAGCCAATAATTCAAAAAAAAATTTCAAAATTTTTAAAAACCTACAAGTAGCAGAAATACATAGCATACTTTTATATAAGAATTTAAACAATAAATATTAAAGTTGACGATGTTATAACTACGAAACTAGATGCCTTAAACGCGAAAAAAAAAGTTACGACTCATGCTATCTAAAGTGTTGCCTTTCAAATATAGTAAAAACTTGTAGCGAACATGTCAAAACTTTAATTTGCTTGACTGTGCTCAGGGAAATGGGCTGGTCCTTGTTTGGCCCTTACACTAATTTAAAATAAAATATTGAAATGAAAATGGTAGTTTCTTTTAGTTATCTAGTGTCGCTATGTTTCGTCAATTAAAGTATACAATTTTAAGTTGCATATTGCAGACAATTATTTAATTAATATTTAGATTTGTAAATTGTTAAGTTAATTGTTATACATATTAGAGTAGAATAAATTCATATACTAGATGTTTAAAATAAATCAATGCATTTCTTGTAGTTGTAGATTTTTCTTTTCGAAGATTTGGGTCATTAGAATGAATTGTATAAAGTTAAACTATATCAGTTAAATATTACAAATAATAATTCAAAATTTTACATGACTTCACAATTGCTAAAATTTTAAAAATCAATTTTAATAATATTTAATATTGATGTACAAATTCAGATTATTTAACCAAATGTAAGTTATTATTTAAGATTAAAATAAAATTTGTTTTAGTTATTTTCAAATACTCGGAAATAAGAGGCATTAAATTAGCTTTAATTTAAAAATATAATGTTAGAAGAATTACTTTCTTGTACTTTCTGTATTAAAACAAATCAACTTATCACAAACAGGAAATGAAATGATATTTCATTTAATTTAAGCGTTCTCTTTTCCTTATGACTTAAGGAAAGCAGAAAAATAAATTTTAAAGGATTTAAGGATAGAGTTTGTATTTTGAAGATTTACTTTATAAATTACTAGCGGTGAATGTAAATGTTATCTTTCATTGTGTTTGTGTTCGTACACAAAAATTGCCTTGCAAATAGAATCCTGGAAACAAATGCAGACTTTAGGGGGACTCCTATCAGGATTCCCATATTCAAAAAACAATTTTAATATGTAAGGGACTTCAATCCTAAATCCCATATTCAAAATCAGTTCATGTCACGACCAAATAATATTTCAAATAAAAAGTTATAAGGAAAAAGAGAATCCTTAAATTAAATGAAATATCACTTCAATTCCTGTTTGTGATGCGTATTGAATAGTATCTGAATAAATTTTACTTCGAAATAGTTTAAATACAGAAAGTACAAAAACAAAATTTTTTAAAGGAAAAATATTTTTCTAATTCTTCTTAACATTAAATTTTAAACTTAATACTAATTTAATATCTTTTATTATTTAAAAATAACTAAAATGTTTGTCTAAAAAAAATCTTATTTTAATCTTAAATAATAATTTAAATTTGGTTAAATAATTTGAATTTATACATCAATATTAAATATTATTAAATTCGATTTTTAAACTTTTAGCAATTGTAAAGTCATGTTAAATTTTGAACTATTATTTGTAATATTTAACTGACATAGTTTAACTAAGAAAAGAAAAATGTACAACTACGAGAAATGCAGTAAGCACTTCATTCAAGTAGGTTTTACGTATTTATTAAATATTAATTTTAAACATCTAGTGTCTGAATTTAATCTGTTCTAATATATAAAAGTACTTAACAATTTACATATTTAAATATTAATTAAATAATTGTCCACAATATGCAACTCTAAATTGTATCATTTTATTGATGAAACATTTTCATTTCAATATTTTATTTCAAATGAGTGTAACGGCCAAACAAGAACCAGCCCATTTCTCTGAGCACAGTCGAACAAATTAAGGTGTTGGCATGTGCGTTATAGATTTTATCAAAAATCTAATTTTCATTTTAGTATTTTGGTCCGGAAGTTATCAGTGGAACCGATCGCGAAAATGTTGATAATGAATCTGTATATCCCAAACTACTAAACAGATCGAGTATCTTTGAGAATTGTAAAGGAGGACCTAAGCTTTCAGAAAAATTATTCTGTAGTCACCCTGTAATAATACGATATAAGCTACAGAGTGTCAAAGTTGACCACCTCGAGTATGAAAAAGTTTAAAAAAAATCGTAATCTATAAATCAAGTTCGATTTCTAAAACTTAAGCACCCTTGTAAAGAATTTGATGAGGTAGATATATATAGTTGAAACGATATTTGCTCTTCAATTTTGAAATTTCCTTTATTTGCCTAGTCTTTATCTGTCAATATGGTCAATTTTTGGCCAAGATATCTGGATTTAAATCGTTAAATTTGTTTAATTTGGAAATACATGTTAACAATATGTATATATTATATTATGTTTATATTTATTACATATTTAAAAAGTGGAAGATGTTTTGCTTAAAAAAAAAACGAATTAAATTCTAGTATTAATAATTTAAGAAAAGAAAAAAAAAAAATGATTTACCCGCTGAAGCTATTAAAATTATTTTTATTTCGTGAAAAGGATCGTTGTCTTTTTAACACATTATATTAAAAATATATTAAAAGAAATTAATTTAAATATGTTTCTGTGCACTTAAAAAATATTATTCTAAAAATTTTGCTATTTTCATAAAATATACTCTTTTTACTACATTTTTGAGCGGGCGGGAAATAGTTTAGTATCAAATCAAGCAACGTGTTTATTATTATTATTACTATTATTATTATTATTTTTTTAGATTTGAAAAATCTCGCTTGAAGTTTTTTCTAGCCCCACACCATTTTTAATCAATGCTGGACGAAGGGTGCAGCTCTCCATGAAATAAAAACTTCTCTGTTATTCACTCTTGAAGCCTTGTCTTCCGAAATGTGTGAAAAAAAAATATTTTTTTTATTAAAAAATTTTGAGAAAAAAGTCTTCTTAAAAAAAAATAGACATTTTTCATAACCAATTTAAAGTTTTGACTTTGTTAATTTTTCACGGGTAGACGAATTGAGATAATGCAAAAAATAATGTTTATGTATTATGATATTGGGAATTTTAGGATATTTTTAAAAAATTCACTTTTTTAATACGGAAATTATTTGAGAAAACTCAAAAAAAAAAAAAAAAATCAAGGCAAAAACTCAAGGAAAAATATCAATAATTTTAAATTCAAGTGCAAATATTTCTTTTTTATCTCATTAAGTTCTTTTAAATGGTACCTAATTTGTAGAAGTTACGATTTTTTGAAAATTGCTCATACTCGAGGTGATCAACTATGAAACCATTATCTTATGTTATTACAAGATTTGATCCCTTCAGCAGTTTAGAAGATACAGAATTTTTTCGATCGGTCACAGTGCATCATAGGGTTAACACTAAAGTAAGATTGGTATTATTGGTATTATATATCTAATATACAAATTATTTAGTTTCTAAATTTCTTGTTAAATTTTAAAAGACTTTAAATTTGAAATTAGTTCTTTTTTATTTTTATTTTAATCCTGAAAGATTATACACATATTTATAACGAACTTTGTAAAATCTACGATGGTTATTTTATATTTGTATACACATATGTATGTAACTTTAATTTGTTTACATGTATAGTTTGTTATTAAAAAAAAACAATGCCAACGATAAGGTGTAATCTTGCAGCATTAATTACAATTTCATAATAATTTTTCTACGACTTAATCTGTGACTAGCCTTACTAATAAGAATATCTGTCACCGCATGTTTGTTTTCCTACAAGAAAGAACTTGTCAATTTTTCCACTAAATTTTAGTTATAATACATGTTATCGTTTTCTTGTTACTTTCCTTGTCTAGACTTTAATTTAACTTGAATTATTATTAATATTATCTACAGGTCTCAGGTGTTAAAGAAGTTGAGCGTTCAAATAAAACATAACATAACAATTTGTATAGATTTGAAAATTTATAAAAAATCATCCCTTAAAGCTATTAAAATAATTTTTATTATACGAAAAGTTAGCGATCTTTTTAATAAATTACATTAAAAACAAATTAAAAGGAATTAATTTTAATATGTCATATTTTTTTTTTTTTTTTTTGAATAAAAGATAAAGGAATAAGTTATTATTAAAACTAAATCAACTGCTTGTAACATTACTTCTTCAGATTTTTCTGATCTATCATTTTGTATCAAAATTAATTGCTAACTAGATTTTTTTTAGGTATGAATCCTATAAAAATGTTAAAGTACTTCTAGGAAATTTTTCGCGGTATCTCTCTATAAGAATTTAAAATTAATAATCACAATTGAGAACTGCAAGGACCTTCTTAAATTCGCTTTTAACTTGTAATTCCCAAAATATAAATAATTAGTACTCTTTGGGACTAAAATAGCATTCCCAATTCTGGGTGCTGTTACTGTAATGACAAAATTATAAATCTGGCCAAAAAATGTTAAAAACACTGCTATCTGTCACGAGTGTTATGATCACTTGAGTTTACTCAGACTAAAGAAATAAAACAATCAAATACATATCTTACCACATTTTGAGTAAACTTGTCATATGGCAAATTGTTTTGTAATTCTTTATTGTTTTTAGTGCGATACTATTTGGGACCATTATCACGATTTTTCGGTATACAGAACTTGTACCTTGAGAAAAGTTTTTCAGTCTAATACAAAATATTGAAAATATTTTTATTTTTTTATTGAGGAGTTTTGATCACTTTTTGCCTCAGAGCTCTTCTTAGCTTTTTTAATAATTTTTTTCTTTTTTTTAGCTTTGATTGAATAAAGCTTAGGCGGGTCAGGGGGGTAGTAGTTGGCCCCCCATATTGGACATCTCTAATGCGATATTTCTTTAAAAAATGTATAAAAATGTATTCCTTATTAAATTTTTTCTCTCATTTTTAGACTCGTTTTTTTAGTTTTCTTTTTTTAACTTGGCGGGCTTAATATTGACCCCAAAATTATTTGAAAATAAACATCAGATTTCTTATAAAATTCTAAAAAAATTACATATCTCAGATGGCCAACTTTGGGTGGCCTACTACCCCCTGACCCGCTAAGAATCAGTACTCCTTTAAATCAACTTAAAAACACATCATTTCAGGCCATGTAAAATTTATAGAATTATTTCCAAAAAAGCGAGTTTTTACAAAAATTGTGTGTTATATTTTATTCGAACGCACACTTTAGATATAAAAAGCTATTAAAAATGCGTGGCATAAACATGAAGAGCAAAGAAATAATAAATTTATATATATTTTAATATTTCATTGCAAAGTTTTTTCTGTCAGGGTTAGAAAATATTAATAAATTCACAGAAAAAAGTAAAAAATGATTTTAATTACTAAAATGCTTAATTCAATAAAAAAATTATTTTAATTTACACCTCTCACCAAAATATTTATATCAATTAATAAGAATTTTTCCAATTGAACACATTTAAAATTACAATTAAAAAATTTTTGAGAAAATACAAATTTAAACAAAGTGTTGATTGAATGAATCAATATAAAAAAAAAAATCGGTATTTTAATTATATGAATTAAGTAGATGATTGTGTGAAGCAATGAGTTAATTCAAAATATATATATGCACGTATATATGTACATTATTTTAATTTTCTTTTTCCTTATTGGCACTTTTTTAAAATTCAATGTTTTTATATTGACATTTGTTTTTATAATTTTAGAATTTTCTCTATCCTTTTGCTACTTTTACATCCATATTTGTGTCTCGTAGTAACTTCACATTATGCTAGTCAATTGTTCGTGTTGTTCTCACTTTCTGAATTCTATTCATACAAAGACAATTAGACTTATTTAGGATCATAATCTAGACTTAAAATGTTTTTTGGATATCGGGCCTTCGTCCGCGCTCAGGGGCTTTCAACTTTGGTGTATTTCAGACACCGAATTCTCTGCATATGAAAAGTGCAAAATCAAGCATTTAGTGGTGAAGGGAAATGAGAAAAAAGGGGGCTAAGTTGAACTTTAAATAGTGTCAAAAAAGGATGAATGTGAAAAAAAGGACAGAAAAAAGTTAGAATATTTTTTTAAATGTAAAATTTATTTTTATTTATATATATTTATATTCCCGTATAAATTCGACTAATTTTTGAAGAAAATCACTGTCAATTTCTTTATAGGCTTGCTTAATTTTTAGTTTTAACTCTGTTATTGTCATTATGGTTTCATTCAGTGCATGTCTTGCGTAAACTTTATGTGTCATGTAACTATAACGATATACGAATTTTGTTCGACCTCAAATCATTCCAATATCAGGAATATCAATCGTGATCATCCAAATTGATTTTTTTTTCATCAGAAAAGATTACTTTATTCCACTCATCTGTGGCTTCATTTTTAATTTTACTAATTTGCCGTTTTGTTGATTATTAATTACCTTTTGTTGGTTTTCGCACTCCGTGTTTCTACCCTTTCTTAAGAAAGCTTCGAATAACTTCTTCCGAATGGATAATTTTTCATCCACTTTCTCTGTTAGAATAGCCTTGATCACGAAAAAATTGAATTAGAATTTTTTCCTGATCTATAAGAAAAGTTCCTTTGGGTATCCTTTAAGCTGATAAAATTTTCCAATTAAAACAAAAATATTTCTAGTAAATAGTTATGTTGTCATCAGAAACTTAGCTTAAGTAAAAAAACAACTGAAAGAACTAAAACTGTTAAAATTTAATTTTTTTTTGCCATAATTTTTTTCGACTGCATTTATAAGAATATTCCACTGAAATGAGAAAAAAAAAACAAAAGCAGGAAACAAATATTTCTTACTTAAATTAAGAACCGTTACATCACGAGTTATTGTAACAACACAACATTGTTTTTGGTTAAGAGAAACGAATATACCTCAAAGAAAAACAAAAATTTTAAATGCGTTTGTAGAAATATGCACCAGTGTAGATATGTATAATTCCCTTTTTTGGATGATTCTTGAGGACTTTATAGTAAACTATAATATTGTTTTTCTTTTGTTAATTTTTTATTTTTAAACTTTTTTGGGAAGTAAAAGAACCTGGCTTTTTAACCGTATATATTTTTTATGTTTTGATCAAATAAAAAAAGAAAATTTTTAGAAAAAGTAAAATTATTTCCACTAAATAAGAAATATAAAATAAATACGAAGAGTTTTTTAATAATGTTTATGAAATAATTAATAAATTTTTGAGGTTTTTATCGATTCTATATGGGGATACCTCGTTTTGTTCTACAGAGAATAGGATTTAAAATTTTGTAAAAAATATGTCGTCTAGATTTCGAAAAACTTAAGCTACTTAAAAGCTACCTTCTTCTAGTTTCCAAGTTAATTTAAAAGTCTTACGCTACGATATCTTTAGTGTAGGAACTAACCTAAAAACGTTTTTTTTTTTCGCAATATCTCAAAATTACCACCCCTTATTGCGAAATTTTTTAAAATTGTGATATCCTCAAGAATATCTACAACCCAAATTAGATTGTTTTTCGAGTGCAAATAAAAGTGTCCTTTTGTGTAATCCATTTAGTAAGTCCATGAAATTAGTTAAATTATTTCTGATTTGGAGAATAAAGCGTCGCAGGCAAAATTTTTTGTTAAATGTTAACAATCCTGATTTTTTGTGTGAATAAATAACAAAACAAAATTTCTTAGATGGATGATTCTGTAAAAATAAAATTATTAATAGAAAAAAATAAATTATTTTCTTCGTTGTTGAAATATTTCTTACAGAAATACGTAATGCGGAAGCCAACAAAAGTTAATTAAAAATTAACAAAAAGGCAAATTAATAAAATAAAAGAAGAAGCCACCTACAATAAATTAAATGCTATTTGTGCAGTATTTAAAATAAATATTAAATATATTAAAAAAATAAAATTAAATATATTTTTGTAGCATTTAAAATAAATTTAAAACAGCAAAAAGTTGTTAACACTATGCTTGAATAAAACGTGCGTGTTTCTCAATTGTCTTTACTTTTTACTTTTTTAATGAGAATAATTGCTTTTACATAAAATTTTGTATTTATTATTATTATTATTATTTATTAAACATATTATGTTTATTATTATTATTTATTAAACGTGACTGGCTCTTATACTAAATAACTAAAATGTATAACGGACCATAAAAATAAATAAAAACATATGAAGATTTTTTTTTTTTTTTTTTTTTTTTTTTGACGAGTCCCGTCAATGCACAGTAGGCGTATGTATACTTTTCTGTGTACTAAGATTTGATTTTGAACTAAAATTAAGTAAGGAATATGAACAAAATTATTATAATTTGCTATTTTTATTTCGTAAGACTTGAACGTTTTAAATATTATTTGCTGAGAACTTTAAAATAGCTTTAAATATAATATTGGGATGGGGTATGTATACTTTTCTGTGCCACTGTACATTTGTTAACTTTGTTACCATAACATTGAAAAAATATAAAAATATTATTAACTTTTTTCGGGTAATACAATTTGTTAATTTGGAGTTTGTTGCTTTAGTTTTCTTTTACGTTTGCTGTATACATACTGAGGAAGCCATATTTGCTTGTTGCTGTATTTACTTGTTGCTGCTGCTGTTGTCAAATATGCCAGCTGCTAAAAGTTTTGAGTGTGGCATATGTAATGATTCCATTGGGAAGAGTCAAGGTAGTATAAAGTGTAACTCATGCGAGTCGCGGTTTCATCTTCCGTGCGCTAATGTATCGGAGAAGCAGCTTGCTTTGTTAAGAGAGAAACAGACATCATTCTCGTTTACTTGCCGTTCGTGTCTTAATAATACTAATGATAACTCCTTGCGGTATTTCTAACCGTGATATTGGTCAGGTTTTCTATATGAGTGGTAAGAGACTCATTTTAGTTATATTTAATAATGTATAATATAAGACCAAATTATGAAATCTTACTTCAAAACAAGAAATCTAAAAGTGTGTGTTATTTTTTGGGTGTAGATGTTGATAGTAGGGTGTATCTTAATGACCGCTACTATCCTGCTGTTTCCAATTTGAATGCTCTGTGCCGGAAGTGTCGGAGTTCCGAGTTCTGAATACTGATAGAGTTAAGGCTAAGCTGACTTTAGTAGATGGCAAGGAGGTTACTCGTGACTTGAGTGAATGTGCTGCGTTGCTTCATGGATACTATACTGCTCCTCATTAATTTTAATCTTTTACTTTTTTCTTTCTATTAATATTATCTACTTTAAATTAGTTTAAGGACTGTTTTTGATTTGCTGGAAACTTTTTTTCTAGTTTCAGTTTCCTCTTTATTTTGCCATTAGCCATTTTATAGGATAATACTTTTTATTTGATATCTATTTTTTCTTCTTTTTTATGTATTAGTTTTGATCTCAGTATTATTATTGATCTCTGTTTAGGTTTCAACGAAACCAAAATGGATAAGTATTCGTGGTGTAATGCTGACGAAGTGTGTAGAGGCATAGAAAATACGTATTTCATTCTGCTGGTGTCTAATTATAGTACACAAATTCTGCTTTAGTATGGCCAAACAGAGATAACAAGGCAATTTACGATTACAAACTTGTTTATGGTCCTTCGAACCGGACATCTATGATAGCGTTTACGACGCTAGGTTCAATCACTCTTTTACTTGCCCCAAACGCCTGGCGCTGCTAGTTGAGTCCCTCAAAATTGCACCCAGTGCAAGGCGGGCGCCATGTATCAACAAAACCAAAATAAATAAGACACCACGAATGCTGATGAAGTGTATAGTGGCACAGAAAATGTGTATTCCATTCTGCTTGTGTCTTATTATAGTCCACAAACTCTGCTTCGGTATTGCCAAACAGAGATAATAAGGCAATTTACGATTACAAACTTGTTTAATCTCTTTATTTAACTCTTGATAGCTGAATTTGAATTATGATTATTAATAGGATTTGTTTTTTACTTTACCATATTTTTTGTTTGTATTCAATATGTCAGTGAGTAATGAGAATATTGGTATCATTATAAGTGGTTGTGTTCCCTTGTAAAAGATTAATTTGATTTAATAAGACCTTCTGAGACCTGGTTAAAACTTTATGTATCAAGTTCGTCTGTCAATATTCCTGGTTATAACTTAGTCAGAAATGATAGTCTTAATGCACATGGTGTTGTGATTCAATTTTTATTGAATTTTTAAGTGGTGATATTAAGGTTCCCTGTGGTGTTGTTTATTTGCCCAGTGGTAATCTTGATTCCTTTGAGAGTATGCATTCGGATTTGTTATTGAGGTATTCTAGGATCTTTATTGTAGGGGATATTAACTGCAATATTTTTAATACAGCCAAGGCGTTTTTAGTTAGGTCGATATGTTTAAGGTGCAACGTATCAAAATTCCATAATTCCAAACCAATTCACTTCTATGTAAATCATGATTCGACGTCCTTGCTGGACTTCTGGCTGCTGAGTGATAGATCGATGTTTACCTTTTCAGATCAAGTGCAATGTCCTTCAATATTACAATATGCCTTAATTTTTGCTTCATTCTGTTGTAATGTAAATTGTTATCGGGATTTTTTTTCAGTATAGGGACTTCAATAGAATTAATTGGGATGGTATTACTTCATTTTTGATGAATTTTGATTTTACTGCTTGCTTTGATGATCAATCTTCAGTTTTTGAATTTGTGCCGGTTGTTAAGAGGGAGGTTCGGGTTAGTGTTTCCAATTGGATGTAGTCTAACTGTGTTGTGCTAGCTACTTCTTTTTTGAGAGTCATGCTGACAATATTTAAGGAAGACTGTCTGGAATATTACGTAGGATTTATTCGAATAGTATTTATTTACCTTGTTGTATTCGATATATGGATTATTTTTTGGATTAGAAGCTATATCTGGCATGTTGGCTTACATTTCTTCCAGATCGAATCGTATTGTAAATACCAATGTCAGATATATTTATAACGTTCCCAGGAGATCTCTCATTTCTGGATAGTTACAGGTTTCCTTGGATGTTACTTTAAACATTTTAAGCTTCTTAGAAGTCTGTTTTTTTTTCTTTAGAGTCCTTAAGAGCTTCCAGCCTTCTTAACTTTGTTCGCGGTTTCATTTTACTCATTCCACTAGAAACCCTCAAATAGTCATTCCAAGAATAGCTTGTAGTTGTTTTGGGAGATTTTTTCTTGTTAAAGTAGTTCGTTGCTGGAATTATTTACCTGTTGAGCTCCGCATATTTTCACATTCGAATAATGCATTTCTAAAGAATTTTTAGTGTTTTCAATATTTATGAGCTGCACTGATTTGTTTGTATTTATATAGCAACGAGTTGTTGGAAATATTTTGGTTTTGATTTGATTTTTCATCTTTTTTTTTAACATTTTTGCTTTCCATTTTTATAGGTAATTGTTTTTCATTGTAACGATATTTTTTAGTTGAATAAGTTAAGTTACTTCAATGTTGGCAGCTGTTATTTGGTTATGCGCTCGCTTAAGGATAAATTTACTTGATTATTCGGTTTTATTTAATATGTATAAATATAACTGGCTCTTTTTTAAGCTACTGCTTTGGGATATGTTTTTGTTTACTTTCACTTTTTATTCGGCTGGGGGGGCCAAATTGTAATGATTTTTTTTTATAAAATTATTTGCATATTTAATATTTTATTCTTAATTTATATTTATATATATTTATATATATGTACAAATTTTTGATACTTTTGTAATATATATTTATTTGCCTTGAAAGGTTTTTTTATATTACTTGATTTAATAAATAAATAAACTTGACTTTTCTCTCACTTCCAAACATGCTGCACACATTTTGCAAACAGATGGTAACACAAAATGGAAGAAACCAATATGTAAGCCAACGTTAAAATAATGTCATAAGGAAAATTATTTTAAATTTGCTCGCAAATACATGAAATAGACAGATGAGTGCAATAAAGTAATCTTTTCTGATGAGAAGAAACTCAATTTGAACGGTTCCTATTCACATTCTTGCTGCTGGAATGATTTGAGATCGAACGAAATTCGTATGTCGAAACGGAATTTCGGTGGAGGCAGTGGTTTGGACACACATTTCTGCTGCAGGAAACTCAAAAATATGTTTTGTTGTAACTAAAATGAACAGGGCAATCTATAATAAACTGTTGGAAGACACTCTTTTCTCATTTATGGTGAAAAAATGCATGAAGATTGCATAATCCAACAGGAAGGTTTACGCAAGCAATTCACAGAATGAAACCATAATGACAATAACGGAGTTAAAACTAAAAATTAAGCTAGGATGGGTAGAAATTGACAGCGATTTTCTTCAAAAATTAGTCGAATCAATGCCAGACCGAATTTTTGAAGTTATCCAAAACAAAGGTTCATCAACACATTATTAATAATTCTAAATTGGTTCATTAGTTTAAGTGCGTATATAGGAAAATGCCATAAAAATGACATTAAACTACTAAAATTACAATGAAAAAAAAAAAATAAATAAATAAATAATGTACATTTTCAGTTTTCTTTATACATTTTTTTAAATGAAGTCAATATATAATTGAAAAAATTCAAGTCTTTAATAGCCCCATTTTTGGTAAGCCGATTAAAAAAAAATTGATGTGCGTTTATATTAATATGCACCAGTGTATGTGAAATATTTCAAATTCAACAATGTTGAAAACGGATACCGTGTCATTTCTTAAATTTGGTAAACCATCCATCACTTGCACGGAATGCATTTTCACCTTTATCGGGATATTCCTCTTTAAATATTTGTTTAGCTCTCTGTTTAAGTATGTACCCAATCAGTGTACACTTTTTTTCTCGTTGATTTAAAAACCACTCATACAGACGACTTTTCATTTTAGGATATTCAGCGCTGCGCAAAGATTTATTGCTTACCTCCTGATATGTGTTGGAAATAGCATTTAATATTGCTGTTCTATGTGATTTGATGTAGCTGATTGAAGATGTTGTCATATTAAAATCTAGGGCTAACTGCTTCCCTTGAACTCCTTTGACAAGCTTTTCTAATATTTTGACTTTAGTTTCCAATGATAAAGTGTTTTTTTACGTTTATTTGACATTTCTAATGATACACTTTCATTTTTTAATAGAGACTGCCAAAATATGTATACGCGTATCAAATTTCGCAAATAAACAAGCCACAAATATACATAAATGCGACAAAAAAACAACAAATAGGGAGTAAACATATATTATTTGGTGATTCCCCTTTTTAGTTTTGCTATGTTCAAACAGAATAAAAATAAATTGGAGATTTCTTGTGTTCAAATAAAAAAAAAAAAAAAAAAAAAAAAAAAACGCTCGGAAATTAGAATTTTAAATTCGAATTTCAGACCGTTTAATGTATTGCATACACTGATTCTAATTTCTGGACGTTCGAATTACTGAAAGTTTTAATTTGTAAGCGTCTACTGTATCTTTATTTAAATTTTAAAATTTCAGAAAAACTTTGTTTCATTGGGTTAGTTCTTTGAACAATTTTTGGAATATTTTTATGTAGGTAAATTGTTTTTTAAAATTCGAAAATATGGGATAGAATATTAGGCATACTTGTGTTAAAATTTTTATTTTATCATGAAAAGAAAAAAGAAGGAAATTAATTCAATTTTTGAAAGTGGAAGTACTTGAGAGGAACTAAAAAAGAAGGAAAAATAAAGAAAATGATATAAACAATTGTGTTTGTGCGCAAAATTTAAAACTTAAATAAGAAAAAATAAAAATCCTTGTTAGATAACAAGGATATAGAGAAAAAAATAAAATAGTGTGAATTAAAAGAACACAACAAGGATATAAAAAAAATAATGGAATATAAAAAGAATGTTTAAAAAAAAAATATATAATTTGAATTTAAAAATTATAAAAATAAATAATAACAATAATGTGCGCATAAAGTATACTAATATTTCTAAATATATTACATATAAAATTTAAATTTAAATTAAAATGCCTTTAATGAAATATATAAAAAAACAAAAAACAAAAAGAAACTACAAAATAAAGATATTTAAAGAATAAGAGAAAATAAACAAGATTCATGGAATAAATTAAAACATGATGAACAAAATTAATTTGCAAAAAAAAGATATAATTTTTTTAAATTACTGAAATAATTGCAACTATTTTGGAAAATTTAATGCTTAGTCATATGGAGTGTTGCTTTTATTATTGTGAGCTGATTAATTTATGGATTAATTCAGGATTTCATTTGTAAACAGAAAAAGAAGAAAAAAATTCAAGCTGAATAAATTAATTTAGTTATAATTTTGTGTAATAATAATTTATTTTTTTTTTATTATTTTAAACAACTTAAAATTGTGTTTGTGTTAATTAATTTGAGTTTAATAATTTAATTTTTTTTTAATTTGTTTAAATTTTATTTTATTAATTTTAAAAAAATTACAAAAACTTCAAGATTTCCCAGATGCTGATATGTACATGTCATCGTTGGATTTCTAGTCAATATTGTAAGTTTTATTATACAACAAATTGAACTATTATATAAAAATTTAAATTTATTATATTTTGTTATTATATTTTGTTAAATTAACATTCAATAAAAAAGAAAAAAAAAAAAATGTTTTGCTTTGAATAATATTTAAAAGAAAATATGTTGTATTCAATTTTTATTTTCAGTTGTGGAATAGAAGGTGATAAATGTGATAAGTTATGGCAAAATGATTGTGCTCTTAGGGATTATATTTAAAGTTTGCTTAAATATAATCATGGCGGTATATTAATACCAAGGGGTGGGTTATGGCTAAAGTTATCTAATATCTATACCCTACAAGTATTCAAATCAATGGTAAAGTTGTACTCACTGATTAGAATCCAAAATTGTGTTGTTTAGAAAATTAACGACGTTACAAATTATTTCATGAATATGAAATTTCAAGTTGCCATATGGCCTAGGGGTAAGAATTCAAAGCTAAAAGTTGTTATGTGTGCTTATGGGTTTGAAACTTGGCGAATATAAGAATTTTAATTTTAATTATTAAATTATTTCAAGGACGACTTTTTTGATTATATAAAAATAATTTTGACATTTCCTTATTAGAAGTTTCAAAATATCTAATCTTTTTTCAAGCTAAGTTATAAAACAATTTTTCGAATACTTGGCCAGGGTACGAACTAATGACCTGCAATCTTTCGGTCGTAAACCCTACCGGTATACCTCATTGTTATGTTGAATTTTATTATTTTTATTGCTTATATAAAAAGTCTAAAATGAAATTCAAGGTTAATTAATAGTTTTTTCTTTTTTATAAAGAACACATCAACATGCCTAGAAATTCCTGTCAAATTAAGTTTTTTAATTAATGAAAATTTTCATATTTCTTTAGGAATGGGAAACAAAAATTTGTAAAGAGTTCTGGGGATATGAACTCAGGCTTAACGGTTTGTAGTCTAGAACACTTCCTCTAGGCTATTTAGTCTTACAACATTCCAATAGAAAAATATTTATATATTATTACATGTGAAATAGAAAATATGATTCAATTTGTGGCAAAGAAAATTTAAAAAGTTTTTGAGGCTGCTCTAGACAATCGTTTATAACTCCGCTAACCCTGAATGGATTTGGCTGTATTTTAATAACAAGATTTTCGAGACTATATGCCAAATGTATGTTGAAAAAAATATGTATTTATTAGACTATGGGCTTCAAAAAATCTATTTCAACACACCGACGGACAGACATCCAGATGGACAGACAAATATTCTCAATAATTATTTTTAATCATAACAATCACAAATATTTTTCATTTTGAGCTCCTAGATTTTAAGACTCTCGTATAAAATGACAAACTTATATATACCCTTCATTTTCTGCGAAGGGCACAAAAAAGGAAAAACTAATTTTTTTATGCTTTTTCTCATTATCATTGTCTTTCTTTACACAACAAAATCTTGCATAATTTACTAAGTAAACAAAAGAAAATGTCTAAGACTAAAAAATACTTTTTCACAATAAATAAAAACCAAAAAAAAGAAAACAAGAAAATGGATTTAACACAATAAAACACCAAAGAATTTTTATTGTGTGTATAACAAAGTTTCAAAAGTTTTTATTAGTCGAGTACATTATTTGAATTATTTCAAGTAGATAATTGAAATATTTGTTTGTTATTTTGTTTAAAATTAAAATTTTTGGTTAATTTAGGTGGCTGGGCAGAGATTGTATATTATATAAATATTTGGACTTTTCAAATCATAAATGAAGTAATTATTATGTTGAAATAAATAAACTTTGTTTTATTTAATATTTATATAATCAAAAGATACTCAAATTAGAAGATATTTTTCTCAATTTCAGAGAGTATTGTAGCTGGTTTTATTCTTTTTTTCAGATTTTTTTTTTTATCTTTGCTTATTTTTTCAAATTGAAATCTAATATTTAATATATGGGTATTTCTTCAAACTCGTTTACTTTTGGGGTTCAAAAAAAAAAAAAAAAAAAATTGGAAAAATTTTTTAATGGCACATCAGCGCTATCTAGTACCAATATTAGCTGGTTTTAATGAAACACAAATCTGTTCGTGTTCATGACTTTTAGCCAACGGCGTTAGTGTTATGTAGGTTTAAGGTAAAACATTATGAAAAATTGCTAAAATTCCATTTCCAACAAAATTTAAAAAAATTACCAGATATATATAATCCACATCAATATGTCTAAAATACAAATTAAAGATGATATGATATTGTTGATGACATCGAAAATAATCGCGATCATAGTGATTTTTTAAAATTTCATTAAAAAAAAAGTTTAATCAACAAAGTAAGCATAGAATTTTTTGTTTTTTTTTTTTTTATTTTATAATATTTGTTGATATATTTTTAATATCTGACCACCAAAAATTTTTTTAAAATGATATAAATGGACAAGAAATGATCGTTTATATTATGGTAGTTAAAGATCAAAAATTAAAAAAAAAATTGTAAAAATTTTTTCTTAAGTCCGATATCAGAAATAAATGCACATATCGTAACGTGTAGTAACAAATATTACACCACCGATATATTAACATATTTTAACTACTTTAGTAGTTACAATACAAAAAGAGAATTTATAATTCCCATTTAGTTTATATAAATTCAAACATAAATAATCCAGATTGGGACGATACATTGGAGCAAGAACTGAAGCACAGATCCTATTATATTTGATCTTTGGGATGAAATTATTATTACCAGACATAACCAAAGTTCTTTTTTCCGAACCGTAGCTGAACCCCTAGTTAGCCGACCAAGAGCCGAAGAATTTATTTCATCGTAGTTAGCTGATCGAGAGCCGAAGAATTTATCTCGTCGAATCGTAGTAGTATCATCGTAGTTAGCCGATTCAAAGCTGAAGAATTTATCTAATCGGATTTTATTTTGTGAACGAAACCTTGTTGTTAGCTGACCCAAAGCAGAAGAATTTATCTCGTTGAAATATATTTAGTCCACAGAGTAGTTCATACGATCTTAGCTAGCCAATTGAGAGCTGAAGCATATATTTCACCGGATTGTGTTTTGTGGGTGAAAACTTGTAGTGAACCGACCCAGAGCAGAAGAATTCATCTCGTCGGAACATATTTAGTATATAGAGTAGTTCATACGATCCTAGCTAGTCGATTGAGAGCCAAATCATTTATCTCATAGGATTATATTTTATGGACGAAACCTTGTAGTTAGCCGACCCAGAGCAGAAGAATTCATCTCGTAGGAATGTATTTAGTCTACAGAGTAGTTCATATGGTCCTAGTTAGGCGTTTGGGAGCCGAAGCATTTATCTCATCGGATTGTACTTTGTGAGTGAAAACTTGTAGTTAGCTGACCGAGAGCCGAAGAATTTATATCGTCGGATTGTAGTTAACCGACTGAGAGCTGAAGAATTCATCTCATCGGATTGTATTTGGAGACCGAAACTTGTAGTTAGCCGACAGAGAGCCGAAACATTTATCACGTCGGGTTGTATTTAATTTATAAAATAATTTATACGATTCAAACTAGCCGATTGAGAGCCGAAGAATTTATCAATTCGAATTGTATTTTGAGGACGAAAACTGTAATTAGCCGACCTAGACCCGAAGAATTCAGAATTTAGGGTAGCTCGTGCGATCTTAAATAGCCGAAACATTTATCTCGTCAGTTTGCACTTTGAAGACGAAACTGTGCCAACACTGCTCTTTTCTCTCGCAGATTGGTACCGTTTAGTCCTTGTTCGTGTTCTGTGGTAACAGTCAAAGGAAGCAGACCTTCGAAGAAACTGAACATGAAATAAAATTGCTTTAAAATATGTAACCTATAAAAAGGTATACAAAATAGAATTAAAGGATTTTATAATAGTGAAACGGGAAGATAATTCTGGATTAACCAACCTTTAAAATATCGAGTAAAAAACAAAGTGTGCATTGATTTTTGATATTTTTTAATCGCATTTAATTCACTGATGTATTTTTCACATCTAACCACAAAAAAATCTTTAAATGATGTTAATAAATAAAAAGTTGCAAATATTAATTATATAACTATAAAATAAATTTTTCAGTGACAAAAATACACACCCAAAAATTTTTAAAGTTGCATTAAATTCAAATGCGTAATTATTTTTAAGCACCATTTGATTTCAATATAAGGCATAATAACAGCTGCAGATTGGTATACATTTTCAATGACTCTAATTAGCACCTTTGGTCAGCCTGACGATTAATAATTTTTATGCAATAGAGGTTCCTCCGGTCTTTGCAGAATGTGCGAAGATAATGAGGAGCTAGAGACGGTGGAACATATCATATGTCACTGTCCATGTCTACAACTAAGTAGGCAGAAATGGTTTGGCAGTCGATTCCTTGACGAATTGGACAGTATAACGAGAATAGATCTCGAGAGACTAATAGGATTCGTCATGGGAATAGGCTGGCTAAGAGGGGTTCGTTATCTTAGAGCGAGCGATTTGGGGCTGTAGTACTTTTCCATTCCAGATTCTTTCTATTCTTTTCTATACTTTTCTTGGTCTCAGCTTTTTCTCTATCATTTTCCTTCCTGCTCTTTTCTATATCTCGTCTGTAGTTTCTTTCTATATTCTTTTCGAAGGGACTCACAATGGACCTCTTGGTCTCCGAGTGGATGCACAAGCACTCTTCTGAGTGCTGTGCAACCCTTCTCTACCTACCTACCTACCTACCTACATGCAATTTTTTTGATGAAACCTATTTTTCTCTTAACTAAATTTATATAAAATTATATAATATAATATAATTTTATATAAATTGTAAAAATATGCTAATATACAGTATAAACATTTTAGATCGATTTTAAAGTATTATAATGTTTTTGCAATTTAATATTTTATCGCTCCACAGCAATTTTAGAATGTAACTTGTTCTATGTTTAATGTAACTTGGAAATCTTTTTTGATCACGCGATATTTTGGCTCCATTGAAAATACACTGTGGGTGTGCCTCGTATCACCTCTTAGAGCCATTCACATCTTTTCTTCCCAGGTTTTGGCACTCCCTATAGTATTGCTATTGAGTGCGCATTAACAAGATGTATCTCAATCGATTCATAATTACAAGGGCAATAAACTTCCATTCCTTATTTTCCAATACTCGAAAGGGCGCAAAGTTTCTAATCGAAAAACTAATTAAATTAAAATTTTGAAAATTTTTATTTCACCACTTGTCCACAATACAATTTAACAATGATCAACAGTGTTGCCAGTTTAACCCTTTTAAGGTTAAATATAACCTTTTTATTTTGCCTTTAGCCCCAAAATTTTCGTTTTAACTTCTAGCCTTTTTTGATTTTTAAAATTCCCTAAAAGAGCCTAAAATGTTAAAAATTCATCTTATTCTATATTACTAATTTTACTTTTAAAGTATCATCCATTTGAGTATTTCTGTGTATTTATTCGCACACAAAATGGAGATTTTTCTATATTTTCGCCTGCGGCACTTCATTCAACAAATCGAAAGAAATTTAACTAATTTTATGGGGGGGAGGGGGACTTACTTCATCGACAATTATATCATACTACATTAACAGTATAATCTATTTATGAATATTTAAAAAATCTTATAAATTCGAAAATTTACCCAAAAATTTAAAACGCTTAATAAAAACGGAATTATAGTTCACAAATTAAGAAAAAAATCACTTCAAAACATTGATTCGTTTTACATATAAAATATAATCCAAAATTGTATGGGAATTTTTGGGCAATTTTTTATTTTATTTATTTATTTATTTACTGGCAGCTGTTCTAAGTTTTATTTAAAAATTAATTACAAGATCTTAAAGAAATATCTAAAACTAATGAGAACGATAAAATAAGGTTTTTAAATTAAAAAAAAAAAGAAATAACTTTATTCTGGCCTTAATTTTGGGGACCCCTGACCCCTTTTTTTCTCAGCTCCTCCAAAAATGGGAGAATTTAAAATTTCATAGATAATTTTTATGTAATTTCAACGGAACATAAGTTCGCAAATGAGTAATTTTACAGCACATAAAATGTCTGAAGTATATTTTTGTAAAATAAAAATAATCCAATTTGGACATTTTTTATTGAGAAAATAAATACAGAATTTCAAGAAAAGTAAGGCTCAAAAGTATCGAGGTAATCTAATGAAAAATCGCGGCAAAATCAAAAATTAAAAATGTGTGAAATCATTGAAAATATGTAAAAGTTATATTATGTACACAATTTCAATATGGATATATCGACATCCATATTCTAAGTCAAAGAAAAAATTTTTGATATATTTGCGTTTAAATTTTTTGAGGGTATAACCCAGCAAAAACTTTTTGATTTTCGGTAATGACAACTACTTATTAAAGTAGTTTCTTGGTAATGAGGCGTCATTACTATTTGCCTACTCTGTATTACATTAATAAGTACTCAATAGTATAACAGAACAGTAATACTGCAATCACGTGGATGAGTTGGCTAGAGCGCCGGATTATCAACCAGAAAGTTGTTGGTTCAACTCCATTCTGAAGCTGTTAGTTTTTTATAACAAAATGTCTTAAAAGAGATTTTAAACTAAAAAGGGTTTTTGTCGCTTAGGATGCTATGTGCGAGATAGTGTACTGAGTAAGACGTTAGTCATTAAAAACGAATGGTTAGTTTGTGTCCAAGTTCGGGTCTCACTAACGCAAAATTTTTTTGTTTTTTTATTTTTGTTTTAGTTTAGGTACATATTTTTGAGTACCTCTAGAGTCAAAAAATAACTACATGAATTTGAGGACAACTCGAACAAAAATAACTAGTTATTCAGGCAAAAAATAAGTAGTTTATTTTTGTTTCCAATTATACCTGCTAGCTTACCAGGAAAGCAAAGTTTTTGCTGGGAAGGTACATAAATTTTCAAAAATAACTTCTTATTGGATGGTCCGAAAATGTTTGTCTCAATTTGAACACAAAGCATTCAAAATTGTAAAAATCCCAAAAATACACTAACTCCAATTAACACGTTTCTTTAATTAATATTTTTGTGTAATTTTTAAAATTTTGGACAATTGGTTGTAAATTATCTACTCCAGCAACACTGAATTGGACCCATATACTAAAATCTGCAATTACAGGAATCAAAAGATTTTTTTTAAGTTTGATTGCTTGCCGGTATACACTTTATCAATCAGGTCTTGAATTTTTGTTGTTTTACTCCACCTTTTGTTGTTAACATAATTATTAACATAATAATCAAAACTTAATTTAAAAAATCTAAACTAAAAAAATATATATTTGAGCTTTAAGGTGGGTTTCTTAAAGGTGAACGTAGAAAGAGTATTCCCCATATATTCTTTTCTTTTATCCATTTATCCATAAAATAAACTAAGTTTAATGTCAGTGATTACTTAAAATTTATTGTAATTTTGTCCTTGAAAATGCTAGAAAATAGGGTAATAGTATTTTAGAAATTCAAACAACAAAAATAGAAATACACATAAAAATGTATTCAACTAGTTTCTAAAAATAACTTTATTTCTTTATTCCTTTCATTTCAATTTTATTCAAATCATATGGTAAAAGGATTACAGAATACTTACATCAAATAAATACAAATAAATAAGAAAGGAAAGAAGTACTCAGCAGACAAGTAGCTTTTACTTTCATTTAATAAATGGTTAAAATAAAATGTTATATATACAATTGGGGCTGGAAATGTTACAGTGAGTGCTAAGATTATAAGATAAGTGTTGTGACTTGTAATACACTTAAGGAAAAGAGAAGGTCAAGAATTTAAGTTTGAAAATTGTGATTTTTTGTTTACTTGCAGGATAATGCTAATCCTTTCCTATGTTTGGTTGAAAGAAAAGTTTTAAAGCTCAATTTTAAAAATTTGTTAAAATTTTTATATATATGAAGAATTTCTAACAATTTAGAAATTCTTTAAAACCTACTTTTTTGTGTCATGTATTTCTAAAGTTTAATTGATGGATTTTTGTAGACCTTAAAAAGAAACTAAGAAATCCAAAATTTTATATTCTTTACGAATATCTCTAGAATTTATTTAATTCAAAAAAAGTAAGAAAGAATTGGGTTAAAATTTTTTAGGATTTTTTTTTTTTTTGATTAATTTTAGTTTTGTACTGACAATTTCCTTTTTTTTAGACTCAAATCATTAAACATTAGGAAGACAGACTAATTAAATGTTGTATAACTAATTACCGTATTAACATCTGGTGATAAGTTAAGCGATGATAAAAAAAGTAAACCAAAAATTTACGTTTTTTTTAAAATTCGCAGTTTTTTTTTATTTAAAATTTGTGCACTTAATTAAAAAAAAGTTAGAGAACAAAATTTAAAAGACGAAGTGATTTTCTCGTTAATGTCAGATAACCAGGTATGGAATAGCGTCATTACAAACTTTTATACAATTAGCCTAAATATTAGTAAAATATATGTTTTTCGCGAATGAAAACTACAGATCTTATTGAAATTATTTGAAATATAGCGTAAAGAGAATTACTTAATAAATAACACTTCCGAGTTAAATAGATGCTTAAAAATTTTTAAATGCAAAGTTTTTATAAAATTTTTGACATTTTCACAAAATTTCCAAATTTTGTTACTCATTTTTTTTTTAATACAAGATGTTATTTTAGATCTTTAAAAAAATATCTGTAGAAAATAGTCTTAATAGCTAAACTGGGAAATACGAGAAAAAAAATTAAAGAAATATACACTCCATGTCATCAGGATAGAATCAACGAAATTTTAAAAATAAAAACGCTTTAATGAAGAGATCTCAAAGAACACGTTAATATTTTTTTTAAGAGACAAAGAATATAGTATTTCTTATTTAAATATTACTAAATAAATATATTAAAATAAATTCCACAGTACTTTTTTTTTACTATTTTTTAAATAAAGCTACGGTCAGACTAGGGAAATATTAGACAGAAACTGGCAAATATTTCTTTGCCGTAATGTGACGAGAAAATATAAAAATTAGCTGATTTTGAGCAAATAAAATTATTTAATAGCAAACAAAAAGTTTTTAATGTGAACACAGTGTGACCACTTAATGGAAAATATTTTCACATTTTTTTTTTGGGCAAATAATTATTTAATCTTACAAAACTTTTGTAGGAGAAACCAATATCAGATAACAGTTGCATTGAATTTAAATCATTAAAATGTAAAAAAAAATATAAATAAATGAGAAGTATTAAGCAATAAGTTCCGCTAATACAATATTGCTTATCATTTTTATAATATAGTGGAAAAATGCTTAACGGATTTTGTAGGAATACTCAAATTACCAAAAAAAAAAAAAAATTATGTTGGTATTGGTTACGACAACCAATTTTAAACGGTATTTAATCGGTATTGGTATTTATAACGATATCGGTTTTCAACCTTGATTTCAACTTTAAACCTTTACAACTTTTACGTGTATTAATAAAAATAATTAACGTGAACATACTTTGCATGCATAAATATTACTTAATAAGACCAAAAATAGACATTCGTGCCAGAAGAAAAAATGAAAATATTTTTACTAAAACTTGTCAAAAATTTTTGAAATTTCTCATATACCATAATAATAATTCTTGTACTCTTTTGTATAAAATAAGTTTTATTGAGAATTTTGTTTCTTTAACTATAGGCAGGAGTATATGTAGAAATAGTATGTTTGAAATTTAAATATTTTTATACGAGTGTGTATAAAATAAATATATACAATCATATATACAACGTATAGAGTTGACGGGCGGCCTGGATTTATTTGGATTTTCAGCTTTTTTGTTTCAAATTTACATAATAATAGAATAGTTACATATTGCCGAGCCACAGAACAAGCATACTGTACAAAATCTTTTCTGAATTTGTTTGTTGTTATATTTTTTTATTAAATAGTTTAATTTTAAATACTAGAGAAATGTTGTTAGTATTTTTTTTTTCTTTTTCTACAAGAAATTGGATTCTTAAATACGAGGTACTTAACAAAACACACTTTTTTTAAGTGTTTTATTTATTTGAAAGTTTAATTATTTAAAATAATATTTTTACGATTCTTTTAATCCATAACATTTAAATTTATTTGTTTTTGCAAAACGGACTTTTACTTTATTATTAAATATTATTAACTATTATTAAAGCAAAGTTTAACTGCCAGTTCCACGAAATTCGGACAGGCAATAACTATCGCATTTAAATAATTTTAAAATAGTAAAGAATATACATTTTATTTATGTTATTATCAATTTATTAGTGCTAAAGTATTAAATTTAGAGGAATTTTCATAATATTTTCAAAGGTTTTGGAACTAAAAAATATAATTAAAGCTCATAAATTTCAATGAATAATTTTAAGTTATTTTATATTTACAGCAATTACAGCTTTTTGTATATCTAGATCTGACAACCCTAACTACATATGAGTTTATATCAGAATATTTTCATGTATGGCAATGACATATTTTCTTTTTGTCAAATAGTCAACAAATAATAGAACATAATAACTACAACAATAAATAAGATTAGGTATAAATAGTAAAGTAACCAAAAAAGTATTATTAGATATATATTAAATTTATAATATAGAAATATGTATAGAAAAAACAAGAATATTATACACATGCTTAAAAACACTACTTTTTACTTGTATATGACAGCTGTGTGAGTAGTTACATTGAAATGTGTTTATCTAAGGAGATGTTTAAACTCCCTAAATTAGATATGGTTAAGTAGTTATATACTTAATTTCTCTTTATAGTATTTCAAAAGTATCAAATAACTCAAGATTCAGAAAATTGAAACCAGGCAAGTAATCAGATATTACTAAAGAGCACTTACCAAAAATGAATATATGTATGTAGATACTTTTTTGCCCTAAAAGAAATGTTGCTAAGTTGCTTATTTTACTGAAAACTGTGACAAAAATCAAAAATTTCAGAAAAGAATTTTATAAAAGTAATGATTGGATTTAACATAGAGGATCTGTCATGGATTAAGAATATAAAAAAATTTTGAATCGGTTTAATATTGTTGCCGTTACAGCCGCTCAAAGTTGGCAATTGTTTAACTTGCAAAAAAGGCTAAAATTTTGGAAAAATTATCATTTTTGGACAGGAATTGTATCTATATAATTCAATCAATCATAAGTTTTTTATACCCCACACCACCATATGCGTTTATGCTGATGTATATAACGCACAGATAAAATCATCCAACACCCACCTTAAAATACACCAATCGCCTCAGAATCTCTTTTTGAGTCTATCCGTCCGTCCGTCTGGCTGGCTGTCCATATAAACGTTGTGTACAAAGCACATGTCGCAATTTTGAAGATAATTCAATGAGATTTGGCACGTAGGACTTTCATGACACAAGGACGAAGCTAGTTAAAATTGGTTGTGATCGGTCCATTATTTCACCTAGCCCCCATACAAATGTTCTCCCGTAATAGGGGTTTAACGATCATAAACGCCTTAAATAAAGCAATATTTTAATGAAAATCGTTATAAGAAAGTTTTGTATAAGTTCCAATCTTGGTGCCAAATTTCATGAAGATCGGTTCATAATTGGAAATAGCTGCCATATAAAACCCTGTTCCGAAAATCACTTTAACGTGCATAAATCACATACACATGTTAGTATCAGGTTTATATTCGACAAAAATAAGTTTTATATAATAAGAAATCACAGTGACCAGTTTTATGAAAGTCGCTCCATAATTTACCATAGCTCCCATATAAGTCCAATTTCGGGAATCACCCTAAAGTGCGTAAATTCATATAAATGTTAGTATTTACGTAATATTCTGTATTCGTATTTTTATTTTACACTTAGTAAAAGTATCGGTTCACAATTGTCTAAATGTCTAATATAAGACCTTTATACGAATTTTAATGGACATGCACAATGGTGCGGGTTTGACCGATTATTTCTTTCTTACTTGTTTTTTTTTTTTGATATCATGTAAAAATTAGCTTAATTTTAAATAAACTAAAATAGAAAAATTTACATTTGGTATGTTAGTTTTTAAGTGGTCTGAGATTTAAAAAGGCGTTATATTTAGATAATTTTTTCCAAATTCATTGAAACATAACTAAAAAATTTACACACTTTGTTACGGGAAATATTAACATTGGAACCTCAAGTAGATAATACTCTATCTGGTTCCAAAAAATTTGCCTGTCCTTTGCTACCACCATAGGTGAAGGACCAAAAAAATTGTGATACCCTCACTATAAATAAATTCTGACAAATTAATTTTAAACGAATTTCTATTTGTATGCAAAAACCGATGTTTTATTATTTTCACTAAAAACCATTTTAAATTGATTTTAACAATTATTTATTATTATATTAGTTTGAACTTGTTATAATATTTCCAGAAATAGAACCCAAACACAAGCAAGAGGCGGCGGTTCTCAGAGGAAACTGGAAATAAAATTTTTTTAATAGAGGAGAGAAATAAAAAATTAATTTCTTCCTCTATTAAATTTCATACATAAAAAATACAAAGCAAAACTTTCTTTCTCTTTCCATTTTATATAAATTTAATGTAAACATATGTAATTTATTTTGTAACAACAGCAACACCGACAGAGAGGGAGAGTGAAAAAATGAGAGCTTTTGAGGAACCATTGTGAAGATAAAATAAATTTTAACTTTTAGCGGATTCGCTGTTCTGTTTCTCTTCATATAAAAAAAAATTATCTGATGGCTTGTGTTTCAGCTCAATAACACTTAAGCTTTCCTTGTTCTTTGATACAAGCAACCAAACACCAAAAAATTGTTTGAGGGATCCCATTACCTTGTGGGACTTTTTATTTTTTGCTCAATAAAAGTTATTATAAAAACAAAAAAATTACAAAAAAAAAAAAAAAAATGTAGTCTTCAAAATACCCAAACTTTTTTCTTCTCGATAACTTATTTTAAAAAGTTATTATTTGCTGCTGTAGACAACACATAAATCTGCTAAAATTCACAAACATTTTGCTTAAAATAAAGAAGAGAATACAAACATTCAAGCAAAACTTTGAACTACAGTATCGTTCAAAGTTACGTTGCTTTATAAATCAGTATAACTTTTTTTCTATTCTATTCTATTCTATTGTATTCTATTGTATTCTATTGTATTCTATTCTATTCTATTGTATTCTATTCTATTCTATTCTATTCTATTCTATTCTATTCTATTGTATTCTATTCTATTGTATTCTATTCTATTCTATTGTATTCTATTCTATTGTATTCTATTCTATTCTATTCTATTCTATTCTATTCTATTCTATTCTATTCTATTCTATTCTATTGTATTCTATTCTATTGTATTCTATTCTATTGTATTCTATTTTATTGTATTCTATTATATTCTATTGTATTCTATTCTATTGTATTCTATTCTATTGTATTCTATTATATTCTATTCTATTCTATTCTATTGTATTCTATTCTATTCTATTGTATTCTATTCTATTCTATTCTATTGTATTCTATTCTATTCTATTCTATTGTATTCTATTCTATTCTATTCTATTGTATTTTATTCTATTCTATTGTATTCTATTCTATTCTATTGTATTCTATTCTATTCTATTGTATTCTATTCTATTCTATTCTATTCTATTCTATTCTATTCTATTCTATTCTATTCTATTCTATTCTATTCTATTCTATTCTATTCTATTCTATTCTATTCTATTCTATTCTATTCTATTCTATTCTATTCTATTCTATTCTATTCTATTCTATTCTATTCTATTCTATTCTATTCTATTCTATTCTATTCTATTCTATTCTATTCTATTCTATTCTATTCTATTCTATTCTATTCTATTCTATTCTATTCTATTCTATTCTATTCTATTCTATTCTATTCTATTCTATTCTATTCTATTCTATTCTATTGTATTCTATTATATTCTATTGTATTCTATTCTATTGTATTCTATTCTATTGTATTCTATTCTATTGTATTCTATTCTATTGTATTCTATTCTATTGTATTCTATTCTATTGTATTCTATTCTATTGTATTCTATTCTATTGTATTCTATTCTATTGTATTCTATTCTATTGTATTCTATTCTATTGTATTCTATTCTATTGTATTCTATTCTATTGTATTCTATTCTATTGTATTCTATTCTATTGTATTCTATTCTATTGTATTCTATTCTATTGTATTCTATTCTATTGTATTCTATTCTATTGTATTCTATTCTATTGTATTCTATTCTATTGTATTCTATTCTATTGTATTCTATTCTATTGTATTCTATTCTATTGTATTCTATTCTATTGTATTCTATTCTATTGTATTCTA
This sequence comes from Protocalliphora azurea, assembly GCA_932274085.1. NCBI lineage: Eukaryota > Metazoa > Arthropoda > Insecta > Diptera > Calliphoridae > Protocalliphora > Protocalliphora azurea. Next base: position 28,674,138 of record OW026521.1, on the reverse strand, counting down.
TTCTATTGTATTCTATTCTATTGTATTCTATTCTATTGTATTCTATTCTATTCTATTGTATTCTATTCTATTGTATTCTATTCTATTGTATTCTATTCTATTGTATTCTATTCTATTGTATTCTATTCTATTGTATTCTATTCTATTGTATTCTATTCTATTGTATTCTATTCTATTCTATTCTATTCTATTCTATTCTATTCTATTCTATTCTATTCTATTCTATTCTATTCTATTCTATTCTATTCTATTCTATTCTATTCTATTCTATTCTATTCTATTCTATTCTATTCTATTCTATTCTATTCTATTCTATTCTATTCTATTCTATTCTATTCTATTCTATTCTATTCTATTGTATTGTATTATATTGTATTGTATTGTATTGTATTGTATTGTATTGTATTGTATTGTATTGTATTGTATTGTATTGTATTGTATTCTATTCTATTCTATTCTATTCTATTCTGTTCTATTCTATTCTATTCTATTGTATTGTATTCTATTCTATTGTATTCTATTCTATTGTATTCTATTCTATTGTATTGTATTGTATTGTATTGTATTCTATTGTATTCTATTCTATTCTATTCTATTCTATTCTATTCTATTCTATTCTATTCTATTCTATTCTATTCTATTCTATTCTATAGTATTCTATTCTATTCTATTCTATTCTATTCTATTCTATTCTATTCTATTCTATTCTATTCTATTCTATTCTATTCTATTCTATTCTATTCTATTCTATTCTATTCTATTCTATTCTATTCTATTCTATTCTATTCTATTCTATTCTATTCTATTCTATTCTATTCTATTCTATTCTATTCTATAGTATTCTATTCTATTCTATAGTATTCTATTCTATTCTATAGTATTCTATTCTATTCTATTGTATTCTATTCTATTCTATTCTATTCTATTCTATTCTATTCTATTCTATTCTATTCTATTCTATTCTATTCTATTCTATTCTATTCTATTCTATTCTATTCTATTCTATTCTATTCTATTCTATTCTATTCTATTCTATTGTATTCTATTATATTCTATTGTATTCTATTATATTCTATTGTATTCTATTATATTCTATTGTATTCTATTGTATTCTATTGTATTCTATTCTATTGTATTCTATTCTATTCTATTGTATTCTATTTTATTGTATTCTATTTTATTCTATTCTATTTTATTCTATTCTATTGTATTCTATTCTATTCTATTCTATTCTATTCTATTCTATTGTATTCTATTCTATTGTATTCTATTCTATTGTATTCTATTCTATTGTATTCTATTCTATTGTATTCTATTCTATTGTATTCTATTCTATTGTATTCTATTCTATTGTATTCTATTCTATTGTATTCTATTCTATTGTATTCTATTCTATTGTATTCTATTCTATTCTATTGTATTCTATTCTATTGTATTCTATTCTATTGTATTCTATTCTATTGTATTCTATTCTATTCTATTGTATTCTATTCTATTCTATTCTATTCTATTCTATTCTATTCTATTCTATTCTATTCTATTCTATTCTATTCTATTCTATTCTATTGTATTCTATTCTATTGTATTCTATTCTATTGTATTCTATTCTATTCTATTCTATTGTATTCTATTCTATTGTATTCTATTCTATTGTATTGTATTCTACTGTATTCTATTCTATTCTATTCTATTCTATTCTATTCTATTCTATAGTATTCTATTCTATTCTATTCTATTCTATTCTATTCTATTCTATTCTATTCTATTCTATTCTATTCTATAGTATTCTATTCTATTCTATTCTATTCTATTCTATTCTATTCTATTCTATTCTATTCTATTCTATTCTATAGTATTCTATTCTATTCTATTCTATTCTATTCTATTCTATTCTATTCTATTCTATTCTATTCTATTCTATTCTATAGTATTCTATTCTATTCTATTCTATTCTATTCTATTCTATTCTATTCTATTCTATTCTATTCTATTCTATTCTATTCTATTGTATTCTATTCTATTGTATTCTATTCTATTGTATTCTATTCTATTGTATTCTATTCTATTGTATTCTATTCTATTCTATTCTATTCTATTCTATTCTATTCTATTCTATTCTATTCTATTCTATTCTATTCTATTCTATTCTATTCTATTCTATTGTATTCTATTCTATTGTATTCTATTGTATTGTATTGTATTGTATTGTATTCTATTGTATTCTATTGTATTCTATTGTATTGTATTGTATTGTATTGTATTCTATTGTATTGTATTGTATTGTATTGTATTCTATTTTATTCTATTCTATTCTATTCTATTCTATTCTATTCTATTCTATTCTATTCTTTTCTATTGTATTCTATTCTATTCTATTCTATTCTATTCTGTTCTATTCTATTGTATTCTGTTGTATTCTATTGTATTCTATTGTATTCTATTGTATTCTATTGTATTCTATTGTATTCTATTGTATTCTATTCTATTCTATTCTATTCTATTCTATTCTATTCTATTCTATTCTATTCTATTCTATTCTATTCTATTCTATTCTATTCTATTCTATTCTATTCTATTCTATTGTATTCTATTGTATTCTATTCTATTCTATTCTATTCTATTCTATTCTATTCTATAGTATTCTATTCTATTCTATTCTATTCTATTCTATTCTATTCTATTCTATTCTATTCTATTCTATTCTATTCTATTCTATTCTATTGTATTCTATTCTATTGTATTCTATTCTATTGTATTCTATTCTATTGTATTCTATTCTATTGTATTCTATTCTATTCTATTCTATTCTATTCTATTCTATTCTATTCTATTCTATTCTATTGTATTCTATTCTATTGTATTCTATTGTATTGTATTGTATTGTATTGTATTCTATTGTATTCTATTGTATTCTATTGTATTGTATTGTATTGTATTGTATTCTATTGTATTGTATTGTATTGTATTGTATTCTATTTTATTCTATTCTATTCTATTCTATTCTATTCTATTCTATTCTATTCTATTCTATTCTATTCTATTCTATTCTATTCTATTCTATTGTATTCTATTCTATTCTATTCTATTCTATTCTGTTCTATTCTATTGTATTCTGTTGTATTCTATTGTATTCTATTGTATTCTATTGTATTCTATTGTATTCTATTGTATTCTATTGTATTCTATTCTATTCTATTCTATTCTATTCTATTCTATTCTATTCTATTCTATTCTATTCTATTCTATTCTATTCTATTCTATTCTATTCTATTCTATTCTATTCTATTCTATTCTATTCTATTCTATTCTATTCTATTCTATTCTATTCTATTCTATTCTATTCTATTCTATTCTATTCTATTCTATTCTATTCTATTCTATTCTATTCTATTCTATTCTATTCTATTCTATTCTGTTCTATTCTATTGTATTCTGTTGTATTCTATTGTATTCTATTGTATTCTATTGTATTCTATTGTATTCTATTGTATTCTATTGTATTCTATTCTATTCTATTCTATTCTATTCTATTCTATTCTATTCTATTCTATTCTATTCTATTCTATTCTATTCTATTCTATTCTATTCTATTCTATTCTATTCTATTCTATTCTATTCTATTCTATTGTATTCTATTCTATTCTATTCTATTCTATTCTATTCTATTCTATTGTATTCTATTCTATTCTATTCTATTCTATTCTATTCTATTCTGTTCTATTCTATTGTATTCTGTTGTATTCTATTGTATTCTATTGTATTCTATTGTATTCTATTGTATTCTATTGTATTCTATTGTATTCTATTGTATTCTATTCTATTCTATTCTATTCTATTCTATTCTATTCTATTCTATTCTATTCTATTCTATTCTATTCTATTCTATTCTATTCTATTCTATTCTATTCTATTCTATTGTATTCTATTCTATTCTATTCTATTCTATTCTATTCTATTCTATTCTATTCTATTCTACTCTATTCTATTCGAATGAAGTAATATTTTGACAGTTTTTTGGAATTGAAATTGCTTGTAGTCTTGTATTATCATTATAATAAAATACTAAGAATATTTTTATGATTCTAAATTTCGTTACAATATTTTATCTCCATCAGAACTATAGGGAAAAACTTGTATTCATCAACAATCATGTCAATGTTAACACATAGTAAAACATAGAATACAACTAGAAGTTTATGTGAGAGACAAAAACCAAATTCATGCAACAACAAAATACATGTAGTCACATACGTTTTACTTTTGTTGTTTGTTGAAAAAAATGTATAAATTTTTTGAAAATTTAGTTTGAATTATGTAGTAAAACTTCTATTTCATTCAATTTAATACTTTAAAATATGAAATAATATTTTGATAGTTTTTTGGAATTTGAATTTTTTATATTCTTGTATTATCGTTCTAATAAAATACCAAGAATATATTATATGTAAATTGCTTAGCAATATATAACCACCATCAGGGGAAAACTTTTATTATTTTTTTATCCTATTTTATTCTATTTATTACGATAAAACATAAGCTAATATTTTGACAGTTTTTTTTTTTTTTTTTGAATTTGAATTATCTGTATTCTTGTATTATCGTTCTAACAAAATACCAGGAATAATTCTTATGATGATTCCTTTTTTTATCTCATAAATAAATAACAACTGACATGACATATTATTACATCGATTATGCTTATTAAGTTATTAATAATATACAAATGCTATGTAAATGTTTTCAGAGAATTACATGAGCAAATTCGATGAACTGATGAAATGAAAAGGTGGAAAGAGTAGGATATTTTCAAATAGTGAAATTTAATATAAACTAGTTAAAGTAATAGTCAAAATTTTTAAATAAATAAGAAAAAAGAAACGAAAAAAAGCAAGAATGCTATATTCGGCTATAACGAATCTTAAATATCCTCCACCAAACATACAGTATTTTTTAAATTATTTATTTAGAAATAGCTACATGAAAAACAATGCTTTACTAAATCAATTAATTTTTCAACAATAGTATAATACTTTAACAAAAAGTGGTACTCTTGGCTCTAATAAAGGTTTTGAGTTGTATTTCTTTTATTTTTATTAAAAAACATTCCCCACGGTTTTGAAATTTATAAAAAATAGTTGTAAAGCTTTGGATTTTTTAAAAACTTTTGGCAATATACCTGAAATAAAAAATTTGTTAGTTAGGATATTATAACGACCATATTATTTCGAACAATAATATGTAATAATTTATTTAAATAAATAAAATTTTTGATGTCCGAGCAAAAACTTTGCTTTCCTGGTAAGCTAGCAAGTATAATTGGAAACAAAAATATACTACTTATTTTTTGCATGAATAACTAATTATTATCGTTCGAGATGTCCACAAATTCATGTAGTTATTTTTACATTTTAAAAATATGTATCTAAACGAAAATAAAAAAGAAACAAAATTTTTGCCGTCAGTAAGATTTGAATTTGGACACAAATTAGCTATTACTCAGTACACCATCTCGAAATAAATTTTCTAAGTGACAAAAACTCTTTTTAGTATAAAATATCTTTTTAGACATTTTATTATAAAAAGCTAACATCATCAGAATGGAGTTGAACCAACAACCTTCTGGTTATTAATTCAGCGCCCTAGCCAACTCATCCACGTGTTTGCAGTATTACTGTGCTATTATACTATTGAGTACTTATTTATGTAATACAAAGTAGGCAAATAATAATGACTCTTCATTACCAAGAAACCACTTTAAAGTTCTTGCTGGGGTCTTATATTTCTCACAAAAATTCAATATTTGTAGGAATAACTAAAATCGTAATCACTAAGTGCTCTGAAATTTTTAGTCATCTATATTTCTTAGAAAAAAAAACCATTATTTCAATCGAAAAATTTAGATTTTACTTTTTTTATATAAACAAACTAGAGATTTAAGATAAAATAAAAAAATCTGTAATTATGAAAAATATATTTCAAATATTTAAATTTCAGTTCATAAGTAAACGATGTATATTACGAAAAATTTGTTACCACTTATACTCCTCAATTAAATTTTTTTAGAAGAAAAATAAAGCAGGGACAAAAACTTGTGCTTAATTATACTTTCTACCAATAACCCATTTTTTGGATGAAAATCTGAAATTATATAAATGAATTCAAGTCTAACGTGAAAGAAAGATATAGTCGGTCAAGGCCGACTGTATTATACCATACACCATTTTGTACGAGCATAAAAATTCGGGAAGGGGACTTATATTACACCTGTGGTCAATTTTACTAAATGTAAAATAAAATATATAAGTACAGAATAATGCATTGACACTAACATTTGGATGATTTTATGCACTTAAGGCGATTCCTGGAATTGGGTTTATGTGAAAGCTATGGTAAATTATGAACCGATTCTCATAAAATTTACCAGTGTTGTTTTTACTTACATAAAACTTATTTGTTTCGAATATTAACTTGATACTAACATTCGTATGAGATTTATGCACGTTAAAGTGATTTTCGTAAGAGAGGTCCATATGGGAGCTATGGTCAATTGTGGACCGATCTTCATAAAATTTGACACTTGTACAAAACTTCTTTGTACCGAATTTTATTAAAATATTCTTATTTATTAAGTCATTTTTGACATTTGTATGGGGTTAGGAGAAATAACGGACCGATCGCAACTTATTTCAATAGGCCTCGTCCTTGTGTCATAAAAGTCCCACGTACCAAATTTCATTGAATTATCTTTAAAATTGCGACTCACACTTTGTGCACAAGGATTACATAGACAGCCAGCCAGATGGACGAACGGACATGGTTAGATCGATTTAAAAGGTGATTATGAGGCGATTCGTATACTTCAAGGTGATTGTTGGATAAGTTTTTCTATGCGTTACAAACATCAGCAGAAACGCATAATACCACAAACACCTATGGTGGTGTAGGGTATAAAAATACTTTGGCTGGATCCGCGCCTGGTTTCAAAACAAATAAAGCATTTTGGTATCGATTTGTAAGTTCATATTTTTGCATATTTCTCCCTTAGTGACATATTTTGGAATATAGTGATTTCTAGAGCATATTTATAGCATATTTTGTTATTTTTAGAGTATATTTAATATTTTTTTAGGGCATATTTTGACGTTTTGTTTCCTGATGAGCTGGCTTAAGCAACCAGCGAAATGCGCATCGGAACTAGCTTATCCCCGCAATAATAACTTTCAATCTTATTCTACCACTAGAATTAAAAACGCGTTAAAAATTTGCAAAACTTTTCTCAATCTTTTTTTAATTTCCAAATATTGGGGAAAACATGGACTCAATAAGCGCTCTAAAACATACATGAATTCTGAAAGTCTGATGAGAAAGATAAAAGTGAATGCTTTAAAAAATGTGGATGTTAATGGTGTTTTTGAGTACTTATAACTGTTCTCTTGAGCGATTTGTGGAAAACAAGTTTATAAATTAAACACGAATACTGTTCTACTACTATTTACGATGCGAAATTATTTTTATGCAACTTATTTTGATTCTAACCCACTGCGCCTTGTACAGGGTGATTAACAATTAATTTTTTTTAATCTTAGGACCTACTCCTAATTGTGATACTAATATCAATTCACATTATTTCTTTTTAAGAAAAAAAAAAAAAAATGCGGTCTTTGGCCTACTTTCAAATATCTCATTTGTTTCAGAATCACTTATAGCGGTGACTTAACTAAGTCCGTCCGTCTGTCTGCTTTTTTAATGATTATTTAAGGATGCTTTGGTACGAACAATTACTTCGATATAAAGATGAAGCCTAAAAAAGTTGGAATCGCTATTTGCCATTGTTGTCTCGTTGAAACCTAATCATGGGGCCTGCCTTGCACTGCACAGTGGGACAGAATCGAAAATTTTCGAAAATAAATCTCTGTAACTTCTAATTGGCTGGTTGGATATACATAAAGTTTTACATGGGTATAGAAGAGGAGTATACAATTTTAAGTTTCGAATGGGGGTCCTACAAACTCCTCAAAAGCGAAGCTATTAGGGCTCAAAGCAGGTTATCTATTACATAGACAAATTTTAAGCGCTTACCAAATGTTTGTTTCTTATCCGATTTCTAACATTTTTACATCTTCCTAAAGCTCTCGGTACGGCCTACAAAAATTATGCTTAAATGTGATATATATACCTGATAGTTTTCAAGTTATTTGCATTTCAATATTAAACTTTAAAGTAGCGTTCTTTTGTTTCTACAAATGATACTGACTTCAAACTTTTTGGATATAATTAAGGATTTTGTCAGTAAGATAATAAAATTTATTTGAAAGTAAAGTTCACAGTTTTTTACATTTTCGGAATTAAAGTAAAATTTTTGCAAAAAATAGTTTTTTTTAGAAAAACTATAAATATTTTAACTTTGGTTGTAATAAACTCGTTGTTAGTTGAAATATCTTAGCGAAATTCTCGGTGATTTTAGACCTTATCATTTGAAATTATAAAATGAATACAAATTAAAGATTTTCATAAAACGAATCCCACGATTTCCAAAAAAACAAAAAAAAAGAAACCTGATGAAAATGCGAAAAATGAGACTTTTTATAATTTTGCCCATAAAGTCCACATTTGTTGTAAGTCCAATAAAACACACTGGCAGACTTTTTGGAACGAATTGGAGATTTTGAAACTGTTTTCTATTTATGGATTCAAGCTTTGGGGTTTTAGAATATTATTGGGCACGCTTTTAATTTTAGTATCATCTCTATGAAGATACTTTTCGGAAAAGTATAAAATTATTATATGTTCTTAAAGATACTTTTATTTTTAGAGATAAAAGAGTGAAGACATTTTTTCGGCAAAAAAGAGATCATCATTGCAATTTTAAATTTGTAATTTTCAATTTTAACAGCTTTTATTTTCGTACTCGGAAAAGATATCGGCTTCAAGTTTTTTTTATTCGATAGATAGAAATATTGATATTCAAAAAAACTGGACTAAGATTTCCAAAAATATAGATAGTTGAAAATTCAAATTCAATTAATTTAAAAACTATAAGGAATAAATAGGCCTTACCGAAAGCTTTAAGAAGATGTAAAAACATTTGTAATCGGACAAGAAAACATTTGGCAAAAGTTTAAAAATTTTCTTTGTTGCAGGTACCCTATATTGTATACCCCTCTGCTATGCCTGTAATAATTTTATTAAAACTAAAGGTATGATGAGACTAGTCAAATATTTTACCAAAATGATGTAACCACTATATAAAATATTTCCTAATTTCTCTTTTTTAATGAGAAAAGATTTTTTTCTTATCATTAATCATAGCTAACATTTTCTAGAATTTTGTTTGACGCTGTTTTCTCTTACAAAACATTTGCTAGATCAAACAACGGCAAAAAATATTTTGATCAAATATTTGCCAAATATGAACATAGCTTAAGTCATTTTTTAATCTATTATTATTATTTCTAATTAAGTCTTTTTATTTATTTTCAATGATTTCGCTCTACTGTGCACTGGTACCTCATTAACGCTATGGTTTTAGATGACCTGCATCCAGTTCGAAGGACCATAGACAGGTCCTACTTTGCACTGGTACTGGTTTTAGATGAGCTGCATCCAGTCCGAAGGACCATAAACAGGTTTCAATCAGTAATTAACCTTGTTATATATTTTTGACGGTACTACGGTGTCTTGTGTTTCGTTAGAACCTAAATTTTCATTTAAATTCCAATTGTTAAATATTTAATTGTCATAGAGAATTATTAGCGACAGCAGAATCTAGTGTCAATACTGCTGTTAATACTAATTATTTTTATAATTGGTTCCTTAAGGAACAAAGAAAAATGAAAACAAAAGAAAAATTACTGATATACATAGATATATTTTATATACATATATAATTTATGTATATATATATATATGTATATATATATTTATACTTCATATATATTTTTATTATACCAATTTTATCCTTTTTGGTCTTAACAACCTAACAACCTTCAAAGGATTAATAGTTAATTATGAAACCGTTATCAAAATCTTTATTCACACGTAAACTTACAATATAAAAAGAAAAATATAAAAAAAATTAAATTAATATACAATTGTTTTAATTTCCAATGTTTTTATAACTTTTCAATTTAATTTTTTTTCTATATTTTTCTTTACAGTGGTATTGCAGTGGTTTAAAACGAAATTTAAAATATCACTAATGCCTTCAGAATGTAGCTCAACGTGTTATATATAAAATAGTGATGGGCAAATACAGAGTTACTAAATCGATAATTAACTAATTTTGTGGAGTTACTGAATCGATAATTAAAATTATTTTTTAATAGAATTCATCAACAATAAAAAGTATTTGTGAAAATAATAAGATATATATAAGATCTTACTAGTAAGAAAAATTGCTCTAAAATTTGGAAATTCTTAATCAAAAAGAAATTATAGTATTTTCTCATATGAAATATAACCCTAATTTGTATAAGAATTTTTTGGGCGATTTTTCATTGAATCATTTTGCTGGTTCTTATTTATAAATTTATTACAATTTCTTTAGAAAAATTTCAGGATATTGCAATAACGAGAAAAAATAAGTTTCTAAATAAAAAAAAAAATAGCTAATCTTTTTTTTAGGAACATTTAACCTTTTCTGCCCTTTTTTAAAGTTAAATTTTGCCTCTTTTTTTCTCTCCTGGCAACACTAAAGTTATCTTAAAGATAAGAGAAAAATCTCGAGTTTTTTATAAATATTTTTTTTTTAATTTGCGAAAGGTCATCAATGGTGATTTCTGCGTTATTTTTATATCTGCTTTCTGAAAAGCAGGACGTATTCTAAAATAACTTTGAATTTGTGTTAAAAAAATGTTCAAAATGTTATTCAGAAGAATTTTGCGGCTCCAAAAAATGGTACGATTTTTGAAATTTTCCATTTTGACCACCTTGTGGGTGAAAAACATATGAGAGCCAATTTTAAATATGTTTACATTTTTTAATTCTACTAAGAAAGATACAGAAATTTAATGCTTACTGTACCACAAGGCAATTTTCTGAAAAATCCCGTATTTTCAATACTACAATTTTCAACTTTTAAAAATATATACAGGATATATAACTTTTTCGTTTATATATATTTTTTATTTTATTATTTTTTTTTTTTCAGATTATATAAATAACACCTGGAGAATAAATAGTGGAGAGATTAACAACAAAGCAAAGAACCAGAATAATAGATTATTGTTTACATTTTAAACAAAATCAAAATTGATAAGACACCATGAATGCTGATGAAGTGTGCAGCTGCACACAAAATACATATTCTATTCTGCAGGTGTCTAATTATAGTCCACAAACTCTGCTTTCATACTGCCAAACAGAGACAAAAAGGCAATTTACGATTGCAAACTTGTTTATGGTCCTTCGAACCTTCTACTGGAACCACACGACGCTAGGTTCAATCTCTCTTTAGCTTGCCCCAAATGTCAGACGCTGCTAATTGAGTCCCTTAAAATTGCAAAGTGGGAGCCATGTTTAGGTTCCAACGAAACCAATATGGATAAGATATCAAGAATGCTGATGAAGTGTGAAGCGGCACAGAGAATACGTAGCCACATTCTGCTGGTGTGTAATTATAGTTCACAAACTCTGCTTTGGTATTGCCAAACAGAGATAACAAGGCAATTTAAGATTGTAAACTTGTTTAGTTATTTTAATCAGCGATCAATTATTTTAACGCAAAGAGCATATCGTCGATATTTTAACGTCAGAATTTCTCCCTCTGAAGCAATTATTCGTTGCTTAGTAAATCGTCGCCGTCAACATGACATAGTAAGAGATTTGCCTCGAATCGGTCGAGCATGTTTAATTCGCACTGCAGAAAATATTGAACGTGTAGAATAAAGTGTTAACGAAACACCAGAAACATCTACCAGAAGGTGTTCTGCTCAGCTGGGAATGGCTCGTATAAGGTGTAATTGGTGCAAGAATTAAAACCCGCATAAAATTCAGCAGTTGGTCAGAAATGAAATCAACTTTATTGAAAATCTTATTATGAGTGACGAAGCACTTTTTCATTTGAATGGCTTTGTTAATAAGCAGAAATATAGGTTCTGGGGTTCCGAAAATCAAAGAACCATTCATTAATGGGGTACAGGATGGTGTGGCATTACATCTGAAAATATCATTGGGCCTTACTTCTTCGAAAATAAAGATGGAAGTGTTGTAACCGTAAATAGAGAGCGGTGTCGATACATTTTTACGTCCTGCTCTTGAAAACAGTCCTGAAATGTGGTTTCAGCAGGATGGAGCCACCCCACACACTGCCCGAGACAGAATGTCACTTTTAAGCCAAATTTCCAGAAATTTCTTTGGGGTTATTTGTAGGAGCGAGTATATGTGAATAAACCCGAGACAATCTATGAATTCAGGGAAAACATTGTTGCAAAAATTTGAGCGTATAGCCACAAATTTTGAAAAATGTTATGGAAAATGCTCTAAACTGAGCCCATCATTATGTGGCTGAAAATGAGGGGTCTTTTAAGTGACATTATTTTCCATATTTATTCTAAAAAAATTTCCGTTTTGTATGTTTTATAATACAAAAAAAAAAAAATTAAATAAAATAATATACAAACGAAAAAGTTATTCAATTTTTAAACCCCATGGTAAATTTTGAATCACCCTATAGTAAAAGTTATCTGAATTTTAAATATCTGAAATTCTCATTAAATATTTTATAGCGTATGCAAAAGTATTTTGATGCCCAAAACCATTTCGAAAATATTCAGCTTGAAATTTATGAAATATTTTTGATTTTTTGATTTATATTAAAAACATTTAGATAAAAATATATAATTTTATTATATAATTTTAAAGGCTGAATTTTGTATTATTGAAAATATGAGATTTTTCAGAAAATTATCCCGTGTGACTAAATTTACCAGTAGGTTGTCACAATTTTCTGCAAAAGCTTAAAAAACATATCATAATCATAATATATCTTATCTAATTCGGAGGAGTACTCCCTTCCGCCACTGCTGGATATAGGGCGCACCTTCAAAATTTTACAAAAATACTCTTATACGCTTCTTTTAGCTACAGTCTTTCAGAAAATATCAGAAAATATTGAAATTGATTAACAAAATTAAAAAAAAATGAATACATAAAGTTACTTTTTTGTCAAAAGATTGCAATTTTTGAGACCTGTTTTGAAATTTAGATTTAAAAATTTTTTTTCTTTTTATAGAATTGAGATTAAAAAAAAAAAAAACTTATTATCCTAATTAAGAAAATTTTGGAGATTTTCAGCATATTTTTTAAAAAATTTTGTAATGTTTATCTTAAAAGTTATAGGGCAATAATGCAAAAAGATCATGGCAAAAAATGGGGTATTAAGTTTTCTTTTAAACCCTATAAAATCAGTAAATATAATTTTTATTTTTCTTGTTTAGCAGAATTCAGAAATGTGAAAATATTTAAAATCGGTTTATATTTGTGAAAGTTACAAGATCCGATATTTTTTCTATCCACGAGTTGGTCAACTTTGGACCATTTAAGATCCCATCGTGCTTAAGCTACACATTCCAGCAAACAATATTCTGAAACCTCTATCGATACTCCAAGTTTCATTAAAATCGGTGAAGCCTTTTAAACATCCAGATTCATTACCATTTATTAAAATTTATTTTGCAAAAGGCCTCATTGTGCGGTCTTTTGTTTACTCATTGTACATTTATAGAGTTGAAAGCTTACAAAAACTAGCTTGATTTTAATTTTTGTCTCTTATATACAGTTTTTTCGAACATTCATAAGACGTTCAGGTAAATAGACGATCTTGTTCGTGGAATATGAGTGACTAGCCCAGATTTAAAGATTTGCCAAATTTGCCCGTGAAGGTGTAGGATATGGTAAATAACATAACATAGGAAGTTATACATTTTAAAAGCTGATATAGATAAAATCTCTGGCTTGTTAGGAAAGTATTTGCACGGCTCAATATTTATAAAATAAAACAAATATTTTATTCAATACGAACTACTGTAAATTGTATTATTTTGTTTAATACACATATACATTTGTATAATAGTCTTCAGGAGGTCTATACTTTTATTTGAACATTATTACGATTCATAGAAAACGATTGTAAAGCATACGAAATTACAAACGAAATGTTGTAAGAAAAACGAATAGGAAATCAACAATAACACACCATAATATACATATAAACAAATGTATACAATTATGCATTAAATGTCTATATATGTATGTACATATATATGAGTGTATGTAATCACACACACATACATATATTTTTAATTTTATATTCATGATTTTTGTTTTATATCTCTAATGCTTACGTCACAATTGTGCGTAGGCGTCATACTTGTGGCGCACCCACTGACCAGGGTAACGTTAGATTTCAAATATTTTCTAAGAGTTTATACGTTTACTACTACTTTCATATAATCATGAGAAAATTGAATCCCATAGTCTCACCAAATTTTCTTATGTAAGAGTACATAATTTCCCCTGTTTTTTTCCTCTGAGCGCAAGCTCACTTGAAGGCAAAAAGTTTTCACCGTTGTTTTGTTAGTGAAAATTCCGTTACATAAATGTTTTTATGAAATGTGTTTTTGACTTGTGGTAGGACCTGTTTTTTCGTTTCTGTTTTGTAAGAGTTTTCCTAAGTTTGTTTTTATATTTTGCTTTCCTTTGATTAGCTGGTATTTAGTATTTGCTCTTACTGTGCAGCTTTGTATTTCTGCCAAGCCAGCTGTTTATGCAGACTCAGATGTTACCGGCTTTTGAAAGTACGCACACGTTTGCTTGGCCAGTGTCTGAAATAGAATTGTTACACAAGGCTAAGTGATGTTAGTAAATTTTTGGCGAAAGAAGAGAAAATTATTGAAATAAGTTAAGACAAGTTGGAATAAATTTATGGAAATTTTAACTTGGTAGGTACTTTATCTGAAAGCTGTTTGTTAAAAAGAAAAAAAAAAAAGAAAAATAGAGGGTATTTAATAGTGGTCAAAACATTCGGAAATGAATATTTTGAAAATAGTTTTTATAAATATTTCTTTTTGCATATTCAATACTTTATTAATTGCATTTTA
Source organism: Protocalliphora azurea (assembly GCA_932274085.1). Lineage (NCBI taxonomy): Eukaryota > Metazoa > Arthropoda > Insecta > Diptera > Calliphoridae > Protocalliphora > Protocalliphora azurea. The sequence goes on along the minus strand of OW026521.1, from coordinate 28,659,040 downwards.
TTCAATTAATAAAAAAAAAAAAAATAATTTCGTCTACTTTTAGCAACAAGAACTAATTATTTATAATGATGTTCGAACTTAAAGTATTAAAAACATTTGCAACTATTTTTTCTCTCTTTCCATTGGAAGTAATTTACACTACCAAATGTTAAGAAATAACAGAGATCATGTTCATCTGTAATAATTACAATATTTTTGATATTTTATAAAAAAATTCACATAGCTCACTGAGGGAAAACGTTGATGCAAAATACACAACGGTTGTGGTCACATTGACAATTTACGGTGTCGACTTTTTGATACCATTTGTTTACAACTTTTAAATACACGAACTCGTATAACTAACTTTTTTGTAATAAAGCATGCTCACGAAAATTGTTTAAATTTTCAATTACAAACATTAAACCCACTGTAAATTATATTTGAAAAATCAAAATATATTCTGATTCTGTAGAGTTTTTAGAATGTACATACATTTATCTTTTTAATTTCGAAGGATCAGTCAGCGAAATATATTAAAAATTGTAAAAGAACAGAGAAAAAATTCTGCACAAATTTCATGAAAAAAAAAAATGTGTAAATTATTTTTATTTACTTTTAAAATGTATTTTTTTAAGTCCCGATATAGATCGCATACTTTTCTGAATCTGCGTAGTCCGATGATTATAAAAATTTGATATCTTTTTACTAAAACCAAATCGAACTTAAAAATTAAAAAATTAAACAAAAATTAATTTTGGGCAATTTAACCCTGAATCGAGCAATTTTAAGTCGAAAAAAAAGTTTGTTATCAACGAAAAATTAATGGATTATGACAATTTCATAAACCATCTATTAAAATGCTAAATAATGTGCAGATCGATATTCTGACTAGATTTGCAACGAATAGTGAATCGATAAAGTGGTTCATATTAAAAACTGTTAAACACACTGAATAAATGTGTGATAAAAAATTAATATGGATTGAACCCAAATAAAAAAATCAAATCTAAAAAAACTGTAAGAAAATATCTTATAAGTAAGTTTTAAAAATGTTTTGGATCCATGATTGAAAGCTTTAAACAAATACAATAAGCATATTTGTATTATGTAGTCTGTAGTGTTATAAAAGTATAAAATTTTGTTGATACCTGCTGTAGGTACATAATTATTTATATTTTAAAATGTAAAAAATTTTTCGTAGCCATTCTTTAATTTGATACAGATTTGGTGTCAAATTGGTATCAAAGCGGTATCAATTCCTCGTATCACAGTGATTTCATAACATTTTTTTTTAATAATTCTGTAACTGGTGATCCGTGAAAAATATCTGAATAAAATTCCGCATGGCCGGAGCTGAGGTACTTTCGAGTTGATATTGGTTGAACAACAAATATGTATTTTTTATATTTTTAATTTCCAAAAATTTATTTATCACTTAACTGTAAAAAATGACGTGTAGAAAGCCCTTGTAAAAATATTATACAAATATGTTTATATTTATACGTTATTTGTTTTATTTTAAGAGACATTAAGTCGAAACCAACTTTTCTCTCATCTTTAGATTAGATTTTTTTTATTTTTTTTTTAACTTAGCTCGCTTAGCTTGGACTAACATTTTTTGAAAATACTTAATAGAATTCTTATAAAATTCTAAATAATATTACTGCAAGAATCATATATATATATATATATATATATATATATATATATATATATATATATATATATATATATATAGGGTAACGCTGCAATCCATGTCTCGAACAAATCTAAATCGTGGTTTAATGAACATGGTATTCCATTATTGAACTGCCTGGCTTACGGTCCGGATTTAAATCCAATCGAGGATCTGTGGGGATATATAGGTTTACGCAAGAAATGCACAGAATGAAATTATAATGACAATAACGGAGTTAGAACTAAAAATTAAGCAAGCCTGGGAAGAAATTGACAGTGAATGTCTTCAAAAATTAGTGGAATCAATGGCAGAACAAATTTTTGAAGTTATCCAAAACAAAGGTTCATCAACACATTATTAATAATGCTAAATTCGTTTATTAGTTTAAGTGCCATTAAACTGCTAAATTCACATGTAAAAAATTTAATATACATTTTAAGTTCTTTGTTATTAATTTTTTAATTGAAGTCAATAAATAATTTAAAAAATTAATTTGTAGCACCTTAATTATTTTGTATCCCTATTATGGTAAGTTAATTAAAAAATTGATGCGCGTTTATAGGAATATGCACTAGTGTATTAGAGCGGGTCGGTCTCCATACAAAAAAAAAAATAAAAATAAAAAAAATAAATAAATAAATAACATGCCTATAATCATAGATTGGTTCATGAGTTTTCCAAAAACGCAAAAATTATTTTTTGCCACGCCCCAAAATACCGCACATTATAGCCTTACCATATTAAGTCCGATTGTAGAATGTGGTATGTCGTGGTTAATAATTTGACAACCGCTTAAATTTTCTCTTGGGTGATGTTTAAATCGCACGTCAAATTCTTGATGTTAGTATAAGAATATTTATCGAAATATTTAATATAAAATTCACCTTTAAATACAACGATTTCCTTAAAATCACTACCTCAGTTTATAGAATAATGCCTGTCTCACAGTGTAGCCGATTGCAAAAATTTTGGTTACAAATCTATATCTCCTAAACTACTGGTCAGTTCGAAATGAAACATAAAAGTTATAAAAGAAGACCTAAGCTTTCAGAAAAAAGTATTGTTTAGTCACCCTGTAATAATACGAGTTAAGCTACAGAGTGTAAAAGTCGAGTATGAAAAAGTTTAAAAAAATTGTTTCTTCGAAAAATTAAGTCCGATTTCAAAGATTTATATACTTCTGTAAAGTGATTTTTTGAAAAAATTTAAATTTGAATATTTAAATGATTTTTGGAGGAATGGACTCAATATAACTGATATTAATTGTATACAATACATAAGGAATAATAGTAAAAATATAATATTAATATGTTGTTTTGTTCAGTTAAAAAAAAAAATATAAATAAAAAAAAATAAAAAACGTTTGAAACATTTACTTTTTTCCTAAAACCAGTACACCTGCAATTTATTGCCAAATCGATCTAAATATATTCTTTTTTTAATTCACTATTTTCGACCAATTTAGTTGCAAACCTAATTTATTTTAAAATTTATTAACCATTCAGGAAGCCTTGCTTTTTGAAATATGTAAAGACAAAAACAATTTTATTAACAAACAAATTGAAAAAATTGTATGATTTTTTGCAACTTTTTCATACTAGGGATGGTCAAATTTGATACCTTGTAGCTTATCTCGTATTATTACAAAGTGACTGCAAGATAATTTTTCTGAAAACCTGTGTCCTCCTCTATAATTCTCTTATAAATTTCAATTCGCTCCGCCCAGTAGTTTAGGAAATACAGATTTATTACCAAAATTTTTGCGATCATACCCACTGTGCGTCTGACTGGTTGCTTGCCTGTTCTATAAATGAAAATTTTGTGGGAATCGATCTATAATTTACCACAGCACTTTTATAAAATTTACTCTCGGAAATCATTTTTAAATCTTTTTTATATTATAATGTCAATAAACTTAACGTTATTTTCTCGAGTGTAAAATTTATTTCTAAAACTCTTTTTACTTTACCATTATTCTTCTATTCTGCATAATTCTCGTTTGCTCTTTTTTTTACTTTTACATTCATCTCATATTTATATTTGGCTGCAGCTAGAAATAATTTACCCCTTATATTTTGCAGATGTCAAACACCTACGCAATGAAAAGTTTTCACCATTCATTCTATTCCGTTCTGGTTTTCCATTTCATTTTGTTGTTTTTATTTTGGAGCTCAACCAAGAAAATAAGCAGGCAATCAAAAGACGATTGAATCACATGAAAATGTGGACAAAGTATATCTAGACTTATATTTAACATAGTCAATGGGATCAAAAGTTATACTCACAACTACACCACTACTGCTTACATTAGTGGTAGTGTAGTGATGGTCGTATGTTAAAGGTATGATGGAGAAACTTTTATTATTGTTGTTGTTTTCGTTTTTTTTTTTTAAGGTATATATAGTATACATATAATGCTGCTAAAAGCTGCATTGATATTGATGTAGATTTTCGTCCTTTTTGTTTTTATGTTTTGCCTCTAGAGCTGCTACTGCAGCTGACAGTGTGCTGATGCCAATATTGTTGCTGCTGTTGTTGTTTATGTAGAGGAGTATAAAATAAACAGAATGTTGTTTGTAGTAGCAACAACAACAGCAGCAGCATCCTCCTTACAATTGAAAAAGTGTTACTATGTCGTCACAAAGTCTCTGTTTTTATAATGAAACTTGTTTTTGCAAAAATCTCAAAAAGGAAGTTAAGTGAGAGGTGAAGTGGTTGTGAGGAAGACCTGAACAAGGCAAGAGACGAGGTTAGAGTACAGCAATAACAACATGAAAATAATGATGGTGATGAGAATGAAAAATAAGAAAAAAAAAAAAAAAATAAAAATTTTTGGTGGCACCTTAGCAGCTATTTTTCATTGACGTTGAAATTTTTACAGCTAGTATAGTTGCAGAGCGAGGGCAGGATGATATAAGCTTTAGAAATTTTAATTTTAGCAAATTTTAATTTCAAATATATCAATTGGTTTGAAATTTTTCAAAAACAAAAAGTTAAATATTCAGAAAGTATTAACTTTCAAAAATTGTGTTAATTTAAAAAAACTTTCTACCAAATTTCAAAAAAATAAATAAATACGAATAAAAAGCAACAATTTTTAAAAAGTACCAATTTCTAAAAGGGATTAGATAAATTAAAAAATACCAATTGGAAATATTTTTTCAAAATAACAATAAAAGAATCAATTAACAAAACATTTAAAACAATTTTTCAACAATTCCAAAAGAGTACTGATTTTAAAAAAAAAAAAAGTATTAAAAATGATTAAAATAGCATATTTTTTGAAATACCAAATTAAAAAAAGAAGATTGTTTGTTTATTTGCCTGTGTATCAATCACGTCTAAACGGCTGAACCGATTCTCGCGAAATTTGATTTACAGTATCACCTCTACCAGTGCCAGAGGTGGTTACAGACTTTGTTACATTTCAATTTGGTATCAGACCCACATATTACGCTTACTTAAAAAAAATCAATTTTTTTCAATTTTACACGTTATCGATGGAGCTATTTATATGAAATTTGACACGCACAGATAGTACTTGTACTGTAAAATGTTATAGGTCTCACTTTAAAACTATCAAAAGGATGAACCGATTAGCTTAAAACAAATCGGAGCAGGAGGTGTAGCACCTCCCATATAAAGCAAATATTCGTTACGGCATATCTAAGCAACTATTATAGTGAGAGCCCTTAAATTTCGTGGAAACCTTTACGGTATCATATCGTTTTCACGAAATGAAAATAGGTTGGATAGAACCTATAAGAGTAGAGGTAGTTCACATACAAAGCAAATATAAATTTTCTCATCTAAAGGTCTATTACAATGAAAGATTTAAAAGTAATTTTCATATAAAAATTCGTATAGCTAGTAAATAACAATATTTAGGGAAGATATAATCACTTCTATTTAGAACAAATGTTTTACAAATATAAGACAATATTAAATTCAAAAAGATTGCGGAGGAAAATTTTTAAATCAATTTGACTGATTTAATAAACCGAAATTCGAAAACAAAAAATATTTGTGCTGGATTTATGTAAGAATGAGAAGCCCATCACTTATAGAGGAGCTTCAAAAAATTTAATAACGCGTTTTGGTCTATAACTCTGTTAATATTGGATCTATTTAGTTCATTTTTCAACACACAAAAAAAATCTTAAAAAAATTTCTGATCCTTTGATCCTTTGAAAGAATGAAGTCTCTAGTTCACATAGGTGTTTCAAAAAGTACAAAAAACCAAATATTTATATTTAATATTTTAATATTTATTATTAATGTTTTTGTTCTTGTTGTTGTTTTTCAGTACCCATGAAAACAGCAACTATAAGGGAAGCAGACATTAAATAAATAAAAAAAAAAAATATTTGTATATATCGGCCAAAAAACATTTCGTCATTTCAACCGACCGTCACCATCGGTTTACTGTGGAAATTAAAAATGGAGTGACAAACTCATATACACCGTTTAAACCTATGATGAATGGTATAAAAAGTATCAATATTTTAAAAAGTACACATTAAAAAAATTTTTAAATAAAAAACAGTTTTTAGTCTGCCCCTTTTTCCAAATTATATAATATTCTTAAACATATAAAAAAAGTTTAACCTAAAAACCAAGGTGATAAAAATACTCACCTGTGACGATTTCACTTCAGTCTGCCCCTTTTTCCAGAGTATATTATATTCTTAAACATTCAAAAAAGTACCAGCTATTTCTAAAATATACCAAAGATATAATAATTTGCAAAAAAATAAAATAAAATAATGATTGTACTTAAAAAAATACATATTTATCAATTGTGACTTTTCGAAATTAAATTCAAAAAGGTATTCAGTTAAAAAAAAAAAAAAATAACCAATTAACAAAATATATCAAACTTAAAAACTTCTTATTTAAAAAATTAAAAAAATAACAAGAACAAAAACCTACTTACTTTTCAAATTTAGCAATTTCCAAGAAAATATCAAAACAGTTCTGAAACAGAAAAAATGCCCCTATAGCTGGTATAAATGTTATTTCTTAATTTTTTTTTTTTAGTATCAATTTTAACCATTAAGATGATTCTTTACAGATACTTTTCGGTGATCTGAAATCATATCTGGTTAAAAAAAGAAAATGCGGAACAATTTGTTAAAATTTTAAAAAGTGCATACAATTTTTAAATTTTTACAACGCCCCCTAGACTCGGAAGTATAATTTATTGAAAAATTCTGTTTACAAGATATAATTTCTGTAAAAACAGTATCTGTCAGTAGCGAAAAACATACATTTTACAAACGTTTTTGCCTTTTTTCCTAGAATCAACGAGAAAAACCTCAAGCTATAGAAAATCAATTCGTCTTTAAAATTCGCTTCACTAAATTTGATTTCACCTATGGGTGTAAATTTCCCTTAAACAAAAAAACTGTAAAATTTAAAAAAATCGTAAATTTTTGGTTTATTGATTTATTATCGCATAACTTTTTATCAGATAGTAAAACGTTTACTTGTTGTATAACGTATGAATTTACTAAGTCCTGTTTTCCGACTGGTTAATAGTTTGAGTCTAAAAGATGTAAATTGCAAGTAAAAACTAAAATGAATCAAAAAATCCTCGAAAGTTGCAACTTAGACTTTTGCTATATTTTTTACATTTTTTAGTAGTTCCATGAGATTTTACGTGAATAATCTAAAATTTTGATTTTTAAAGCCTACCAAATCAACATTTTTTCTATTTTTATATCGTTCACCACAGGTGTAAAGGATATGTATATACCTATAAGTTTGTAATTTTTACAATATTCATCTAGGACCCCAAAAAATATATATATACTGGATCCTTATTGATAGGGAAGTCGACATAATGATGCCCGTCTGTCTATTGAAATCAGTTTTTAGAATCAATTTACAGAGAATTTCTCTTAGCTTTTTTTATTTTTATTAAAAATGAACAAATATCGGTAAAACGCATTTTTAGACACTTTTAAGCTTTCATATAATCTATGGACTTCGTTCTTATATAGATTGGTCGTAAATATCTTTATAAAATTTAAGTTTTTTAATCAACCAAATCGGTCTGTAAACAACTGAGTTATTTGCAAATATTTTTTTTATTTATTTAATAAATAAAAGCATATAGTTGTTGCTTTTATGGTCAGTGAAAAACTACAATAACAATAAGATATATTATATTTGTTTTTTTTTTTTCAACTTTTTGAAGCCTTATATAGGGGCTAAACCTTTCACAGAAAATTCAGAATTTTTATACTTTTGTATCCCTTATATAAGCTACGGACTTCGTTCTTGCGCAGATCTGTCAGAAATATTTTTCTCGAATTTCGTATAATCGGTTCATATATTTTCAAAATAACTTTTTTTAAATTAATGTTATTTTCACTTTTTTATTTAATGTTGTCGTTTGATATTGTTGTTCTTTCATCAACTTTAAAATATATTAAATTTTCATATTACATCACAACACGAGTGAAGGGTACATAAGATTCGGCACAGCTGAATATATACATGACACATTAAGTAGATTTCAAATAGTCTCGAAAATTTTTGAAATTCCGCATATAAGGCTTTAGACTTGAATAACCAAAAAATATTTTTAAGACTGATTCGTGTTATTGTAATCCTCTCTCATTTTTTAAAAACTTAGTCTAAAAAAAATTTATATAATTATTTCTATATTGGAAATCTAGCGACCAATTTGTTCAATAAAAAGTAATAAATTGGAATTGAAAAGCGACTAAAGTGAGCCATTGTATTGTATTGTTTGGAATCTATTTCATACATTAGGGTCAACGTGACCTCATTTCAAAGTCCTTTAGGTGAAAAATCGAAGCCGGAAAGCAGGAAATTAAGTACTTATGAGGGAAATTTGAGCTCCAAATTCGTGATAGTTTTGCAAATAAGACAATAAGTAGGTTCAAATAATTAGGGATTTGTGATTACCGAGAACGTCGCGAAAAAAAGTTTTTCAATTGTCTGGCCTCTAGGAGTTTATTTTCCTTTACGACCGCGTATTTTGTAGAAATTTTTGATAAGGTAAAGTTTATTTGAAGAGGTGGTTTGAAAGTATTACGTGGTGAAAGGGAAATGACTCTAAATGGTGTATTAATCAAAACAAATCAAATTATTTCATCACACTCATCAACACTAACTGTAAGAGTTAATTCAAGTCACATATCAAATCATTTAGTTCAGTTAGTTTAACATATAAACCAAGGTGATGAAAATACTCACCTATGAGAATTTCACTTCAGTCTGCCCCTTTTTCCAGAGTATATAATATTCTTAAGCATATAAAAAAAGTAATGATTAAACTCGTCTTTCTTTCTTTTCTACATAATCTGGAATAATATCCAACAGTTAGAATATAATTGAAATGATTTTTTTAGTAATATAAACTTAAAAATTTCGTTATGATAGCAAATTGTTTCAATACGCAAGAACTCGAGAATTGGAACCAATCTTAAAAAATTAATACCATATTTAATTTCTGCGCCCTAACTACACTAAATTGTTAAGACCAAAAAGTTGACCCGAATTTGTAGAAGAACAAAATTTAAAAATTTTACTTTTCCAAAATATTGTGTATACGTAGAGCATAAACAATGTTACGGCCTTACCACTAAAACAATATTATGCTCTCCTTTTTTAGTTTCATTAATTTTAATAATACTGTGTTCATGATAACCATGTTTTTGTTTAAATTTTATTACTTAATGTATACATTCAATAAAATTGTTAATATAAATGACTAGAAAAATGTTATGTATTTGAATAGTTTTACCAGAGACAAAATTTTATTAATATCATTATTTCTACAAATATTAAATATTAATAATCTTTTTCTTTCTTCTTAAACCATATTTTGTTTTTAAACTATATTAGTATTATTCCCATAACAATAAAATGTTACAAATAAATATAATACATATGCTTTTTACAAACATAATTTGTTTATTTTTAATTATATTTTGTTTTTAATGTTTGCTTTCTAACTTCGTTATAATTTTCATTTAGTTTGTACATGAATAAATATAAGTATATAATGTTTTGTTATATCTGATGTGATTTAAGCAATATAAGATATTGATTAATTACTATTAAAGGGTTTGGTTAATAAGAAGTATCTTGTATCTTACATAACATATGATGGTACCAATGAATTAATTTAATTAACGAGCAAATAATGATTGATCATAATAAGATTAATATGAAACATGTTAAGAGTAATTTTGAACATGTTATAAAATTGTTTGTGATAAATATCATGATGAAGCCGGGTCATTTATGATAAAATCAGTTAATAATATAAGAAAATCGGAGCAAAATTTTATAAAACATTAAAACATAACATTAAAAAATATTTAAATACAAAATGCACAAACTCGGATCACAATATAAAAAATTGGATTATTTTATAATTATAATGTACATATTTATTATTATTTATGACCAAACAGTACAATCGTAATATGTTGTTCAGCTTGTATATTCAAAAGAATTCTTATGAAAACTTTTATCTCCACAGTTATCACACAAGGTTTCTTGGCGTCGCTTTTAGTTTCTCTCTGAAAGGAAGTGTAAAATATCAACAAGTGAGAATGCTATATTAGACTTGACCGAATCTATTTATCCAGTATCTGCAACTTTTTGTTCTACCCTAATTTAAAATTACGGCGGATCATGCCCAATTTTAGACTAGTTTACATTGATCATTGAACTATTTATGCAAAATTTCTTTTTTGAAAAGATATCTCGGCGGAAAAGTATGAACTGAAGTTACAACGAACATCCTACGTTTCTAGTATTTGTCTTATAATTTTTTTTGTTTATGAACGAGTTTTGCTTATTTTTAGTAACAAACAAACCTTGTATAAGGTAAAAATTTAGCAAAATTTCGTGGTTCACTCCGAGCCCTATCCTACTTTCAACAGACACACAACTGGGCAGATGGACGGACATTGTTAGATCGACTCAGAATCTTGTGAGGATCCAAGATTTTTTCGATATTTTACACAAGGAATGGAAAACCACCACATCTCTTTTGATGGTAGGTATAAAAAAGAATGGAGAAGATTAATATTCTATCTATTTTGGCATCAAGAGGGATTAAGATAATGGATTTTTCTACTTGCTGTAATATTGTCTTTAGGTTAAGAAACTAGCAGATCAATGAATAACTAATCAAGGGCCTTAACAAAACTCACCCTCTCTCTCTCTGGATTTCGAAAAATATCTATAATTCCCAAATACTAGGAAAACTCTAACTGAAAAATTTTTTAATAGTTTAATTTATTTATTTTATTAATCAAAATACTTATCACATAGCCCTCGTTTATATTAATATGTATATAAGTGTCTAGGGTATTTATGAGTATGTATGTAAGTATAGCTCAACAATGAAAGGTGAGTAAGTTATACATTCATAGAGACAAAAAAAAAAAAAAAAAAACTTACAAACACAATTACTCACTCACTGACTCACATTATCAAGAGACAATAATATTTTGTTTTCTATTTAAAGGAAAACCAATACATATGTGTATGTAAGTATCTGTTTATGCATACTATAAATATATGAGTAATTTTACGTATTTATACAAATATATGAATGAAAATATAAATGTTTTTTATTGAGTTTTTTTTTATTTCTTATTATTTTGTTGTACGTTTTTTCATAGCAGCGTATCTTTTTCCCCAATAAAATACGTGTAAATTTAAATGATTTACTTACACTCTCACACACACCTAAAGATTTTCCTTTTCCTCTTAATTTTTTTTTTATAATTTTTTCATATATATTTCTATAAATTCATATTTTCCTTGAAAAATTATGTTTTTGTACATGAATGTATAGAAAAATATTGTGTGAAATCAATTTTGATTTGTTTACGGTACTTGAATTTTGTTACATAATTCCTAAAATTGCAAAGTGTTGTTTATATTGAATATAAAAATAAAATAGATTTATGCTTCTATCACAAACACTCAACAGATATACACTTGCGTATTAACATTGTGTTCGATATTGCATGTTTTTTTTTTATTTTTATTTTATTATTTTTTTTTTCTAATTGAATTCATTGAACAAAAATATTAAATTAATGAAGGTACTCGAGTGTAATATGAAGTAAGTGGGATTTTTGTATAATCATGAAAATGTGGGACATGAGAATTAAAAGCTATTAGAGTGAATAGTTTCAGGAGGAAAAATATTAATTTAGTGTGTAGAAAAAATTATTACAACTTTTCGATTGATTTTTTAAAAGTAAAATATTTAGGAGAGATTAAAATGGATATGGTTGAGATTTGTTTTACGGGTATAGAATAGTATGTCAGTCCTTTCTCAAAATTTTCGACTTCTCGTAAGCCTTTTGTGAACTAGATCAAAGATTGAAGGTACTTTTCACGTATTTTATAAACTTTTTTCATACTTCTTCCAAGCGAAAAATATGATATTTTGTATCTTACGAAATGCCTTATCCAAATTATAAAATTTCGCTTATAAAATATGACAAATGCACTCGCCAAATTAATTTCAAATGATACCAAAATTGTTTATTGCTCATTTATAAAGAATAAAACAAAATTAAATAAAATTGAGAACCTTAAAAGGACCCTCTTATCTTTTAATTCAAACAAAAGAACGTAAAAGTGGACTTCAATTATCAAATTGCTAATATTAATTAAATTTTTGTTTGATTTTACTAAAATCACCAAAATGATATTAACTAGAATAACTGATTTTGCCTTAAATTTCAATTAATTTTTTTAATCAAATTAATAAGAATTCTGATTAAAAGTTTGCCCAGAATCAAATAAAAATTTTATTGGTCAAATTCTTCTTCCCTTCTTCAATAAAAACGCACGGATTGAAATGTAACTATTTATTGAATTATTAGAAATATTTAACTAATACAACACAAATAAAATTATATGAAAAAAGTATATATATTAAAAATCCATATTTGATCGGGAGAAACGAAACTTGCCAGTTTAGCCTTTTTAAGGCTAAATCTATACTTTTTATTTAGCCTCAAAATTTTCGTCTTAGCTTTTTAGCTTTTTTTCTAGCCTTTTTTAATTCTTAAAATTACCATAAAAAGGCTAAAATCTTAGTATTTCAATAACAAAGAAAATAACTTCTTATTTGCTATTACTAATTTTATTTTTCCATAATCATCCATTTAAGCATTTCTGTGTAAGTATTTACACAAAAATCGAGATTAATTTTACAACCTACATTATCATTTATTATCCAAATTAAAAGTTACAAATAATTTAAATAAAATTATAGACTTATTAAATCAATTATTATAATTATTTCTTAATATACTTTATTAGAAACTATTTACGAATATAATATTAAAAAAATTCTTACAAAAGCGAAAAATCATTAAAAATTTGGAAATTCTTAATCAAAAAGAAATTATAGTTGAAAAATTAAAAAAAGGGGTTTCAGCACTAACACATAAAAATAAAATTTGACCAACACAATCTTAAAGTCAAGTTATTTTGACAGCAGAGTTAAGTTGGATAAGCCTTCCATTCTTTGTATTCTTTCTTAAAAAACTAATTTATTAAATAAAGCTGAATTAGGAGTATATATATTTTTTTTTTCATACAAATGGCCGAAAGAATTTTTTCTCTATTATATATTTCTAAAAAACTATTTCAATAGATTGAATACTATAATTAGGGTTATTTATACGTTTTACATGTATTAATAAAACAATTCAGTTAATCGAATAGTTTTCTATAATCGGTTATTAACCAGTAAACTTTTAGCCTCGAATAATTATTTGCCGAGTTAGCCGATTAATATAAAAGCCCGAATAATTGGATACCCTAATGTGTGTCAAAATTAGGGAAGGTATCTTATGTGGGACCTATAATCAATTGCGGACCGATACTTATATGTAATAAACCGTTACTTGTATACAATAACTATTGTGCTTTTTTCACAAGGTTTACATGGACAGACAGGCAGTCAGATAGTAGTACGGACATAGCTAAGTCAACCCAGAAAGTAATTCTGAGTAAAACGGTGCACTTTAAGGTGAAATTAGAAGATTTTTTTATGCGCTATAAATATCAGCATAAACGTAAGCACTTATTGTAGTGTGGTGTATAAAGACGAAGTTTTATCTGTATTAAAAAAAGAATTTTGAAATTAACAAAATATATCGTTCATTTCACGAGAGATTTATAAAAAATGCAATTTTTTGATGTATGGTTATCAGATTTTGTTCATATCTGTTACACATATAACCTATTGAGCCATTTAGTATTTTTCATTATTATTTTTACCAATTTCCAAAAAATCGCAAATTTATTAAAAATTTTAATTTTTATTAAAGTTAAAAATTCGACAAAGTAAGTAACTTTAAATATTAATATTTGTTAACGATGTAGACGGATTGAATGATTCAGGACACTAATGAAGGCCAACTGAAGCCACTTTAAATGTAAGAGTTCGAAGGTTAACTATTTATTTAAAAATGCTCTCGTAATGCTACTGCAGTTTTACAATGCATTTTTGATAAATTTACTTTTACTTTTCATATATTTTTTTAGAAAAAAGACTACCAGCTTTTTTTTATAAAAATTAACTCCCTTATTTTGTAAATCGCTTCACCTCACTTTGAAAAATTTTCCATAAAATTTTTTGAAAAATGAAAACAATTTATACGCAAATTTTTTGAAAGTGAGGCGAATTGTTTTACAAAATTAGGCCTTAAGTTTTTTAAAAATATTATTATTTTTTTTTTTTTTACTTTATTTTTTGGTTATTCTTATTCAGTAATATGTAGCTTAAAGTATTCATAATTCTTTAACTATACCTTGGAGTATATTGATTTAAAACTGCTATACAGTTTATTACAATAAATATTGTAAATTATATTGTATAATTCAAAAATGACGTTTTTGCTAAAGATGTATTTACAAAAATAATGCAATTTTCAGATGTGTTTTTTTTTAAATTTCTAACCTTTTTATTTTAAATAATTTTTGCTTAATATTGAATACAAATATTACATTATTCTGGTACAAAGAGGTATTATGTCACAAGTAAATAAATTAGGAAATGTTTTGACTAAATTTACTTTAAAATAAATTCACAAAAAAAAGCATAAAAAATGTATTTTTGTATGAAAAAAATATCTAGGAATATTTAATTTTTTTAAATATTGTTTCATCTTTATGATTTATATTGCAATTTATAGTTTTTATAATATCAGAGAAAGTAAGAAATTTTAAGGATAGAAATTTAAAAAAAATGCATTCTAAAATTGCATTTGCATTATGAAAGAATCTTGAGGTGATAATATTATTTTTAAACTAAAGAGAACATATTCATCTTCTATGTATATTTTAAATCATTATAAGTAAAATTTAAAAGTTTAGATTTTAAATTTTCTAATTTTCAACTTTAAACTACAATGAGTCCCCTCGCGAAAATGATTCACGCCAATAAGTTTTAAATGCTGAAGTATTGCTTTATCAAAAAGCCAAAAAAAAAAAAAAATCTGAAAACAATTTTAGTCGAATTTTAAAATGTGTATGTTCTTAAATAAAAAATACTTATATATTAATTAAACTAAGCACTTTTGTGTTTAAACTGTTAAAAACTTTACAATTTTGAAACTCTTAACAATCTTTTTCAAAATCAAAAAATTGGTCTTGTGTTTTATTTCAATTTAAAAAGTTTTCAAATTTGTTCTTCAATTTAAAGAAAAGGGTATTACAATTTTAAATAAATTTAATTTTTAGGTCTACCCAGTAGTTAGTTTTCAATGATAACATACTTCATTATATAGAAATTGTTCAGTAACTACTTATTTGTAACCCAATACATAATTATCCAGCAAAAAAAAAAAAAAAAAGAACTGATATATTATTGGAAGGAAGTATTTAGTGCTAAAGCTATTCTTTTAACCCATAGTTGTCATTGGTAGGATGTTCTTCTTTTATGTTTCTGGTTCATTGCTCTTGAAACTATATTTATGAAATTTTTTAATAAAAGTATGGTTTTAGCTTTGCTAATAGGTAACAAAAACACTTTTCAGTTTCTGAAATTTTCATTTTCCTAGAAATTATTTACCTTTTTTGTCTGCTAAAAATACATTTATTATCAAGTTTTTGTGAAGTAATTTTAAAATTCTACTTTTGAAGTGGTGAAAAAGTTCCTTTTTGGAAGCAATTGCTCGTTTTTTTTTTGCTGGGTACTCATTTATGATCAGATTTTTTTTTAAATACTACATTTCATTGACTTTTTAATTTAGTTACCAATTCATATATTTAAAGAGGGTTAAATATATAAAAAGACAAAATTTGAGTACGAATTTATTTTTAATCTAAAATAGTTCATTTTTATTATATTTATTTTAATTACATTTTTGTTTATTGTATAGTTTTTGAAATTAAAACGTATAAAAGCTTTCGTGAAAAGGGCTGCTTTTTATATCCTGTCTTTTTATTAGTTATTTGTGACCCAAAACTTGTTCCTATTACTTTTACTAATAATGACTTCAGTAAAGTTTTGAAATCAATGAATTATTAATCGGCTTGGCAGTAATTAGTTATTGTAATTACATTTAAGTAATAACTTTTTGAAATGTTTAATTGTAATAATATAGGTTAAGTAGTAGCCTCTAATATCATCACTGTGTTTAAATAATGAGTTATGCAGCTAATGTTTAAGTAGTAAAGAGCCATTATATTAGCTTATTATCTCATTAAATGGCAACTAAAGTTTTTGCTTTGTAATTTATAATGTTGTTTATTGGCTTATTGAATTTGGAATTTAATATATCTAATACTGCGTTTCCACCGGTACATTTTGGGGAAATAGTTTTCTTTTAGAAACACTGCACTGTGTCTTGACTAAATCAAAACATCTCTGAATATCTATTTAAAGTGAATGTTTTTATCAAAAAATGCCATTGCATTCTTATATTTTTATTTATTATTATTATTATTATTATTATTATTATTATTATTATTTTCTTTTATTAATCAGAATAAGTATTAAAAAAATTTAAGTGGAAAATTATAAAAATAATAAAATAAAAGTCAACAAAAACATTGAATACGAGGACGGATCAATAAATCCATGAGTTTTCGAACTTCCCTCGTAGTTATATGAAATGTAACACTATTAGTATCAAGTACCACCTGCTAATAGACTACTGTCAAATTTTGAGAGTGTCGTCATTTACTTTGCTTAAAAATATGATTTTTCGAGGTCCTTAAAATAGGCATTTGTTTGGTCAATAATTTCATCGATGGAGCTGAATCTCTTTCCACCTAGCCATTTCTTTAGGTTTGAAAATAGAAAGTAGTCACTAAGGGCTAAATCCGGAGAATATGGTGGATGAGTTACCAATTCGTAGCCCAATTCATAGAGTTTTACCATTGAGACTGCACACGTGTGCACCCGTGCACTGTCTTAATGAAAAAGAACTTTTTTCTTGGCCATATGTGGTCGTTTTCTTTTTAAATCCTCATTAAGTCGGTCTAATAAGTTGGCATAATATTAGGCGTTTATTGTTTTTCCCCTTTGAAGGTAATCGATGTGGATTATCCAGCGTGCATCCCAAAAAACTGTTGCCATCACCTCATTGGCCGACAAACTTACCTTGGCCTTCTTCGGAGCAGGTTCACCCGGAGAAACCCATTTTTTAGACTGCTGCTTCGTCTACGGAGTACAGTAATGGATCCATGTTTCATCTATAGTTACAAAACGCCACAAAAACTCATTCGGATTGCGGTTAAACAACTTCAAACAATCCTCTGAAGTTGACACACGTTTACGTTTATGGTCATTTGTGAGCAAACGCGGCACCCATCTTGCAGACAACTTTCTTAAACCCAGCTGATCATTTCAAATCGAAAGCGCACTACCATATGAAATGCCTATGGCATCAACAATCTCACGCACTTTTACTTTTTGGTCGGCCAACACCATATCCTTGATTTTTTCGACATTTTCGGGTATACTGACCTCAATTGGCCGTCCAGAACGTTCAGCGTCAGTTGTGTTTGTGCGACCACAACGAAAGTCAGTAAACCACATTTTTATCTTTGAAATCGATGGTGCAGAGTCCCCATAGTATATATCGAGCTTTTCCTTGGTTTGATTGACAGTTTTTTTTTTTCGCAAAAAATAATGTTTAATGAGCACTCGAAATTCACTTTTTTCATTTTTAGAAAAATACACGAGGTTGTATATTTTGAACAACTGTTAAACGCAAAGTAAATAACGGCACTTGCTCAAAATTTGACAGTGGTCTATTAGCAGGTGGTACTTGATGGCAATGGTGTTATATTTCATATAACTACGAGGGAAGTTCGAAAAGTCGCGGACTTATTGATCTGCCCTAGTATCTGTCCAAACGAAATTATAAAGAAGGTGTATTAAAAGCAAAATTTAGAATTTCGTTCGAAAATTCGGCAGTACAAAAGCAAGTCAGGCCTGTGGAAACACTTTAAAGAGCTTTGCTCAAAACTGGTTGTTTTCAACTCAGTGGAAACATAGTATAGCTATAATAAGTAAGAAAGTTAAATTCGAATATCCTAATCTGTTATACCTACCATCTGCAACTTCTTGTGACACCCTAATTTAGAATTTCACCTTATATGGGAGGTGGGCAGTAAAGCGGGCGGATCACGCTCGATCGATTATTGAACTATTTGTACAAAAGATCGCTGGCGTACATGCTTCGCCTTAAGCCTTATGCTGCTTTCAACAGACGTTCAGACGGACGAAAATAGCTGGACTGACTTAGGATCTTAGGAGAATGCAGAATATATATACTATATGGGGCCTTAGACGAACATTTTACACAGAACGGCCCTTTATCATTTTTTGATAGTGGGTAAAGAAAATAAGTACTAAAATTTTTAATAAATTAATGTTGTTTAGTGGTTTATGAAATTATATAATATACCTAACTATAAAAAGTAGTTTTGTCATAATCGATTTTTGATATAGACCTTTAAAGAAAACTTTGTTAAGGTATTAAAAAAGTACTTTGAATATTATTAGAAGATAATTATTACAAACATTTATTTACGTCAACAATTAACAGAAAACAATAGTTTGTAAGTATATATATTAGGGTGGGTTAATTTTTTATTTTATTATTTTATCAATAGGGGTATAGCAAAAATGTAATATATAAATAATTTTAAGAAAACTTCCCCAGGAAACTATGGGTCCAGAAATGCACGAATTAGCTTTCAGGAGGATCAAAATCCCACAGTGAAATATTTAAGAATATGTATTTTTTCATAACAAGCTCAAAATTGCGAATTATTTGAGATCCATTTCGGGAAAAAAATCGAAACTTTTTTTGCCTAAACATATGAAACTTGCGATTTTTCAATCGTTGGTAAAGAACTAATTTAAAATTGGGAAATATTTAATTTTTATTTTTCTCGTATTCTGCTCATCAATTCGCATCATTTTATCAGATTCTCAAAAAAAATTAGTTTCTCGGTATACTCTACTATGCGGTTTTTTAATTCTACGTCAAACTGAAATTGCTATATATATCGGCGGAAGCTAGGTTTGAATTTTAATCCCATAGTTTTTTAGTTTAATTTTTTTAGAAGTTTACATAGATTTTTTTTTTTATATACGCCTTTTTGCCTTTTTCTCACCCGAACAATTTTATCCACCTAAATATACATATATAAGTGGTTGAGTTAATGATTAATTTATAAAAAAAACTATTCCACAAAGACTTCATTAAACGTTTGAATACATTTACTAATAATTAGCTTCTAATTTCATTCACTTCATTTTCTAAAAAAAAAAAATAAAAAAATAACAATAATTAATTCCAACTTAAAAAGGACCTTGTATAAATAATAAATATGCTCTAATAGTTTTCTCCTAATAATTACCATCCATTCGTTGTTTTTATTTTTATACCCACCATCACAAAGATGGGTTTATCATTCCATATGTAACATGTCAAAAAAATCGTTTAATAATCCATGAAGTATATATATTCTGGCTCCTGATAAGATTCTGAGTCGATATAGCTACTTTAATCTGTCTGTTGAAAACAGGTAGGGGAACCAGCTAGCTAAAATTTATTTGGTATTGAAAAGAGGCCAAATTGGTTAATAAACAAAAAAGTTGTGGGACAAATACTAGGAACACAGGGTGTCCATTGTAACTTCAGTTCATACATTTCTTAAACAAAAGCATGTACGACAACGAAATTTGGTATAGATAGTTCGAGGATCGATGTAAACTAGAAAACAAAAAATGAACGTGGTGTGCCTACTCTACCGACCACCTCTCATATAAGGTAAAATATCAATGAAATTTGTTACAAATAATTCAAGGACTAGTGTAAACTCGGAAACAAAAAATGGGCCCACTTTAGCGACCACCCCATATATTAAGTGAATTTTTAAAAAGTTGCGGATGTTGGGTATGTAGATTCGGCCAAGCCGAATATAACATTCTCACTTGTTTTAAGTTGTGTTTTTTCATTTGTATATTTAAGAGGAATTGTGATTTTTTTCAAAATTTGTTTTCCTGTGAAAATTCTTTTCATTATTATGCATAATATTATTTTACGCTTTTTCTGATGCTATTTATTATTTATTTTTTTTCAATATTATAAATTATCTTTAGACATTTTTGTAAACAACATTGATATGTATATATGAATATAACCACTAAGACAAGAGAAATCAGATATCTATGAATAGAACAACACACACATACCTTCAAAATTAAATAGTACTAAATGGGAGCTGAGTATTATGAACAAGTGAAAGAGAACCTTTAACTAGGAGAAACAAAAAAAAAAAAAAAAAAAAAATTAAACGGTTATAATAACAATCCTAATAGAATATGTAAATTAAATATAAGGACTCGTGTAACTAAAAATAAACATTACTTTACATAAAGAACAATAATAAAATAAAAAATAATAAAAAAACAACAAATAGAGATAATATTAAGGAAGAGAGAAGAGAAATATATGAAGGTACTGCTGTACAGGTATAAGAGTATGTGTGTGTGTATGTGATAATATATAACAATTACCGGCTATATATTATTTGCTAAAACTCGTAGAAAAATAACATATTACAACATATAAAAAACATATGGGCTTGTTGAATACCCTCACTGACTTCCATCAGAAGAGTTATGTATATATTACAGAATATATAACAACAAATAACGTAATTTGCAGAGAGAAAGAGAAACAGTGATGAAAAGATAGAGAGAGTAATATTTAATGGTTTTATAATAAAAAGAGTATGTTTAACACAACAACAAAGAGTAAAGAAAACAGATGTTATTTGAAAGAAAGAGAGTAAACAAATAAAGAGTGTGTGATATTTTTTTATTTAAACTAAACGAATTGGAAAACAAGTGGTTGAGCTAACTCTCTGTAAGGCAAAAGCAGTGACAAAATATAAATTTTGCTGCTGTTTCGATAATAACATCACCAATATTCAGTTTTACCACAATCAACGAAAACGAATGACGACGAACTTCTTTATTAGTTAAACGAACAATGAATATACATGGTAGTCGTCATTCTAAAGAGCATTTAGCAGTTAGCTACTCTATGTATAGTATACAGGAAAAGAAAGCAGCACAAGAAAAGAAAAACAAACAACAACAATGAGCCGTGAGTAAAGTATGACTGAAAAAACACTTCATACTTTGAATGAACATGGAAAAGAATTTAAAGCAACAACAATATTAAAGCAGCAGCAAAGGAAAGGAAAACAACAACAAAACAACATGCGAAAGGACTGTAAATATAACGACATTATAAAGGCATCCAACACATCACAAGTAGCAGCAGCACTTAACGAATGCGAGAATTTTTACAGTAGACAAACAGGCGAAACCTGCTGAGACGACGAGTCCTTGCTCGTCGGTTCATATGATAGGAAGGACAATTTTGCTTTAAATCTAACAGAAAAACAAAAGATAACAAAAATTTATTAAAAAATATTAAAAACAATTTGTTTAACAAATTTTTAAACAATTTAGAAAAAAAGAATATTTGAATATTTGAAAATTTATAAAGAAAATAATAAAGCAAAGGAATTTTTTGTAGGAAAAAAAATAAAATTATTATAAAAAAGATTAAAAGTGAAGTCATGTGAAGTAAAGTAAAGAAGTGCTATTTACAAGGATTTGTTTAAAAAGTGTAAATTAATTAAAGTAGAAAGTGTCAAGTATTACAAAATAAAAAAGGAGATTAAAAAAAGTTGACGAAAAAAGGCTTAAAATAGCTAAAAAGTAAAGTTTTCAAAAAAAAAAATAAATATGAAATTTTAAAATTTAAAAAAGTTCCTTTTCATTTAAAAGTAAATATATACATTCAAATTTTTCTAAACGAATATTTTTTTCTTGAGAAAAAATCTTTAAGAAAAAAATAAATGAATAATAAAATAAACAATAAAATTTAACAACAATAATAACAAAAACTATTTATTTATTCCCTAAGGATTTTTATGTTATCTAACTTTAGCAACAGACTAAAGCCTTTACAAAAGAGTAAAAACAACAACAAAAGCTCATGAATAAAATAAAAATATTAAAACGCCTAAAAATATACACTAAAAGCAAAAAATAAGAACGGCAAAATATTTGCTCTAAAAATAACCTGACTTTAGCACACAAAAGGCAAGAAAATAAAGAAAACTACACACACATACAAAATATTAAGAAATAACAAAGCTTAAGCAAAAAATAAAAAAATAAAATAAATAAAACGTAACAAGCAAAAAAAGGCTTGTAGACTTTACTATTAGCAAGGAAAAAGACTCCCATGCTCTTAAACGGTGAAAAAACACACACACAAACACATGCAACCATATACAAACTAAACAGAAATTGGTGTGCGTAAGCTAAAGGACTTAAATAAAATTTATAACCATTATAAATACGAAAGCAACTGGTTGATTTTCTTCTTTTAAACGAAAACCAAAAAGAGTTTTCCCTTAAAAATATTTAAAAAAGAAAATATTCTTTAAAAGAAAATTTTTTAAAATACAAAAAGTTCCTGTTAAAAAAAAAATCAAGAAGTTTATAAATAAATATATAAAATAATTGAAAACCACAACCATTAAGTGCTTTTAAGAAAAAAAATTCAACCAATAACCAAAAAATAAAATCAAAGTGTATTATATAAAGAGTTAAGAAC
Source organism: Protocalliphora azurea (assembly GCA_932274085.1). Classification (NCBI taxonomy): domain Eukaryota; kingdom Metazoa; phylum Arthropoda; class Insecta; order Diptera; family Calliphoridae; genus Protocalliphora; species Protocalliphora azurea. The sequence goes on along the minus strand of OW026521.1, from coordinate 28,636,183 downwards.
AGGCAGCCGACGGAACAAGTTAAAAGTGTTAAAGTTAAAAAGAAAAATAAAAGGAATTTATTTAATATAATAAAAATATATAAAATAATAAATAAAGAAAAAGTATTTAATTAGTGCGCTTAAAATAATTCTCTAAACTAAAGTTAAAAAAGTTTTATTAATTAATACAAATTTTTATTGAAACCCTTAACTAAAAGGATTTTTCGAAACAAATTTAAAATACTTTGGAATTTTGATTTTCAGCTTTTATAGAAAAGTTATTAAAATTTAGCAGTCTCTAAAGGTAAATTATCTAGACTAAAACTGAAACGGAGAAAATCTTGTTATAGCCCACAGGAATATTAAGGAATAAAAAACTCAATTAAATATAATTTTTAAAGAGACCGAAATATTGAAAAATAAATTGCATTTATTCTAGAATAATCTGCAAGATTAAAAGTTTATAGTATTTACAGGGAATAAATTGAAAGAAACTTTTCTTAATAGTGTTTTATTTTTAAATACATTGATATACGGTTTGATATATGAATTTGATACGAATGGATATACGAACTTGAAATCAGTCAACTGGAATACATAGCGTAAGTTATATGCATTTTTGAGGCCACTATAAAACAATTTTTAAAATTTCCAATACGCCCCAAAATGTTGAGTAATGTTCAAAAAACAGTTTTTGCATAGATTCCCGTATAGGTTCCTGTAATGTACCCCTAATTCAGTTATTCTTTAATGTTGATTTATTCCTTTTATTATTATTTTTTTTTTGGGCAGATACTAAAAACAAACAACATTAAAAAAGTTTAAAAAGTTTAACTGCCATTTATTATAAATTTTTCTATAAATGTCTATACAACGATGCAATAGCTTTTAAACACATTTTTGTTGTAAATATAATTAAATTCAGTTTTCTAAAATTTAACGAAAACTGTATAACTTATTCGATTTTACATGGAATAACTTATTTTCTCATTTGTATTTTCTCATTCTTACTCCAAAAAGTATGCAGCAAATAAAATATTTTGTCTTAGAAAATCTTTAAGAACTTTTAAATTTTTAAGGGATTTTAAAGTGAGAGAGAGAGAGAATAGAATTTAAAACTTTATACATAAATATGTTTAGTATTAAAAACAAACAAAAAAGAAAAATACCGAGACAAAAATGCATTAGTTCTACAACTAGTTCCAGAACGCATGAAAATTGTCTGAACTTGTTTTAGTTTGACGTTACGACCTACGATTTTTGTTGAAAATTGTCACCCACAGAATTTGTTCTTTGGAGATGTTCCTAGGCAGTACCTAGTTCTTTAATCAATAAGTTTTGTGCGAAATTGTCACATCGAGAGCTAGTTCTATAGAAGCGTAACTGAACGGTTCATAAATCACTTAATAAAATTAATGATTTTCGTTTGATATTATTTTTTATTCTAATGAGTCATTTCCTAAAGGCCAGTTTTTCAAATCAATTTAGTTTTTTTATTTTTTGAAGATTTTCAAACTGTTTTAAGAAATCACTTGGGAACCAGTAATTTGTTCATAAAATTGATGTAAAAGTAATACAGAATTAGTTCTTAAGTACTAGTTTTCAAAAACATTGCTTAAAATCAATAATCAAATCAAAATAATCAAAATAAGGTTCTATTCCATGAGTACCATAACTGGCTCTGACTCGAAGATACAATTCTATACCAGTTCATGGTTTCATTTAAAAATTTTGCTTTAAGGATCTTTTTATTCCAAAGAAGTACACCTAAAATTGATGAAATTTAATTTGTTTTCAATATATCAAAAATTTTTAAGTTTGACAGTTCAGTACAAAAAAACACACATCCTAGACCAACGATTTTTTACTATTGATGAATAATTTTGTCTGTTTTTATTCCATACTTCAATTAGTCGCCACTTTTGACACATTTTACCTCAAAAAAATCGGCAAAATGCTAAAATAAAAAAAAATAAAAAAATGGTAAATAAATAAATAAATAAATAAAAAAAATGAAAAAAATATTTCTAAAATCTAAAAAAGAAAAACTGCAGCAGACAAAGAGCTTTTCAGAAACCTAAATAAGAAAAAATTAGAACTCCTATTTAAAATTTCTTAAGAAATTAAAAATAATTTGTCATTGAAAAAGTTCTTAAGAGGACCTGTTTAAAGAGAAGAATTTAAATTAAAAAAATGATTTAAAAATTTAGAGAAGTTCCTGGAAAAATATTGCTATATAAGGTTTTCTTTCTAACAGGTTAAAAACATCGAAAATTTTATTAAAAACCTCAAAAGTTTAAAGTTTTAATTATTGAAATTTTGAGTTGAAAATGGGTATCGAATTAACAAAAAAATTTATCAAATTGCGATAAAAATATTTCTTTTGTAATTCTCCTTTAATCAGATCCACAAACCTAAGAGTCTAAAAAACTGAAATTGAGTAAAAATGTTCTTTGAAGTTTTTTATGTAGACCAACAGGTTAAGGAGAAACAGTTCCCTTCAACCAAAATGTTGTATATTTTGAAATCTCTTTAAGATCCTGGCAAATCAACAAAAAAGTTTAATTTTAAGATTAAAAGGTATTAAAAAAGAAACTCGCTTAAACAGAACAAATTTAGAATTAGCAATCGAGACAAAAGTTATTACGGTAGACTGACAGAACAGGTTTAACAAATTGCTGGAAAAGGCATAAAAATATACTTTGTAACTGAACAGAAAAGGCCATAAAAATCATTATTTTCTATTCCAATAATGTGAAAATAAAGCGACTTAAAAAAGAAGATTTTTATTTAAAGAACTTCATTAATGAGTTTAAAAAAGACTTTCGAGTTTAGCAAGCTGTTGGAAACATCACGACAAAGGCTTGAAGGGTATCGATATATTTAAAAGAAAGTACAGAAAATCTGAAAGTTTTTAATTCAGCAAGCGAATTGGAAAGTTTAATTTCATAAAACGTTTAACTAAAGTTTGAGAAAAGAACATTGAAAAAAGCTTTTAAAATAGAAAATAACATTTTAAAAAGATTAACCTCCGACTTCAAAAACAAATTTTTAATAGATTTTAGAGACTAAAATTGTATGAAAAATTTGTTTAAAAAGACATTTTAAATTTAAAAGTTGTTTGTTTTATATCGGGTGTAAAAAACTAACAAAATATATTAAAGCAGTAACTCAAACAAAATAAAGTTTTAGAAAAATTAGGTATTTAAAAGAAGGTACCAAATAAATGATATAAATAAAAAAGTTCAAACAAATTTTGATACTTTGAATAACTTAGGCTCCATAGCAGCGTTATTCAAAAATAGGGGCGCTAAAATAAGAATGTGTTAGTGTCTTGTACTCTTGCAATGAGATTTTTCACACACATTAAAACAGTAATTAATTTAAAAAAGAATGCAAAATAGACCTACATTGTTGAAAGATAGCAGGCTATTTATTTATTTTTTGCTTTGATTTGCTTTGCTCTCAAAGCTGAGTGTTTCCTTGACGTTCGTGTCACGTCTGTATAAATAGCCGATTATATTCGGGCCCTGGGGCTAAGTTGGCCATCGTTGCTCTAGAGCAACTAAAGGAACCAAAATTAAATATTAAAATTATTTATTTAGAAATCGTTTAAAAGAGTTATAATGACGGAAAGAAAAACAGCTGAAAAATTATTACATAAAATATAAAAAAATACTTGTTTTAATACTTGAAACAAAAATATTTATTTTTGCATAAAAATTCAAAAGACCAAAACTGAACAAAACCTTAAGTTGAAAAAAAGTACAAAAAAAGAAAACAATATTCGTTTTTGGTGATATAAAAATACCTATAGAATCGACTACAATTTCAGGAGAGAGAAAACTGCCTTAAAAATGGATAAAAAATCATTTTGATATAATAAAAATTAAAAAAGTGAAAATAATAAGATTTTGAAAAAAAAAAATAAATAAAATATTAAAAATATCAAAAAATTTATAAAAATTTTAAGCTCAAAAAAGGTTAATTAGTTCTTGAGACAAAAATGTAAAATAATTTTGCTTTAAAATCAGTAAATGTCTTCAAAGTTTGAAACCAAAAAGATGAACATTTTTAATAAGGTCTACGCACGAAAAAAATAGTGCATATAATTCAGCTTATAAAAATGAAAGCCAATGGGTTAATCTTTTTGAAATTTTGTTTTGTTAAAAACTGTTGCATTCTAGTTTGAAATCTAAAAGAGAAATTAATTTTTTAAAGTTTTTAATAAAATATTTAATATTTTCTGGAATATTCTAAAAACGTTTTATTGTATTTTCAAATACTTTTTGTTGGCATGTGTCCATTTCCTTTAAAATCTATTTTATTTTTTACTCAGCTTTAAGTGTTCCTTAAATCACATTTCAAATGTAATGAGCTTTGGACAGTTTAGTGGATTGGCTTTCCTTGTTACATAACAGCACCATTTCGCATTTCGCATCAACATTAGTAATGATGAGATGTGATATCAGGCCAGAAAAACTAGAATAATAGAAAGGAATGTTTTCCGAGAGCACTCATTGTACATTTCTCCGTTAAAAGTGTCATTTGTTATGATTAAAGTGCTGTTTTCCCCGCACGTACAAATAGCTTTCTAGACCAAAAATTTTTTCGACAATTTTGATTTTTTACACGATATTTATCTGCTACATTTCCCAAGCATTTGTGATATGCAATTCCTGACCAGGATGTTGTAAAAACTGCGACATTACGTACTTAGTATTGCCCTCTAGCATGCATATTTTTGAAGAAAATTAATATCAATAATTTTCATTCTCTTCTTTGACACCACATTTTTTTCTAGCGTTCTTATTAGAAAATTTTGTTTACTTTGTGGGTCTTCAGACCATCTTTTTCTAACTTTTTTAATAAAAGGTACAGAGCGATTTAAAGAAAGAGTCACATTCATTCCAGAAATATAGCGAGTTTTTCTTAAAATTTGTATCATTTCGTCTGCGATTCCACAGACTGTAGATCAACTTTTTCTTCAGTTATTAGGCTTCCTATCGGTGATCAAAAACTCTTTCTATTTTTTTGTAATTCAAAAAATTTAATTTTCTACTCACCTGCTTACCTAGCAACGGTTCTGTGTGAACGAAATAAATTTTGATTTTAAATTTGAATTATGCATTTACATAGATTTTGTAAAATTTCCATTTTAAGAAAAACTATTATACTATTACAATAACATTTAGATACATAGAATAATAAGAACAGTAACAGAGTTAACGGTACTAATTATTTTCACTTACAATAAAAGTTATAGGCCATAAAGTATGCTCAGATTTTTCGCGCAAAGTCTTTATGTAAAAAATCTCTATTGAAAAAGATTTAAAAACCATCGAAAATATTCAAAATTGCTCAAAAGTTTTATAAAATTAAACAAGTTAAAACACATAAAACAGGTCCACAGAAGTAGTCATAGACAAATAATTGGCAAGAAGACCTGCTGACTAAAACTATTCAAAAAGTATTTATTTATTATTAATTAAATCTCTAAATATTCAAAGACCTTAAACCATTTAACAGAACAAATTCATTTAAAGTTTATTAGAGAAACGCTCTCTTAAATATACTAAAAGTGAAAGTTTGAATATAATATTAAAATTCTCATAAAAAAGATTTGATAAAAGAGATTTTCTTAAAACCAGATTAAGGAACAAGTTTCAGCAAGAGTTAAAAGCCTTAATAAATTTTCTGAACCAGTTAAGCCTTCTTGAAAAAGAATCCTTTAAACTTTTTTAGACAAACATAAAAAGAATTTTTAAATCATTGCAAAAAGCTTACTTTTAAAAACATATTCACTTAAAGCATATTTAATAACTAAAATGCAACCGAAAAAAATAAAATTAAAGTCTAGTTTATAACCATATTAAAATAAAAATTAAAGATAATTTGTTACAGCGATTTAAACGGAACACAAAATTAATACTGGCAAAAATAAGTTCCCTTGAAAAATATGTAGTTTTTTTAAAGTCCACATCAAACCGAAATCTTGTTAAATGTTTCCAATATTCCAAAACATTGGAAACATTATAAATAAAATTTAACAAAATTAGTTTTCTTGCGTAAGATGTTTTTAAAACTGTCAGTTTTTTAGATCATTAAGAAAATTATTTTAAAAAAGATCCCTTTAAATTCAGATAAAAAAACTAGTTTATAACAAAAATTAAACCTTCAGAAAGAAACCTTATCTTAGAAAAGTTCTATAAAAAATTGAAAAAAACTAGAAATTTTACAGCAAAATGTTGGAGCTGATATACATACAGTACTGTGCAGAACATCAGCAATATAAAACAGGTTATCCTAAAAGTTAGTTTATTTTTCAAAGTATTAAATTTGCAACACAACTAATTCTTTTAAAATTATTAACATATTTGGGTATTAACAAGAATTTGTATTTTAAAAATGTGAATATTTTTCTTCTTACAAAAATTAGGAAAAACAGTATGTTTTCTATATAAAAGCGTCCGCAACAAAAGCAACAAAATTTCCAAATACAAAAAAAAAATGCCGCAAATTTTTAAATTTGTTGGGATATTTTAAAGCTATTTTAAGATATAAACAAATTTAAAAAATTAATTAAATTTTAAGTTTTTTTTTTTTTTTTTTTTTTTTTTTTTGCAAACAAAAAACTTTAAATAATCCAGTTTCATTCATACTACAAATTATATAAAATTTTTTATAAATTAATTTCGAAAGCATAATTTAAAAAATTATGCCGTTTTAGTACACAGAAAAAAGTTTGTACATTAATATAAAAATGAACTTTCATTTATTTCAGTTCATAATATTTAAGCATAATTTCTTAAGCATTAAAACTTTTTTTTTATATTCTTTAAAATGAATAAAAAGTCAAGAAGACTGAAAATATTGTTTAAATTTTCATTTATATTTGTAAAAAAAATGTTTGAAATTTTCTTCGTATAATTTTAAGTTTTTAATGATTTTTAGATATATTTTAGGAATAGAACAAAATAATGTGCTGAAGAATGCAAGTAAAATTATGCTAATTTCTAAACATAACTTCTTAACATATTTTCCTTCGGAATTTTGCCATTTTAAGGCATTTGTTGTTAATATTTTCTTGTATAACTATTTTCGTTTACCATTTCCAGTCAAATGCAATAAAACTAAGTTAAAGATTTTTGCAAAATTTCTAAAATTTTCGTTACGAACCATTTAATAATATCTATGAACAAAATTTTATTTTTTATGAAAAAAGCTTGAGAAAAAACGTCATGTTCGATTCACAATATTTATGAAAAAAAAAAAAAAAATGTTCGAATATATGCATTTTTTCTCTGTGTATATGTAAAAGAAATTCCGTCTAAAAGTTCGTACAGTTATGATTAAAAATAATGTGGTAAAGTGTTAGAATAATTGCCGGCACAAATAAATTATGCAGTCTCTAAATAGTTATTGAAGTTACTGACCAAGAAAAATAGTACTGCTCACCAAAAAGCATATTTAATAAATATACACAGAAAAAAATGATTAATCACCAAATATATTAGTAAATAATTCATTCAATTAAAATTTTTTTCAAATTTGCACCTCTCACCAAATGATTATATCAGTTACTTAAAACTGTAAAAAATGAAAAACAGAAAAATTTTTGCAATAAAAAAAATTTATCAAATCATTCAAGTAAATGATTGAATGAATTAAAAATTCAAGTAAGAAATAACAGTTTACTTAAATTTTATTTTTATTTTATATTTACTTGAATATATTACTTGAATATATTCAATTGCAAAATATACGGTAATAATTTTTTTCTGTATAGGTATAGCTTTTTTTATTCTTGTATTTATATCAGAAACATGTTATAATTTTTATATAATTAAGTATATTTTTATCTAAAATCGTCAAAACTAATCATATTAAAAAAAGAAAATCATGATTGTACTTTAATTCTAGCTAAAAAACTATGTGCTTTTCTTAAAAAATCTAACACAATTTTGATCCTTTTAGTTTAATGTGTTGTTAGAAAGTAAAAAAATCGTCATACATAATGAAATGAAAGGATAAATTGCGAAACATATTTTAAAACTTTTGAAGTATTGGATTAAACATAATTGCCTAAAAATTTTTAACGATGCGGCCTAATTCCACAAGTTTACAAATTAGGGTCAACTTTTGGACCAGAGGAGATGAAAAGTAAGCTTGATGTAATTTGAGGTGCTGAATTCAAATAAGAAATCTGTTTCTTAAGATTGGTTAGATTAGTTCTCGCATGGTGGCTCTACTGTGGGATCGTTACAAATCATAGATATTTGATATTTCATAAACATTAGGATTTATCCTAAAACGTGAAACCGATCCTCGACAATAGAAAAGAATTAGTTCGACCGCTATTCGTTTCCAATTTATAAAATTTTATTCAATAAAATTTAAATTACTGTCAAATATGGTCAAAATTAATTTTTAGCAATATCTCGAAAACTAGAAAAAAATTTAAAAAAACGGAATGCTGATTCAAATTCAGCAGTTATTGGTTGCTTTGGACCAAAATCTTGTATACTTGTATTCTCAGACGTAAAACCCCTATGAAAGTGTAGTCTAAATTGTTATTTAGTCCAAAAATTCAAATGGAAACTATTCTAGAGACAACTAACAATTTAATCGTATCAATATTGTTAAATTTTACAGAAAACATATAAATTATAAAACAAAACTAAATAAAATAGTAATATGTTGCTCTTGTTGTGCACACTTTTATATGAAGATTGTATTATTTTTCCCCGTTTCTTTTTTTTTTAATAGACAAAATTAAAGCCCTTCAAAAGTTAGTGTTTTTGTTAATCCTTAAACATGTATATATTTTATAAAACATTTCCAAATGTTGTAAAAAATAAAATAATTTTAGGTTTACTCTAATTTTGTTGCTTTTCTTTTGCACAGTACTATATACTCAAGAAGAATTCTAAATTGAAGTTTATTTAACAAAAAAAGTTTTTTTTTTTTTTTTTTTTTTTTTTTCTTTTGAAAAAAGTTCTGTTAAAAACTAATTTTAAAGTAAATGTTAAACCATAGAAGAAATTCGCAACGATTCCATAGGTATATAAATTTTAAGTTTGTTAAAGTATTATCTTCGAAAGGTTCGATTTAAAACTTAATAAATAAAATAACTAATATCAAATGAAATCTATAAATCAGAAAAACTTTTAAAAAGATCTCCCGATACTGACTAATAAAAGAAAACCTGCCCTAAGTAAAAACTTATTTAAAAATATTAACGAATAAATTAAATCTCAAGACCAAGAAAGTTTTGTTTTAAGCCACAAAATAAAAGAAAATATGTTTCTATCAACTTTTTTTTAAATCCAAAAACCCAAGACAATATTTTTTAACTAACAAACAATGAAAATATAATAATTCCTGGGCTAGAACAAGAATTTTATACAGAACAGAAAATACTTACTCTAGAATAACTAACATTGATTATTGATTTTGAAACAATAGAATAGACAGCTAAATAAAGCAAGCCAGCCATAGCGGCAGACAGACAGACAAAAAGTTAATAACAAAAGCAGAAAAAAAGAAAAATAAATAAACTCGCACTCTTACCAACAGCACAAAATAAGCTTGCAACATAAAGACAACAACAACAAGTTGAAAGCAACAACAATAATAACAATAAAAATAAAGAAGAATAAAAGACTGCTCAACATAAAGTAAACAGTAAAGAAAGCATAAAACAAATATACAAACCAAAAGACTTTAATGTAAGACCCCCGGCTTAACAAGAAAAAGGAAAAAAAAAAAAAAAAAAGAGGAAAACAATTTAAAAGGGGAGCCAAAGCGGAGAAGAGATATAAAAAAATAAATATATAAATAATAATAGAATAAAAGAAACAGCTAAACAGAAGCAACAAGCCAACTCTCAACCAGCTCCTTTTCCTACTCCTAAAAATAACTGGTAACTAAAACTTTCCATTGCCAAAATATCAAATTATCCTGGAAACGTAAAATAGCAATAGCAGCAGTCAGAACAAAAAAGTATAAAAAAGGTGTTGTTGCCAAGATAAAAATAATAGCAGTTATAAGTTACCTTATAATGAAACAACGGCTGTTAGATATTAGCTAAATTTAACAGTCACTACCCCCTCTTAAACTCAAAAAACATCCCGAAAGATCCTAAAACCTTGAACACCTTATAATTGTTTTCGTTGTAACCTTAAACAATTTTTTTAAACATACCATTCTTTACAAAATACCTACAACAACTCAATAAAAAGAAAATGTTTTTCTCACTGCTACAGACTCTGGTCTGTGTGCTGCTCGTGAATAGTGGTCTCTATGCCCTGCACCTAACGGGCTCGGCAGGAGGCACAGGAGGTTCTAATGCTGCCCTTAGTAATACAGGCCAAACACACAGTTCAGTGCCCTTAAATAAAGCACCCTCAACGAATCCCTTTCACAATTCTAATCAGCGTTTAAATGAAGAGTTGGCTGATCTGGCTGATTTGGCCCAATTGGAAAGGGAACGTTTAATGGTCATGGGTTTGGTTAAACAAACGGCTGAGGAATCGGGATATCATGGTCGCCCCATAATAACCGGACGCATTAAAATGCATCCTGCCGAGGATATGGACTCAGAATATTCGGCCTGGCTGAATCAACAGGCACGTAATGTAATGTTTGGTAATGTGGTCAAACAGCCGTTGAATAACGACGAAGACTACGACACAGGTGGCGGTGATAGTTTTGATCCTCTGAGATCACAAAACAAATATGATTATGGACGCATTGTCCAGCCGGTAGAAAAGGAATTTGAGAGTCCTCATAATTTGGATTTAGATGATTTTATGGAATTGGAACCGGTGCAAGAAGAAGAGGATATGTTTCCTGATATGGATGGCTATGCCTACATAGAGGAACTAATGGCTGAGGAAAATAAAGAAAGACTGCAGCATCATTATCAACAACAGCAGCAGCAGCAACAGCATCAACATATGCCTCAATTCCCTGGTTTTAGATCACATCATACCTCTACTCAACAACAACAACAACAGCCACATATGCCTAATCTAGCACACTCCTATCAAAATCATGAACCTCTAAACCACAATCAACAAGTTCTGCAAGATTTCTTTGAAAAAGAACAAAAATTACAAAATCTAAATCACCAACAACAACAGCAGCAACAGCAACAACATCAGGCCAATCAATTTAATAACAAATATCGCAACAACATACGCATGCAACAGAAATGGCTGCGTAAACGTAATCATTTGCAACAACAATTACCACGCAATATTTTCGGCCAAAAGAATGCCAAACAACAACAACAGCAACAGCCACCTCTGCATCATTTTAAAAGTCTTAGCAGTAATAAATTAGCTTTGGCTAATTCAGAAGCCACCGCCACTACTAGAATCAATGGCAAGAAACCCATAGAAACCGCACAACAATTACAGCAAGAACAAACAAAACAATCTCTACTTGATAAGGAACTCAATAAAGAAGAGAAACAACAAAAAGTCTCTACTTCAACAGCAGACAAAAAACCAACAATAAAATCGGAAAACCCTTCAACATTACTAGAACAAAAACCGGAATTACTAATACAACAAACCAATCATAAAAGATCAGGTTTAACACCAGCCAGCTTGGCCTCAGCGGCGGGTGTATCTTCGCCTCATAGCTTAGCTTCGCAGCTAATGTTGCGTACAGCGCGTGGACAAAGGCAATATGATGTGCCACAAATAGGTAAGTGCTACACAAAATTAACTATATTTTTTTCCATTTAGAAATAAGAACAGAAAACATATATTTGCTTAACTTGTGTTAAGCAAAAGGTTTTTATTTAATACATTTAAAACTTTTTTTTTTTTTTTTTTTTGCATAGAAAAGAAAAAGGAAACTAGAAAAAATCAACAAACTTTTTTCTAAAGAATGTTTCTTAGGTTTTTATTATTTGTTTTTTTTTTTTTTTTTGTATTTTTTTGCATACTATATGCTAAAATGTATAGTTATATAGAGCCATAGTAATATGACTATAAACCAAGTTAATAAAAAGTTTGTCAAATATCCTTTTATTTCTAAAGTTAGTAGTTAATAAAAGGCAATTTAAAAAGAAAAACATATTTTTCTTTTTTTGCATGAAACTAATAAAAAGAGACACAATGATACTAAGAATTTAGCAAATTGGTTGAACAAAGGTTTTCAGAAATATTTAGTTAAAGAATTTTAGGAAATTTGTTTAAAGGAATTTAATTAAAAAATGTTATATTTAAAAAACAATACTTTATAGGATTATAAGTCCTCATAATGTACAATGAAAATGGCTAAAAATTATTTCCCAATTACCAAATATGGCTAAAGTTAAGCAATATCTTTTATTACTTACGAATTCATAATCATTTTTTATATATAGAAAGTATTAAAAAATTATTTTAATTATCAAAATTATTTATTCAGTCAAAAAATTTTTAAATTTGCACCTAATAGCGAAGTGTTTATGTAAATTATTGAATTAATCAATTACTCTTAAAATTTTAATTAACTGAAAGTAATTAAAAAAAAAAAAACAGAAATTTAAATAGCGCTCAGTCAGAGGGGTCTTTCGATTGAATGTCGTATTCAATAGCCAACAATATGCTGACTTTCGCTCCAAACTTATTCTTTTGGTATGCTATTTTTTAAACTAGGTGAGCGCCTCCAAAGTCAAAGTTTTTTTTCAAAAACTTTTTTAGACAAAATATAATCAAAATAATCGAATATACTTCTGAGGGCTTAATTTTAAATATTTAAATACTAAAGGTTAATATATTTGTTTAGCTAGTATAAAACATAACAAAATCTTTAAAATGTGAAAGTGTTCACTTTTGCACTAGTGAATGGTATGAAAAGTTAATAGTCGATTTTCGATTTTTCGATCAACCATTTTATTTTCGATTTTCAGAGCGAGATTCTAAGCGATTATTATTTGTAAAATTAGTAAAAAATGAATTAAAATTAAATTAGTTTATGTTTTAAATGTTTACGTTTAAATATGTATATATTATATATCGATATGTTTAACAACTAAACCAGAGAGTATAAAATTTGAAACAAACATTTTGAGGATATTAAAAGATAATAAAAAGAATCGATATATTTATTATTAACCTATTAACGTAACTAAATGTCTTAAATTTAGCAACATAGAATTCAAATACATATATTTTGTAAAAAAATAGGAAGTAAATTAATCATTTCACCAAATATGCAATGATATAAAATAGTACATATAGAACTGGCACTGGAACCGAGTCTGGAATATTTTCTGCAAGAAGTGCACTTGTTTCGAAAGATATAGACTGTCGATTTTAATTTGAATGTTAATGACGCGATTAAAGCACGGTATTCGTAAGTTCTGAAGTCGTAATGTCTACTCAACTGCATTCAATCACTATCTGTACTTCTCAGCCTAGTCTTGCTAGTAGAGTATTCGTGGATTCGAAATGGTGAATAAATGTTAAAGAAATTGGTCGCCTACGGATATAACAGAAACACAGACGGATATTTCTGTAAAATAGAGGCTTGATAAAAGCATGACTTGTTTTATTGAAGATTAGGAACATTCTTTATGTGAATGTCCTGCATTGCGGAAAGTAATGTAGATTTTATATAACCAGTACTCAAAGTTCTACTATTATAATTAACAATTATTTCTTGAATTGTATTTCTACTGATTTTTTTATCTTTTAAAAAATTATCCCAATATTTATTTCTTAGAAAGTTTAGAATTTTGCTTTGCAATTCTTGCAATTTATTTTTACAAAAAAAGTATTTCACTGTGTAGGGTTGATTTTTAGATTAACCGAAGTCTAAAAGACGATTTCAAAATAAAGTTGGCTGGTAAGAATCGATTACAAAATAATCGTTTTTTGACAAAGATAGTCGATTTTCGACCATAATCAAAATTGATTTACCAGTCAATATTTTGCACCATTTTGTGAATAAATAATTTAAAAAGACGAGTATATAAATCAGCCAAGAAAATAAACTTCTTAGAATTCTATTAAAAATATTTAAATACAAAATACCCAATATAAATCATAGTCTAAAAAATCATGAAGTCGAAGAAAAATTCGCAAAGATACTCTGCTGTGTACCAACATTGATATAGCTCGAAATAGATTTTTACAAAAATGGGCGTAAATGGGGCGTGTCATCAAATGTAATGTAAAGAATCTTTCCACAAAATTGCATTTAAATTATTATATCAGATTTAAATTTAATCGGTTTTTAGTTAAAACATAATAAGGTTGTTCATGATAGGCTCGTTATAAGGTTATGTGATTATGTAGTTATATTACAAACAATAAAATGTATTAAAAAAAAAATAACCAACTTTGCTCAACCCATACCCTTATTTGATCTCAAAATAGCGTGATTTGAAATCACGAAACGTTTTGAAATCACGCCGACAATTTGATACTGTTCTGCAAATCACGTGATTTTGCGGTTTTCGGCGTGGTTTTAATTTTTCGTTAACACAAGAAAACTATTGAGTTTTAAAATTTGTGCTTTGTATATTTAACATTAATGAAAATAAAACGTGAACATTTAGTAAATAAAAGTGCCAGGAGCTACTTTATTTATGTGTGAAAAAATATCATTTACAGGACTTATCAAATCCTTTGGATGCAAGCGAAACCTTGTAAATAAATATAATTTAATTAAGCTAAAAGTATAAAAAATGTTACCATAACAAAAAATTAATACAAAAATAACGAAGTTGCTACTGTTTTTATGGATGAAATTTGCCTTCATGTTACTTACTGACTTACTTACTTACTTATCTCTACATTTGCACAGAAACTAGTCAATTATTTAATATTATTAAATTTTTTAACAGCAGCAATTAAATATTATCTTAAATAAGAAACAGGTTGCTATAAATTCAATATATTTTACATGACATTTTACGACTCTGTCACATTGGCAACCTTAACAGTATCTTCAAAAAAGCAAACCAACTGACTGCTAAAAAAGAAAAAGTAAATCACGAACATTGATAAACAAAGCAAAAGAATTTTTTTTTACAAAACAAGCAGTGTCCTTAGAAACTTGTTAATATTTATGTTTTTGTGTAAATAAAAACAAATTTTATGGCAAAAATAAATTGTAAACACATCATACTAAATACAAAATAACATTTAAAGTAAAATCTCTATAAATAAAATAGAAAAAATAGGAAAATAATTTCAAATCGTCAGTTATTTAGCTGACCAGTTTCATATCGTGTGATTTCAATATTTTTTTGTGCGCAGAAAACCTTTTATGTGATTTGAAATCACTTTGACAATAAATGGTTTTCGGAACATCCTTGTATCTGTTTATTTGTTGTGTTGGAAAATAAAAAAAAAAAGAAATTTAAATAAGTAATAAATTTTGTTGTTTGTAATATAATCATATAACCTGATAACCAGCCTATGGTGAACAATTTTAATGTTAAGTCAAATAAAGCAAACATCATCATGGCAAAAATTGTCTTTTTATTGTGGCATCCAGTAAAAATCTGATATAATGATCGCAACAAGAACTGCACAGAAAATATATGGATTGAAACAATTTAAGTGTTATTTTTTTATATCTAATCATTTTGATAACAACAACTATATCCAAAGAAAATGGATTAAATAAATTACTTGTGTTATCTAACAGGTTGTATTTGGGTCTGCTTATAAAATTGCTGTTAAAAATTAACATGTATTTTAAGTTGTTAAGGACTTCGCTATATATCCTTTTGGAAAATGTATTAAAATTATACAATGTTATTTTGTAATTTGAGAATATTGCAAGAATTTATGAAACTCTATTTGTACAATTTGTATTGTAAACTTTAATTAAATTTATTATTTTATAAAACTAAACAAAAATTTAATTATAATATTAATTAAATAATTTAATACAAGCTTATTTTCACTGTATCTATTCTACTACAATCCTTCCTTGAAAAATATGTTACTACTGCTGCAACATGTATAACAACTTTCGGATTTTTTGTCAAAATCAAAGTTTCTTAAAACTAATCTCAAAATCAATATGTCACTTAAAATTCAATCATTTTGGATTATTTTATTTACCCTTTAAAAATTGTGAATAAATTAAAAAATTAAATTTATAATTACCAGTGTGTTCTATTTCCGGCTATCTTGAAAGAAAAAGTGAGAACATAAAATCTCAATTAAATTTCAACTTAAAGAAATACTAAATCCTTGTTTTCTTTCCTCTATTTCTTTAAACACAATAATTATAATTACTTATAAGTAATTATAATTACTCTATAAGTAATTATATATACTCTATGAGTAATTATAATTACTCTATAAGTAATTATAATTACTTTATGAGTAATTATAATTAATATCTCATTTATAGTTTTATCAACCTCAACATTCCCCTCTAAGGAAAATCTATAAGGAGAATTAATAATAATACACATTATTACACTATTTTAAAAAGAATTTTATTATAATTTAATATAATTTACAGATTTATTTTCCTTAAAAATATTATTATTATTTAAAAAAGTTTAACTTGAAAACGGTTTGTCATTATTACCTACTAATTAGAACTGCTTACCATATATCCTTTTTTCCATAATATATTAAAATTTAAACTTTTACTCTCAAAATTTAAAGTAGAAATGTTTAGATAGATTATCACTGAACTAATTATGTGTTATTTGTTAATGATCACAAACAAAATCCTTTTCATCTTATTTATTATCTTCATGACAATTTGTGTAATATTCTTAATTTAATAATGGCTCAAGTTTTTTTCAGTATTTGTTTATATGCATGTAATTTTTTGAATAACAAAACCCAATTTTAATAAACCAAAAATTTGTTTACAATTCCCAGTTTATTTCTTAATATTCCATTGTAAACGTGACTTAAACTAATTAAATATTTGAATTAATTGAAACAAAGAAATTGAAACTAAAGAATTGATTTTGATTTTTATTTAAACATTTTTAGACTAAAATTTCTTCATATACTTGGCAAATTAATTAATTGTTATTTTTCTAATAAAATAATACTACAAATTTTAATTTCTTACAAAGTTTTCGTTAACCTAAATTTTTCAAACATTTACCGTTTATATTTAAAACTGATCATACAACATTTTTATTGAATTATATAGAATTTAATTAAAATATATTTTTCATTTATTATGTGTTTGATTTTGTTAGATGTAAAATTAAATGAAAAAAAAAAAAACAACACGTAATCCGAAAATTTTTATTCCAATGAATGCTCAAAAATAA
The DNA here is from genome assembly GCA_932274085.1 of Protocalliphora azurea. NCBI lineage: Eukaryota > Metazoa > Arthropoda > Insecta > Diptera > Calliphoridae > Protocalliphora > Protocalliphora azurea. The sequence continues at coordinate 28,618,932 of OW026521.1, read as the reverse complement.
ATTGTTATTTATAATTTTGGGTGGCATACAAAAGCAGTTTTTTATTTGATTTATTGATATTCGTTTTTATTTTTTATTTTATTATTATTTATTATTTTTGAAAAGTAAAAATGTTATGTTTGTTTGCCTTATGAATTTCTAGTTATTTAATATGTTGCACAAAAATATAATTTACACAAAAATCTATTAATTTCAATACAATTGCTAAATGGAAATTTTATTAATTAATTTGACTTTATTTTATTTAAAAATTACCATTGGTTTTCCAAGAATTTTAATTGCATTGATTTATTCAAAATAAAATGTTACATTTTACTAATATAGTACACATGTATTTAATTAATTTCCTTTTATCGAGAAATTAAAATTTCATTTTTGTATACATATATATATTTAAGAAAATTTAAATAAATACTTCTAGAAATGAATATGAATATTCCTATAAACGAACATGGTTTCCTAGAAACGCTTTTATATACTCGCACATAAAATTTTTAAATGATTAATTTTGATTGATGCTCTGTTTTCAATCTTCATGCTGTTAAGTTTAATAAAAAAATAATTAGCTTTTGTTATTTATAGTATATAATATAAACACATGGCTTTGAAGTTGTTTTAATTTTATGTTGTTATTTTAATTCTTTTAAATATTCTTCAAAAAGTTTCAAAAGGAATTTTGTTATATTATTAGAACAAAAATAGAAATTATATAAAAAAACTGAAAATTAAAATTTTTACTAGGAGACTACTTAGGTAGTTTCAATAAAATTTCTTTAAAGGACGTATTTAAGCCAGTTTTACAAATTGCTACAAATTTTTATTTATGCTAAGCCATCAAGAATTTCGCCATATATCAAAATTTGCCAATATTTAATACAAAATGTCACTTAAACTACAAGAAAAATAAAAGAATGAATTTATATTCTTATAAGAATTTAAGTAAATTTCAGTTTAAAAAATAAATTTTATTTAAAAAATTCTAAGTTACGATATGTAACTAGATTAACTTTTTATGATGACGAATATTTTTTTATATTTTTCTCACTATTTAATACTGTTTGCCTTATATTCTTTTTTTGAATTATATTAAAAATGTTCAACAGTTGATAACAAATTTTAAATAAACTTTTATAAAAGTGAAATATTTAATTTTTTTTCTAAGAATTTCTTTAAAATTTAAAATATTTTGCAGATTAATTTTCTTAGAAAATAAGTTTTATTTAAAATCAAATTTTGCTTATGGAATGCAGCCAGACTAGATCTTAGTGATGTCAAACAATTTTTCACAATTCACTTGATATTTAAAGCTGCTTGCCATATATCCTTTTTTTGAAAAATGTTAAAATTGAGGAATATTTTATAGCAAATATTGTATAAACTTTAACAAAAGGTAAAAGAATTTAAACATTTTGAGTTTTTAAGAATGTGATTAAAATTTATTTTCTTAAAAAATTAGTTTTATTTAAAAAAATTTTGCTTACGGGATGCAGCTAGACTGGCTCTTTTTGATGATGATAATTTTTTCATAATTTACTTGATATTCAAAGCCACTTCCCATATATCCTTGTTTTAAATAGTATTAAAATTGAATAATATTTAATAGCAAATATTATATAAACTTTAAAAGTAGTAAAAGAATTTAAAAATTTTTAGGTTTTTAAGAATTTTCTTAAAATCTATTACAATTTTGCTTAAGGGATGCAGCTAGACTATATTTTTGTGTTGGTGAACATTTTTTCTTAATTTAGTTGCTATTTATAGCTGCTTGTCCTATATCCTTTTTTTAAAAGTGTTAAAATTGTTAAATATTTAATATAATATATTGTATAAACTTCAATAAAAAGTAAAAGAATTTAAAAATTTGAAGGCTTTTAAGAATATCACTAAAATTTAACACATTTTTCAGTTTTTTTTTCTAAATATGGATTTTAATTTATAGGAATATAGTTTACAGAATGCAGCTAGATTAGATCTTTATGATGGCGAACATTTTTTCACAATTTACTTTCAATATAAAGCTGTTTGCCATATATAATTTTTTAAATAAATATTAAAATTGACAAATATTTGATATTTTTTTTTAAAGAATTTCCTTAAAATCTATTACATTTTGCGAACTTTTTCTCACGAAAATTTGTTTTATTTAAAGAATCTTTGCTCACGGGATGCAACTAGACCAGCTCTTTGTGTTGGCGAACATTTTTTCATAATTTACTTACTCATTAAAGTTGCTTGCCATATATCCTTTTTTTAAAAGGTATAAAAATTGACAAATATTTGATAGCAAATATTATATAAACTTTAAGAAAAGTAAAAGAATTTACAAATTTTTATTTTTTAAACATTCCTTTAAAATTTATTACATTTTTTTGATTTTTTCCCTAAAAATTTGTTTTATCTTTGCTTACGGGATGCAGCTAGATTAGCTCTTTGTGAAGGCAAACATTTTTTCATAATTTTCTTGCTATTTAAAATTGTTGGCCATATATCCTTTTTTTGAACTATGTTATAAATTACTGGGAATTTGTATTTTATATGAATTTCACTAAAATTTAACACAGTGAAGATTTTTCCACACAATTTTTTTTTAGTTCCATTCTACTTTTTTAGTTTTTTTTTAGTTTTCAAGGCAAAAATATTGACAAATATAAAAAATTTTAAATAAATTGATTTTTGGTGTTTTTTTTATCTCAAATTTTGATATGTTTTAATGATTTTTTAACTTTTATTAAACTATTTCATTTGTTTTTTTGGTGAAATTTATTTACAATTTGCAATTTGAGTGATGTTGCCACAGATTTTTTTGCTTAAAAATTTTGGACCTTCAGTTTTTTATGTATCCTTCAGTTATTGACATTTTGTTAGTTTCTAAATAAAAAAAATAATAATAAAAAAAAAACATATACATGAAGGTTTTTTTTATGATTTTATTACTTAGAACTGTGTAAAATATGCATTTTTTACATAAATGTACTGTGTTATTTGGTATGCTCTGAAAAATATTATATTCTATTTGTTTTTATTTTTATTCCTTCAATATTCTGCCATATATCCTTTTCCTGTAAAAGTTATACATTATTATAATGAAATTTTTTTTTTGGTTGTTTGCTAAAAACTTATAATTTTCTGTCATTAAAACCAAAATTTGTAGTTTAATTCATTCTACTAGATGTTATATTTTATAAATTTTTATAATGACTCCTTCATCTCATCCTGTCATGTATTTTTTTCTTGGGAATTTATTTAAAGTTGAAAAAAATTATAAAGATACATTCAAAATATTATGATCTATATACTTTTTTTTAAATTTGTCGTTTTCAAGAATCTAAAAATTAGATTTTTTTCTAAAGTTGATGAAAATTTAATCTGAAATAGCTTAACAATTTGTAATTTAATTTGCTCTACTAGATGCTATATTTTATTTGTTTTAATTCCTATCCCTTTAGTGTCCTGTCATATATCCTTTTTTGGAAAGTTTTGAAAATTTTATTGAAATTGCAATTTTAAATAATATGTATTTGAATTGTATTTAATTGTTAGTTTTAGTAATGATTTAAAGAGTTATTGGACGAAAGTGTTCAATTTTGTTTTTAATTTTATTTATTTTCTTGTATATATCTTTTTTCTGTTTATACTACTTTTAATTTGAGGCCCTATAAAACACATAAACATAATTGTTTTGGTTCTAAACGGGTATGAGAGTTGAATTATCAAAGTCTGTCTGTACGTCCATCTCAATCAAACTCTATTGACAGTTTTACAATTTGTAATTTCCTGTTTTTCCTTTATTTTCTCCCTCATATATCCTTTTATTAACAAATTAATTTAATTTTGTTATTTTACAAAATTATTTACAATTTGTAAGTTCCTGTTTTTATTTTTTCCTTTATTTTCTCCCTGATATATCCTTTTATTGACAAATTAATTTAATTTTGTTATTTTATTAACATTTTACTTGGGTAATTACAACTTAAACTCTGACCTAAGTGACAGATTAATGTGTTTGGTCATTAGAAATTAGCATGAATCATTGAAATTAACACAAATTATATTATATTCACACTTGATTGTTTCTGTTACAATTAGCCCCCCGTATGGCACGATAAAGTGTGTGTATGTATATGAATGCGAGAGCAAATAAGGGAGAGTGTGAAAAACAAAAAAGAAATACAGACTATAATATGAGCTGTTACAAGAATTCTATTTTTAGCGTATTATCCTGGTTTTTTTCTCGCTCCACTTTTTTTTGGCAGGGCAGACATTGTCCATTTGACATATTTTTCTAGTGTTTTTTTATAATAAATTTAAACAAGGACGATATTAAGCCAGCCAGCAGGACATGTGTTATTTGGATAAATATATGTGAAAATTACTAAAACTGCTGTGCCAGGATGACAAACGCACTTTGAGAGACTGGCAGGCAAATGTAAATGGTAAAAAAAAACAATGAGTACATGTCCTTGAGCTACTGTAGATTGTATTAAAAAATTTAATTGAAGCTATTTGAGAGAATTCAAAAATTATTGTATAAAAGATAATTTTTGAAAGAAAAATATTTTAGTAAAGCAAAAACAACTAAAACTTAAATTTTTTGTATGAGTGAGAGTTTGTGCATTAAGCGACTTATGGCCTGAAAGTAATGCATAAATATGTCAGAAAATTATAAGTAGTCCAAAGCTAACAGAGAATAAATAATGACGCATTCAATGAAAAAAGAAAAAACATAAAAATAAAATCTCAAAGAACCTAGAAACAAGTAAGAGTGAATTTTTTAAGGATTTATTTTTTCTAAAACGTTTCAATTTGTTGGTGCGTGATTGTATTGCCGTTGTTTGTTATTTATGCGTTTTCTGTTCAAGGTTTTTAAGTCGTCATCATGTCTATGTGCGTTAAGTTGGCATTTCAAATAATATTTATTCCATTCATAAACATATGCATGCGTAAGAAGGATAATAAGCATAAGCTAACGTCTATCTGGAAAATAATAAACAAAAAAACAAAAAAAAAAAAAAAACGAAATTTAAAAAGAATCAGTAGTTATACAGCTTCCCTTCTATATTTATAAAATTTTAAAGAAAAACACAAAAACAAAACACTCCAACACCCCTTAAAATAAATTAAAACATTATAAGGGCAAAGAAAAAGAAAAAAATGAACATTGTTATTGGTTATATATTGATGAGGATGATAATGGCAGTACCGCTAATTCCTCTACTCTCCTTTTGTTATTTTCTGTCATGACCTTTTTGTTAGATTTTTTTATGTGAAATTTTTTTAATTTTTTTCTCTCATTCAATACAGTTACAAATTTCACACTGGCTAAGTCCTGAAGCTTAGAGGAAGTTTATTTAAAAAGGATATAAAATTTTCACCCTTATAGAATGATTTTACATTTTTCAGATTCATCCTTAAATTCCATTTTATTTTTTTTGTTTCTGGAATCTGCATTATATATGTAATTCACATTTGATTTTACTTTTTAAATTTAGTTTCCCTTTTGCCTGGAAAAGTAATTGAATTTTCATGTTAATCAAAATCATTACCTTGTATGCTGCACATAATGTGTTTTTCTAAAAAAAATAATAATAAATAATAATAAATACATATGTAAAGTGGCTTTCTTCTAAATATTGTTATACAAGAAAAAGCCATAAATAAACACAACTACACACACACATGCACACACATTCACTCACTTATTTAAAGACATGTTCAGCAGACGTATAGCAGGATAACAGCTTTAAAATTCATTATAAATTCTAAGAAATATTATTAGTGGTTATAGCTTTTAATGCTAATATTATACATTGTCTAAAGGTTTTATGTAGCAATAAATTTTGCAAATGCTTTGATTGCTGATAGAAACCAACACAATATTAAATAAGAAAATTTAAATAAATGCTAATTTCTAAAGACGGAGATAAAAATTAAAATGACAGTTTATTAGCTAAAATAATATAATAATAAAACTCTAATGAAATTTAAGGTAATAAAAAAAAAATATTAAAAAGAATTAAACTTCTTAAAAAAAAAGATTATAAATGAAATAAGTAGAATATGAAAATATCTAAATATTTTTGAAATATAAAAAAAGCAAAATACATTTTAATAAGGATTATAAACTGTATGCTCCACAAGCATTCTTCCTGGAATTCAAGTTTAAACAAAATGTATTTACAGCTTTAAATTAAACTTTTAATACATTTTAATACAATAGCATTCGCCAGTAAAATTAAAATATAGATTCGAGTCACAAATTTATTTTACTCGAAAATTTAAAATTATTTTCATTCTCATTTAAAGTTTAATATATTCTTATATTTAAATTCAAGTCGGACTACGGCAAAATTTTCCAAAGCTTGAATTTCTGATATATGTAAAAATATTATATTTTAAAACATTAAAACTTTCTGAGAAATTGAAAGATTTTCGAATCGAAAATTTTAAAGCTAACACAGCCAAATGTTTACACGCATAATTTTACAGATATTTGAATGTTTTAATTTTCAAAAAAGGTCATATGCATATTAGGAGTAACCTTAAGAAATTTTAAGATACAAAAATAAGAAATTTTCCCAGAAATATTTTTAAGAGGCAAATAAATTAAATTAAATAATTTTTATTCCAATAGCTTCCAAAACATAAAACAAATTAATGTTTTTTTTGTAAATCTCTGAATATTTGTTCCTTTAAAATAGTTTGCTGAAAGCAAATTTTATACGTTTTTATAATACAGGACATATTTTACTAAATGCAATACTATGCTATATTAAACTCATTTGAATAATTCTTTGAATAATTTTTTCTATTTTTTTATTTAAAGTACTACAGGACAAAGTTATTAGCTTTAATTAATATGATATACCTGTTTTCCTTTTATCTGTATTTTTCAGGATAAGATTTTTTGGAAATTTTTAAGAACATGTTTAAATAAGTGGTTAAAATATTTTCAAATTAATTAAATAACTTATTTAGCTAATTTAATTAATCGTAAAATAAAAATAACTATATATTTAAAAATCTCCGAATAATTTGTTCTTCCTTTTAAATATTTTGTTTAAAGCAAAATTTAATAAATTTTAATTTTTTCAATTGAAGGAATAAAATAAATGCATAATAGTTAAATGAATTAGCGAATTTTATTGCTCGTAAAATGATATATATATAATAAATTACCAGAGTATTTTTGCATTTTAAATATTTTGTTTAATGCATATTTTAGTAAATGTTTATACAACAGTACGTAGTTTTTTATAAGCTTTCATATGTTTTACGTTTTTTTTTTCTTTCAGAAGGATTTTTCTGTTTGGTCTCCATATATCCTTTTTAGAAAATTTTTAAAAATTTTCACAATTAAGGTGTTGAAATTCTTTCAATACTAACAATAAATTATATAAATTAGTTTTAGATAATTATATTGCTCGTAAAATGCAAATAAATAAAGTAACTTTAAAGTTTCAGAATATTATTCCTTTTAAATATTATGTTTAAAGCATACGTTAGTGAGTGCATATACAACATACGTAGTTTTTTGTAAGCTTTCATATGTTATACGTATTTTTCTTTTAATGGGGTTTTTCTGAATGGGCTCCATATATCCTTTTTAGAATATTGTAATAATTTGCTCAATTGAAGAGTTAAAATATCTTAAAATGCCAATAGAAAGAAAATTTAAAAAATTTTTTTTTAAACAGGACATGGTTTTTTATAAACTTTAATATGATATATATTTTTCTATTTTGACTCTATTTTGGAAAATTTTTGAAATTTGTTTAATTTATGATTAAAAATTACTTAAAATGTAAAGTGCTTTGTTAGTGTGTATACATATAGCAAATACTTTGTTATTTAGCAAGAATATTTTATGTTCTGTTTTTGGTATTTTTATTTTTTTTTTTAACTTATTTTATGAAAAACATTTTATAAAAGCTTTATAAATAATTTTAAGCCCACCGAAAGTTTGAAAAAAAAACTTTTTTAAATAAATTTTGTTCAAGACAGTACGTATTTTTTATTGGAATTGATACATTAGAAATTTTTTTTAAATACTTTATTTTTAAGAAAATCCTGCATGTATTATTTTTGAATATTGTACATATTTATTTAACTCTACTTAAAATTATTTTTTAAATTTATTTTCTGAAGGTTTAGATATTTTTAACATAGATTTTAAATATTAAATATATTTATAAAATATTTATTAAATATTTTTAACATTATTTTCTTAAAATTATAGCAAGATATCCTTGTTTACAAAATCTTATTTACTAGGGAAAGTAGCTTTTTTTAGAATTTCATATTGTGCATTATCTTTGGATTTAATATTGTGATTTAAAAAGTTTTTCATATATCCTTTTTTAATATTTTCGAAAATGTCCTTAGTTTTTGCAAACAATATTATACTAACTTTTCGTTTTTTTTTTATTTAAATTATTATTAAATTTTATTTTTATTTTTATTTTATATTTCTGAATATTTTTTTTAGTTTCATTAAGACTTTCATATATTGTAAATATTTTTCAAATATTTTTATTATTTTCATGTACTTTTTTGATATAATTTTTCAAAAAATTCCTTAATTTGTGGTTAAAATATTTTGGTTGGAATATTTTTGAAACTTTTTGAAACTCTTTGAAACCGATTTTATATGTTTTTTTTTTCTAAAGTTTGTTTTAAAAGCATGAAAACTGTTAATGGATTCTAAAATAATTAAACAAATTCAAAGTTCAGTGGTATAAAATCGAGTTGTTTTTTTTTTTTTTTTTTTTCAATGTTTAACCTCCACAAATTTTGCGCGCATTGATAAAAATGATAACGCCAAAAGACTTTGAATGCGTAAAAGTTGGTTAATAAATTCACAGATCAGCGCTCGTGTCAGAAAAAACAAAATGCTGAAAATAATTTTACTAATAATTTTAAACATTTTATATTTTTACAAATTTTATCTTCAAGACAATATATAGCTTAGTTTAAATTTTATTTGCATGGAAAAATATTTTACATAATTTCTCATTACAAAATCTTTTTCATATATCCTTTTTTTAATATTAATGAATTTGTATATTATCTATGGTGATTCTTAAGTTATTTTTATAATTTCTTTTGTTTATTTATATTGCTCTATTATAATTGATAGTAGCCAATTTATTCATGTGATCTTATGATGTTTTATTTAAAACTCAAAATCATTTAACCTCTTTTTTATTTATGCAAGTGTGGGCATTTGTATGTACATAGTTTCATGTCTGTCATTTCTCTTTCAATCTATTTAACTTTGCACTTTATTTACAAGTGCAGATGAAATGAAAGAAATGCCAAAGTAAATAAAAAATAATTTCAACAAAAAGAAATGTTACATTTAAAGTAAGGAATGAAAAAAATAAATAAATAAATGAAATATACTGAAATGAAAAACTATGTCACATATTATTAAATGTTCACTCAGTAATATTGAACGGGGAGCAAAGGAAGACAAAATACTACTACTTATTCATATAAATATTCACTTATACTCAGGCATGCATACATATGCATGCATGTGTTTGAATAAATATATGTAAATGTAATGATATTTTATATGAAAAAATGATGCACTAGAAAACGAGACATCTAGACGCCTTTAGAAAAAACGGATTTATTTTGTTTTTTTTTCACTTAGTATGAGATTCCTGGAAAAAAGTATTTACTTAAAAGAAAATAACAAATTGTTTACTTTAAATTTGAATATATTATTCAAGTGCTGTTAAAGGACTTTTAAAATACGTTCCTAAAATATAAATACCATTTTTTGTTTTTTGAAGGGCCACCTACTTAAATTAAAACAATTAAAAAATAAGAACAAAAGCATTAAAGGTTTCAGATAACTGAATTTCTAGCTAATTTGCGCAATGAACCTAACGTTTGTCAACACCTCTTAAACATTATGAAAAAGAAAGAAAGAGAGAGAGAGTGAAGACTATTCTAAAAATTACTTACACACATACTTACACACATACGTCTAAGTATTTAAATATATATTACAACAGAAATAAAATGTGGTGTTGTTTGTTTTATAATGACTTCACCTATACCCATAATTTCACACTCGAAATGTTTTCAAATGTTGACCGCCAAGTAATTGACAAGAAATTTACTCAATTTAACAAACAACATAAATCAACAGCACAATAATACAAAAGTGAAAACTATTGGGAAAAATTAATGGGAAATTTTTTATTTAAAATTTTGTTTCTGTTTCTGTTTATTATTTTTTTTTCTATTTTCTACATTTCACCAGACAATAGCAAAAATATCAAATAACAGAAGCGAGCTGCAGTTGCCATAGCAACAATTTCCTTTGCACATAATTTCCTGCTGTTCATCATCAGCTTCAGCAACAATTTGAAGAGAAGACATTTAAAGGATTTAAACTTAGCATTTTATAGTAGAAGTTGTCCGGGTGTCTGTGTTTAATTAGTGAATTATTTAAAATGTCCTTATAATATACATACAAATATATGTATGTATTTGTAAAGTATACATTATATCATTATCTACAACAAAACCATCGTCGTTATCACGAGCAGAAGCATAAGCGGGTGTAGGGGGAAGGAAGAGAAAAAAATTCTCTATTCATAAAAATATCTTTGTAATAAAGAAGCTAATATAGGACGCTATAAAAACTATATCTATATGTTTAGTTTAAGGTAAGTTTGGTTAACATAAAAGCCTGAGATTAAAAATAATCGCGGATTATATCATTATCTTGCAGTAAAGTATTCTAAGAATTTATTTAGGAACTAAAATTTAAGTTAATCTAGACTTAAACGATTAAAATATATTATTATGTCAATACCTTTAATTAAAGTTAATTTTAGGTTAAGTGCAGTCCTTTGATTAAAATTAAATTGTAAAAATATCAATACTTTGAATTGGCTTTAATCTTGGATTAAAGGAAGACCTACAAATAAAGCTAAACTTGGATTAAATAATGAAAAACAATTAAAGCTAATTTACGATTATGTCAATATCTTAAATTAAGGCTAATCTTAGATTAAATAAAGCTAACCTAAAATTAAATAATGAAAAATTATTAAAGCTAATTTAAGATTATGTCAATGCCTTAAGTTGAAGCTAATCTTAGATTAAATAAAGGTAAACCAGAATTAAAAAAAGGCCAACTATCAATGCTTATCTGGAATTTGATCAATACATTAGAGCTAATCTAGAATACCTTAAAGCTAATCTAGAAATACATAAAACTAATCTATGATTATATAAACATCTTGAACTCAAGCTTTTTATTTTATAAATTCCTAAGATTAAAAGTAATCAAGGATTAAATAACGATCAAAGACTAAAGTTAACATGAAATTTTACAAATATCTTGAATTAAAACAAATCTATTACTACATTAAGAATTTCGATTAATGCTAATCTAAGATAAAATATATTAAATAATTGAAGATAATCTGGGGCTATATAAGGACTTAAGATTACACTTAATCAGTGATTTAATCAACACTTAACATTAAAGCTAATTGGAATTACATAAACACTTAAAATTAAAGTTAATATAAGATTATGTCTGAATATATTACTTTGGATTGGTAGCTAATCTGGAATTAAATAAAGATTTACATTTAAATCAATATTATTTAATTATGCAAAAAGTCGAAATTTATTCATTGATTTTTATGAATTATAGTCAATTTTGTTAGAAACGTATCCAGCTTTATGATAAAAGAGAGAATGCAGAATTTTTGATTGTTTTGGATTTTGTACGATTTTTTGGAAAAACAAAAATAATAGGGTTTTTTTTCATACATAACTATTTTTCATATATTCGAACCTATTAAGCAAATAAAAATTGTTGGTAATTGGATATAATTCGAATTATAATTTTTTTGCGTATTTTCTAAACTAAATCAAAGAATTCGTTCTGGATATACATATGTAGCAGTATATCATGCAACCTTATTAATTTTCCACATATGGGTTTAAAATTATAGTCTTACAACTCTATGATCACGTGTATTTGAATTGATTGGGAAATCTTTTGCGATATAAAAAATCCATTTCTTTTATTTTTTTTTTAATTAAATTTAAATTTTTTAAATAAATATTTAGTATGAAAAATTCGTATATACCAGAATATTCTTCTAATAATAACCCAGAAACTAATTAAAAAAAATCACAATGATAATTTATTAGAATATAACGGGTATAATAGTGAATTACATATAGATTTTTTTGTCATTATAAGTGTCCATAGTGTTGCATTAACTTCCGACCATACGTCGCGCACAAAGGCGAATTTATGTCATTATTTTCTTATTATCTGATCGTAACCGAAAATATTCGTAAATAAAATGTTACAAAAATAAATAAGAACACACTATATCCATAATAGTGATTCACATATATTTTTTCTAATTCATTTTGAACTTTTACGGTGATATCTTTACGTCCTCTAAAAATAAAAAAAACATCCGCAAATGAAACATATAATTATAACCTACACAACAATAGGTGTGGAAGATATTATACGTTTGTGCCGATGCTTCTAGTATCCAAAAATATAGGTCTAAAACCCACCTTAGTGTATACCAGTTGGTTTAGAATCACTTTTTGAGCGATGTCCATCCGTCCGTCTGTCCGTCCATGTAAACCTTGTAATTAAACTACAGATCGAAATTTTAAAAATAACTGAATGAACTTTGGTACACATACCTCTTATGATTCGAGCACGAAATATTTAATGATCGGATCATTATTTCAACTATCCCCCATACAAATGTTCTCCCGGAATAGGGTTTAATGGTCATGTATAACATAAATAGAATAATATTTTATTGAAATTCGGTACATATATGTGGAAATCTTAATGCTAGATTTCATAAAGATCAGTCCATAATTTACCATAGCTCCCAAATAAGACCCATTTCCGGAAATCATCATAAAGTGCATAAATAACATAATAAAAGGCATAAAGTTTCATGGAAAAATTAAAAAAAGAAACTTAATACAAGTATTGGTCCACAATTGATCACAGGTCCCATATAAGACCCTTTCTTTCTTGTTTCTTTTTATTTTTGCATTTAAAAATGTTCCCCTCCCCAACACTTGAATTGTAGCCGCATCTGATCAATAGTAGCATTAGTGGCATTATTATTATTATGATCACAGTTCTAACTGTTGTTGTCGTGGTGACAATGAAGATGATGATGACGATATGGATAAGTATGACGATGACGACGATGTTGATGGTGATTATAATAAATTATTTAAATTATGAGTTTGAGTAGTGTTTAGTTGTGAACTAAATAAATTACAATGCACCCTAGGGTGCGTTCTAAATGTAAATTATTATACAAATTTTACCGCACAACCACATGTCCATATTGGTACATACATACATACATACATATATACATACATACATATATATATATATATATATATATATATATTTATATATATACAAGCATACATACATACATACAATTTTTTTTTTTTTTTTAGTATGTATAACAAAAAATAAATTTAAACAAAACAAATAAAAATTGTGCAAAAGTGTTTACACTCATAGATAAAAGTAAAATAAAAATATAATATAATTAAATATAATTACTAAAAAGTGTAGACGTTTTTTTTTAAATTAACGAAAAAAAAAAAAATTTGGAAAACTGTTGTACTTTAAAAAAAAAATTAAAAAAATGAAAAATGGAGAATTCAAATATTTCCTCATTCAGTTTGTTTGAGTGTAATAATGCTTAAATACTTAATATAATGTCATAATTTTTTAGCACGCAACACAGTTGTTGAAATGAAATAAATTTGAATTTTTGTAGAATTAAGTTTAACACCAACCACCCAACACACTCCTTGCTTAAACCACTAACAACAAGTCACATACAAACATATTTTACATTTTAAATGTAACTAATTTGTTAAAGGATCTGTTGTTATGTTGTCCTGTTCTGTTTTTTAACAAACAACTTATAAACTAAATAATTGACAAGGGTTGACAATAATAATTCTAACAAAAATGACAATGGCACCAACAAAAACATCATTTATATATATATTATAGTAAAATGTAGAAATATGTGCTTAATAAAAAATCCCTGGTGTAAGGTTATAAAGTAGTACGGATTTTGTTTTTTTTTTTTTTTTTTTTTTTTTAATAACACAATATTATTCTGTTGTTAAATTTATTTGTGTTTTTTCCCAAGTTTCTTAAATAAATTTTTATTATGTGTATATTCCTTTTTTTTCTGTCCCTCCCAGAAACTATAATAAGAAACCAAGAAATAATAAAAGAAAAAAAAATACCTTTAACCTTTTCCTTATTTTCTTGTCTTGTGCGTGTGTTATTTGATAGAAAAGCTGTAATTTACACATGGTTATGCTTTACGGATATGCTGTTTTTATATGCATAAAAAATATATTAAAAGTATTGTAGATATGTTATGAGTATATATTTTGTGAGCTTACTTACTTTGTAATGCTTTATTACAATATTTTCAAGGTTTCAGTTTTTTAGAACAAATGTGCAAATCGTTTTGACATCAATTCTTTTCGTTAGTTTATTAACATTATTAACATAAACTTAAACTAATAAGTAAAAATTTTAATAAAATGTGAAATACACTCTTTTCATGCGGGACAAAACTAAAGCACATTTTGCTTTTATGAAATGCAAATAATAAGTAACTTCAATAATATCTTGTACTACAGATTTAATATTTTTTAAAACTTTTTCACATATACGTGGCATAGAGCCACTTAAATTTGAAAAATTTCCTCAGAAATTTTAAATATAATTTTTGTGATATTTAGACCAAATAATTGTCTCGAATACTTGAAAAGGGTGATTTTTTGGAACACAACCCACTTTTTAAAACAATATCTCCACTCAATTATCATTTCTCTTCTGTATGTGGAAGAATGATATCTTTTAGGGCATGCTTAGACATAAAACGTTTCATTATTCTCTTTAATACATTAATTAGTCTGACATAATAACATAAACGAAAAAAATCAATATGTTAAAGTATAGAAAAGTAAATTTTCTAATTACACTGGTGCATATTCCTATAAACGCACATCAATTTTTTAATCAACTTACCAAAAATGTGGCTAAAAAATAATTAACCTTTTTATAACTATTTATTGACTTCACTAAAAAAATTAATTACAAAAATGTACACTTAAACTGAATTAATGAACCAATTTAGCATTACTAATAATGTGTTGATGAACCTTTTTTTTTTTTTTTTGAATAACTTAAAAAAATTCGGTCAGGCATCAATTGGGCTAATTTTTGAAAAAAAACACTGTCAATTTCTTCCCAGGCTTGCATCATTTTTAGTTTTAACTCCGTTTCATTCTGTGCATTTCTTGCGTAAAATTTACGGGCCATGTACCCCCCACAGATTCTTCATTGGATCCGGATTGCAAGCCGGCCAGTCCATTAGGTAAATACTACTTTCATTAAACCACGATTTATTTTGGTTCGAGACATTGAGTATGCAATCTTCATCTATTTTTTCATCCATAAATGAGAAAAGAGCATCTTCTAACAGCTCATTATAAATAGCACTGCTCATTTTAGTTGGACCAAAATATACTTTTAAACTTCCTGCAGCAGAAAAGACTGCCCAAACCATAACACTGCCTCCACCGAAATTGCGTTTTGACATACGAATTTCGTTCGACCTCAAATCATGCCAATAGCAAGAATATGATTCGTAACCATCCAAATTGAATTTCTTTTCATCAGAAAAGTTTACTTTATTTCGCTCATCTGTCCATTTCATGTATTTGAGCACAAATTTTAAACGATTTTCATTTCATTTTATGTTACCAACTGTTCGCAAAATGTGTACAACATGTTTGGAAGTGACAGAAAGATCAAATTTATTTTTTAATGTTTAGCATTTAATTTATTGCGGACGGCTTCTTCTTTTACTTTATTAATTTGATTTTTTGTTAATTTTTGATTACCTTTTATTCATTTCCGCACTCCATATTTCTGCCCTTTCTTAAGGAAGCCTCGAATGAACTCCTTTAGAATGGTTAATTTTTCGTCCAATTTCTCTGTTAAAACAGCCTTGATCACGAAAAAATTGAATTTGAATTTTTTCCTAGTCTGTAAGAAAAGTTCCTTTGGGCATTCTTTAAGCTGATGAAATTTTCCAATTAACACAAAAATATTTCAATTAAAGAGAAGTGTTGTCATCAGAAACTTACCTTAAATGAAACCAACAACTAAAACTGTTAAAATGTTTTAATACTTTTTTTCAATAACTTTTTAGGCTAATTTTTCTCGACAGCGTTTATAGGATTATTCCACTGAAGTTGATCACCAATATGTTCTAAATGCTAAATTAAAGAAAATAATAAAAGTAAGAAACAAATATTTCTTACATAAAAAAGTACCGTTATATCGTGAGTTATTGTAACAACACAACATTGTTTTTTGGTTAAGAGAAACAAAGATACCTCAAAGAAAAACAAACATTTTAAATGAATTTATAGGAATATGCACCAGTGTATATGTTTTATATACATGTTCTACATATATGTTATATATTTTAGTTAAATTATAGCACATATAAAGTCATGTGACAAATTTATTATGCATTAATACAAATGAAGGTCAGCTATGATTTATGAGCTACTCAAAAAATAATAAAAAAGGACAAATTTATTCTCTAAAGTTAAGCACTACTATAAATTATTGATCCCTTTGGTAATTTAATTTTGTAAAATTTAATTTTAGACAGATAATGATTTTAAATTAAAATTTTATAACACAAAAATTAACTATAACAAAGCACAGTTCTAGCAAAAGCTTTTTAAGAATTATTATAAAAAAGAAAAATCAAAATAGGTCAGACATCTTATTAAGGACTAAATTGTAAAGGAGAAATAAAAGGAAGTTTATTACAAAGTTTCTTTACAGTTTTAAAAGGGTATAATGGAAAATATTAATAAATATAATTTGTTTCTACACTTTGTTTCATATAAAAACAGGTGAGAATGTCATATTCGGCTATGCTAAATCTTATCTTATATATAGTATATGGAAAATTATATAGAAAATTATTATAATATATTTTATTATTATTTTATTTTTTTTTTTTTTTGCGAATAAAACATTAAAACTAAAAATTCCTTGTTCTACTTTTATATCATAAGAAATTAAAAAAAAATATATATATAAAAGAGATTATATCATATTTTAGACCCCATACCTCCACTCCTGAGAAAGAACCAAAATTTCTGATCACAAAAAATCGATATTTTGAATAAAAATCTCAAATTTAAATTTACAATAGACTAGAGAAAAAATGACGAAAATCTCACAAAAAATCGATTATTTTAGTAAAAAATTTAATTTCATTTTATATATAAAAAAAAAATAAATTTGTTGGACAATATTGAAAAAATCGATTTTTATTTTGTAAGAAAATTAGTGCCGCTAGGGTCATAGGAACGAAAATTTGTGATCACTTACATGCCATATCTCTAAACAAAAAGCGATTTTTTAGTGAAAACTAAAATTTAGAGAGGAATGAAAAATATGTGATCACCAGGGCAAGATTTTTAAGCCTTTCGCTTGAATGGTAAACTTTTACATTTTTCACAAGTATTTTTACCAAAAATTAATGAAAAAAATTAGTTTCTTTAACAAAACGAAATGTTTACTATTTTTAGTTTGATTATCTGATTTTTATAAATTATTCGTTTTTTTTTTAATACCACGTGAATAATTGAAAAATTGAAGAATCTGTCTTTTTAGTTTTTTTTTTCTAAGTCGAAAACAATAAGCATTTTAGTTAAAAAATTGTATAATTATGCATATTTGTATAATAAAAACATAAACTTATCTGTTTTTTATGAATATTATTCAACTTTTTCTTTTATGTACATATTATTCCATGATTTTATGCATTTTCAAGCGCACATGTTCACTCTTTTCGTACATATTTAAAATTGTGCCTGGTAATGACTTATATATCCCAAGAAGATCATTTTCAAGGATGAAAAACTATAATTTTATATTGCATTCAAATTAGAACTTGATTGGATCAGGTGATTGTTAAAAACAAATTTATACTCAAATTTGGCTGACATTGCTTCACAGTGTAAATTGCACATAAATTGTACTGAACTTGCGACCTATATAAATAGGTTGTGAATTGATCCATTATTTCTGTAAATCTTCGATTACCCCAAATTTATATTAAACCAACGATTTACTTGATGGTGTTGAAAATCTAATATGAATGTAAAAAATTATCATTAAAGAAAACATGGTTATTACATACAAAATATAATCTTCTAACCTTAAAGAGTTCTCCTCTGAATAATTTACTCTTATATAAATCGTTCCAATCAAATATAAATGAAACATCTCTTTAAGGAAATGTTAATGATATAAATTAATTAAAAAGTACCAAAAAATTTCTTAAATAATAGTTACATTGCAGTTATATTTTTACAAAGAAAATTATAATAAATATCACTATATATAAAATTAATTTCAAAACCACAAAAAAAATTAGAAATTATAAAGTAACATAAGTATACTTTTTTTTAATTGTGAAAAAGAAAACTCTAAAAAAGTTAAAAACCATTTCATATTTACAAAATTTATTCCTACAACATTGTTAATATCAAGGCGAAATGAAACAGGTAGTAGCAGTTATACAAGTATAAAAATATGGCGAATTCATCATTATTTTTTATCGCAACGGCTTAATTTTTAAAATTGCAGGTTCTATAATCGCAACAGTTCTATTTTTTCGACTTTTATCGCGAAAATTTAGTTTATGCGACAGCACTGGTTCTTAATTAGTCGCAAAAATCGAGTTCGCACTGCATTAGTTTAAATCTATTGTCTTTATAAACGTATATATTAATCATGGTACAACAATTTTACAAGGTATATGCATAAAAGTAACAATTACAACAATCCAATAATAGGAACCATTTTTTTCGCCTTAAATAGGACTGAATCGTAAAAAAATATACATGCGAATTGCAAACAATGTTTGTTGAAATAATAAAAATAAATTGTAAGAAATTTGTTTTTAATGTTTTTATAAATTGAAATAAATTAAATATTTTTACACACCATTTTGTTCTCTATTAAAAATACAAATTTCACCACCGAAATACTTTTGATGGTAAACAAACCAATAACATGCAAACGTAAACGAAATTTGACATATCAGTCTTACACTAAAAAATTAAAAATAATCAGCTGATGCTACAATGTTACTTTGTTAAAAATTATTACACCATGATATTAATATTATTGCTATCAAAATGTTGCTATTGAATCGAATACACCACGATCATACACCACACACAACATAGCTACTGTGCCTTTGTGTTTAACAACATTCAGGTTGAAGCAAATATACACAACACACTCTACATACAAAAATTATAACATGATCGTCAATATCAAAAATTGGGTTTGTTATATGTTAATGAACATTTTTTGAAGTTTATTTTATTTATGATTAAATTTTAATCCCCATATTCACAAACAACTTTTGAAACAAAATTTTCATAAAAATTTTTAATCTAAAATATATTTTAAATTTAATAAAAATTGTAATTATGGAAGTAAATTAATAAAATAAAATTAATAAAAATTACATAAATTTCATATTGTCGGCGTATAATGAGAGTCAAGTAGTATCAAATAAAATATAAATTGTTCTTTTTTTTAATATATTATGATCGGAATAAGTTTTAAAACTAAATCAACTACTTTTAGCATTTCTTCTCCACATTTTTTCTGATATATCATTTTATATAAAAATTAATTGCTAACTAGATTATTTTTAATTTTTTAAGTATGACTTCTGAAAAATATATTAAAGTACTCTACTCTGTATATAAGAATTTAAAATTATAATCACAATTGGGCCTTCTTAAATTCACTTTTAATTTAAATCCAATTTAAAGAGATATCGTTCTACAACTTCTTTCTTTTGAACCGATTTGGCTTGTTTGGAATCTCAAGGTTCTTAGTAAGACAATAAAAAATCTATGTGATTTTCATTCAAATGTGTTAAATAGTTTGGACGTGAAAAGGTCTACAACAGACGTACATAGCTAAATCGACTCAGATTCTCATATTGTCCAAGAATATTTATACTTTATGAGATCTTAAATTAATTTTTCTTAATGTTACACTTTGAATGACAAACTTACTATACCCTCTTTCAGCTCTAGTGGTGGTGGAGGGTAAAAAAAAAAAATTTTTAAAAGCTTATGAATTTTATAAAAGACACCATAAGATTTTAAACAATTCCTGGTAGACTAAAACCATTTGTACATACTTTTTTTTAGCTTTTGAAAACTTTTCTTAAAATACGGATTAATAAGAAATTAAGTATAGTATTTTAATATATATATATATATACTAATTTCATAAAATTCAATACTAAATAATCGATAGCTTTACATATTTTTCTATCCCAACTTTTTATAGATATGCCTTAATCGATGATATTGATTTAATTCCATATTAACTTCTATATATGTATTCTTTAATTAGCTATATTTTGAAAATTCTTGTTTTGCTTGCCTATTTTAAGGCAATTATATCGTTGCCTACACTTATACTAATTTAGGATATTAAATTTATTTGCTGTAGAATCAACAAAAATTGCATTAAACAACATATGCTCATATGTTCATAAAAACGTATTTTATGTTAGTTTACTTTATGTTAGTTTAAAGCCTATTTTGAGGCTTATAATTTATGCAGTCATAAAATGATTTATAAACACTTAATTACACATGTATTTTAAGTAACATTTTAAGAATTGAATTATTTGTAAATGTTTCAACATTGTTATTTTATTTATTAGTGCATATACATGTGGTAAACTTTGAAAATACATAAAACGTATTGTCTATCTTTAGGTGTTACTTAAATTAATTAAAAAAAAAAGAAATAGGATTTATATGATAAATTTATAATAACATTAAAATATAAAACTAAAAAAGAAAATGGTATCTATACAATTTTACTTAGCTACCTAAATATGTGATATTCGATTCTATATTTGTTATGTATCTCATATTATGTGTTTCAATTATTTTTTTGACAAAATGAATTTGACATAAAATATTTTTATGACAATCACGTGCCTAGGTATCTTTAGCCGCTTTACGCTTGAGTCTTCAAAAGTGAATGAACAGGTTTATACATACATAAATATATATATATATATATATATATATATATATATATATATATATATATATATATATATATATATATATCTATATATTTATATTTTGGTTGTAATAAATTTATTTATACCATAAATTGCTTTAATACAATATTATTTATTGCATACGTTAAGGCTGAAAACTATTCTTTATATGAATGTATGTAAATAGGTTTATCCTATTAATTTATTAAATTAAAATGTAATAAGTAAATATAATTTTAGGGGGAATATTTATAGTAATAATTTAATAGTTTATTTATATACTTTTTATATCTCAGGGTTAAGTTAGGTATAACAGGTTGCCGCCAAGGTGATTGCGGCTCATTTGAATTCTAATTAGTTTCTTTGTGTTACCTGTAAAGAAAAGTAAGAAAAGGAGTCGGAAGGAGATAGGGGAAAGAGGAAGAGGGATAGAGTAAAAAAGTTCAGATTAGAAAGTGACAGTGGTGAAAGCAGTAGATCCGAAAAAGTTGCATACAGATAAGTGTCGCCGAATGAATTTAGTTTCCAAAAAAATTGCACAACCTAGTTCCATGATACAAGGTCTTTTAATCCTGAAAGCAACCGAATTCTTTTAGAAAGCAGTTATTGCCCCCAAATCTACTGTTCGATAGCTTAATGAGCAGGACATGTACAGAAGATTAGGAAAATATTTTCCACCTCATCCTCGTTGTAACAACTCCTGAAAAAATCGATCGACTGGTGTCACAGTCTATTGGCGTGGGTTCCAAATGTACAGTGTTCTGTGACCACTGCTACAATATTTTTCAGTTGTAATCTTCAGAGACGCAGTAGGAAAGATGTCCTAGTTGAATCCAGCTTAAGCCATATAATTCTGGTAATCTAGCACATGGGCTAAATTATGAAGTGCGATTTTAATACGCTTCTTGCAGGCATTATGGGATACACCATAGAACCAATCTATATCTTTGGCCTGGGTGTTCGACATTCGTGGAACAGATTAGATGTAGTATATATACCTGCCAGGGATTCGATTGCAACTTGGCTGTCAGTAAATATTGCGATATCTCTATCCCATTGGCATCCTATGGCCTTTCTCATTAATTTCGATATTCTTGCTTGTATACTGAGTTTCCAAAATAGTTTGTTATCTAGAATTGTGCCCAGATATTTTGCACTCATAGATAGAGTTCAATACCATTTAATTTGGGTTTGCTATTTTGTACTCTCTTGAAAATAGTACGATTTCCGTCTTGGAAATATTTACGATTAAACCACTGTTGGTATTCCAATAATTAAGTAATTTAAGCGCCAGAGATAATCGAATATCCTATAATATTGTAACCAATTTATCGATCTTTTGATGACCTGATTACGGCCTGTAAAATACTGCATTTATTCGGGAGGCTAAACGACATTCGGGTCCCAAATTCTTCTATGAAGACACCACCACCGACACCATTTGTGTTCTTAGAACCGTCACCTTTAGGGCCAGAAGGTCCCTAATAATCTATTTGTAGACGTAGTGCACAACGAGTCGGTGATAAGATGTCCCTTTCTGCGGAGGACTCCTTCAATCAATTTGAAACACTGTCGAGTGAGTTCCACCATGCTGACACTCCATTGAATAGAATTGGTTTGATGACAGACTCATAAATCCAATTTACGTTACCGGGATTTATCGTAGCCTTCGATCTTCTTGCTTGTATATAGATATTTAGCAGAGCGAGTTCAGTACCATTTAATCTTGGTTTGTTATTTTATAATTTCTTGATAACAGTACGAGTTCCGTCTTGGAAGTAATTTAATCACCAGAGATAACCATGACCAAATCATCCGCGTAGTCAATAGCTTTGAACCCCAAAGAATTCATTTCAGGTTCATAGTAGAGGTGCTAGTATTTCTCCCTGTGGAGTGGCCGTTTTTGCGTTCCTTGGAATCGTGGCAGTTCCCATGCCAGATTTGATGATCCTATGGTTCAGAAGAAAAGAGACAAATCTAATCACTGATTGGTTCAGCGCCAATTCTTCCAGGCTCACCCTAATAGATATTGGTTTAACATTATTGAAAGCTCCCTTTATGTCCAAGAAGGCCACCAGCGCATAGTTACTGTATTCGAGAGATTTTTCTATATATCCCAGGATCGAGTGAAAGGCTGTCTCAACTGATTTGCCTTTAGTATAAGTATGCTGAGAGCGAGATAGAAGATTCTTGCCAATTGACATTCTGATGTGTATATCAATTAATCTTTCCAATGTTTTTAGCAGAAAAGACGATAGAATTATGGGTCTATAATACTTTGCCTTTATATGTAATCCCCTATGGACTACTTTACAGTTTATGTTGAGCTGAAGCTTTTTATGACCCATTTTAACCTATTAGTATCAATGAATACTGGGACATTTGACCTTTTGTTGGCAATGATGCCATTTTTGAAGCCATCACAAAGTTGGTTACGCGGGAAGTGAATATCTATCAGAAGTTCCAGTATTTCCAGCTGTCGCCGGATTTCTGAATATAGCCTAGAACAGCAGGGGATTTTGACAGGATTTTTTGCAGCCGGCTTGTCTCGTTAACAAAATTAAGGAAATTTATATGAAAATATAACAAGCTCTTTATAAAATATACTTTAAATTAATATTACATGTAAATCACATCAAAGAACATTTTCAGAAATAAATCTTTTATATATATTTTTATTGTAAAAGTATAAAGAATGTTATTGTATTTTATTGTTTTCCATATTAAAAGAAATAACTTATTGGTTTTATAAAAACTAACAAGAACTTGGATACAATTAAAATATAATTGAATACATCACTGACAGTCTTTGAGAATTTCATGGAAATTTATTTCAAATAAATATATTATTTATGAACTTGAGTGCATATTTACTAACTATACATTTCTATAATAAAAGTCAGTATTCTGCAAAAGTCATCAAAATCATTTCTAGACGTAACCAAAGAATTTTTACTAAACATAACATCATGATGTTTAAGCGCGATGGCATTATGGAAATACAAATTTTCATAATAATAGTTTTATTTAACTATAAATGCAAACCACATTTCTGCTTATATTATATTGCACATGAATACAATTAGTATGTTTTAGCCTTTAAAATATGCCATAAATTAAAGCATTTTTATTGGCATTTAACAAATATTTCATTCAATTATTGTTATATGGCTGTATTTTATAAAAGATTATTAAAACATTGAATATATTGTATGTATGTAGCTACATAGATATGGTTTATGAAATTAATATAAATTCTTTTCGCAGAATTATTTTTTTTCGAACTAATAAAAATTTACTAAAAATTATAGGAAATTTTATTATTTTTTAGCTGCTGAATTAAAATTGAAATCAAACACTATAAACTGTTTAATATAATTAAATAAATAATATTTAGAGAATTTTTGCATGCTCGGCTTAAGTTCATTGAATAATTGTAGAAGAATACAGTGTAAAAGTTTTATTAGATACCCAGCAGAATGGAATACATTTTCTGGTCCGCCTATAAAATATCATTATTTTCAATGAGTCACAGAGTAAACATGTCCTTTTTATTTAAGAAATTTACACTTTTTTAGCACAATTTTTATAAAAATGTTTTTTAAAATGTAAAACAAACATTAAAAGGAAACATTTTTACAAAAAACATTGTTTTTATATACACAGAAACAAACTTTCGTATATGTGTATTTTTTTTTTCTTTTTTTTTTTTGACAGTTCATCTTACAATATTACTGTATAGAGAAATCTCATCACAACAGTATTACAATACTTCTTATAAAACTAATATTTGAATCTACACGTGAGATAACTCTCTAAGAGAGCGAATTTGACTCTCTCTGACAGAAAAATCTTACCTATTCTGTTACGTGGAGATGGGCTGTAATGTTGCTCAGAATTTGCCAAAGTTAGTATCATTTAATTTAAAACCAAAAGTGCACCACATCTTTTGAAACGACGATTTTATGGACAAAAAAAAAAATAAAATAAAATAAAAATAAATAATAAATAAATAAAAAATGGCTTAAGAAGTCAGACTAATTTACAAATTTTGCTAAGAAACCCAAAAATATATAAAAAATCTTTTACTAAAATACTCAGTAACTTTTATAATTACGTACAATTTTGATCAAAATTAAACATACCTAAATCTGGCAAAATTTTTTTAAATGTACAACTTAAAACCGCTCCAACTTATGCGCTTCTTGAGCGAATTGATTGAAAGGATTCCACATGCAATCGCCATTTTATTCTTATGTACACAAAAGATTTTTAAAGCGTCATTAAAATATTAAATTTTGTTTA
Organism: Protocalliphora azurea; assembly: GCA_932274085.1. Lineage (NCBI taxonomy): Eukaryota > Metazoa > Arthropoda > Insecta > Diptera > Calliphoridae > Protocalliphora > Protocalliphora azurea. The sequence continues at coordinate 28,593,391 of OW026521.1, read as the reverse complement.
ACCCAAAAATAAAAAATTTTGATAATGGCCCATATGCTTTAAATATATTACACTTCGGTACAAATAATTTTTTATGAACATAAATCAGTGCGCCAAATTCTTTCGAAGATCGGTCCAGCTTCCACATAAGACCCACTTTTTAAAATCACTTTAACGTGAAAAAATCTCATATAAATATATGTAAGTATCAAGATAATATTTCATCAAAAAAATTGTATAAAAAACTTTTTCAAATTTCTCAAGAATCGGCAATTGACCACAGGTATAAGACGAAAATCCGTAAATAATTTTTACTTATATACATAATAGTGCGGGATTTCATATGGTCGGAATTGACCGACGATACCTGTCTGACTTGTTTATTATTTGTTTAGTGTTTTGTTCCTAAGTATTCGTATTTGTGTTACTTTATCGCAGCAAAATGTTAACTGATTTCGCTTGTAGTAAAGTAACTACAATTTAATTTAAAATAAAATAACATCTTTAATAAAAAAAAAAGTGATTATAATTTTATTTTGATAAGAAAAAATTTTTTTAAATCCTGTTTACTATATTTATACATACGTTTTTATATGTATAAATATAGAAAAATATTTAAATATTCTTTGTGTGAATCATAATTATAGTACAATATAAGGTTCTATTCTTGTGTGAATGCACAAAAAAAAATATGTCGGAATGACATTTATATTCACAAATGCTTTAGCTACAGCCACACACAGATATCTGAATATGTGTTAAAATGTAAAATTTATTTACATATACACAACAAACTCATTGTTTGCATTTTTTTTTTTTTTTTTACTTAAAACACTTGTGATGCTGATGACGAAGGCGATGATGATGATGACGATGATGCCAACAACAGCTAGCAACTAGCACCACATCCGGTTTCCGTGTACAACGAACAAAAATATAACAAAAAGATGGAAAAATAAATAACAGTAGAAAACAAAATACAAGCTAAACAATAAACCTACCAAAAACATACATACAATAATAAAGTTAGAAAAATATCGTCGGTCAAACCCGACTATATGATACCCTATACCATTCTGTAGTATATCAAAGTTCGAGGAGGAGTCTTATATGAGACCTGGCGCCAATTATTGACCGATACTTGTATTAAGAGTTTTGTATAGTTCTATGAAACATATCGTCGGTGTGCTGACATTAAGTTCTATGTGCATTTTTCCAATTTTTTTTTTTTTTTATTGAACTATACGAAAGCTTTTGTAGTCATTAATTTTCAATGTTAATATATTTTCAAGTACATATTTGGATTAGTTTCGAAGTTATCAAAACGATTAACATGTAATTTTGTATGGCTTGCATTGAAAAAATAAATTGTTTTTTCGCTCTCTTGGAAAATTGTTCAAAAACACATAGAACTGTTTGTCAGCACACCGACGATATGTATGCATTATATTATGTTATTTATGCTTTTTAGGGAGGTTTATACGGGGCCTAAGGTTAATTATGGACCGATTGTCATAAAATGTGTCAAATACCAACATTTGTATGGAATTTATGCACGTTAAAGTGATTTTCAGAAGAGGTTTTATATGGGAGCTATTATAGACTGATCTTCATTAAATTTTATACATTGATTACTACTCATATAAATCTTATATATGCTAAATTTCTATTAAATATTGCTAAATTTAAGACATTTATGATATGTTGGGGGGACGTTTGTATGGGGACTAGGTAAATTAATAAATAAATCATAACCAATTTCAACAGACTTCGTACTTGGATCGTACAAGACACGTGTACCAAATTTCATAAAACTATTTTAAAAATGTCGACCTGTAACTTGATTACAATGTTAACGTGAACGGACTGACGGACATCTTTAAATCGACTCAGAAAATTATTGGTCTTAGACCAATATTTTTGTGTGTTACACCACCTATGGTGGTGTAGGGTATAATTATAAAAAAAGTTTAACAAACCACAAGACATCATAATTCACACAGTCTATGACGAGTCTAAAAAATTAAACACATACACAGACACAAGCAGGCATACATATATTTAAATACTCACACTTTTGCTGACACACATATAAATCTTCGGAACAAAAAATCAGACATGTGAATGTATGAGTAAATGAGTGTTGGCCTGGGAATTAGTTACCGAGCCAGCTAAATACATATATACTACATATAGATATTTGTATGAAAATATAAATAGAAACAAGTGAGAATGCTATATTCGGCTATGCCGAATCTTATATACGCTCTACTAAATTTTTTATTTAGAAATCATTCTTTGGAAAATTATTATAACGTATTTTATGGTGAATAAGGTGTAAAAAGTAAAGAGTCCATATTCCATATTTCATAAGAAAGAAAATATAAAAAAAATAATTTCTGCCATATTTAAGACCACATACCTCCGTTCGCGGGGAAGAACATATATTTCTCACCAAAAACCGAAAACTAAAATTTAAATTTATAACAGACTCTAGAGAAAAAGTGAGGCAAATCTATTCTATTATATTCTATTCTATTCTATTCTATTTCTCACAACAATTCAATTATTTTAGTAAAAAAATTAATTTAATTTTATGTATAAAGAAACATAAAAATGACGAATGCATGTGGAATCCTTCAAATTTGTTAGAGAATAATGAAAAAATCGAATTTTTTTAATAAAAACTAAAATTTTATTTTGTAAGAAAATTAGTGCCATTCGGCCCATACGTTTTTTAGTGAAAATTATAATTTAATTTTATAACTTGCTAGAGAGGAACGAAAAATATGTGATCACCAAGGCAAGTTTTTTAAGCTTTTCGCTTAAGTATTTTTAAGAAGAATTAATGGAAAATTAGTTTCCTTAACAAAACGTAATTTTTACTATGTTTTTCTTAGTTTGATTATCTGATTTATATAAATTATTTAGTTAATTTTTTATGCCTCGTGAATAATTGTAAAGAATTTTTCTTTTTAGTTTTTTTTTTAGTCGAAAATAATAAGTATTTTATATAGAAAATGCATATTTATACATATTTGTGTAATAATAAAATATAAATTTCTCTAATTTTTATGAATATTATCCAAATTCTTGTATATTTATGTACATAATATCCCATAATTCTGTGGTTTTTCAAGCGCACATTTTCACTATTTTAAACTTGCCCTAGTGATCACTTATATTTCTCAAGAAAAACTTTTTTAGGGATCAAAAACTAAAATTTTATACATTCAAATCGGACTTCGTTGGATCAGTTGATTGGTTAGAACAGATTCATACTCAAATTAGGCTGATTTGCTTCACAGTGCAATATTATTCATATATTACGTTTATACGCAGGATTATTGAAAATAAAAATAACTTGCAAATAAATAACTCACAGTTTATACATAAATTGCATAAAGAAATATATTTACTTATTTGTCGAATGGGAAAAATATAACTATTATTGAAAATTATATTAACGTAAAAGGATGCTTTATTTGCAATTAGTTTCACTAATCACGATCAGTTTTCGTGAGTTACTAACTTAGGAACAAAATATTTACTCACATTTTTAATTGCGAATAAGCGGTGTATATAAGCGTAGTAACAGAGTATTTAAATTGTATTGAATTTGCTACTTTTATTAATATGTTGTGAATTGATCAACTGTTTCTATTATTCTTCGATTACCCCAAATTTATTTACATACTAACGATTCAACAAAGCGATTAGAGAAACTAATATGTGAAAATTGTCATTAAAGAAAACCTGGTTATTACATACAAAGTATAATCTTCTAACTTCAAAGAGCTCTCATCCTCTGCGTTATTCACTCTTATATAAGTCACTCCAATAGATTATAAATTAAACATTTGCAGTCAAATTATATTATTCTACCCAACGGTGCACTCAAAAATGTTGCAAAATTATATATAAGGACCTTTTAGATACTAATTTTTAAGGAAATACTAAAGATTTAATTAAAAAGTACCAAAAAAGAAAAGAATTCCTTAAATAACTAAGCACATTACAGTTTTATTTTTTCGAAGAAAATTATATATATATATATATATATATATATATATTTATAATTTTTTAATTCTAAAACCACAAAAGAAAAACTATAATAAATTAGAAATTTTAAAGTAAAATAAATATACATTTTCTTAATTGTGCCAAATAAAACTCTAAAAAAAACCATTTCATATTTACAAAATTTATTCCTGCAACATTGTTAATACTCTTAGTAAATATTCCTTTCTCCCCTATCGGGATAATTCCAAAAAATTTCGACCTAAAATTACAGTTTTAAAAATTTTATACCTTAAATTTTTTTAATTTGGTGTTTTCATTAAACTAGTGATCGTGCATTTTTTCTTGTATAAATTAGTTTCATATCGTTTACAGTTCACGTTTTATGGACCTTTAAAGTAGAACTTTAAAGAATACTCTACCACCATAGGTGGTGTAACACACAAAAATATTGTTCTAAGACCAATCATTTTCTAAGTCGATTTAACGAGATTTTTGCCAAAAATTAACAAAGTGTTTTAAAGTTTGAAACCCAACGAAATACTAGCACAATATACATACAGTAGTGTAAGAAAATCAAAAATTCTAAAAAGAATCATTACATTTTGCATAATTTACAATTGATAGATTTACATTTTTTAATTGAAATATTGATTGAAGAATATTTTTTTTCGAAATCTAAAAAAAAAACAAAAAAATTACATAAAAATATATTTAAACTGTAGCCTTTATTCAGATTATATGTAATTTAAAGAAACATATACAAAATTCTAAAAAAATTATCAACACGTTATACATAATTTGCAATTAATGGATATAAATTCTTTAATATTCAATATTGATTGAGGATCTTTTTTCGAAATTTTAAAAAAAAAAAAAAAAAAAAAAAAAAAAAAAAAGAAATACATAAAAATATATTCAAACTGTAGCTTTTATTCATATTATATATAATTTAAAGAAAAAAGTCATCATATTTTGCGTAATATGCACTCTTTAATATTGTTAAATATTGATTGACCAAAATTGTTTTTCGAAATTTAATAAATCAAAAAAAAAAAAAAAAAACTGTAAGTAATTTAAAGAAAAAAATCAAAAATTAAAAAAAAGTCATCACATTTTGCTTAATTTGCAACTGATAGATTTACATTCTTTAATTGAAATATCGATTGACGAACATTTTTTTCAAAATTTTAAACAAGCAAAAGTTTTTATTCATATTATATGTAATTTAAAGAAAAATATTAAAAATTGTAAGAAAATATCAACCCATAATTTTTTGTTTTAATTATTCATTCTTCTTTCTCCTTTTAAGCATATAGCGTTATTATATTATAATTCCATCTTTTTTTTCCACGATATTCCAAAAAACTGATTTTGGAAATTTTCAAGAGTCCATATGACAACACTGTTCTCCTCTGTGAAACTAGTGTACAGCTTTTGTCTTTATATACGTTAATATTAATATTATTTCTTGCAAAATGTTGATCACATACCATACATACATATACCATACGATCATATACCATACACTACATAGCTGGTATGGCTTTGTGTTCATCAACATTCATGTTGAAGCAAACATATTCACACACTCTACATACAAAAACTATAGCATGATGTTGTGTATACAGATTCTTCTTATTTAAGGCAACAGTGTCTTTTTGGTAAAATCATACAATTGTTCATATTTTTGTATATAACTAAACTTCTATGGGTCCGATTTGGATTTGGATAAACAGTTAATTCTGGTTAAATTTTATTACAAATTTTTAAATTTGAATATAAAATTAAAATGAACAAGTGAGAATGTTATCTTCGGTTTGGCCTGTGGGCGGGTTGGGAGGTGGGCGGTAAATTGGGTGAACTACGAACATTTTTTGTTTACAAGTTTACATTGGTCGTTGCACTATTTGTACAAAATTTCGTTAATGTTTCACCTTATATGGGAGGTGAGCGGTAAATTGGACAGATCACTCCCATTTTCGGTTTTCGACTTTATATTAGTCCTCGAAATATCTGTACAAAATTTCGTTGTCATACATGCTTTTGTTTAAGAGATATCAGCCGAAAAGTTGTAACAGACACTCTGTTAAATTAAATAATTTTTTCTTGGTGTTACACACGGAAGGTCGAACTTAGTATACCCTCTTTCACCACTAGTGATGGTGCAGGGTATAAAAAGTAGAAGAGTGAATGAAGGCACATTGTTACCCTGTTTATAGTGTTAATAATGATGGTAACAGATTTTCTTCTTCTTTATATATATTTATTTGCTACGCTTCTCCTTCTTTCTAACGTTGTCTCTGGGCAAACAATAATATTTTTTTATTAGTTTTTCTTTTCTTCATTTCAGCATCATTTGATGTTCTACACTCCTTTTCTTTCTCATTTTATAAGCAATAAACATTTGAAATTTTCGTTTCGTTGGGAGAAGTGAGCTGAGTTAAGAGTGTTTGAAATACTAATATATTGTCCTGTAATATATTTGTCTAAAGATGTGTTTATCTTTTAGTGTGGTTTTAATTTGTTTATTTGTCAAAGTGTCAGTTTTTAGTGCATTTCTGTTTTTATCTGATTTGTGGTTTTATCTGATTTTTGTAAACATAAAGCAAAGTGTTTTGTGTTAGAGCTAAAAGTAGAGACATATTTTAGCTAGAGTTATCTGTAAAATTTGGTTTTTATATATAAGGAAATGTTGAAAAAATTATTAAAGAAGTCAATTTTTTTCTATTTTTTTCAAACGAATTATTTATTATTATTATTATTATTATTATTATTATTGTCTTGTTTTGGCAATTTTTATTGTTTTAAAGAATTTTTCTGTCGATGTAAATATATATGTATGTATATGTATAGTAAATGAACTATTGTTTGAAAAAAAGAAATAAATAATTTTATATTGAAAATGCTTTTAGCCATATCTCGGGTGTTTATTGAACGATTTGATTTTGGTTTTCAGCTAAAAAGTTTAAAAATTCTAGATAGTCAAGCCCAACCATATGATAGCATATACCATAGTGGATGTTCATCAAAGCGTTTTTTGAGATTTTTAGAGAATTTCTAACATTGGACCTATGGCCAATTATGGACCAATTCTTGTCAGACTTGGAGGAATGATTTACATTATTATAAAACTTATGTCTGCATGTCATCTTAATACCAACAGTAATATGTGATTAATGCACTTTAAAGTTATTCTAGAAAGTCTTATAGGAGTCTGATATGGGAGCCATTTAAAAAGTGGTCTTATATGACTCAATTCTTATAAAATTTAGCACTTGGCTTTCCGCTCATATACAATTTATTTTTGTGTGAGAAATCAACTTGATAATAACATTTTTATTTAATTTCTGGACGCTAAAATGATTTTCGGAAGTTGGATTGTGGTTAATTATGGACCGATCTGAAGTTAGGTACTAAAGGTTATGCTCTTATAAAGCTGGTATATGAAAAATTTTGTTAAGATATTTATTTATATATTTAAGACACTTGCGAGCGTTAAAACCCTATTCGGGGAAGACATTGGTTTTTATGGACCGATGCGCATAATGTTTATGAAGACAGCCAGTCACTCAGAGAATTAAATCTAAAAAATTCATCCTGAACTTCAAAAACGACTTTTCCGAAACACAGGAGGGTGAAATTGAGAAATATGACTCTTAATTGAAAATTAATATTTTGAAAAAACAATTGACTCTAGGTAAAATAGATAAAATTAAGCATCATTATTTGTCAAAAAATTCTTTATTTCTTTTACTCTCCGTAAAACTAGTATAAAAGCAAATTTTGTCATATCAAGTCACTTTAATGCGCAAACATATTTGTGAAATTGCGTTAACGCAACAGCGTCGTATATGGAAAATATGGTCATTTGTGGGCCGGTCCTTCTGAAATCTGGCTCTAAGATTTATATTTATACAATCGTTTTTATAGGAATTATGAATGAAAAAGTAATGCCGGGATAAATTTCTGTGTGGGAGGTACGGACAATTTTGACCGATAATGTTTGCTTAGAAAAACCTCATTTATGGAGAATCTTATTTAAATACGGCTGTATTTAAGATATTTATATATTTTAATATGGATTCTGATTAAGATAATGATTACATTTTAACCAATTTTATTGTGTTACGTTATTGGCCCAAAAAAGGCTCAATTACCAAATTTCCTTTAAAACTGATACCTGCAGATTAGTAGAAATTATTTTATTTGATGCATGGAAGGTCAGACGGACAGAAGTTTACGCTAAAAAAAAGAAAAATTTAAAATTTAAAAAGTATATTTTCTATCTATTAATGAGCTAATTATTGCAACAAAATTATAAACAAAGCGCTATCCACCTACCCTAAATTAAACGCCATTTTTGGCGATTCCACCCCACTGTGCGACACACGGACAGACAAACGTGCATTGTTATATTTAATCCTTTGTCTACAAGGACTCAAAATATATGCACATAAGTATATTATGGGGTCTTATGGAAAAATTTACCAATTTTCAAAAAGTACTATCTTATAGATAAGTAATATTCAAAAAACTAATTATTCGAATATTTCGAATATTTGATGTAATTTTTTTGATTTTTACCTTTAAGACTAAACCTTTTTGTACACAAAGATTTAAGTGTTATTTTGTTTAGAAAAAAATCGCACATTTTCTTATACGGTGGGTGCATATTTTTTTTTTTTTTTTTTGCGAAACAGCAAACTTTAACACCGGAATCATAAAATATAATATTTTTGAGAGCTTATGTTGTCAGATTTTTTTTTTTATATAAGGGATATTTCTCTTTGTTAATGATAATTAAAAAAATCGTCTTCGTCAAAAAATTTCATTTTGAAATAAAAAATGTTCATGCGATTATTTTCTATAACTAATTGGTTATTTTCAATTAACCTTTGAAAATGAAGCTTCATATGGAGCCATCTTATATCTCTAGTATGCGGAATTCAATCATGGTTACAGTTGCCACCAAAATGAATTTTGTGAATGCCTTCTAAATATGGCTGTTTTGCTTAAAAAAAAAAAAAATTATGCTGTGTGTGTGTACTGATTAAGAAACGTTAACATATGACATATCGTAAGATAGAGGAATTCCTGCGCATTAATTCCACTAACACATAATCAATATTGTATAAATATTTGAAAGTCCAGAGCAGTTTATCTTGTATAAACTTATATAATTTAACAATAGTTAAAAAACGTCTCGTTGTGAATTTTCCAAGGAAAGGACGGATGAATTGTAATCGTGCTTGTGAGATTGTAATGGATGACGAAATCTGGATCTATGGGTATGAGATCGAAACAAAATTTTAGTCAACGGCATTACTTCTTCAAAATTTGCCCAAACCCATAAAATTTTCAACCCATCAAAGTATTACGAATCATACGGTTGCTTATTTCCTTGGAAATCCGTACACTAGTTGTTGTTGTGTTGTTGTTAGCCAAAAGTCTTCTAAAAGGTAAGAAAAATTAACATCGAAAGCGTAAAAATCTAAGATTTGGTTAAACGTATCGAAAAAGGTATTAACTGTTCTCCAGGAGTTCTCACAAGATCTTGCGATCCACTACAACTTTAACTAGTTTAAAAATTTGATAAAATGTTATGTAAGGATAAACCAATTAATTAAAATTATAAATTAATAATTGCGACATTGTTTTTGCTTCACGAGATATTTAATATTTCTTCTTCGGATAATGCATATCTCATATCATTCTCTGCGTCTTTCTTTTGATGGATAATGAAGCACAAAAGATAATAAAAAGGTATGTTGTTGAACATAGTTCTAATAGTTTTCGGTCTTCTGAACTAACAAACGGATAAACTTTGCTATATTTCAACTAAAATGTCTCGAAATCTGTTGATTCAAAATTGAATTAACACATGATTTTCATTTTAACTCCTTTTATATTTATATTGAAAGGATTTTTCCGTTTTTAAATTATAAAGTCGTTTAAGCAAATTTTCCTTCTCTGCGAAATAAAAGTTTTGACTACCCTGCATTAAAAGGTCGCAGCATTCGAGCAAATTTTAAAATTCTTATTCCACAGGATGCTATTCTATGATTAAAATTCGGAAAGGGCATTGAAACGACTTTATAAACTAGTTCTTGGCACAATATATTTACAAAAACTAAAAGTAAGATTTCATTTGAAAAATCGATAGTTTCTTCAAATTAAATGAACTATTTATCTTTTTAATTAAGTATTTTCCCTGCCACAACGGAAAGTTTTATTTATATTGTGTCATTGGACAGAAAAACTTTCTTTATTTAATCATTATTGTTGCCTTTATCAAGCATAATATTTTCAGTTGAAGCAAAGCATGGATACCTTCATTGGTTTTTCTTTCAGCTAGTGCTAGTTGATTCTTTTTTTGTATTTAATTTGTTGATGTTTTGTATAAAGATGTCCTTCAGATTTTAAATAAATAGTTTCAAGCTTTGAATGGAATTTTTATTTAAAACTTTAAATAATAATTACATTAAAAAATTATAGATTCAATTATTTTTTCAAGATCTCTTTGCGACCACCCACGAATTTTCTCACGGACCCCTTGTGGGTTGCGGACCCCCATTTGAGAACGATTGCTATAAACTAAAACTGCCATCTTTAGAAATAAATATTGTTGTTTTATGTGTTTTTTGCAAAATATAAAAAGGCACTCCTCGTAATTTAAAACAAAGTATTTTGTTTGAAATTTAAATCATTGCATACTTTTTGGAGTAAAAATGAGATTCCAGATAAAATCGAATACGTTCTACAGTTTTTTTCCAATTTTTGGAAACTAAATCCTTTTATATTTATAATAAGAATATCTAAGAATTTAATTCTAGAATATTAATGTATGCTGTATAGCTTTAACTATTCCTATCAATATTCCTAACGCCAATCAGATCTTGACAACCTTTATTATTGGTGTATGATGAATCTAATGGATCTAAATTTCAGAAAGTGTAAATACATGATGTTCTACAGAAGAAGTCCAGTACTCTGTAGATACACAATAAATTAATATCAACTTGATCAAGTTGAAGAATTTTTTGATGTGGGTGTGTTGGTTGATTTTAAACTATCCTTAAACTTTCACGTTTAGCAAATCGTTAATAAGGCAAAAGGAGTTCTAGGCTTCCTCAAACGCTGGGGAAGATAGTTTAATGATCCTTACGTTTCCAAGCAATTATTCACATCTCTCGTAAGACCAATCCTGGAATATGCTTCCGTAGCCTGGGATCCTCAATACGAAGTTCATATAAAGAAAATTGCATTGGTCCAGAAACAATTTCCCTTATTTTGTCTTCACAATTTTTCATGGAATCCTAATATTATTTTACCATCATATGAAAGTCGATTACAGCTTATTGATCACCCTACTCTTGAAAATAGAAGAATATATAGAAATTGTACTCCTTTAAAAATCAAATATTTTAGAACCAATTATGCTAACTTTGATCCCATGAGACGTATATGCAATCAATTCAACAGTTTCTATCCATATATTGATTTCTCATTAAATGCAATCCGGATTAAGAGGAATATTTTTAACCTAGTTAAATAATAAGTTTTTGTTATTGAATGATTGTGAATATATTTTATTGTTAATAGCTTTAATTATAATATATATGCTAGCCTGTAAGAAATTGTAATTTCATTAGCTATTAAATAAATAAAAAAAAAAATTGCATTGTTTTATAAGCTTTTATGGAAAAAATGTATAATAAATAAAAAATTAAAAATAAAAATGTGTAAAATTTTGCTGTTATTATTTGACCAAAACATAAAAAATGTATTTAACTGAAAAGCCTTATTTTTCTACCAAGTTTTTTTTCGTAAAGTACATCCTAAAATCAGACTTAGGATTTTTTTAAGGCTTTTAAAATTCATTGTTATTTTTACAGAAACTTTCAAATATATATAAAATCTATTAATATCACCTAGAATATGTGATGATAAAAATAAATAATAATAATAATAATAATAATAATAATAATAATGATGTGATTTTTTAAATACAATTATAATATATATAAAAATTGCTGTATAGGACTGTATAGGTTACAGTCACACTGACGACATCATTTAAAAATAATACCAAATGTCTGCTAGAGAATAACAAACAAGATAGTTTCATTTTAGTTTAACTTAGTCGTGAAGATTTTACGACAACAAAATCTTTAACTTAAACTTAAGTAAAAGCATATGGTATACAGACATATAAAAAGGATTCATTTTAGGAGAAAGAAAAAACAGCATATAAAAGAAATTTATTTTTTCCATTTTTTGCTATGAATCACTATTTATAGAGAACATTTTTCTGATTTTATTTGGTTTTTTTTCCTTTATTATTGTGTAGGTTTAAGCTAGATTAAAAAGTATAATAAAAATTCATTCATTATGATTGTGAAATCAATGTTTTCTCTTTGATTTGCTTTTTAGTATAAAAGAAAATCTTTAGATTTAATGGTCAAATACAAATAAGAATGAAAGAATAACACTTATGTTAAGACTAACTCTTACTCTCTCTTTCGGTGACCAAAATTAAAAAAAAATAAAATAAAAAAAAAAAAAACAGTCAAATAATATCATCAACCAAAAATATATTGTGAAAGCTAAAAAGATGATGACGCTGTTGATTGTCTGCAACAAAAAGCCAACAGTTTTCTTTTTTTTTTCTATATTTTTTTAATCAATGAAGCGCCAAGGACTTTTCTTACGTTTTTACCCTTGCTATACAGCAATTTAAGGCTTTGTTGCTATACCATTGTAATATTTGCAGCTTAAGCTGTAGTGATGATACACAGTGGTTGACTGGCTGCTGGTGATGATGCAATATAACCATTGTTGTTTAAATATCTTCCACAGACATTTAGGCTCATTAAATAAAAAAATAAAAAATAACAAATAAATAAAAACCAAACATCCCTTCATGTGTCTCTCTGTAAAAGTATGCACATGAGTAAAAGTCATTCATTAAAAACAAAGTTTATACTAAAATTTTTATACTTATATCGTATGTAATATGGTTTTATATCTTTTATTTTCATTTACGTAGAACTGCTAGTTATTGATTTTTATTTTCTGTTGTTGTTCTAGTTGTTTTTATATATATATATATATATAGCTTTGTCATTCATTCATAAAATTGTTGATGTTTCAGCACGAATGTGTTAAATGTGGGCTAAATAGTGTTAGTTTTATGTGTTAGTAGTAGTTGTACTAAAGGATGTTAATTTATAGGTCATGCCAGTGGTTCTCACAAGCAGCAGCTTCACGACCCCCTTGAACGATCCACCAAAATATTTAGGTAATAAGTTAAAACCAAATTAAACGTTTTCAATATGATTTTAATGTTTGATATCAAACAAATTTTCTTCAAGCATAGAACAAAAGCTTATATTTTCAGTTTTATTTCTAGTTGATATTGAAATCATTTCCTCCATATATTTTTATGCAAGGGTGAATATAAAAAAAAAATAATGATTTCTCAAATTAATATCAAAAATTTTAAAATTATTTTTTAATAGTGTGGCCACGATTTTTTTAATTAACTTTAACAAAAAGAAATAGCCCTCGTATAAATAATCTGAGAACGTAAGCTCTCAAAAATTTCATATTTTATTATTCCGGTGTCAGAGTTTACGATTTCGCAAAATAAAATATGCATATATAAAGATTTTTTTGATAAAGTTTTGAAAATGTTTAATAACTTTTTGAGTTTGCAAGCGATTTTGAAATTAGTTCTTCGTCCATTAACAGTGATCAGGGCTGTTAGATGTAGCGATTTTTAATTGCTTTTGGCGACTGAATTTTCTGTTTGGCGATAGGGCAATTTTTTTTTTTTTTTTTTTTTTTTTGTTTATATATACTATGGTGACGACAATGATGGAGAAAAAATATTAAATTTTCTTACTAGAAATCGACTATTTTTAGTACTTTCCTATCTAACAAAATGAAGAGTCTTAATTTGTAAATAGCTTTAACCTAATTTACCAAATTTTATGCCCAAAAAATATATTTTTCAAATATATTAGGGATAATAATGATTTTGATCACAATGAAATAAACGTTCATGAATAAATTAATTCTTTGAAACAATTTATAAGTTTAATAGGACCAATGTTGTCATATAATGTTAGAATTATTCCAATAAATTTAAAAATTTGATGACCTAAAAATGGACTTTATATCAGAAACGTGTATTTTAAGTTGTATTTTTTTTTTTTTTTAATCAATTACATGGTGCTCGTGATTTTAAACTAAATCGACAATGCTGAATTTAGTGGTGTTAACCATTGAAAAATTAAGTCTTCCAGCTTAAATTTAATAATTTAGTTTAAACTTTTAAATTTAAAATACATTTTAAATCAAATTTTTCATAAGAATTTTGTCTCTAAAATGTATTTTTGATTTAAAATTGGTTGGTGTATGCGGTGATTAATTTTAACGTTAGTTTTTTAATTTGAACAACATAAACAATTAAGATTCCATTGAAGTGTATAACAATGAATTCTTGTTATCAAATATATGGCAAAAATATTACTGTAATTCTGTAAGCAAGCTGACAAAGGCTACCAATGAGCAACTTTACAAACAAAAATATAAATGTTTAATATACATAAATAATATTATTTTTATTTCTAATTTTCAATTAATTCGCTACTTTCATAATTGAGTTTAAACCCGAATATCGCGAATACTAGCACTAACTTCGAAAAACGTCTATCACCATTGAATTCAGCGTACTCAAATTAGCTTTACCAGTAGAGTGCTCAGTTTGTTAAAATTTGCAACTAATACAGTGTTATTATTAGCTATTGCAATTATCGTTGGCTTTGTTAAAGCTGAATCTACATTTATAAATTATACGAAATTTTAAGTGGCAACAGAGGCTCAAAAAATCTAGCAACCAACCCAGATTTTTCGTAGTAGCAGAATATAGCATTTATCAATTAAACACGTTTATAAATTGTCATAGTTTATTGCAAAATATATAAATAAATCAGTTGAAAGGCAAATATATAGGTTTGTTAAACTTGGGAAAATATTGGCAAATATTCCAAAAAAGTAAACTTTTTTAAGAAACATTTTCTGTCGAAATTTAATATTCTCATTTTGACTTAAATTTAGATTTTATTTGATTAAGAAATATAATTTAATATTTTAGTAATTAGCTTCAATAATTTTTTACTAATTCACTTTATTCAAAGTTGTTTTGTGCTTACAATAATATTCGAAACATCCATGTGACTATATTTATTCTAAAATATACTTCACCTGTAAAAAATTATTACTATTATTTTTTTTTTTTTTAATAAAGATATGCTAAATGTACTCCTTCTGATTGTACCACATTCATATTTTTTATTAGAGCTAATATTCATAATAAAGGAACAAAAAGAAGAGGAACTTAACTTTTTTGGGTTACATTTTTCAAACGATCTGTGGATCGCATATTATTTACTCTTTAAAAGCATTCAAAGACTTAACAATCAAGTGCTTGACAACAACGCTGTTCTTAAAGCTAAAAATAAATAAATTTTCAAGAGACAATTTTTGGTACCTGAAACTCATATTATCCTTAAGTCATTCTTAGAATTAAGTCAGAACTTTCAAATTTAGCAAAATGTAAAATTTATTAGATTTAAAATTTGTTGAGGTCTTATTAACAAATAATTTTAAAAATATTAAAGATTCGGTGCAATTTTTGAAATAAAAGGAACAATTATACAAAACCTACGCCTATACGCTTATACAAAAACTATTCGTGCTGAATTTCATTATTTCATTGCTATTTTTAAAGCATTTATTATCTTCAGGGGGAACATTTTTATGTGGACTATGTGAAATAATTTACCAATTATAGATAACATGAACAGGTTTCGTTCTTGTACCAGAATAACTTTTTCCAAATGTTGTCAAGAACTCTTTTAATTTACGACTTGCACTTTGTTCACAAAATTGCATGGACACACAGCCAGCCTACAATGTTGGTTCGTCCCACTGTTAAATTATCTCAGAAAGTAATTATAAGTCGAATGGTATACCTTAAGGTGGGGATCCGATGTATATTTCTATGCATTACAAATATTAGCACAAACTCATAATACCCCGACACACCCACGGTGGTGTAGGGTTTAAAAAGATTAAATGAACAACTTTAATTTTATTATAATTATCAGAAGGGCGCTGAGTTACATACACTTATATTTAAAAATTAACCCACCAAAATATGCTTTTAGAAATTTAAATTTACATTAGTGTAAATTATAAAAAATTGTAGTGTATATTATAAAATATTTTAGGGGCTCATTTTAGAAGAATAAATGGATGAAAATTCAGCCTCTAGTTATTTTGTTTCCCCTACTGCACATTAAAAAGTAAAACAAATGGATGTTTTTAGCCATTTTTAGAAACAGGAAAAAAATCATGTTTAAAGAGCGGATTTAATAGATTAATCGACTTAAAATAAACCCTCAAAAATATGTTTTAAAAAATTTATAATATGCACTAAAATTTTTAATAATTTACACTT
Organism: Protocalliphora azurea; assembly: GCA_932274085.1. NCBI lineage: Eukaryota > Metazoa > Arthropoda > Insecta > Diptera > Calliphoridae > Protocalliphora > Protocalliphora azurea. The sequence goes on along the minus strand of OW026521.1, from coordinate 28,576,860 downwards.
ATATAAGTGTAAATTTTTAAAAGAATATTTTAGGGCTTAATTTTTACGTATAAATGTATCTAAATTTGCGCCATAATTGTCTGGTATTTATTTTAATTGCCCAATTATGGTAATTTAAAATACAAGTGCGTTTACTAAATAAAATTAAATAAAAGAAAATTAAATTAAATAAGCTTCTTTAAATCTTAAAAATACGTGGGTTTTCCATAATTGTCTATTTTGCTTCAAATCCATAGGTTAAAGTGCAGCCACAAAATTTATTTGTGCCTAAAAGTGCTCTTTTATATGTATATTCATTAGTATCTCTTTTTATTTCCTTTCATACATTTATTTACACATATGATAGTTCTCTCGTTGAAATGATGTCATTATTTATTGATTTATTATGAAAAACACGCACAACTTTTTAACTAAAGTTCTAAAGTGTTTCAACTCTCTTGTGTCTATATAAAACTCATCAGCATCCTTTTTTGCTTTATGTATAGTTTGGTTCCTGTTGTTGCTACTCCGGAACACGTGTCTAAGTGTAATATTTATTATGTTGTGTAGGTATTATTTTATTTATATACTACATACCTATAGTTTTTTCTATACTTTATTATTTATAAATATAAAATTTTTCATATACAATATTTTTGAAATTTTATTTTATTGTTTTTTATTTGCGTCACTTTAGTTCAAACCTGTGTAAGCTAATTCTTATAAAAAGGTCATTAACTTTATTATGGAAATGCTGTTTTTTATTTTACATTTTCCTTTGTGTAATTTTTTTGTGAATACATTTTTAATTAGTTTAAACTTTAGCCGTAATTGGTTTATTTGGAAATTTTTCTAAATGATTTAGATCATTTTGTGAATATTACATGAATTTATTGCTAAAAATTAGTTAGCAAGAATATGTAATTAATTATGTATATAAAACAAATATAATAGATAACCACAATCATGAGGTTTAAGGGGGAGGGAAAGGGTTTTGTATACATAAGCAACTTTGTAGCAAAATTATGGTAAACATTTTATTAAATTTCGTAAATCCCTTACCTTATAGTACCCAAACTGATACGAAGTTAAAACTTTGTATGGTTTATTTATATTAAGCAAATAAAATGCTTATAATATTATTATAATTTTCAGGGGAATTATATAGATACGCTAAACCTAAAAGTAGGCTATATTATATTTGAAAGGAGTTATGTATGTGTATACAGAAATAATTTAAGTTTTTAACCTAAAAGTAGGCAATATTTCTTTGTATTTTCAAGTAGGCTACAAAGATATGTTGGCTTTAATTAATACATTTTTCTTTCAAGGATTTTATTAAATATTTGGCAGGCAAAAAGATTATCAATACATTAAAATATAAAGTATTGGGAACTATAATTTAAACTTATTTGCCTCTTGAAGTAGGCTACCAAAATAACCTCTTAATTTTTTCCTTATTCACAAAGTTTTTTTCCAAAGCATGTTTTTATAAGGAATTTTGTTGATATTTCCTAGAACAATTACCGTTGCGCACTATCCTTTCAATAACTCACATTAGCCTACAGTCATCATGACACTACAAAAGCAAAAGGAAAAAAATACAAATGAAAAATTTAACAAACCTTAAGTGACCAATCAATAAGATGTTAGTAATGGTACTACTATGACAGGAAAAAACTGACAGCAAAACAAATTTCTACTCTTTAAAACTTCAACAACTTTTTCGAAAGAAAAACAATTTTTTTCTTGTTGTTTTTGCGGAGAAACATATAAAAAATTATGATTGATGTTAAACTGTCAACTGACAAAGCATTTATCTCTTGTTTTGTACAACAACCAAACATAAAAAGAAGGAAGATTACTTTACATTTTTTTGTTTTCTTGTTTTTATTTCTTTTTTTTTCTTTGTTTTTTTTTTTTTTTTTTTTTTTAATTTTAATATTACAAAATACCCCACAAACAACAAAATAAATATTACTTAACAAGTCAAAAGTTAAGAGAGCAAAACTTTAGTATTTTTTTCTTTTCTCGTAAATATAAAGATTTTTAGAAGGTTTATAAAGGAATTTATGCAGCAGATACATGTACCCTATATAGGTAAGCATGCATGAAATAGTATGGATAGCTTTGAGTATGAGTCTAAAAGTAACAATAAATGAACAATAACATGATAACAAACAAACAAGTAAACATGCAACAAACTGTTCAAAAACTGATGAAGATTAATGATAATTCACATTGTAAGCTTTATACGATCATATATATTACAGTCAGTTCTCAATAACAATATTATATAAAATGAGATAGCCATTAGGGTAGTAAGGGTATTTGGAGTAGTTAGCAAAAAAACGAAAAAAGAGAAAAATATGAAAATTTATTTTAATATCAAAAAGCTTTTAGTGCTAAACAGTAGACAACAAAGCAACTAAATAATAAAACGTACAACTAAGCAAGTGGTATGTATCATTTAAAAAATACATAGCATACTTTGAGGAAATATTTTTACATTAAAATAACCTTTTGACAATTTACATTAATACTTACGGGTATAAATGCTTTAGAAATTTAAAGCTTTATTTTTAGTCCTTTTAACCATTTGATTAAAACAAAAATACAAAATTGAATTGTTTATGACAGCTGGTGAAATGACTAAAGTTAAATAAAGATATAAAAATAAGGAAAAAAAATTAAATATGAGTGAAACAGGTATTAAAATACTTATAAAGGATTTTCGAAAAATTTAATAAACATACCTACAAGTAAATTTATAAAGATAATTATCTTAAAAACATGGATTTGTATTCCATTGTTCCCAAATAAAATGAAACTTTATTTTGACATACATTACTTAAATTTTTCCACCAATTTTAGAGTCCGCTATTGGTGGACAGGATAAAATAATTTTTATTTATTTATTTTTTAAATGGTCATTAAATTATGGTCATTTTTGTAAAAGGATATATAGTCGACTTTTGCACGGACAAAAAATTCGGTTTTTTTCCTAATCTGAAATTACTTCTTGTGGACATATTTTGTAGCATTTTGTTAGAAATTTGCAGCAATGATTGGCGGCGAAATTTACGCAGAAAACGTAAAAACACCTAAAATTTTCATAAAAATAAGTTTTAGCTGCTACTATATATATTGTTTCTTTATGTTTTAAAACATTTTTGGGAGTTTCAAAATAAAGGATTTGCTATAAATCCTTTTTTCCATATACATATTTTTCAAAACTTTTTATATTATATAAAAACTAAAGTTAAAATGCAACGTGTAAGCATAATTTCAAATAAAATGAAAAATTATTTGTTAAAGAAATTTGACATTTACAAAATATATTTACCTTTTATAACAAGATTTTTGTATTTATAAAATAGTTTAGAGACAAATTTGTAAAAATTTCATTGTTTTAAGCAAATTCTAGAAAAAGTATTTATGGCCAATTTTTCTTATGACATATTTTTTGGAAAAATATTTATGTAATCTTAATTTGCACCAAAAACTACACCTTTTAGGCATAATTTCTATTGATTTGTTAAAAATAAACAGCTTTAAATGCTAGAAAAATATGCAAAAAACTTTACAAACCTTATTCTGTTTTTATATAATGATTTTTCGATAATGTGAAGTATATTCTTTAACGATTTCATAAATTTTAAGCAAATTCAAAAAAAGGATTTATGGTCAACTTTTCTTATGACAAATTTTTTGGAAAAATAATTATGTAATTTTAATTTGCACCAAAAACTACGTCCTGTAGGCATAATTTCTATTACTTTGTTTAAAATAATCAGCTTTAAATGCTAGAAAAATATGCAAAAAACTTTATAAACCGTATTCTGTTTTATATAATGATCTTTCGGTAATTTAAAGTATATTCTTTAACGATTTCATAAATTTTAAGCAAATTCAAAAAAAGAATTTATTGTCAACTTTTCCTATGACACATAATTTTGAAAAATATTTCAGTTACCTTATTTTACACTAAAAACTACGTCCTGTAATCATATTTTCTAATAATTTTTTTAATAATAAGCGTTAAATAGCGAAAAAAATTGTAAAAAGCTTTATATTTAATTTTGTTTTTATATAATGATTTCTTAATAATATAAAACTGATTTGTCATTGATTTCGTTAATTTTGAGCAAATTCTAGAAAAAAGATATATGGCCAACTTTTCCTGTAAAATATTTTCTGCAAAAATATTTAAGTTATCTTATTTTGCAGTAAAAACTACGTTCTGTAGGCATATTTTGCAATCATTTTTTAAGACAATCAGCCTTAAATACTAAAAAGAAATTTGCAAAAATCTATAAATTTAATTTGTTTTTATATAATTTCTTAATAATATAAATCTTAATAATATAAAGCTGATTGATTTCATACTTTGTAAGAATTGATTTTTTTAATTTTTTATATTATTTATTTCTATAATGAAAACAACATTCTGTAGATATATTTTTCAAAAATTTGTTTGAAACAAAGAGTCATAAATTCTAGAAAAATTTGCAAAAGTTTATTAAAACTTCTATTTGTTACATTTGTTCACATTAAAGCCTTTTAAAGTTTTCTGAAATTTTTAAAAATATTTCTATTTTTATTTCACACACAATTTTTAAATTTTCTGTATAATTTCAAAAATTTTTTGAAATTATACATGACCAATTTTAATATTTTTAAAAGTTTTTTATAGAAAACAAAATCTAAGCATAAACTACAACCTGTAGACCTTAATTTCAAGACCACGAAAAAAAGAAAATTCAGATTTAAAAAAGCCCATTTGCTTTATTTTATAAAAATAGGTATGTTTTATTAAAATTAAAAAAGATTTCATGTTAATCTTGCTAACTTTGAGAAAATTTTTAGTGATGCTTGAAAAAAGGATATATGGTCAACTTCTGCTACGATTAAAATTGAAAAAAAATTTAAATTTTTTTTATTCTAGTTAAAAGAACTACGACCCGTAGGCATATTTTTATAACAATTTATCTGCAAATAATAAAAATATTTTGTACAGATAATTCGAGGATCGATATAAAGTCCGAAGTTAAAAATGAACGTGATCCGTCCACTTTACTACCAGCCTCCCTTATAAGGTGAAACATCAACGAAATTTTGTAAAAGTAGTTAAAGAACCAATGTAAACTTGGAAACAAAAAATGGGTGTGGTCCACTTTACCATTCGTATAACATAAAATTTTAAAAAGTTGAAGACTGTGGGTATAGAGATTCTCCAAAACCGAATGTAACATTCTCACTTGTTTCTATGTAATGTTTATTTATTATTTATTTGTGACAGACGATTACGCATTACGAAATTATATTTCTTGGAAAATACATATTTATATTTAAAGAAAAAATATATATATATATATATATATATATATATATATATGTATATAATATATACATGAAAAATTCCTAGAATTTCCATGTATGAAATTGTAGTCCAAATGGTAATGGTAGCTTTAGACTATGTTTTGTGTCATTGTTGCAAGACATTTCTGTAATTTGTTTTCTTTAATATTTATGCGAAATTTATTATTTGAAACAAAGTTGCCTAAAAGTATGTTACGCTTGATATAAAATTTTCTTAGAAAAACAGTAAATCTCTCAGATACATTCTTACTATAAGAGAGGGAGAGTGTGCTACAGATTTATATGTGTGCGTTAAAATACCATTGAATTAGTTAAATATATGTTCCTAGAAATGTCGACAGTATAACATAGCATAAAACCCATGTCTGAATGCTGTCAAAAATCTAAAAAAAAGCAACCGAAAATAATAAAAGAAATATTGTCAATTTAATGATTTGTTACAAATTTGTTTTACTCTGTTTATACTCTATACCATCATAGGTGGTTGGGATATTATGTGTTTATGCTGCTGCTCAAAAATATTGTTCTAGTATATACAAATCGGCTTAGAATCACTCTTTAAGTCGTTTTAAAGATGTCCGTCTGTCCGTCAACGTAAACCTTGTAATCAAACTACTGGTCGCAGTTTTAAAATAGTTGCATGAAATTTGGCACACATGTCTGCTATGGTCCAAGGACGAAGCCAGTTGAAATTGATTATGATCGGTCCACTATTTCACCTCGCCTAGCATATAAATATCTCCCCTGAATAGAGGTCTACCGATCATAAATGCCTTAAATATAGAAATACTTAATTAAAATTTAATTGACCTACACTTGTTTCCTTCACTGAACAATTACATTTTTTACTTGTTTTGTTTAATATTAAAGCCTTAAGGTAGGCTATTTATTTATTTTTACTTTGCAATTAATTTATTTTTCATTTGCGGCAGGGGCGTTCTATCTTTATTTACTATATTACTATGTTTTCGGTGTAGTGGTGTTGATTGTAAAATGAAAAATATAGAAAAGGGATAATGAGTTTGATATTATTAAGGCAACAAACAAACAGCCAACACAAGTAAAAGCCCACAAAAAAGAAAAAAAATATTGTAATTTTGGGAATTGTAAAGAAACACACAATTACTAAAACGTAATATAAATTTTTATATACAAGAACATAAAAATAAACAGATACTCTATATGTGTATGTGGGTCTGTCTGATTTCATATCAAATAAATTTTTGGTAGCATTTTATTCTTATCTGTATATTTTTGTTTCTCATCGTTATCATTATCGTTATCATTTATTTTTGGTATGTATGTATCAAGGTTATTTTGTTGGCCCCCCTAAAATATATATTTACATATGTATGTATATGAAAAAGTTTTACTAATAAAAAAGAGGCATTGTGTAAAACAATATTTTATAGTAACACGAAAGTACAACAATTGTTTTGAAATTAAGACAACAAAAGTTTAATAAAAACAAGGCAGACAGAAAAACACACACACACAGAAAAAAATTAATATAAAAGTAAGACAAAATAATATCAAAAAGTATAAATGTCACAGTTCAAGGACATATTGTCGATTTATAAATGATAAAGTGCATGTGGATTTTGGACAGTTACATACATTTAGGTTTTTTTTATATAAAAACATTTTTTAATAAATTTAAAAATACTTATACAATTGTATATTAAAAGAGAAATATGCCTACAGGATATGGTTATTGATGTAAAATTAAATAACATAAATAAAATAGCAAAATTTCAGTCCTAAACAGAAGTTAAACGTACATCTTTTCTAAGATAATAAATTATTGTAAAATTGTTCAAATTAATTAAAATTATACTTACAGATTGTAATTTATGCTGATGTTTAATTTTCCGTACAAAAATTTTAAAAATTTTATCCAGAAGAAAGTTGGCTATATATCCTTTTATTTAAAATTCAAAAAAATTTGTTGAAATTTGAAGAAAAATTGTACAATGGTTTAGTAGTTTTAATAACTTTTACATTTTTTTCTGACAATTACTGCCAAGGCTTTGGAACAAATTAAAATAAATATGCCTACAGAATGTAGTTTTAGCTCATAAACAAGCTAGCTAGCACAAAATTCTTTCCAAAATTTTTGTCCTATCAAAATTTGGTCATATATATTTTTTCTGCAAAATGCCAAATTGTTGTCAAAATGAATACTGTTAACAACAAATTTTCATAATTTTAATAGAAAAGAAATACCTTTAAAATAAAGCATTATTACCAAAAAGTTTTTAATATTGTTGGGAATTATGCCTATGGATTGTAGATTATATTAAAGTTTTATGTGTCGTAAAAAGTTTTCAAAAATATTAACTTACAAAAAAGTTATATCAAACAATTTGAAATAAAATATGCCTACAGAATACAATTTTGGATCTTCAGCCATTTAACATAAAGAAAACTCCAAAATTTTTGTCCAAGCAAAAGTGAACCATATATCCTTTTTTTGAAAAATGCCAAATTGTAATCAAAATCAATACAGTTAACAAATTAACATTTTCTAATAAAAATTAAATATTTATATGTAATGAAACAAATCAAATTTTATAAATATATATTAAATTTATTGCATAAAATTGTTTAATATTTTTGAAAACTATGCTTGCAAGTTGTAGTTTATATTAATTTTTTTTTTGCGTCATAAAAAGTTTTCCAAAATATTCCTTTGCAAAAAAGTTTGCCAAATATTCTTTATTTTAAAATTGCATAAAATTGGCTAAAATACAAAGAATATAATATAATGTTACTATGTAATAGTATTTGGTAAAATTTTTATCAGTTTTAAAGATTTTTAAAAAGTTTCTCTAGCAATTACTGCTGAATATTTTAAACAATTTTAAAGAAACTTCGCCTACGGGATGTAGTTTTGGTTCATAAGGAAACTAGTATAACCATTTTTTCAAAATGTTTATCCTATCAAAAGTTGGCCATATATCCTTTTTCTAAAAAAATGCAAACTGTATCTCAAAATTAATGTATTTAACTACAAATATATTAAATTTCCATAAAATTAAATATTTATGTATGGCTAAGCCAATAAAATTTTAGTAATATTAAATTTATTGATCAAAATTGTTTAATATTATTGAAAACTATTCTTGCGGGTTGTAATTTAAGCTAAAGTTGTTTGTGCAGTAAAATGCCCTCAAAAAGTTTTATTTAAAAAAAAGTTTTCCATACATCCTTTATTTTAATATTGGAAAAAAATTGCTGAAATTTACTCAAAATTACTATATAATACTCTTACTAATACTACCTTTTTGAAATTTTTGGTAGTTTTAATTATTCTTATAAATTTCATTGTCAATTATTTTGTAGTACTTGAAATAAATTGAAACAAAATATGACTACAGGCTGTAGTTTTGGTAAAAGCTTTTTTAAAATTTAAATCCTAATAAAATCTAAAAATGTTTATAATTCCTTCAAAAAAGAAAAAAAATGTTCCATAATGTTCTCATCACAATTTAATTATAAAATAGGTGCCTCTAAATTTTCTTTTTTAATTAAATTTCGAAAATGTATACAATATTAAAAATGTCAGCGTTTTATTTGTTTAAGTTGGTATATTAGGGACAGGAATTTAATTATTTTATAACCAACTAATTACAATTACTAAGTACAAAACTCCATTTGTTGCGGTCTTTTAGCTACACAGAAATTAAACATGACCTTCATGCAATAATTTGTTGCACGTCTTAAATGACATTGATATTTTTTCTTTTTTTTGTTTTAACTTTCAAACTTAACAAAATAGAAAATGCTACAACGAAGAACTTTAACGCTTTTAATTGACTTTGATTCACGACTGTGTTAATTAATTTATTTACATAGTATATTTCATATTAATAAATATTTTAATTTCTTGAACACTTTAAACATTTTACAATGATTATTTTCTCTCAAGGTATTATTTTGTAGTAACTACCTAAAAATCAAACGAAAATTTTTTTATTATTGTATTTTATATATTCTTATATATATGTATATTAATATATATGTATATGTATATATATATATATATATATATATATATATATATATATATATATATATATATATACTAAAAGATATGAATTTGAACAACGTAATAATAATATTGAGAAAAAGAACCTTAATGACTCCTCTGGGCGAAGTTGAAATTTGTAGCAAATGCTTCAAATATTACCACTGTTATGTAAATGACTTTATTAATTTTATTGTTCATAACAGGGATTTAAAAAACTACTAAATTAGTAGAGGAATTGCTTTTTGTTTCATAATTATAAATTAAATCCTTAAAACTTTTGCAAATATAATAAGTAAGAAAGATATAGTCGGTAAAGCCCCATCATATGAAACCCTCACACCATTGTGCATGTCCATCAAAATTCGTGGAAGGGTCTTATATTAGACATATGGAAAATTGTGGACCGATACTTTTATTAAGTGTGAAACAAAATATACGAGAACAGAACATTACGTTAACACTAACGTTTATATGAATTTATGTACTTTAGGGTGATTCCCGAAAGTGGGCTTATATGGGAGCAATAAATAAAAATAAATTATGGAGCGATCCTCATAAACTTTGTCACTATGATTTCTATTTATATAAAACTTATTTGTGTCGAATACAAACCTGATACTAACATGTGTATGTGATTTATGCACGTTAAAGTGATTTTCGGAAGAGGATTTTATATTGGAGCTATGGTCAATTATGGACCGATCTTCATGAAATTTGGCACAAAGATTGATACTTATACAAAACTTGATTACACCGAATTTTATTAAAATATTGCTATATTGAAGGCATTTATGATCGCTAAACCCCTATTCCGGGAGGATATTTGTATTGGGGCTAGGTGAAATAATGGACCGATCATAACCAATTTGAATAAACATCCTTGTGTCATGAGAGTCCTACGTGCCAAATTTCATTGAATTATCTTCAAAATTGCGACTTTGTGCGTAAGATTTACATGAACAGCCAGCCATCCAGCCAGACGGACGGATGGACATCGTTAGATCGACTCAAAAAGTGATTCTGAGTCGATTGGTATACTTTAAGGTTACAAACATCAGCACAAACGCACCTATATAATAATAATTTTAGTAATACAATTTTCTTATGTTACAAAATTTAAAGTTTTTAGTTATTCCACACATGAGAAATGAATTTTTGTTTTTTCACAAAAAAAATTAAACTAAAATTTAATGAGAAATTTTAAAAACCACTAAGAAAACTAACAATATTTAATATCAGGTTTTAAAAAATGCAATTGTGATTATATATATAATTTAAGGAATCTTATTCTTCAAAATTGGTTTTCTAAATTGCTCGATGCAAAAGAGAAGAATTAAGTTTCACTAATAACACATTTTCAAGTGCATCTGGGTTCAATCTATTTTTGAACTCTGTGAGTATGATTCTTTGTAAAGAAAAGGCACTTTCTATTGTAACCTGTAAAGATGAAAAATTTAACATAACTTATAGGGTGTCGATTTTCGAGTCAAAATAAAATGAGTTATTTTTCAAACTTACTAATGTTGGTGGAACTCCAAATATAATGTTGGCTATTATGTAAAGTTCTTCATTAACCGATTTTCTGTCTAACCAATACTTCAAAACGCAGGAGTTACTTTTTGAAAATGGCTACTTTAGTCTTTCATTTTTTGTAAAAGGAGCTTGTAACTTTAAAACACAAAAAAAAAAGAAAAAACAAAACGGAAAAAATCAATACAAATAAAATTATCATCACGCAGTTTAAAAAATATTGCATATTTACATTAATTTGATGCCATATCAGTTAACTGAAATACGTATAATACTGAAATTTATATATTTATAACGTGTGAAAAAAGGTTTAGTTATCTCTGCTCGACATTATAGTTTCACTTTTAGTAAATTTTTTAGTCTTTTAGATTAAAATTTTTAGTTAAAAAAGTAATTTCTAATAAACTTAAAATTTTCGTTTTTTCAAATTTTCATTTCTCATAAATTTAAAATTTTCACTTCTATAGTAGTAGTATTTTTTGTACTAAGAAAATTGTATTATCAAAATTATTTATTTTTTTTTTTTTATTAAATTAACCTAAAAGCAATTTGAAATATTTTTCATTTGTAAAATATTTTTGATTCAACTTAAGCGACATTTTAATAAGTTTTCATATTTTAAATTTCTTTTATTTTAAAAACTAATACTACACATATTTCTGTATAGTTTTTAGTAATCAAAAAAATAGTTAATACACAATATTAATCCCTGGTTCATTATATGAATTATTATTTTGAAATGTGATTAATTATTTTCTAACTAAATTTTCTTTAATATTTGAAATACTATTGTGTTTAGTTTGAAATAAAATATAACTTTAAAATTTAAATCATAGATAAATATCGTTTTCGAACTATTCCCATTGATAATAATCACAAATTTTTAGTAATATCAATATCGTATAATTTGCATATTTTTTTGTTATCGTAAACGAATCACTAGCGAATATTTTTACGTTTCGCTATTGATATCGCTAAAGGTTCACAGTTAATATAATAGAGGTACATTTAATATCGAAATGCCACAAAGTGAGCGATGAGTGAGCTCAAGGAGCCCATATTCGTATTGCCAACGATAGTCGTTCTCGAATGTTTTGTCAGAGAAATGTTTACGAAGTGCTCGAAAGATATACCATTATCGAAATTTGTGCTCAGCTGGATGTATATATATATATATATATATATATATATTCTCTTTTTGTATCCTCTTTTTTGTTGAACTATCAATTATTTTTTTTTGTCACCTATAATTTCTATAACAACCAGATACATAAGAAAATAAAAAATATATATTTGTGTGTGTATGAAAGAAATTGATACATTTCCTTTAATAAAATGAAATAAAATTTTAAGAAAGCTAAAAATATGTACAAGTAAAAATACAAAAATATGACAAAAATATATATATATATATATATATATATATAAAAGCGTTAGGTTAAGGAAGAAATGATCTAAAGAAAACAATATACAAATGCAAACCAATCAATCAAATTAAAAATAAAATATTTATAGCAAAAGTGTCAATAAAATAATTGTTGATTGTTGACATACATACACGTATATATTGTACACACCTCTATTGTTATTTTTACTATAGATACAAATTTCAAATTGACACTTATATAAAAATACTTTGAAATAAATTTAAATTTAGGATTTTGTTTTTCTTTGTTTCTTCTTCTTTTTTTTTGTATTTTCTTCTTGTATTGATATTATATTGTCTCGACATTGTTATTGGATTTTTTTTTTTACATGTCAATAGAATTTTTTATTTATTTTTTTTTTTAAGAAAAAAAACCTTAACAAAGAAACTAAAATTTGATAAGTGAAGATGTATAAAGTTTTAAGTTAGGTTTGTAGAATATATTAAAAGGGATACAATTTATAATGACTGTGTTTGTGCTAAATTGTCTATATGTCCTTTGTTTTTATATTAAAAATAATGTTCTTGAAATTATAAATATTGCAATTTTATTTGTATACTTATTGATAAGGCGGTCACTTCAGCATTTTATTTTTGGATCGCTTGTCGGTATGAATCAACTTTCCGACAACTCCAGATAACATAGAGACATAGAGAAAAGTCATCAATTACCAAAATAATTCATTTAATTAAAATTACTAATAACTATAAAATATTAAAAACACAAAAAAAAAATTCGAATTAAAAAATCAATCAAGAAGATGATGGAATGAATTAAATATTTAAATGAGAAAAAAATCTTAATTGAGTTTTATTTATTTATTTAATTTGAGTATATTAATTAAATTTTGATATAAAATGAAACAACCGTGTTAATTGAGAAATATAAGGTAATAACTTTTTTCTATAAAAAATTTTAATAAAATAATAAAACTTTTGAAAAATTTGCTATTGAATATTAAAGAAATCATTTTATAAGGCGTTAAGCTATGAGAAAAAGTTTGCAAAACCTGAAATTTGGTACCTATTTTTGTCCATAACTTTGTTGCTGTTGATCCGATTTAGTTAAAATTTTATTTAATTCCGTTAAGTAGTTTACTAAATATATTTTTTTAAAAGTTTTAAGAGGTTTGTCCAAATTTTGTTTTGTAACATTTTTGTTGAATCGGTTTAGCTAAATTTCAATAGCAAAGAGCTGGAGAAAACTGCAAATAATATGATTAAATATTATTTTATTTGGGTTAGATGTTTACAGGTGTTAATGTTTCTCACAGACAGACATTGACAAAGCATCACATAATCACATATATGTACATCAATAACATATTCAACAATAATAACATTTTAGTACAGCAAAATTTCCAATACAGCTAAAAATTTTGAGTTATGCTTAAAAAATTGGTATTAGGCAGGTTCTTGTATAAATGTACCCCTAATTCTGTTATTCTTTAGTTAATTTTTTTTTCTTAAGCATTTTTGAAAAGTACAACGATCAGCATTTTCAACTGTATATATTTTTTATGTTTTTTTTTTTTTTGGTTAATTTTTAAAAGCAAATTTTTAAACTTTAAAAAAAATATATATAATTTTTCTACCATTTTCTTAATTTTAAGGACAATTTGTTGTAAATTTTTCTATGAAACCTATACAAAGATACATCAATTAAAAAGAAAAAAACAATTTTGCTATTAATATAACAAATATTTTCTCAAGTTGAACAAAGACTTTAAAAGTTAAACGATTTTATGTAGAATTCAACTTTCTATAAATTTTTATTTTTGCCCCAATAAGTATGCACCAAATAAAATATAAAATAAAATACTTTATCTTAAAACACATGAACAGTTTACTGACAAACTTTAGAAAATGTCTAATAACTTTTTTGACTTTTAAACAAAATAGGATATATATATATATATATATATATATATATATATATATATATATATATATATATATATATATATAGTGCTTATATACATACAGATATTTTTACTTCTTTATTCATAACAAAAATTTTTAATTTATCAGAACTTAATAGAAAAATTTTCCATAGGAATTTGACTAATAAAAAGTTTATAAATTTAATATTTTTATTATGAATAAAAAATAATAAGGTGTGCGTTTAAATAAAATGTAACAAAAATATAAAAAAAAAGGTAAACGGAATAAGCTATGATTAAAAGTAGCATTTTTTCCTCAGATTCTTCTATACGTAAATTAATTGCTAACTGGATTTTTAAAACTTTTTCGCTATGCCTTCTACAATTTCAACGAAATTTTGACGCAGTCTATCTATAAAAAGTTTAAGTATAAAATAGTAATTGAACATTGCTGAAGCCTTTTTAAACTTACTTTTGACTTATATCTAATTCCTAACTATTTGTCACTATTCTGGGTATTTAAGGAAGTAATACTTTGAGATACCAAAATAATAATTATTCACAGTGTACCATTTCTACTTGGTTCTACTGTAGTGATAAAATTCTAAATCAAGACAGCAAATAGTAAATACGTCGTTTTAAGGTAGGAGTAGTATTTTGAGTTTATTCAGATGATATAGTAATTTGAGTTTATTCAGATGAAAGCTGCAAAACATTCACATATCGCATTTAGAGTAAAGTTCTTAAACGACAAATAATTTTGTAAATTTTGATTACTTTTTAGCACGATTCAGGACTATTTTATCAATTTTGCAATCTAATGCGTAAGTCTTGAAAATTATTACTTTTTTATTTTAAAGAAACATTATTATTTTCAATCTTCTTAGATTCTATTGATAAAATTCAATATTTGGCTTAGAATTGACTCATGTTGGATTTTTAAAAGAGAACTCAACGAGACATAGCTATTAGGAGTCTCCACTTTTTGGGCTTGGAATATATTATTGCGACTTTTTCTGAATCCAGTTTCATCTTATTCGCTAAATCTCTGTTAAACATTTTTATTTCTCTGAAAGTTATTTCCTTTGTCAAAAATGACTTTATTGAGATTTTCTAATAAAGTATAAATAGAAATTAAAAATTGTTTTTGTGCATTTTTCTTTGACTGTCCTCTGAAAACAAACAAAATAAGGGATTTAAAAAAAAAAAAAAAAATCCTATTGCTAAATCTTATCTATCTTTCAAAGATACTGCGATCAAAAAAAAAGAAAAAAAAACAAAAAAAAAATATTTATAATAAACGCCAGTAGAAGTTATTACGAAAATTGTATGTTATATTTTATTTAAACGCTTGATTTCTCATAAGTATCCAGAAAATATTAACTTTTTACCAGACGAAAATTGTGGAAACTACAAACCGAATGACAAATCTTTACAACGCTGGTGAAGAGTATCAAAATTCACATCAAAGCAGACATTTTGAAAAAGTGTAGTAAAATAAATGAATAAGTTATTAACAGGTCAACCAAAAAAGTGTTTTAAGCGCATAAAAAATGCTCTTTAAATCGGAAAATATGTCCCTAAAATTATAAAATATGCTTTTAAAATATTATTTTTTCTGGCTAAATTTTAAACTATCTGCTATTAATGACATAATAATTTGATTTATATTAGCTATTGCTAAAAGGTATTTTCGTTTTGCACTTAAAAACATTCAAAACTAGTGCATTGTATCAGGAAGTTACAAAATGTCTATCAATTTATAAGAAAAAAGTTACTAGGGAATCGTATTTTAAAATGCATGTTACAGTAATTATTCAAAAATTATATTGGAAGCAAAATGTGCAAAATATATCTCTTAAGTGTAAAATATCTTATCTTTAGATTATTATACGCTAAATTGTGCGTTTAATTATAAAATATGCGAAAATATGTTATATATATTGCCAAAAAAATATACTCTAAACTAATGATCTTTCATGGAAATATGACAAAATATGATGTTAAGCTCAAAATATGCAGAAATATGCTGATAGCATCAAAATATGCAAAAGTGTGCAGTAACAAAATGATGCCAAAATTCCTAAAATTGTCTGAAATGTATAAATAACTAACCGTTTGGTTCATTTGAAGCCCAGGAAAAGATATGCATATGCATATTTTTGGTTGTCCTGGTCATTATATATTAGGAATATATGCAAAAGTTTTTAATTTACTTAAAAAGCTACATCCTTCTGCTTTCCAAATCAATTTAAAAATCTAAAATTGGTTTTTAAAAATCTAAAAAATTTAAAGTTGTTTTGAAATTGTTGAAAATTTTTATATGATGCATTAGTTAATTTTCGAGTTTAAATTATAAGTTTTTATTTGGTAGCGAACTTTTGTTATTTAATAATAGTAATTCATTAATACTCATAAAATATCTTAATAATTTTATTTTTCATTTCTCTCTTATCTATTTTTAGGTAAGTTCCGGACTTAAATATTAAGCTGGCATAAGTAAGTTAATTTTATTTTAATTAACACATAATTATAATAGCTAAAAATACATTAAAATAACTTGTTTTCAATGATAATTACATTTTTTTATAATTAAAAAGATAAAAAACTTTTAAAAAAAGTTCTACCATGGAGAGATTACTAAAGTCGTATATAGTTTAAAAAAATATATACATACGTAAACGTACTACTGTTATAGTTCCTGTAGTTTTGTTGGTGTTTAATCTCTTGTCACTTTGACTTGAATTTTTTTATTGTTATTGTAGTTTTTCAATAGTTATCTATCTTTCGTAGGTAATATTGTCTAGTCAGTTGAAAAATATATAATATTATCTGATCAATTCATGTTAAAACAATCTATTGTAAACCCTAATGTCACTTTATTGTCTCCAAGTGATACCAATGGTATTGAGTTTGCTACTTTTCTTTTTATTTGGAAATAAATATTCTTATAGTTTATAAATTTGATTCTATTTTTTGAGATTAGCTTTT
Organism: Protocalliphora azurea; assembly: GCA_932274085.1. Taxonomy (NCBI): domain Eukaryota; kingdom Metazoa; phylum Arthropoda; class Insecta; order Diptera; family Calliphoridae; genus Protocalliphora; species Protocalliphora azurea. The sequence goes on along the minus strand of OW026521.1, from coordinate 28,559,636 downwards.
CAGCACTGCAGAGGACTCTATCATACTTTTGATTTTTATATTATTTATACGTATAAAGATCAAACTTTTACAATTGCAATAATTTAATCTTAATTTAATCACATTTGAATTAAAATTTTATTTTATTTTTTTATTTATTTATTTTTTTTTGTATTCAGTTCAGTATTGTTGTTTCAGTTTTATGTTTAATTATGATTGCTATTTCTTTTACTAACTGTTGTACTATTTTTATTTTAATATATATAATTATATAATTTTTTTAATTCAACTTATTATATTTTAATTAACAATATTATAAACAACAAATGTATAATCACTGGAATCCTATTAAAGAGTATTTGCAAAATGAAAATGAGATACACAAGGTGGAGATATATACGCTCATATATCTTTAGCAATAATTTGTCCTAAATTATTATGATCTTATACTAAACAAAGTCACTATAATCAAACCATTAATGACAGAGTTATAAACTAAAAACCATTACTTCCTAAAAAAACATACTTTCAAAAGTAGCGAAACAATTAAAAAAGCTGGTCATAATTGCCGCAAAAATAGCCAGATTATGATCATTGAGAAAATCTTTCAAACCGCTTTATAAACACCAGATATGTACACATACACATATGTATATGTAAAAGATAATGCAAAGCAGATCAGATTTTCATAACAAAATCATTTTTAATATTACTTTGAAAAAAAGTTAAACTTTTTCAAATCCCACATAATTAATACTTTGTTAATCTTATTATTTTCAATACCAGCAATCATGCTTTAGTAAAACGCATAATAAAACCTTTTGCCACAGACAATTGAATATGAATAAAATATATATTCTAAAAAAGAATTATATTTCGCACTCTTAAATAAATATGTTAAATATCCTTTACAAGTTATTTTTATACATAAAAAATAATTTCACTATTCAACACACGATATTTTTCTTTATATTAAATATTTTTCTCTTTTTATATTCATTCATTCACTCATTTATATTTCATTCATTTAAATATAATAAAAAAGGGTAATTTCCTGATGTTGTTACAGCAGCAAATGATAATGTGGCTGATGATATTCTAAGTAATTCTTTTTGTTGTTTTGCTTTTTTTAATTTTTATTAAGAATCCTGCCAGACCTAAAAATGCTCTTTGGCCCTAAAAAATATATAATTTTTCTACATGAATAAAATCATGTTGAGAGTAAGTAAATTTATGAATGAATGAGTGTCTAAATGCTTGTTTGTCTGCTTATATGTATCATTTATGGATGAATGTACCAACAACTTGCATTCAAGGGTAACAAAGTTCATTTCGCTGTATCCTCAGCATTAGTATATACAATGTGTGTAAGTGACTTTTAGGTTCCCCTCATTCTTATTGGTGTGATTTGAAGTATTTTAAAGGTGAAGTTGTTGTTATTTCTTTTGTTGTTACTGCTGTTGTTGTTGTTTCTGTTGTTCTCAAGTGTCTTATAGTCTAGGTTGCTTGCGTTAAACTCTAAAAGCATAGTTCGTTCATATGTGCTTGCGTACGTACAAGTTACTGAGTTTCCTTTTTTTCACTTTTTTGAATGAAGAAAAATAAAATGTTACTTTTTTATCTTTACACAAAAAGGTTAATCATGTAATTTTTTTCTTTTCATTTTTTTTTTTTTTTTTTTTTTTTGCAAATAATACTCTGTTTCTTTTTTCTTGCTAAATTGTCTGGCTTCAAGACACAAAAAAAGGAACATGTTGAAAGAATCGTATCTCCGGTGTGCGTTCATTTGACAGTTAACAAGTACATACACATAAATGCTAAGTATTTAGATGTCTCTCACAGGTTATACTTACTCGTTGATGGGGTTGAGTACCCTACACTCAAGTTAGAGGGCAAAAGCTATAGGCCACAGATTTCCATAGAGGCTGGTAACAAATAACAAGTCATTTGAGATGATTTTTTATAGTCAAATAGTTAAAATTTGTAAGAGAGGAAACTAAATATGTCCGGTACATTTTGTTTTTTGCCCAATTTCTTGGAAACAAGAGGAAATATTTCGATAGTGGAAAACGAAGTTGGATTTTCTTTAGTTTGTTTGAATAAATTATAGACCAGAATATAGTCTAGACTATCTTAGACTATAGACTAGATAATAGGTTGGACTATGTACTAAAGTATATACTAGACTAGACTAGACTAGACCAGACCAGACTAGACTAGACTATGACTTAGACTACAGACTAGACTATAAGCTAGACTGTAGATTATAGGCTAGGCTAAAGGCTAAACTAAAGTCTACAGTAGTTACAATGACAACTACGAGTGGAGTGGACTATAGATTGTCCAAACTATAGACTGGACTATTAACAATACTTTAAGCAAGATTTTAGACTGGAGTATGGACCAGGCTATAGACTAGACTATAAACTAGACTAAACACTAGACTACAGGCTAGATTATAGACTAGACCAAAGACTAGAATATAGACTATAGAGTAGACTATAAATTAAAATATAGTCTATACTATAGACTAGACTATAGACGGAACTACTAATAAGAATTAAGCCAAGACCTTATATTAAAACTATGGACTAGAATATATTAGACTATAGACTAGACTAAAGGGCAGACTATGGACTAAATTGTGAATTAGACTATATTATGGACTGTATTATAGACTAAACTATAGTCTATACTATGAACTGCACTATAGACTATACTATAGACTGAACTATTGATAAGACTTTTGACAAGACTTTAGATTACGAGTACACTATGGACTAGAACTTTGACAATACTTTGGACTTTGGAATAGACCAAAAACTGGACTCTATTGGACTATAGACTATAGGTTATACTAAACTAGAGTAGACTATAGACTAAACAATAGACTAGACTATATAATATGTTATAAACTAGACTGTAGATTATACTATAGACGAGACAATAAACTCGACTATAAACCAAAGACTAGAGTATAGACTATAGAGTAGATTGCAAATTAAAATATAGTCTACACTATGGACTACACTATAGACTTGACTATAGATTAGGCTGTTGACTAGACTATAGACTAGAAAATATACTATACTATAGACTAGACTGTATACTTGACTGTAGACCAGACTATAGACTAGACTGTAGAATAGACTATAGACTAGACTGTAGACTAGATTATAGACTACACTGTAGATTAGACTATAGACTAAACTGTAGACTTGACTATAGACTAGACTGTAGGCTGGACTATTAACAATACTATAGACTAGACTATAGCCCAGAATGTAGAGTAGACTATGGACTAGACTATAGATAAAACTGTATATTGGACTATAGACTAGACTATAGCCTAGGCAGTAGCCTAGCCTAGGCTGTAGACTACACTATAGACTAGACTAGAGCCCAGACTGTAGCCAAGACTATAGACTAGATTATAGAGTAAGCTGTAGACTAGGCTATGGACTAAAAAAAAGACTAGACTTTGAATAAGGTTATAGTTTATATCATATTCTGGACTACAGAAGTTTTAGTCTTACTGTGCAAAGCCTTTTCCGGTCGGCTTTCATCGTCCTGAAATTTTTTACTTATTTTTTCAATTCTTTTGCCTCTTAAATGGGGGTTATTTTTTATTGTTTATATAAACTTTTTTCTTGTATTTATTCTTTAAGCAGGCTTGCAGTATTTTTATTTCATTTTTTTTTCTTTTTGTAGTTACTTATTTCTCACTAAAGTATTTTGTTAAAGGGGATATCGCTCTATCTAACACATACACTTTAACAGGGAATATGTAGGTAGCGGGTATTATTAATATATAGACCCCTAAGGTTAGAACTTAAAGAGGGGTAAAAACTCAAGTATTGCTTACGTATAAATGTTGGAAGTTTTTAATAATAAAAGGGGAAATATTCATTTAAATGTATTTTCTTCTTGTTGTTACTTATTCTTTCATAAAATTATTATTGTATTTTCATCAAGTGTTATTAATTTAAACAAAAAAAGCAAATAAGTGTGTAAGAGTAGACAAGGCTTTTGTAATTAGATATTGTCTTAATTAAATTTTAAAGTTCTTAAAAAAAGAAGGTAGACAATTGAGTGTTTAATGAAATAGAAGAATTTTGGGAATACTTTTTTTCAAATAAGTGAAGGCCATTAGTTATTTTGTTGTTGAGTTTTAATAAAGGACAGATTAAAAATTAATTTAAAAACAAAATTAATTTAAGTTTAAGTCTTTTGTAAGTTAATAATGTTTGAGCTCTAAGATATGCAGCGATTTTTTTTATATATCAATAAAGTGTTTAAATTACCTGTTATACTTATAGGAAAATATTTTTTTTTTTATTTAAAGCAAGTTAAGAAAATAAATTCATTCAAAAGTTATTGAAATTCTACTTCGGATAGATAACTAGTTTTAAGCCAAAATTTTGGCTACGCTTTCTTGGTTTCTTTAAAGGCAATAACTTAGCTTTTATTTATTTAAGAAAATGCAATCAATAATCTAAAGCTGTTAAATACTCCTCACAAAAATTATTTCTAAATTTAAGTATACTCATGAAATGAATTGCATAAACAGGGCTGCCAGTTTGGGGTTTTAAACCCAAATTTAGGAAATTTTTGTTGCAGAAAATGATGAACATTTTTGTTTGGAAATTGAGAAATTTTTTAGGAATATCTAAAATATTTTGGGCTTTTTTCGATTAAATTATATAATAGTTGTATCATTTGTTTTGTTATCAAAATTGGAATTTTTGAAAGAAGTGCATATTTTTAAAGATGCTCTGTTTACATGACATTATAAAAAACTTGCAGAGGCCTTTCTTAGTATGATAACGAGACCTACAAACAACGTGTATGTATAAGGCATATTTTTGGTTAAGCGTTTAACAAAAACCAATCTTCAAGATTTTTTCAAGCTACAATTGCAAAATCTGAAATCGCATTTTTAAATATTTTTTCACGACCTAAACGGATATGCTATATAAATTGTTATTTTCGCAAAATGTTTAAAATTTGTAACCCTATTGTAACGACTTCCATATAGATTTCTTATAAAAAAATGAAAGTTTTTTGGCGGAAGTCATTTGTCAACTTTTTTTTTGTGAAATCAAGCTCGTTTTCCAGGAATGTCAAGGTAGATCACAATTCGAATCTGGCAACCCTATTAGGAAGGCAACTTAATTCATTAATATTCGATCGTACCTTATTGAGTACAGATGAATTATCGGCTGTATTTTTTAAAGTTTAGAGAGTTGCAGTTTTTTCCTTTCTTATAAAGCGATTTAAAGGTAATAAAAAATTTCGAGGATATTAATTATAAATATCAAAAAGTTGATTATGAATTTTCGCTTTTTCAAAAAAAGAGATAAACATGTCATTTTGCAATTCCTTATGGTCCTGGAAAGTTTCACAATACTGCTGCCATTTAAATATACTCTCCACAAAGAGAGAAGTTTTAATTTTTATCCATCAAGTATAAACAATAGTAAAACAAAGATTTTGCACAAGTATCTCCCCAAGATATTACCTTGGACATTAATATGTTAATATTAATAAAATTTATTGGCAAGAATTTAATCCGATATGTTGAATAAATTTTAATTGTAAATGCGATATTTATTTCAAAAATAAGTACATTATATAGGTATTAAACATGAAGTTTAATTATATAGGTATTAAACTTCATGTTTAATACCTATATAATGTACTTATTTTTGAAATAAATATCGCTCATTTACTTCAAAGAGGTTATAACTGAAAAAACAAGATTTTTGGATTAATGATGTAAAAATATCGAGTGCATATTTTTATTGACACCGTTTTAGAAGAGAATTTGACGTAAATTTTTTTATTAAAATAATCTTATTTGAAAACTTTAAAATTTGTTTTTTTAGTTATGTCTTTCTGGAAGTCATCAATATATAGTTATGAAAAATATTCATTCAAAATTATTTACAAAGTGAAAGCATAAATATTTGTTTAAAGCAAAAAAAACAAAAAAAATAGTTATTTTGAATGACAGAGCGGCTTTTTTTTTTGTTGAATGGTGATTTTATGAAGAATTTTTTAATATTTTGAAAGTATCTGGCAGCCCTTTGCAGAAACTACATTTTCTTTTTTTGTTGATCCCTAAAACTATACTCTATAAAAATTTTTCCTGAATTATTTTCAACAATTACCTTAATTTATAGTCTAAGTTTTTATTTTTCTTTATATTTACCAAACCCATTATTACAACTATTAACAAAATAAATTAAGAACAAAAAAAAAACAACTTCTATAATCACTTTAATAAACTCAAATTTAGTTATTTTAACAAAAAAAATCTCCCAAAGCAAATAATTTTCAATTTACTTTACAGTGAATGTATAACAACATATGACGTTGTAAGCATTATAGCAAAAACTCTATTGCATATAATTTACTAAATAATTATAGAGCAAAAGAACTTTTTCTTCTAGCTGGGAGAAAACTAATATAAACAGTAAAAAGTTGCTAAAAGTTTCTAAATATTACATAGTTTCAAGTAATTTAAGATTATGATTTGAATTTATTAGAAAACTATTTTTGAAATATTTTACTGTATATTTTTTTTTCTACTTTCCTTTATTAAACAACAACAGCAATTTGAAAATTGTTAAGCGCGGAAATTATTACCATGTAGTTCGTTCATTAGGTTTTATTATACCTGTGTATGTGTAGGTTTGTTTAAATAAAAATTTCTTTTGTTTCCTTTTTATTATTATAATCGATTGATAGTGAATTACGTTTGAGCTATGAGTTACTCATGGTTTTAAATGTATAAATATAATAATATATAATAATGTATAATAATTTTTGTAGCACAAACTTTTGGTATTTTGCATCACTGTTAACTAGTTTCCTCTAGGGAATATATTTGTTATCCCATTTGTAATTTTCACATGTTGAATTCACATGAGAAGTGAACTTAAAATAACGTTAAAATAATGTTCTTCCATCTGCCAGTCATTTGAAATTGATTTCAATCAAAATATATTACTCAAGTATTGTATTTTAATGTTGATTTTTTGTATATGAATTATAGAAAAATGTGTTCCAAAATTAGCAAAAAGTTTGGATTTCAATATAGTGCTTCCAATAAAAAGGCAACAAAGCTTACTTATATCAATTAAAATTTTATCTGATTTTGCTATAATCATCAAAATAATAATAATTAAGTGAAAATGCGAGGATGGATTTAAATTTTGCCAAAAATTAAGTAAATAAATAGTTGACATGATTAAACAATTAACTAATTCTTTACAATATTCAACCAAATAAAAATACAAAAAAATAATTTAAAGTATCCCAGACAAAAAAGGAACATGCAATGAAGTCAACAAGATCCTGAACTTGTGATAAAGAAGTAGTGCAAATTTGGATCATTTCCAATGAATTTTAAATAGGCTTGTTATTGGAAGTTGTTCTCTTTTTTTGATACCTATTCACTGAGTAGGAAGTAATATTAACGATGTCATGTAAAATTGATTTTATCATGTACTTTTTTATCAATTCACGAAAATTATTTTTAGTTTTTATATAAACCAAATATTTTTTATTAAAAAAATATGCATAACAAACATTTTTCATTTAACAAGTAACAAGTATTTGTAAATTCTCAATGTTTTATATCAGAAAAATTTATTTGTATCGGATTTTAATAACATAATTGGATGATATTTATATAACTTCTTAAGCACAAGAACCGTACACTTACTAAAACTTTGGAAGTAATAAAAAATTACTTCCTTAAAAATTACTTCTATTTATTTTGCTGGGTATTTATAGAAAAATTATAAGTTATATTGAAATACATTAAAATAACACGTGTAAATTAATAGATATTTATAAATAATGTACTGAATGACAGACATTTGTATTTATAGTAAGTATTTAAATTTCGTAATTAATGTATGACATGCTTTTAACATATGTGATGTATTGAATGACAAATGTGTTTCTAAAATTAAAAGTACTTATACATATTTCACAAAAAGTTTGAGTAAAGTGAATGTTATAACAAAGGGGATAACGCATCTATAAATAAATTAAAAGAGGAGGTTAAAAATAATGCGTACTTATTAATCCCTATGAAGAAATGGATTTGCAGATGATACTCATCAGTGAGTATCTCAATAATATCGGAAGGGATTAAATATTTTATAAACCTTTATTGCATGTATAGCAAACACAATGTGAGAAAAAGCTCTAATAGAGCAACACTTAATAAAACATGTTACTAATCATAAAAAACGAATACTTATTACATAATAAATACAAGTTGTTCTTATTTTAAAATGTCCTATTGAAATAAACACACCCAAAAGTTCACAGATAATCCAAAACTTAATTTAGATTTAATTTCGATGTGTATTCTTTCTTAAAATATTTCCAAATATTTTCAATTTTTTATTTTCCCTTTCTAATATATATACAAGTCAAAGTAGTTATAAAAAAATAATTATATTAATTAAGTATTTTTATTAAATTCAAATGTAACATTAAAAATAAATTATTAAAAACTTTTTGTTATAATTTTTTTGTACATAACATGTCTAAATATATCATCTAATACTTTATTTGGTTTATGTCAAATTGGCAGCAGCTCTTAGAAAAAGCTAATTCTAAGCTTATGGGTCGTTCTCCAACCTGTTGAGTTAATGAAATATATAGTAAGACAACTTAAAAATATGATCTAAAAATGCAAAAATATGCACTTAATATATAAAAATGTTAGTAAATTTTTAACAAAACTTATGTTTTTATTAATATTTTAATGTTATAAAATAAGGCAAAACTGAAATTTATCAACTGTACCGAAATTTAATTCCCCATTTTTTTATTATATCACATAAAATTGTTATTGATCACATCTAATTCTACAGATTATTAGTTCAGAAATTATCAAAATTATCACATGCTTTCATTAAAACAATATTGTTGTCACAACATTAACTGATGCTATTCGGTCAAGTTTAAAAGCTAATAAGTTATCTATATTACATTTCAAAAATAGTTTTAATCAAGATCAATTAAAATGAATGCATTAATTTGATTCTGAGATATTAATAAAAACGTTTTGATAAATAGTATATTTTAATTCAAATAAGTTTTTTTTTCAGAAATTTCATTTTAATTAAAAGATAATTATAAAACATTTATTTAGTACAAAATACGTGTAGACACCAAGTCATTTTTATTAATAACTCAGATTGACAATTTTTAGTCTACATCCGCAGATATTCGCAAATAAAATTATAAAAATTCAATACACAACATATCAATCGTTTGTTTGATATCGATCTAAGCGCGAAGGTAAAGGGAGCAAGAAATAAACATTCTATTAATAATTATTTTTTATCCAAAATATTTGATTGTAATCTGCACAAGAATTTTATTCGCGGTTCTATTATTTTTGAAATATAAGACTAAAAATAAAATTTACGCAAAGTTCTCCATCTAAAATGGTATAAATTATATTACACAAAGTTTAAAATGTGAAAATGATAATCTTTAAAATAAGCTGGCTTTTTGTTCAAAAATTTTTTATTTCAAATATATTTGCTAAATTTAATGAATATTTTTTGGAAACTTTTATTGTTTGTAATATTGCAAAATTTTTACACAATAGTTTTATAAATTTCAACAATTTTCAAAAAATATTTATAATCAGCTCGTACTCTAGCATTTCCCATAGTGTGCTTGAATAACGCTATAGCGATCTAGTTGTTTAATCTGTTTTAAATTCATGATCTCAGAGTATATGCCAAAACCAATTTTATTTGATAATTTAGATTTTTTCTATCCGATATTTTGATTTCTGTTATATCATTAAAATTTTCCTATAGCCATTCTTCTAAATTACAAATTAAATGACACATTATCAAAAAAATCCCATATAGATTTATCTGATGTTGAAAAATATTATCAAGAATGTTGGCAGTGTTGCTAGTTTAGTCTTTTTAAGGCTAAATTTAGGCTTTTTATTTTTTTTTAACCTCAAAATTTTCGTTTTAGCATTTAGCTTTTTTTCTAGCCTTTTTTGATTCTTACAATTGCCTTAAAGAAGCCTAAAATGTTAGCATTTCAGCAGCGAAAAAAATAATTTCTTATTTGTTAATACTGATTTTATTTTTAAAGAATTCGTTTAATCCACTTAATAATATTTGTGTATTTATTCACACAAAAAATCTAGATTATTTACATTTGGCAAAAAATTTCACTTGCAGCGCTTCATAACTTAACTGATTTTATGGACTTAATATATCGATTATAATTATTTTCTAATATTCCTCATTAACCTTAGAAACTATTTACGAATATAATTTTAAAAAAAATTCTTATAAATGTGAAAAAGTGCACGAAAATTTGGAAATGCTTAAACAAAATTAAATTATAGTCAAAAAATTACGAAAAACAATTCAAAATAATGAATAATTTTTTGAATTAAGATTTTGTGGCTGACTTTTTATTGGATTATTTTCCTGACAGCTGTTTCATGGTTAATTTATAAATTTATTACAACATCTTTAAAAAAATATGAAAAACTAATGAAAACGAGAAAAAGTTATTAATATTTTTTTAATTGAAAAAAATTATATTTTCTGGCCTTACATTTGTCATTTTTGGCATTTTTTAAAGTTAATTTTAGTCTCTTTTTTCTCACTTCCTGGCAACACTGAGTGCTAGTGGAAAACTAAGTAAATCTGTATTAAATGGCTAAAAGGTTGCAGGCATTTAATAGGAAAAATTTCCCACTTTTTAATGGCTTCGAATATTAAAAGTTATGTATATATTCATACATATTAGTTTGTATTTCTAAAATACAAAACTCTAAATTAATACGTAAAAAAATAATTTTAGCAATGTCCGTCCGGATGTCTATCCGTCTGTATCTATGTTGAAATAAACTTTTACAAGTACTTAGATCATAGAAAAAACTTATTTCTAAACAAGTATGTTGCCTACCCTGTCGATAGTCTTAGTAATGAAATTTAGCGAAATCCGTTTACTAATGAAGAAGTTATAAACATATTCTCCCAAAAAAGGGGTTTTGAATATACACAATATTCTGGCAAATATGGATTCTGAAAATTATACAATTGCATATCTCTAAACAAGTTTTTTTTATTAATCTGATTTTCAATTAAATTACATATATGAATATTTCCATATCTCTTTTTTTCTAATACTTTGAAGCTTTTTTATTCTTTTCAACATTTAACTTTACCATTTATAGGGTATCCAAGTAATATCCACATTTAGCTATAATTTGATATTCATTACTATTTTTACATTTTTAATACACTATTTTCAGCATGTGCTTGCCTTATGCCTATTTTTATATAAAAACATTATTTTTTTTTCTCTAAAAAGAAAAAAAAATAATAATGTTTAAAAATACCTCAGAAAATTTTATAAACGGCCTAAACGTAAAACAAAAATAACGCCCATTATTGTACAAATTTAACTACTACACACATGTGCTTACACACAAACAAATTTGAAAGTAAAGAAAAAGAATGTAGAAGTATTAAAAATAATAAGAAAAACATAAAAATTCTGCACGCCATATTGTGGTAGAAGTAGGTTAAAAAGGTAGTTTTTGTTCAAAATACACACATACTTACATACATATTAGACTACACCAAAATTGACCGATTTTTGAATTTTGAACGCAATTCCCCCTAGAATCGTTCATTGCGTCATAAAAAGATATTGTGTAAAATATTAATGAAATCGAATATCGTAATTGTTAGTGTTGCCAGGATTTGGGGAAAAAAAAGCTAAATTGATCTTAAAAAAAAGTTAGAAAAGGGTAAATATCCTAAAAAATAAGGCTTAAAAAAAAGCTAATAAATTTTAATTTAAAAACTTATTTATATATTAATTTATTTTTTGCTTATTAGTTTTTGATAATTTTTTTAAAGTTACTATAATTTATAAATAAAACATATAATAACTGCAAAATGATCCAGTAAAAAATCTTATATAAAAATTCCATACAAATTTGGGTTATACATAATTCATATAAAAAAACTGCTCAATGTTTTGACGTGATTTTTCGTAATTTTTTAACTATAATACCCTTTTGATTTATCATTTCCAAATTTTTGGGTGATTCTTCGCTTTTATAAAAATTTTATAAATTATATTCATAAATATTTTCTGTGATTAATGAAGTTTATTAAAAAATAATTACCTATAATAATTGATTAAGTGATTAAAAAGCCACAGGCGAAAATTTTAGTTAAATATAAATAATAATTTTTTTTTTTTAATACACAAAAATGCTTAAATGGATGATTCTGTAGAAATAAAATAGTAAAAGTAAAGCAGAAATTATTGTCTTCTCTGTTGAAGTACTAAAATTTTAGTCTTTTTAAAACAATTTTAATAATAAAAATAGGCTAAAAAAAGTTGAGGCTAAAAGCAAAATAAAAAGCTATATTTAGCCTCAAAAAGGCTAAACTGGCAACACTAGTAATTATCTACAAAATAATATAAAAAATAAAAAAATCGGTTAAAAAATGTTAAAGGTATTACGAATACCATAGACTATTAATTTGTTTTAGACCACTTGTGTAAGGAGTGTCCAAATAAATTTTAATTTTTTTAGAAATATTTAAATAAAACGCTATTTTTAATTAAATTTGAAGCATAATTACAGAAAAATATGTTATTGTTTCTACAGGAATTGGATTTTTAAAGGTTCTTTCTTTTTAAAATTTTGTTAAACAAATTTTAAAAATGTTCGAATAAAACTATGGCAGCTTATAGTCAACACCACAGGAAATAAACTTAAAAAAGAATTACGTCCATTATCTTGTACGACTAAGTCATATATATGTTTTGAATTTTCCGGATTTTGGCAAAAAAAAAAAGCATTTGGAGTTTCGAAATAGTCTTAAAAAATCAACATTTTTTGATCAAGTATCTAAGGGGGTTTTGAATTACTCTGCAGGAACAAAAACTTATTTTTCAGTAATTATAGTTCAAATTTAATTAAAAATAGAATTTTGCTTAAACATTTCTAACACAAAAAAAAAAGTTAAATTTGTTTGAACATTCGTAATAACTAATATTTTTTCTATCGATTATTTTTTTTATATCTTGTTTGATAGATAGCTATGTGGAGATTATAATTTTGAACATTTATATATTCAGTAGCTAATTTTTTGTTAAAAAATGTCACATTTTCTCCATATAAACATACCCCACAAACTTCAGGTCCGATGCGGCACTGAATAGCGATATCCAATTTCACTAATATTTAGCACAATATCCTTTACTGGTCAAAATTCAAAAGTCGGTAAATTTTGGTGCAGTCTAATATATATATATATATATTAAATTTCCTGTGTATAACCTCAATTGCCAGCCAGCAGCATTTTAATGTAAATACACATACAATATATATATACATATATATAATAATGAGTACTTTTTGTTGCTAGAATTGTTTTTGTGGTCCCTTTACTGTGGTTGTTGTTGAAATTTTTTCATTAGAATACTCACATATATACGCATATACATTCGTGTATTAGATTTTTTCTAATTTAGTTTAAATGTCCTTCAACTTTCTATTTATACCTAGAAATTCTAATTGTTGTAATTCTATGTTTTGTTGTTGTATTTAGTGTGCAAGTGTATATGTGATTTGATGTCTGTGTAATCATGCATATATGAATATGAATGTGATTTTTTTTTTGTTTTTTGGTTTTTATATGATGATACTTAATTTTTGTTTTTTATTTCTATTTATGAACTTATGATTTGTTTTCTTGAAGTGCGCAGAAACTATTTATATACATAGATTTTTTAAACTATTTTTACTGTTGACAATATTTTTTTAAAAAGAAATTTTACTAGAAGTTACTTCAATAAAATACATATGTACAAATAAATGAAATTAAACATGAATATTTAAAAGCTTTTTGAAAAACTAAATAATTTACAGTGCTATATTCGGCTCTAGTAACCTTCTTTTATATCCTTCACCACCTTAGCGACAAATTATGAAATTTACGCCTTAATGTATGCTTTTATATTTTCGCATTTATACTTATAAAAATAATCTACATTTTTTTCAAACTACAAAAATGTTATCACATAATTAAACTATCATAGCAAGCGTTGCTTCCAATGACACACTGATAGCTTCCGATGATTAGTGTTGCCAGTTTAGCCATTTTTAGGCTAAATCAAGGGTTTTTATTTTGCCTTTAGCCTAAAAATTTTAATTTTAGCTTCTAGCCTTTTTTTAATTCCTAAAATTGCCTTAAAAACGAAAAAAAAAATTTCTTATTATCTACTACTAATTTTATTTTTACAGCATCATTCATTTAAGCATTCTTGTGTATTTTTTCACACAAAAAAAATCTATATTTTCTTATATTTAACAAAAATTTTCGCCTGCAGGGATTCATTATCAAAATATTCTAAAATACTAATAACTAATTTGATGGAATTACTAAATCAATTAATATATTTTTATATTTACTTCATTACCCACACAAATTATTTATAAACATAATTTCAGCAAATTTTTGGTCATTTAACTGACAGCTGTTGTTGTTTCACAATGTCTTTAAAAAAATATAGAAAAAGAAAAATTAATGACAACGAGAAAAAATAAGTTTTTAAATTAAAGAAGTTTTAATTTTTCCTGGCCTTGGTTTTTGCGACATTTAGCCTTTTTAACCTTTTTTAAAGTTGAATTTAGCCTCTTTTCTATCGGCTGCTGGCAACACTGCTGATGGCTACTAAATTTATATATATAAATTTGTTTGTATACATATCCATAGATATATGCTTAAACAAAAAAAAAAAAAAAAAAAAAAAAAAAAAAACAACAACACTGAGTTATTGAAATGCCTCTATTTCCCACTACAAAACATCCAAGCATACATAAAAAATGATTATGTGTATGTACATACAATAAATAAATACTGCTTGCTTATACAAAAAACAACAACACTGAAAGTCATTACAATGCTTTCTATATATATTTGTGCGTGTATATTTTTATTAATTTTTTAAGATTTTTGCCTATAACCCGAGTGTTTATAGACAGATATGGTTAATTCAAAAATTTGTATAAAAGCGAATTCTGAAGCTTACACAGAAACTTCACAAAGTCAAAAAATACGTTTTGAATAATATCTAAGTTATTCATTTCCTCAGCAAAAACATTCCAAATAGGGATTCCGATTTTTCTGTGTAAAAGCGAGGTCGCTAGACTCTATATTGGCTTGAGAAGTCGAAAACAAATACTTTTTTAGAGACCTTTTCGGCTTTTGGCGATATCTTGATCGATTTTGTTGATTTTTACTAGTATCAATGTAAGGAATATTTTCTTTAATTTGATGTATAAAAATACCTAATTAGCTATTTGTTTAATGGGGAAAATGTTTATAATGTAAAATATTTTATAATTATCGTTTACTTTTTTTATTAATTAACAACTCAGTAGTAGTAAATAGAATTTTTATACTCATTGAAATGTTTAATACCTAAATATATAAATAACGGCCACCATTCTTACTAGTATTTGTTCATGGCTAATATTTGTCTTTAGTTCTAATTATTTATAAATCACATTATTGTCTAAAAGAATTATCTATACGTACAAAACATATTTTTACTTCTTTTTCAATAATAAATCACTTTTGTTTTGAACGTTCATTTTTATTCTAAACAGTTTGGTAATTAAAATCAGTGTAATAGAATCAATAAAAAAAATGGTTGTGGAGCAATGTCTAAGACCAACTTCATTTCTTTTTTTTTTTTTTTTGTCGATTGACACCAATACGATAGTTGCAATTAAACTTTCAGTTATTTTCATAGAAACCCTTCATCATTTGTAATGACGTAAATCCACCTTATGCTAGGGTAGAACTCATAGCTCCTAGTGTTCGATATAGAAAATTTAATTTTATAAGAAACACAATTTCCCTTTTTTCAGATCACGTTATAAACCGTATTTATTCTTAAATTAATTATAAATAAATACCATTATTATGATGAAAACAACGACGAATAAATACCACAGAAAGTGCATATATATATATATATATATATATATATATATATATATATATATATATTATCTCGATTTTTTGTGCGAACAAAAAATGCATAAATAATAAAATTAGTAATAGCAAATAAAAAATTATCTCCTTTACTGTTGAAATAATAACATTATAGCCTTTTTAAGGCTGTCTTGGGAGTCAAAAAGGACCAGAAAAAAGCTAAACTAAATACATAAAGCTGCCGACTTTTGAAGTATTTCAATTAGTTTCCTGAAGGTAATTTTCTGTAAAAATATGATGTATATTATTTTGTTTGAAATCTCTAAGTTTTGGAATATTAATTCAATTGGATTTTGGGGTGTTAATTAAAAATCCCAGCAAAAACTTTTTGGATTTCGGTAATAAAAACTACTTATTAAAGTAGTTTCTTGGTAATGAGGCGTTATTATTATTTGTCTACTTTGTATTACATTAATAAGTACTCAGTAGTATAATAGCACAGTAATACTGCAATCACGTGGATGAGTTGGCTAGAGCACCGGATTAACAACCAGAAGGTTGTTGGTTCAACCCCATTCTAAAGCTATTAGTTTTTTATAAAAAAATGTCTAAAAAGATATTTCAAACTAAATAGAGTTTTTGTCGCTTAGGATGCTATGTGCGAGATGGTGTACTGAGTAAACCGTTAGTCAGTAAAAACGAATGGTTAGTGTGTGTCCAAGTTCGAGTCTCACTGACGGCAAAATTTATTTGTTTTCATTTAGGTACATATTTTTGAGTACCCCTATGAATTTGTGGACAAGACGAACAAAAATAACAAAGTTTTTGCTGGAATGTTACGAAAATTCGTTTTGAACTGAAAACAACAAATAAATTTAAATAAATTTGTACGAAACAAAAATTCGATATGCATATTTGTACTAAAAACAAGAAATAAATTTTAATAAATTTGAATGTATTTGTTGTTTTCAATATAAAATTTCGAAATAAATTTTCGTTTTAAAAAATGAGACTTAATTTAAATAAAATATTTTTAAATCACTTTTTTTAAATAAAAGGTGAAAATATCTATTACAAAAAAAAAAAAAAAAAGAAATCTAATAAAAATACAAGACCATTTTTATTAAATACATGGAAACAAAATAAATAATTATGATAAAAATTTATTGCGGTATGCTTATTATAATAAGAAACCACACATAATTTTTCTATGCTATACAGAAACTTCATAATGATCTAATAACGTTTGTCCTTATGTCCGCCACGTTGAGAAATTTATGTCAATGTTGTCATAACGTCTGACTATATTTACAGATAAATTGTTAAAAATCTAATATCTCACACACAATTTTCAGCAACTGGCATGCGGCAGAGCCTAGTGACATTCATGCTGAGATTATGAATGTGGTTGTAGCGTTTTTAATCAGCATCTGGCTTGAAGGACCAAAAATAAGTTTATTAGTATTCATGGTGCCTTTGCTATTTATGTTTCGTTGTTAAAGAATTTATGACTACAATTTTTTCTTTTATTTTAATTACAACAAATTTTAAGTGCGCATTTGTAATTAGTTTTATTTTCTCATTTCATTCGAAACAAAATTATTATTTCAGCTTGTATAAATATTACAGTTAGCTTAATATTACTCACGTACACACACACATACACATACAAATTAATAAATTGCAAATTTCTTTAGGCTGCTTTCTAAGAAAACACAAAAAGGGAATGAAACCTCCTAAACCATAGTCATTTTTTAAAAGCTTTAGAAGACCAGACAAATTTTTTTTAAATTCTTCATTTTCATATCAAAATTCCACTAACTTAGTTTAGCTTACTATCCCCTTTGCGTAGATGTTTATTAAATCTTAATAGTGGGTGTTAGAAAAAAAAAAACAAAATTTGTCTCACTTTTATAAGCTTTTGTTTTAAGAATTGTTTTTTAGTTGGTTGGTTGGATGCTTGTTGCCAGTATATTTTAATTAAGTTTCAAAATGATAAAATTATATTTAATATAATATTATACTCATAAAAAAAAGTTTTAAATGAAAACGGAAACTTTTTTATTGCTGTTACAGTTTGTTGTTTTTGTTAAGGAAGTTGTTTTTAGTTACTTGTGACTACTTAATTTCGTTACAAAAAATTTTTAATGAAATTTACAAAATTCATAATTTTATTTTTTTGGAAGAAAACTTTAAGAAAAAGCTTTTAATTTTATGCATGACAGCAGTGGTCAAACCTCAGCAAAAAAAAAAAATAAGAAATATTGAAAAAAATGAAATTTCTTATATTTAATAATAAAAATTTAAAGAAATTTAAATCAGTAAGAACAGCAGTATTATAAAAAAATATGGTTGGTTTAAGATGGTTTAAAAATTAGTAATAGTATAGAAAGAAATAAAAAACGAAGTTTTAGGTTGTTTAAGCTTACAATTGTTTCTCTTATAACTTATTAAAAATTTATTAAAAAATCCTTATGTTTTCTTAACCTTTATTAAGTTATTTAATTATTAAATTAATTTATTAAATTATAATTATTGTTTGATTAGAGAATCTTAATGTTCGCTGTAAAAAGTAGTTACTTTTTCATAATCATATATAATTATTTTTACTGTTTCGTACTTTCAACGCACAGTTCGGCCAATCAAGCAAATTTTGGTAATAAATCTATATCTCCTAAACTAAAGGGTGATTCAAGTAGATACTTTTTTCAATAGCCTTTTTTGGCAGATCACGTGTGAGTCGTATCATGCTATCATGTTATTTTTGTTTAGTATTGTTTGGCATTTCATAATGGAAAGACTTACGCCTGCACAACGTTTACAAATCGTTCAACTTTATTACGAATATTCACGATCTGTGAGGAATGTGTTTCGTGCACTTCGCTCAACTTATGGTCAACATAATCGGCCTACTGAGCATACTATTCGCAACACCATCATCCATTTTGAGACCCAGCATTCATTATTGGATAATATTCGACCGAATAGACCACGTCCAGCACGCTGTGAAGAAAATATAGCGGCCGTAGCTGAGAGTGTACACGAAGACCGTGGAGAGTCGATTCGGCGCCGTTCGCAGCAACTCGGACTGTGCAACAACTGAAGCCGCTCGACCTTCCCAAGAGACATTGCTTCGCTCTATGGGCTCTTGAAAAGTTCCAAGCGATGAGGCCCATTTCTGGCTCAATGGATATGTAAACAAACAAAATCGCCGCATTTGGGACGAAGAGCAACCTGAAGAGATTCAAGAACTACCACTTCATCCATAAAAAAACAACGGTTTGGTGTGGTTTGTGGGACGGTGGAATCATCGGTCCATATTTCTTTAAAAATGATGCCATTGCGAACGTAACCGTCAATGGCGATTGTTGTAGTGCCATGATAACCGACTATTTGATACCTGAAAGCAAGATGGCGCCACTTCCCACTCATCGCATCAATCAATGGATTTATTGAGATAACACTTCGGTGAGCACATAATTTCACGTTTTGGGCTGATCGATTGGCCACCAAGATCGTGTGATATCACACCGTTAGACTTTTTCCTGTGGGGATATGTAAAGTCTAAAGTTTATGCGGGCAAACCCGCTTCGATTCAGGCCTTGGAGGAAAACATCACGCGTGTCATTCGCCAGTTAATATTAAAAATATTAAAATATTACTCACCTAAGTTGTCTCTTACAATTAAAAAGATATTTACGCTTGAAATTTGAATTTTTAATTTCTTGCCTCGACTTTATTTCTTTATTCGGGAATAAGTCCTGAGAAATATGAGGAAAAATTTTTCTAAAAATATTATGTAATTTCTAATACATTCTGAAATAATATTATGAAAAATATTTTTGATTACTTCAATTCGTCCAGCCATGAAAAATGTTTAAACTCTGAAATTAGTATGAAAAATTGCTATATTTTTGCAAAAATGTAGTACAATTCTTTCACTTTTTTCTCAAATTTTTGTTAATAAAAATTTATTTTTTTAAATATTGAAAAAGAAAAGGCTTCTCAAATGGTTAATAATGAAATTTAAAATTGATTTAAATTTGCTCCCTACATCCAGCATTGGTCGAAAATGGTTAAATTTAGAAAATAAATTTCATGTTTATCGATTAATAACAAAAATTTCAAATATTAAATTTATTTATGCTTTTAAAATACATAATATATTTAGATAGATTTGGCACTAAACAGATTTTATGAAAAAAGTAAACTTTTTAAAAGCGTTTTTACAATTTCGCAAAAGACACATTAGTAAAATATTTTTACCATTATTTCTTATATATTATATAAACAAAATATCAGCCTTTCATTCCTTAAAATATCATTAATAAGCTTTAACAAGCTATTTTAGTGATTTTCCAAATTTAATTTAAAACAGATATCATTATTTTATTTTTTCTTTTTACATACTCGGGGTGGTCAACTTTGACACCCTGCAGGTTATCTCGATTTATTACAGGATGCCTACAAGATCATTTTTCTGAAAGCTTAGGTCCTTCTCTGCAACTTTCTCTAAATTTCAATTCGATTCTACCAGTAGTTTAGGAGATACAGATTTATTACCAAAATGTTTGCTATTGTCACTACTATGCAACGCATAATATTTTCTGCTAAAAACATTTATGTTTCTTCTTTATTGTTACTTAAGTATTTAATGGTGAAATGATAAATTATATTTTAATAAAATGCCTGAATACAAAAAATATTCTACTTTTTTTTACCCATACTTTTAGTTTTGTTTATTGTCTGTGGCGTTTTTTGGTTGCCTATCTGCCACTATGTCCTTATATTTTATTTTAACTCCAGCTGTTTTATTTTTTGTATATTCACATAAAAAAATACTTATTTATGTCATTTGATAATTACGCCAATACCTGAGGTCATGTAATTCTATATTTTTGTTATAATAAAAAATATAAGAATGTTAAACAAATACATTTAACCATAAAGAAACTCATACTTTTACATATATTTAAATATGTTCGTATGTATGTACATATTTGATGAAACAAAAGGCGTGGAAATACAATATATACATAAAGTATCCTATGATGACCATTACTGATGAGGAAAGTTAAACAAAAAATATCATTTATTTAATTCTAAAAGTATGCTAAGAAAAATATATCTTTTTTACTACTTAAATTATGCTTTACTTTTTGCGTTACTTACTTTCATTTAAATTAGGTGAGGTACTTATACATAGAACTGAATACAACATTTTTTTCTTTTTTTTTAACTAGTTCATAAAAAGATACAATAATTGATTTCGTAGTATAGTTTCAGGCGATAATAAGAAAAATATATGGGAAAATAAAATTAATTTTCAAATTCGCAAATAAAGTATATAATTTCCACCTCAATTGTAAAAAAAACATTATCGGTGTGCTGACAAAAAGTCATATGTGTAAACATATGTGTAAACATAGGACTTTTTACACATAGGTCTTTTCATCAAAGCACCGTATAAATATTGTTGTATTTATAATAAAAAAGATTTTTAAAGCGTTTTTTTATAGGGAAGAATAGATGCTAAAATTCTATAAATTACATTAATTGATTAATATTTTATTTAATTTTATTTGATAGCTTATGAATGTAGTATAAAGCTTGGGTTGAAATTTAGCTATGGTTTAAGGGGTAATGTTCTATTTGTGACATATTAGCATCGACCGAAGACTTAAGAAAATGCAAACCGGAAAATGTTTAACGACGATAAAATTATAGGATCTCAATGGATACAAGAGTGTCCTGCAGAAAAAAATATTGTAGGAAGGCCCCTCAAAGATATTGCGTAAATTTAGACAGATTTTGTAGGGAAGTCGAAATCATAAACAAGAAAGTTATATTCGGTCACAACTGATATTTTTATACTTTAAACATTCTATAAAAGTCGAAGCAAATAATGAACAGAAGCTTATAACATCAAGTATTAACATTTATTTTTGCATTATGCCTTTGTATACATAATTATTAAATATTTTGGGATTTGTATGAAGACAAAAATGTTGCAAATGTTAAAATTAAAGATTGTTATGAGCTGGAGCATTTAAAACGTACCTTCAAAATATGGTTTCCAATAAATTTTATCTAAATAATGACAACATATAATAGACACATGTCAACTAATACGTAATGACCAACATTTTTTTCAAATTATTTTTCATTCTCATGAAGTTTTTGTTTGTTGAATTCAAATGCGTAAAACTCATAACATTTGCTATTGATATGGTGTAGCTTATAAAACATTATTCATAATTAAATTTTAAGTTTACAAATGATTGATTTTGTATGGAAGATTTGTTTTTTAAACATTAATATTTTTTTTTTTTATTGAAATATGTATAAAAAATAATTTTTTCCTATATTTTGAATGTAGTTTAATATGAAATAGAAATCCCGAATCCCAAAAAATTCCGAAATACCGAAAAATCCCGGGGTGCCGAAAAATGTCGGGTTCTCGGGATTTGAAATTATGGAATTCCCAATTCCGGGATTTGCAAAACTCCAACTCCGTTTGGCATACCCAATCTTCTGTCTTCATTTTTTTTCTTAACTGTTTACTTTAATAATCCAACAAAAACATTCAGATTTATTTCAACAAATCTTTTGGATTTATTAAAATCTTTTTAATAATTAAGTACTATTAAGGTATCACTAACAGTTTAAAGCCAGCACACGTTTTTATAAGTATAACGCCCTAAAATATACTTTATATTGCATGTATATTAAGATTAAGCCTCTTGTTATTCTACAATACTATTCCGCACAATAAATTTCGTTACATTGCGTCCTCCTTTCATTTCTCAATCTTTTTTTTTTCTTCTTGTCTTGTAAATTTTATTTTTGTTCTCTTGTATTATTATTATTATTGCTTTGTGTAAGTGAGTGAGTGAGTGAATGAATGTGTTTGCAGTACCTGTGTCTTTAATACTACTTGTTGTTTGTCGCGCCAGGTTAAAGACCGTTTGTGTATTTATAGCCATGGTTCGTTGGTTAATATGCAGGGTAAAACAAATAAACTTTTAACAATATTTCATATTTACAATAAATATACCACTAAATATGTTTAGAACAAAAAGCAAAGAAGAATATTATGGAAAAATTATGGAAAAAGTGTAATTTATATTCCATATCGTTATTATTATTTTTTTTTATACTTAAGTATTAAATTTCATTATAGAGTAAATGTTAGACTAACCAATATTCGTTCATTTCGTCGATAAAAATTTGTTTTCACAGATTTTTTTTTTTTCATGGGAATAGCTTTGCAGGTGGTAATATTTAATGCAATAAATGTTTTTATTAAGAAAATCATTAAAAAAATGTAGTCCATGTTTCAGTAAAACTAAATAAAAATTCAAGAAAAATTTAAATATCGTCTTTTTTAAAACGATTTTTATTATTTTATTAAAAATGGATTTAAGAAATAAAATTTTTTGAAATATAGTGCCATTTTTAAAATTGAAGAATTAGTCCTTTTTTTAATTACCTCCATATATTGAAAAATGTTATTTTTTTCAAAATTGGTAAAAAAGAATAAAATAAAATGTTCCTTTTCGGAATACGCAAATTTGTTTGCGGTAATTTCTTGAAAATTGTTACATTTTTTGAACTTTAATATTTTTTTCTTTTGAAAAATACTTAACTTTTTTAAGTTTTTAATTATTGTAATATGAATTGGGTGTTATTTCGAAATATGAAAGCTCTTTCATAAAATAAGCACTTATTTTAAAATTTTTTTGTGTCCTACGCTACCATAGCTATGGTACGCTGTATTTACATTTTTCGTAAAATAAATGGGAAAAGTACCAAAAATTAACTAAGAAGATAAGGATTTTGTTAGTTTTCAAGCAAAAGTATAAACACTTTATGAAATTATTTGGTATTGTAGGAAACGTTAGAATTAAATTTCTTTAAACCATAACTTGAAGAATTAATTTGTTAGAGCAATTTTTTAGAAAAAATATTAATATTTGGACCTAAATAAAATTTAAAGGAGTAGAGATGTTCAAACGAAATTTTGACACAATATAGACAGATTCACCTTAAAATCATGAAATGAAAAACGAACGCAGTGTTTTGTAACAAAATACCCCCAAATACGAAGCCGGAAAAAACGTGTTTTAAAAATTGACTTTTTCCATTCAAAGGTAGCAGCGATGTAATAAAAGGCTTCAGTCAGAAAATACCTTTTGTATATTTATCCAACATATGGAGGTATTTAACCCATATAATATTTGTTTGATCGTAGTTTTGCGATTTGAAAATTTTACAAACAAATTTAAACATTTTTGCAAAATTAGCAGAGTTTGGATAGAAGTTTTCTTTTTAATATAACTTTTTACCGAATTTATATATTTATACGATTCTTTCAGCAATATTAATTAGAATTTTGTAAGAAATCCAATGAATATTTTAAAGGAAATTTTGAGCCAATATGAGCCCGTCAAGACAAAAAAAAAACCTTAAAAAAGAGGCTAAAAATTGGTGAAAAATTTATTTCGACCAAAATATCTCTTAAATTGAAAGAGATATGGAAGTTATATGCATTTAAGTAAGCAATCTATTTCTTCCATTAGTTGTTATTGCTTCTCAATATTTTTGCTATTGCGTGGTTTTTATTATTATTATTATTATTATTATTTCATAATAGGCAAATATTTATTAAATTTAAAACAATTATAAATAGAACTACTCTCGCACCCTTTTTTAAAAATCGGTATATAATTGTTAATAAGTTGACTGCGAACGCAAATGTTTAAATGCCACCACCAATTTAATTATGGCAAAATAAAATGATTTATTTCTTATTTATATGAATTAGAAATTATTAAACTATTGTTTAAATGTATAAGTTTTTTGTATAGTTTAAATATATATATTTGAAAATTCAAATTTAATTAGTTCATATTTACCAAAACATAACCAAGTCACTCATATATTTTGTACTCCAGTTTAAAAACTAATAACTGCGAAAATTATGAAAAACTTTTTCAATTTTTTTATATATAATCCGTTTATTTATTTAGTCTAAAAATACATAGCAAGTAACGATTATTGGTACGTACGTATATTTATATATTGTTTTTAATTATTTAGTGTACAAATTAGTGTTGCCAGAGCTTCTTCCGAAAAAAATGCTAAATGACTTTTAGAAAAGTGAAAATTTTCAGAAAAAAATGCTAAAATTTTAAATTATAATATTACAGTAAAATGTTTATAATTTATATTTATATTCAATCTATTAAATTTGCTTGGGAAATTTTTATGCGTTGGGCCCAAATATAGCAGTCCTACTCCAACCTTTAAAAACACAAATAAACTCAGAATAATTTTCTGCCTTCATCAGTTTAGGAATCGGTTAAAGATTCGCAATAATTTTTAATACTTTTTGTTAAGTGTTTAATTGCGTATCAAAAATGCAAAGTTTAAACAAATCTATATAATTTTGTAAATATATCTTTTTTTAAGACAAACTAATGCTACTCAATTTACCGGAAGTTTGTCACAATTTTTACCTTATTGTTCTATCCAACATCAAAAAAGTTACAAAATCATCTATATCATCTACAATCGAAAGTTAACTTTTCTTCAAATATGTATGAATTTCGATCATTGCTAAATGTAGAGTCACACGAATTTTATATATACATATATCCCAAAGAATATTTAATGTTTCCAGCGAGATTTAAAAAATAGCAAAAAATAAAAAATTTTAAAAGCACCTCATTTCGATTTGGGTCTAGTTTTATTTTATTGTTTCTAAATTAATAAAAATTTTCTTAATTAATAAGAATTATTTATAAAAAATTATTATTTTTTCTTTTTTTTAATTGCTTTATTGTTTATCCACATGTTTACCTACATATATAAACACATGTACAAAAATTTTAAATATTTTTCTGATATATTTTTAAGTTATAATATTTTCAGGAAAAAAACTACCCTAAGTCAGTGTTTTCTGTGCTTTTAATTGTTATTTAAATTTAGTTAAACGTACTTAAAAAAGAACTATTAAAAAGAAAATTATCTTAGTTACGTTAATATATTTGTATTGTTCATCTTGGCGTATGAATAATGTATTTTAAATGTATATATTTAAGCTCTATTGTTACCTTTTATTTTGAGGAAAGGATATTTATAAATATTTGGTGCTAATGAACCAAATTCTACAGAATTACGAAGAAAATCTTTACAAATATAAACTCATGTCTATTTTTTTACTTTAACTTATTTTATTTTAGCAGCTAAATAGCATTTTTAATAAATAAGACATATGGCAGCTATAAGTATCTCTGGACCGAATGCAAAGAAAGAAAAAAAAATACAGTAATATGTACAATCATATAGATATAGTCATGGCTAAATTTCAGATTTTTTGTAATATACTTATGGAAAATATTAGAACTTTAAGTTGCGCCAATTTTTTCATAAGTTCATATATTTCTTAACTATGCTCTATTATAATTTTGTACAAAATTTCATAACTCTGAAACGACTCCTTCTATTTTTGTCAAGTCGTTATTTGGAAACGTATGACTGTGCATCGTTTCAATTTTGGAATGTAGCGAAAAAAACATTTTTAGTTAAGTTGCTGCCCTTTTACCTTTCTGAATTTTTAAGCCAATTTAAGATTTATAATTAATTTAGAAAGCAGAAGTAAGTGGCTTATTATTGCATTAAAATCGTGTATTAAAGTCGTTTACATATAATCGTTTACTTATAATTTGACCAACACATTTAAATTTATTTTCCTCTTTTTTATAAAATTTAGGCTTTAATTTGCTTTAGGCTTTAATTCTTTGAAACTAAACACTTTTGTGAACATAGTTTTAAATATCAATTTATTTAAAATCGGTTAAAAACTCACAAGGTTATTAAACATTTTCTAAACTTTATCACAAAATTCTTCATATATTTTAAGACAATGTATCTTATTTCGTGCCTGATTTGCTGCATACTTTTGGGGGCAAAAATGAAAAATGTACGGAAAGTTTTAATAAGTTATTCCATAAAAAATCAAATAACTTCTATAGATTTTAACCAAATTTTAAAAACTAAACTTTATTATGTGTAAAACAAAAGTTTCTTTAAAACTTATAATGGCATCGTTGTATAAATTACAGTTAAACACAAAAAATTAATTTGTTTTTTTTTTATAAATTTTGTTTAAAAATTTGCCTTTAATATTTGACCAAAACAAACAAATGTATACAGTTGAAAAAGCCGGATTCTTCTACTTACCAGAAAAGTTAAAAAAAAATCTACAAAAGAATAACAGAATTAGGGATGTATTTATTCAAGAATCTACGGAAAATTTTCAGGCTATATTGAACATATTTAAAACTGTTTATGATATCCTCAAGAAGCCCTATAATGTACGCTATGTCATTTCTCGAGTGTTTTTTCACTGTAGCAGATATTATTAAACAATTTGGAAATAGATTTAGCACATATTGAACCATATTATTAAAAATATTCCTAATCAGAAAATTCTCTATCGTGAGTCATGCCATTTACTGGACAGGAATTGGATGTGCTTTTCTGGATGAATGTATATTGCTTTATTTATATATTTCTTTATATATTGTACATTACGATGCTCCAGTGAATCAATAGAGTATGATATCTTACTTTCACCGATAAGAACCTTCAAGTTACTTGAGTATTTCCTTTTCAACAAGATAACTGTTTTTAGTTCAACGAATATTTGACAGTATTTTTATGCCCAGAGAATCAACAGCATTTGATTCCTTATTGTCTAAATATACTGTATGATTCGTCACTCATAAAGTAGGAGAAAGCAGGAACTTAATGAAATATTTAAAATTTTTATTTTTTTTCTTTTTGATCATTATTCATTATATGTTCTAATTTAGAAATGTTTTAATTCCATTTTAATTTCCTTAGTTTCTTTCCTAAACTAAAGGAATTACCTTAACTCTTTTGTGTTTTTCTTTTCCCTCTTTTAGCAAATTACTTAACCATTAAATCACAATAACAAATGCCTTAAATGCACATTAAATAAAAGTTAAAGTTCAAAAATGAAAAATATGAAAAAATACTTATTATGATGATTTAAGAAAAATAAAAGAAAAAATTTCTTATACATAACAGCAGACAAATTTTTGTTTATTGCATTACAGATTTTTATTGTTATTGTTGCTTATGTTATTGTAGTTGTGGTATTTTGTTGGTGTATTAGTACTCCTTTTGGTAAACAACCACAAAATAATAAAAAATATCAAAACTCATAAATAATAAACATTAAAAAAAAGAAACAATAAAAAAATGAAAGAAAAATAAAAAAAGGAAATTTGAAGAGAAAAACAACATATACACATACACGCAAACATATATACTTACATGCATACATACATACATACGTACATACATACATACATACGTATATATGAGTGTATGTATGTACATAGCAATATTCATAACATTTTTTATGTACGTACATAAGTATGCATATGTGTGTATCCAAGCATATTTATGAAAAAATTCGTAGGTATACACTTGGAGAAACATAAGGAGTAAGCTCAATAAAAATAGACAACAAATTTAATTTTCAAAATAATTGGTCATAAGTTAAAAATTCATGACATTTCTATAATCTTTTTTAATTAACATTTATATTTGCTTAATTTATTTTTGTTATGTAAAATAACATAAATATTTAGTTTAAATCATACTCCTTATTGACTAATCTCATTCCTTATTACTTATGTTTAAAGAATGCCAAGAAATTTGCCATCTTCCCAAAAAGAAAAAGGAGTACAAATTTAAAAATAATAAAAACTACATAACAACGTATAAGAAAAAAAAACATGTTGACAGCTTGAAAACAAACATAACTTTTCAATACATAAACACATACACTTGCGTATGAATTCAAGTATGGGAATACATATATATATATATATATATATATGTATGTACATATAACAACTTTCTTAGTGAAAATGTTGTTAGTGATTTTCTACAATAATAAATAAAAAGAACAAGGATAGTAAAAACTCTTGCCAAACTCGCATACAAATATTTTTATCCTTTTGTTTTGAGCACATAAGCATATTTTGTTTTTGTAGAAGGCTGTATTAAAATGCACTTAGAAACATAAAAATGAGTGCATGTAGATTTTTAAAAAGATTTAACAAGTAGACAATGCTTGAAAACAATATAAATAAATATATATTTTTTTTAACAAATTTACTTATATTTTATAGTAAAGTTGAGGTATAGTGAAACATAGCATGTAAAAAATAACAAAATACAATTCTTAAATACAAAATTACACTGGTTGGCAAAAAAA
Organism: Protocalliphora azurea; assembly: GCA_932274085.1. NCBI lineage: Eukaryota > Metazoa > Arthropoda > Insecta > Diptera > Calliphoridae > Protocalliphora > Protocalliphora azurea. The sequence goes on along the minus strand of OW026521.1, from coordinate 28,530,287 downwards.
ACGTCTTCCTTAAAAAAAGGAAAATGTGTACAAGATGGAATTTTATCTGAGAAATACCAATATTCTTTCAGTTTTTTCCACTAGGTCGTGATTTAGTTTTTTTCTTTGTATGTCTAATATTCCCTCCTTAATAAGGTGAATAGACGAGTATATTTTACCATAACTCGAGAATAGGTTTTCCGATTTAGACAATTGAAACAACAAAAGATGCAGAAGAAAGTTATCTTCAAGTCACCTTTTTATTTCTGCCCAATAGTTTCGGAGTTATTCCCAAATTAGTGTCGGAAAAAACTAGTTTTGCATGTAAAATTGAAGAATTTTTTCCTGAAAATTTTTTTAAGAAATGAAGACGGCAAAAATGTGCAGTTTATAATCCCTTATCATAAAGTTTGTAATACTATGAATATCATCTTTTAAATCTTGATTTTAATACACTAAAATGATTAAAAAAAACATATGTTTTTTTTCCTTCTTTAAAGAAAAATAAGTGAATTAAATGGTATTTGATGTGCTTAACAAGAATCTGCTTTCACTTTTTTCTACAACGTACTGATTTCCTTTTGTGGGAATGTGACAACCTAAAAAGGGGGTCATCCCTTTTTTAGTAGTCACACTCGTACAGCGTTACCTTTGAGAATTTTTAAAATGTCTCCAAAAAAGGGGATTTTTCGAAAAAAGGGTCCGACTGCTTCAATATCTAAAAAAACTCCTTAAAATTTGATAAAAACAAAAACAAAAAAAATGTTCTTAAGAAAAACTGTGAGTTCACTTTTATTATTAATAAAATAATTTACTTATAATAGTTATTATTATTGCAAAAATAAAGATGTTTTAATAAAAGTAATTAACATTTTGTGAATATGAAATATTAAACTTCTGTACTATTGTATGAGATCTCCACTCGGACTACAGCCTTGAAAATTCCGGTCTAACAAATTTTTGGACTGAAAGTAAGGATTCACAAGTGTTGACCTTAAGTCTGATAATTTACAGTTGCAAGCATAAAAACGCAACGCTTTGCTAGGTAATTTTTGATGATATTAAGTAGGGCTAGACATTATTATAATAGCTAATTTTGTTGTGATTTAGCTAATTTTGTAATATGCTCCAATTTATTACAAATTGTTGCACATAGGAATTATTAAAAATTATTAAAAATTTATTTAAAATTTAGTAAATTAATGTGAGCAAAAAAACGACTCTTAAAAAATCAATGGAATTTTTAAAATTTTTATAAAATTAATTTTTGAAAAATGCTTAAAACTATAATTTAATGGCATTACAGTTAATTACTATCAATATACATAAATTTAACATCATTTAAACTACAAAAGATGTTAATAATATTAAAATATCATATATTCTCAATTCTTTATAAGAATTTGGTAATATTTTAGAATTAAATTATGACGATGGTACTGAAATAATGCTGATGTATATTTCTAATATGAAGATTATTAAAAATTACCCTAGAGACACAATATTGAAACGATCTTGCTCTTAAAATTTAATAAGAGTCATGTAACAATAGTTATTTGATATTAACCGACAGAACACACGAGGTCATTTAGAGCTACTGCTGCCAGCAATTGTTGATTTAACGATGTTAATATGATAATGGGAAACTCTCCTAACACACCAAATATTATTTACTAAAATTAAAGTTGCACCTTTAGGTTTGGGGGCAGGTCATTTATTGTTTTAACGATTATTGTTTAATAGAAATTATGGCTGATTACGACAACTTGAATTAATTTTAATCTAAAAGCAAATATTTCGATTTTAGACTGTCTAGGTGAATATATTTCCTTAAATATTCATTTCCAATAGTAAAAAAATGAAACAGTCTAATAATTATAAAGGATGGAATTTTAATTTACATAGGAATAGTGTCAAATAGGTATAATTCTTAATTGTCTTCCCCAGTTCAAGAATTTGCTCCATTACCAAAATCCGGAGATACTTAAATAGTATTGCGTTATTGGGCATTAAATAATATGGCATCATTATGAAAAATTATATTCAGCTTTTAATTCCATTAAAATTACAATCTAAGCTGTTCGAATTATTTCAGAAGAAAGATTCATAAGAAAAAAATTATGAAGTTTCAAATTAAGCCAAACTATCATAAATATTTTATTGTCTTTATATAGAGAATCTTTATGAGATTTCAAGTTAATAAAAAAGATTAAAAATAGTTCCGAAAAGATGAATCATTGTTGAAAATTTTGCAAAATATTGTAGCAAAATAACAAAATTTAATAGAAAGTAAAATGATTTAGTAATATTTATATTATCTGTAGATTTCTTGTCTTTAAATAAATATTTAAGAATAAAAATCATGGTATCTAGCAATATCATAGTTCTAATATTTTTCCAATAACAATTTTATCAAAATTTTAGAAATTTCGTTGATTTGTTAAGAGAAATGCAACTTTTGCTCCACTGCTTTTACTGAACATTTAGTAATTTTTCTTACGAATAAAAATATTCGACAAAATTATATACAATAGGTGTCTATGGCCACAAACAATAAAGGGTGACATTTTTTATGCTCGCAACTGTAGTTTTCATTAGTGATAATTTAGAAAAAAAAGACGTTCCGCCGAGGCACTGCTATGAACCGAAGTAAGAATATAAATTATGATATAAATATTCATTAAATCTAGTTTTTAAATTTCCCAATCCGGTCCAGTCCAGTTTTAGTTCATATATAAATTCTTCTGGTCTTGTTTTACATCACCATACTGTGAAACAATTTCAGGATAATTAAATTCTTCGCTGGAATTAAAATATAATGGGTAGAATTATTTTAAACAACTTAGTTTCTTGCCATTTATAGCATAGTCTTAAAAAGTTGCCATATAGTTCCATTTTAAAAAAGGGCCCATGTGGCTGAAAAGAGGGGCAATTCGCGACTAAAGTCGGCGAACGGTAACGCTGCACTCGTATAACTCAAGAACGTTTGTCCAATTTAGAAAGTTTGAACTCCAATAGATGCCGACTAAAATTACCTTCCATTTGCCTTAACATTACTTTTTTATCCGCTCAATATTTTTGGAGTTATTCGAAAACTAGTGGCGAAAAAGATAAACTTTTCATGAAAAATGTCAAGTATTTTGCTCAATGACTCCAAAAATATTAAGCGGATAAAAATGAAAAAGAAAATCTTTATCTAAATTTGACAAACTGTTCTCGAGTTATACAATTCTGATATCGAAAAACTTCTTGAAAAAAGAAAACATCGTAGACAATGGCAACAAACAAGATCATCTGTTGTAAATCTGAGGCTGCCCATGGTAAGTAAGAAACTTAAAATCACTTCAGGTAGAAATAGATCGCCAAATCGGAAACATACTATATTTTCCCTGTGGAGGGCAGCAAAAGATATTAAGCCACAGTTAGAGGCGCAAAGTCCATTAAGGATAGCTGACGGTACCTGCAGAAAATAAAGCCAATTTATTTCCATTTTATTTGAGCTCAGTCTTTCAATCAAATCCCCGAACAAATGATTTTGTATTGGGAGAGACACCTGACACTACACTAAGTGATGATGACATAATTGTTGTTAGCCCAAAGAGCATTAATAAAATCATCAAGGAATATATAAATGTAAAAAAATCTCCTGGGTATGATTCAGTAACACCATTCATGATTAAAAACCTACCGGATGTGGCAATAATTATGCTGTCTATTTTGTTCAATGCAATCTTAAAACTAGGAGTCTCTCCAAAAATTTGGAAAACTATTCACATTAAAATGCTACCAAAGCCCGGAAAAGATTTAACTATACCGTCATCCTATAGACCTATTAGCCTACTTTCTTGTTTGTCGAAGTTTTTCGAGAAAGTATTCCAAAAGAAAATTATACCATTTTCGAACGATAGAAATATCGTTCCAGTTTATCATTTTAGTTTCCGTGAAAAGCGCGGAACTATTGAACAGGTAAATCGTCTAACTGGAGAGATAAGGAAATCTTTTGAATTAAAGAAGTATTGTTAAGCTATATTTTTAAACGCCGCACAAGCATTTGACAAAGTATGGCACAGAGGTCTAATAAATAAAATTAAATGTTTACTACCACCATGAACCCACAAATTGCTGGAGTGTTATACATCTGATCATATATTCAGGGTATAATGAGTTTGTGACAGAAGAATTTGAAATAAAAGCAGGTGTTCCACAGGGAAGAGTTCTTGGACCTACGCTCTATTCAAATTACACTTGTCTATATGCGTTGAACTGACTACGTCTACATTTGCTGATGAAACATCAATATTCAGTTCCCATAAAAACCCACGCATAGCAACTAGACAACTAGATATTTATCCGAGACATGGTCAAATATCTGGCGTATATGGGTAAATGAATTGAAAAGTAGCCATGTTACGTTTATCCTGAGAAGAAGGAACTGTCCGCCTGTTACACTTAATGGTATAAATATACCCCATTCAGATCACATCGCATACCTTGGTATTCATTTAAATAGGCGTCGTCATATAGAATCCAAAAGACTCCATATGAAATTAAAAGCTTCCAGCCTTCATTGGCTATCGAAACTTAGCCTTGACAAAAAATCATCCTGTATAAAGCTGTACTAAAATCAATTTCGACATATGGCAACCAATTAAGGGGAATGGCCAGTAATACGAGTATTGATCTTATACAGAGGGCAAAAAAAAAATTCTTAGGACCATGACGGGTGCACCCTGGTACATAAGAAATTAAAATATCCATAGAGACTTAGAGGTGCCGTTAGTTAAAGATGAGTTCAAGAAATTCAGAGAAAAATACATCTTTATTTTACAGAGCCATCCCAACCAACTACCAAGACTTTTTGCTGAAGTAAAAACGGACTCAAGGCTTCGTAGAGCCAACCTACCATCCCGTCGATGTGAGACGTTAGAGAGAAACTGGCTTTAGTTTTAATTTTAAGATACTATAAAATGCAGATTCAATAAACAAATAAAAATTTAAAAAAGAAGTTATATAAGTGTGACTGCAGAATGAGGAGGTTATATTAGTCATGCCCATAAAAAAATTATTGCGTGATAGAAAAAACGTTAGCAGATTATTGTTTAGTACGTCAAATCCCATCTAATCCACCTACTTTTGTTTAAATAAAAAAAACAATTTTTTTTTTTTTTTTGTTAATTTAATTTAAATTTGTAATTTTAAAAAGATATGATGAAATTATCTATAGTTTTCAGCATTTAGCTGCAGAATAAACTTTTTTAATTATCTCAATTCAATAACTAGAAAAAAATGTTTAAATCTCAAAAATGTAACTTAATATATTTTGAATGTTTAAAAAATTTTGCTAAAAAGTCCAATATTTTCTGACATTTTCATAAAGACTGGACCTTAAAAAAAACGTTTAAGTGTAATTTTGGAAATTTTCAACTGTAGCCTATGTCCAGCAGTGGTCGAAAATGCCAAGCATTTTTTAAGAAACGTTAAAATTTTTGAGCTTGTAAAAAATGTTAATTGTTTAGTCTGATACTTTTGTGAATAAGATTAGATGGTATTTTTTTAAAGGTTTTGCAAAAAATTGTGAAAGCCCACTAATAAAATTGGCTACACGAGCAATTTTCGGAGAAAAACAATATTATCAATAACAAAAAATTGTATATTTGAAAGTATATAGTAAAATTATTTCTGCTTTTCTGATCTTTACATTTATCAATTCTTTATTAACCACTTTATAACATGTGCAAAAATTATTTTTATACCTATAAGTATTTCGAAAATATTCAGGCTCAAATTTATGAAATATGTTCCTGTAAACATTATTTGAATTTTTTTTTTCCTTTTTTTTATTTTAAGAAGTCTGCTAGAAATTTTAAAATAGTAAATAATTTTAAAAAAGACACAATTTCCTTTAAAACGATATTTAAAGTATTTATTTTATATTTGAAATATATGTTATTTTATATATTTATATTGTGTAAAGAACCTTTATCGACTAGTCTCTTATATAAAATTTTTGTGTTTTTTTTTTTTTTTTTTTTTTTTTGACTTGCATAGACACGTACATTTTTCATTTCTTTTTTTTCTGTTTATATTCTCTGGATTTTAAGGCTAAAGTAGACAACTAACAGAGTACGAAATTATTTGTTGTATCAAAACAAAATTAAAGTAACTTTTTACAGCTTGTCAGTTGTAAAGGCAACCCATAAAAATAAAGGACATGTTGGTTATATTTTTTTCGCATTTGTTTTTTTTTTTTTTTTTTTGGTCTGTCTTTATGTCTTACTTCCAATATATTTAAAACAAAAGCTATTATGGGAACAAAGAGACCCAGTTGGAAATGATAGCTAAAAGATTATACATGAAATATGACTGAAAATAAATATTTAGAAATAATGAATTAAAATTAAATTTAAAATTATATTTAGAATATAATTTTTTTTTTCTTAGTGGGAGTATGTAATTAGATAACAGCTTAACGAATTGTAATGCATATATCAGCACTGCTGACAAACTGCTGATTTTGTTTCTAAAGGTGAGAAACAGGGAAAGACTGCAGTTTTTTTATATTTATTTCTTTATATAATGAAAAATGTATACCTTTACTTCTTTAAACGAAAAAATTATATTGTGTTCACTTTAAATAATTTCCTTTAGGATTTTCTCTTATCATGCTTTTAAGGAAGTATGGTGGGTGATGTTATTTATATCTTTACGATATTTCAAGTAAAATGAATAAGTCACATTCAGCAAACATGCATAATCCAATTTTATTTTGTTACAAATTTCTTTTAAAATGGCAACATAAAAATAAAATACTTTTTATTATAATAAAATAAAACAGAGAGCAGAATAAAACAACAACAATAATAATAAACAGTGCAACCAAAAACATGCTCTAAAAAAATGTTTTATGCGCATAAAAAAATTATTTTAAAATTAGAATATATGCCCTTAAAAATAAAAATATGCTTTAAAATATAATTCTTTCTATCTAAATTTAAGTTTTGAATTTTATTAGCTACTAAAAACATTCAAGGCTAATACATTGTATCAGAAAATTATAAACTTTCTATCTATAAAAGATGAAAATTAATAGAGAATCGGTTTTTGAAAAATGTTTGTGACAGTAGAAATAAAAATTCACTGAAGGCAAATTATGCAAAAATTCTATTGGGTGTAAAATATGCAAAAGTTTTTTCTTAAGCGTCAATTATGCAAAATAATGTTCTTTATTGTAATATGTGCAAAATTATGCTCTTAAGTTTAAAGTATGCAAAAAATATGTCATTTAAGTTGCTAAAATATGCTCTAAAATAAGGGTTTTATATAATAATATGACAAAATATACTGATAAGCTCGAAATATGTAACAATATGCTGTTATGATCAAAATATAAAAAAATATGCTATAACAAATCAATGCCAAAATTCTTAAAATTTTCTGAAACGGAAGAACCGAACCGAAGAAAAACTATGATTTTACACATTCTTGGTTGCCCTGATAATAAAACATACAAACGTACAAATAGAAAAAAATTAAAACGAACTGACAAAATTTATTATGAAAATATTTTCCAAAGAAACAGAGTTACTAGGAAAAAAAAAGGATGCCTATAAAAAATTGCAATATTGAACATTGAAAATAATAAAAAAAAAGTTTTTTTTTAAGTAGAAAGTCATACTCATATTAATATGAAAACTTAAATGTGATTTTAAGAGGAAATTTAATGTGAAATAAAATTTTATTAATCAAAGAATTTTTATATTTTTTTTTATATGAAATGTTTTCTTTGTAAATTTGATAAACGTCAAAAGACCTACTAAGTTCTTTCATAATTTCAGTGGCTGTAATTATGGAGAAATGTATATATTTTTGCAAAGGAAAATTCATTAGTTTTATTATATTATATAAAATTATTTTCTTTTATTGATCAGTTAAAAGTTATTCATATATTGTTTTTTAAGAAAACAGTAAAATAATAATTTTATATTAATTATATTTTTATAAAAAGAAAGAATTTATAAGAAAATATGCTGCACAGTTTTGTTAAATTCTTATTATTTTTTTTTTTCTTTGGCCAAATTTATCCTTAAAAGTTTTAAAATTTATTTATTTTATTGTTTACGGGAAATCATTTATAACAAGCTATATACTAGGATTTTAATTTTGTGTTTTACGGGATATAGTTTATGGCCAGTTATATTCTGGCTTTAACAATTTTTATGTTACTAAGTTCTTTAGAGTTTTGCATACATTTTTTTTTTTTTTGAAATATAACAACATTTTAGATTAAAACTTCAATAAGATTAAATATTTAATACATTTATTCGTTTTTAACTATTTCAAAATTATGAAAAAATAGTATATTAAATTGGAACAAATTTTAGGTTTACCGGACGTAGTTTATGACCAGCTATATTCCTGTTTTGAAAATTTTATTGTCTTATTGATTTCTTAAGAGTTTTACATATATCCTTTTTTGCTCTATATATATATATATAAATTTTAGTTTAAAACTTTCATGTCTAAGAAGCTTGTTAAAAATTGTGTTCAAATTAAATACACACATCTTCTAAAGTTGAAAAAATATTAATAAAGAATAATTTGATGGCTCAAGGGACATAATTTATGCCCAGCTATATTTCGGTGTTAATTCTTCTCTAAAATTATTCATTCTTTAGAAGTTTAACTTTTTTGAAGTTTCGTCCTTTTTTGAAATAAGTAAAAATTTTAGCTTAAAATTTCCATATATATATAGAAAAATGAAAATCTTTGTTAAGATTAAAATAGAAAAAAGATGAACTTTTACAACTGGTATAAAATAAATGAGAAACCGTATTATACATTTTTTTTTAATATTAAAAGTTAAATAATTTTATGGCTTACAGGACATAATTTATGCCCAGCTATATTTCGGCTTTAATCCTTTTTAAAATTATTAATTGTTTATATTTTGCTCAAATATCCTTTTATGGAATATGTAAACATTTTAGCTTAAACTTAAAAAAATTAAGTGAGAAAAATTTGTGGTTATAAGCTTTCTTTTTAAAATTTTAGAAAAATTCAAAAATAAAATTTTTAATTGTTAAAATTTAAATCATTCTAAGGCTTAAAAGTTGTAATTTAATCCCAGCTATATTTCGGCTTTAACACTTTTATAAAATATTTAATTCCTTAGAAGTTTCGCATATATCCTTTAATGGAATATCTTAAAATTTTTGCTTAAAGTTAAAAAACTTAGGTGATAAAAATAAGTGTTTCAAGCTTTTTGACTTATTTTTTTTTGATTTTTTAAAAAATTATAGAAAATTCAAAAATAAAATTTTTAATGGTTAAAATTTGAATAATTTTATGTCTTATAGGAAGCTATTTATGCCCAGCTATATTTCGATTTTTTTATTTATATTCGTGATGAATTTTCACTTTTATCCTTTTTGGGGAAATGTTGAAATTTTATGCAAAAATTTTATTTTAGTTATATGATATGTATGTATTAAAAATGGTTCAATGTGAAACCTTATGGTAAACTAATATTGTTAATTGAGTATTTAAACCATTATTATTCATTTTTTATTATAAATCATGAAATTTTATCTCATTTCATTTGATCCTTAAATCATCATTAGAACTTGTTAAAAAATTATACTTCAAAAATGTAATCCTTAGAGTGTCGAAACTTTATATATCACTTAACTAACACAAATTGTGGAAAAGTAGAACTATTGCTAATAAATACATTAAAATTATTTATTTTTTCTTAAAATATGCATTTAATAGCATCAAAAAAGAAAAACTAACAAAATATTAAAATTACCTTTTGCACTTGTAATATTTTAAATGTAGTTGTGCATACATATTTACCATTTTACATACATACGCATTCACATTGACATTGAGAACAAAAAAAAAAAAAAAAATCTTAAAGCTATAAACTTAAATATTTATTGCCTTAATTTGCCAAGGAGTTTGGTGTTTGTTCTTGGTTTTCTGTTGTGTATTTTTGATATTAAAAACACATATTAAAGTACACACACACAGACATTAGCAAAAATATATTATATAAAAAACATGGAATAAGATACAAGAAGAAAAACGATGCCTTTTGTTTAAATAAGTTATAGCTTTTGCTAAAAATAGAAGTATTGTTCATGTATATTTTTCCTTTTATTTTCAACTAGTACACAAAGACAAAGATGAGTTTTGAGTTCAAACAATACAGCGACAAAAGTAAGCAGCATGAATTTCAAAGAGATTTTGTTAATTAATAAAAAAAAAAACGAAATGATTTTAATTTTTTTCATTTTGAAAGCATTCCAAATTAGCAAATTATATGTACTGCTCTTATTACTTCTAACAACTTTCCTAAATTCCCAGAAATCTTACATTTAGTAGAACATTTAATAGAACATAATCTGTTTTAGACATATTATTTTCTACGACACTGTTTAAATAAACACAAATATAACTTCTACACACTTGTACAAAACAGAATCTACAATTAGATACGAGGAAAGCAACAGCAAAAACAAAAAAAAAAAATATATATATATATATATATATATATATATATATATATATAGATATATATATAACCTACAACCTACAACAAATACACATGTCACATCTTCCCTTACTCTGTAACTCTCTTCCAATTGTCGATACAATGACACACCTCTAATAGATTGTCACAAACAAACCCATACACATGTAAAGCAACAAAATCTTCTATATGAGTGCAAAGAAATGTTAGCATATTCTTAGGTGTTCTAAAACTTAAAAAAAGACTAGAGACGGAAGGAAGGAAACAAGAAAAACAACACAACAACATTGCTATATTTCATTTTGAAAATTGTTTTGGATTTTTGTTTCAAAAACGAAATAAATATTTGCTTTTCCAAGTAAATGTACATATTACGATAGGTATGTATAATGATACTTGGCCTTATTTACATTAAAGTTCATTGAATTATATCAACACAAAAAATGTTACAAATATACCCTCTAAAATTAAAGATTGATATGTTATAAACTAATCCCAAAATATATCGGTTCAATTATTTCATTCACATTAGCTCAATTATTCTTAAAATACCTCCAATAATATGATTTTTGATAAACTGTGTACACAATTTTTAACTCTTTGTCAAAAAAAAAAAAAAAAAAAAAAAAAAAAATAGGCACATGTCTACTAATATATGTCTACTAATATATAATCAGCAAAAAGTTTTTTTTAAAATTACTTTTCATTCTCGTGAAATAAAGATTCTAGCTTAATTTTCTACGAATTTTTTTTGATACTATTTTATCAAAGTTTGAATATTTCAGACAATTTTCATCTTAATTTAGATTTTAGAGCATCATTGGGATGGTCTTATTTAGCACTGTTGATATATGTACTCATTTAACCTTTTAAGTTAATTTTAATGGTAAATCAATGGTTGTTTATGAAAATAAGCATAAACTTGTCAAAAAAAAAATATATATAAATTCGTGTAAAATAGCGATTAAACTTCAAAGACTTTCTTTTATAAGATTATGAACGCGGTTTTAAAAAAAGTGTCACATTTTTCATAAATTCATTGATATTTAAGTATAATAAATACTTCCATTCAACTAATATAAAAAGTAATGTATAAAATTTATCATATTGCTTTTAAAGGATTAATTATTCGCAATTTTCAATAGTGTCAGAATATACCTTTCCTTGTTTAAATAATAAAAACAAGACAAAAAATGTTAACAAAATCTTGATATTTGTAAGAATTATTTAGATACATAAGTTATTTTCTTATAATGAAGATTTTTATAATGCTATCGAAAGAAAGACATATTTTTACATGTGTTTTAAATTGAGATTCAGAGCTAATATTTTGGTAATCATATAAGAACATAGTAATCTTCATTTCTAGAAGGGAACATTTTTTTAACTACTAAATGAAAGGAAGATTTAGTGGTTAAAATCTATTATTTTCAAATAAATTTGCGAATTATATTGGACACAATATAATAATACAACAATAATAACATTTCTGAAAAATTATCTCTAAAATAGAGAGAAAATTTCCTAAAGCAAAATTTCTCTCTAAAATAGGGAAAATTTTCTAAAGCTAAATTTGTCTCTAAAAGAAGCAAAATTTTCTAAAGCAAAATTTGTCTCTTAAAGAGAGCAAATTTGTCTCTAAAAGAGAGATAATTTTCTAAAGCAAAATTTGTCTAAAGGAGAGAAAATTTTCTAAAACTAAATTTGTCTCTAAAAGAGAGAAAATTTTGTAAAGCAAAATTTGTCTCTAAAAGGGAGAAAATTTTCAATATCAAAATTTTTCTGCAAAAGAGAGAAAATTTTCTAACGTAAAATTTGTCTTTAGAAGCGAAAAATTTTCTAAAACAAAATTTTTCTCTAAAAGGGAGAAAATTTTCTAAAGCAAAATTTGTCTCCAAAGTAGAGAAAATTTTCTAAAGCAAAATTTATCTCTAAAAGAGAGATAATTGTACAAACAAAATTTGTCTCTAAAAGAGAAATAAATTTTCTGAAGCAAAATTTATTTCTAAAAGAGAGAAAATTTTCTAAAGAAAAATTTGTCTTTAAAAGGGAGAAAATTTACTAAAGCAAAATTTGTCTCTAAAAGAGAGAAAATTTTCTAAAGCAAAATTTGTCTAAAGGAGAGAAAATTTTCTAAAGCTAAATTTCTCTAAAGCTAAATTTCTCTAGAGAAAATTTTTTTAAAGAAAGAAAATTATTCATAGTAATTTGTCTCTAAAGTAGAAAAAATTTTCTAGAGTAAAATTTACCCTAAAAGAGAGAAAATTTTCTAAGGGAATTTGTCCCTAAAATAAGGAAAATTTTCTAAAGAAAATTATCTTTGAAACAGAAAAAAATTGTCTAAAGGAAATTTTTCTGAAGAAATTTTCTAAAGGTAAATAGAAAGGAATTTTCTAAAGGAATTTGTCTCTAAAGTAGAGAAAATTTTTCAAGGAAATTTGTCTCTAAAGTAGAGAAAATTTTTTAAAGAAATTTGTTTCCAAACTAGATTAAATTTTCCAAAGAAATTTTTCTCTAAAATAGAGAAAATTTTTTAAAGATATTGTCTCTAAAATAGAGAAAATTTTCTAAAGAAATTGTCTCTGAATTTTTTCTGAAAAAATTACCATTGAAATAAAAAAATTAAAAGAAAAATTACTTTTAAAATAGAAAGAAATTTTCAAAATAATTTTTTTTAAAGCTGAGAAAATATTCTAAAAAAATAGAGAAAATTTTCAAACATTGCTATTCTTTAGATTTTTTCCTTCTGCTTTTGCATTGCAACTTGCCTTAAATATTTATTTATTATATTTTTAGTCAGCTTTGTTCCTTTGCATTAATTAGTCTTGTTTTCTATTATTTATAAGTCTGTAACTTTCTACTTATTAAATTAATCTTAATGATTTTGAAAGAAAAATACAAAAAAAAAGAACAGGATAATGGTTGTTCTAATGCTTTATTATCATTCTAAACCTTGACTTAATTTATGACACAACATGTCTGTAGTAAACTTTATTCTTTATAGTCTGTCAATTTACTTTAGTAGGCCTCCGCACAGTCATCGTGTGTGTGATGAAATGGACTAAAAAGAAATTTTATATTTTTTATTTCAGCATGGGCACTTAATTTGTGGTGTGATTTGAAGAAACACAGTAATGAATAGAAAATATAAATATAAAACATAATTTAAGCAGGTTTCTTCTATTCATTTTAATTTGACTTATGTGAGTTTTTACAACTGAGAAATAAAGGACAAACAGATCATAAAATTAATGCAAAGAAGAAAATAAAAGATATACTAAAGTGAGAGCACAACATGTCAGTCAATCTAGAGGTGAATAATATTAATAGCAATATAAAGAATTTCTTGTGAAAAGAAATTCATGCTATAGTTTGGAATGATATTTACTTAGTCAATACGTACATAAATATTTAATTAATTTCCTGTACATAAATATTGGAGAAAATATTTCAACTGTATTTTTATTAAAAAAAAAAATGCTAAAAAGAAAAATGTTTCCGTTCCTTATTGTAGCTGGTCAAGCAATTAGTTTAACTCATTTATAATTAATCTTAGGCAAAGACATAAATTAATTTCTTATACTCCTTATAGACCTCATAAACTAAAACGTAAATAAACAAGAATTTTTATGTATTTTTATATAAACTGTATATTTTAGTTTAACTAATCTTTTCCTCACTCCTTCTCTATGTATCTAAATAGTAGATGGTTTAAAGTAGAAGGTAAATTATAGAAATAAAATATTACTTAGAACCCAGTACATATATTTACACTAAGGATAGAGCCAACATTTAGACAAGGGGGTTGTCATTACTGTTGCTACTATAATTATTAAATATTGTGTAACTACAAAATAAATTAAAGAAAATCATTAAGATTTATATGCGTTTTATTTCCTAAGAACATTTTTCACTAACTAAAAAAAATATATGCCTTCTCATGGAACAAATTACAAAATGTAGTCATTGTTTAATAATTAATGATAGTAAATATTGAGAGCTATAATTATCTACAAAAACATATGAAGATTTATGGGTTTTTGTTAGCTTAAATAAATCCATTAAGAAAAACAGAAATTGTAAACAATATAATTTCTAAAAACTCATTATTAATTGGAAATATTAGGAAATTTACTGTAGGCTATAGTCAAGTATGTGATCCAGTCTATAGCCTAGTATATTAACTAGTAGAAGTATAATATATAGCGTAATCTGTGGACTAGCTTTAGTCCAGTCTATAGTCTAAAGACTAGATAATAGACTATACTATAAAATAAAGTCTGTAGTTTATTCTATAGTCTAGTCTATAGTCTAGTCTATTTTCTAGTCTATTTTCTAGTCTATAGTCTATTCTATAGTCTAGTATATGGACTATTCTGTATTCTATTTTACAGTCTGTTCTATTGTCTATTCTACAGTCTATAGTCTATTATATAAACTTGCTTATAGTCTGTTATGTAGTCTATTGTCTAGTATATAGTCTAGTCTATAATTTGGTATATTCTGTAATCTATAATCTAGTTTACAGACTAGTCTATAGCATATTCCATAGTCTAATCTATTCTGTATTCAGCTTGAGGAATTTTACCGCGCAACTTAGCAAAATGCCTCCAAAAATATCTTTCGTAATAATAACTTCCATGTTTATTAACTCAAATTTTGTTTGTTAAATATTTCAAACTTCTTATATTATTTTCTTCTCATTCTTATTTATTCAAACTCTTGAATATTCAGCAGAAGATATAATATGATTTTAATTTTTATGAAAATAAATTAAAATAAACAAAAAGCTTTTTAATGTTCTTAACTTAAAGCAAATAAAACTAAACTACTTCTGGGTATTTTGAAAACAAAACCAAAATTTAAAACTAAAGCAAAACTAACAACAATTACACTAAGTATTACTAGCAACAAACGAGTTGAAAATTGCGAAAAATACCATATTTTTTATAAATATATTTTGATTCTTTTTTAGTTTTGTTGTTGCTGCTTCAGTTATTGTTTTGTTGACGTCAAAGCCTCTTAGTTGTACTTAGCAAACAAGCACGTTCATGTTAGTAACTTGTTTTTATTTTTGTTGCCATTGTTGTCGTTTTATATATTTCTTTATAAAAAAATTGAAAACAAAAAAAGAAATTATAGTATATAATACTGTGGTTTTTTTAATTTCCCTGGGCTTTTGCAATGACACGCACTTATTCCCTTAAGAACACTAACCGCATATAGAATATTAACACAAACACATTAACACTGGATGTGGTAGTAAGAGAGGGAGGGATACAGTGGTACATGTATGCACATACATATAGTCATAAAGATACACAAGAACAAACAAAACCTACAAGTTATGTGTAAATGAACAAACTAGAACTAATACAAATATACACAAAAATATTAGAAATATGATAGACATGGGCAAAAGCTTAGGCATAACCCAGTAAAAAATTTCCATAAAGGTTAAATATATATACATTTTGTTTTTCTGTTTTTTTTTTACAAAATTGTTAGATGGGTAATTAAAAATTCTTTATTGTTAGTTTTTTCTGTGCACTTCATTATAAAAATGAGGACTACAATAAGAACAAAGCAAAACCACAAAATAGAGAGAGATGGAGGAGAAAAAATTCATCTGAATTACACTAAAATTAACACAATTGAATTATTTGTAGCATACCTTAAGGCAACATGACTGCATTTTAATCTTAATTTAAACGCTTCACTTGTAGCATTTTTTGGCTTATTTTTAGTTTTATTTATTATTCGTGTGCAAAGAGTGAATTTTGTACAAATGCCTAACACTTGAATTAACGACCAAAAAATTTGTTGCATTAAAAAAAATGTAAAGCTGTTTTTATTACAATATAAGCCTAGTTTTAGGCACAATTTTACAGGTATTAAACATAAAATTTTCAATTATTGTCGGAATTCTTTTTTCTTATAGAAACAACTTTTGAAAATAATAATATTATATAGATATACTATACTAGATTTTATATTGTACTATATAATAGACTATAGACTGGAATTAGAAGTAAACTATAGACTAGGCATTTAACTATAAATATCACTTATAAATCTTTATACACATTTGGTTTTTTTGTCACTTTCATATTTCTATTACTTTTTTTTACATTGAACAAAAAAAAAAATAATAATAAATTAAAAAATAAAAATACAGATCATATAGCAAACTGTGGACAAAATATTCAAGATTTTAATTATATGATATTAAATTAATTACACTCTACTACAAAATTTAACATTTTGTTTTTAATCTTAAAACGACCTAATATACGCCGAAGATATACTTGAGCACATTACATAATAATTTCCAAGAATTTCGAAATATCCTCTAACCGTTTTGAGGGTAGTTCCTGCATTAAAAACCTCGTAACTCCCTAAATTTTAAGTCAGTTGAAGATCTTTAGACTGGTTTAGAAAGCAGCAGAACGAAGTGTTTTAACTCCAATATATATTTGAAATTTTTTATATAAATTTCAACTAATTAATATCTTAAACAAAAATTTTTAAATCTAATTAACTTTTTTTTTTTAAAAAATTCAAAACTATTTGTGCAGTTTTTAAGAATTTTTCTTTAAGACTAAACATATTTGCATAAAATGATTTAACTGTTATTTTGTTTAAAGTAAAATAATATATCCCAATTTCAAATCGCTTAAATCACCAAAAAGTTGATAAACATATTCGAAAGATTAACAATAAATTATACATATATTTTAATAATTAGTATTCTATGTTACATTTTATTTGGTGCATATAAAATAGACTATAGACTAAAATATATACCATTATATGGACTACAATATGTACTATACTATAGAGAACACTATAGTCTATACTATATATATATGGTCTATTGTATACTAGAGTATACAATAGACCATACAATATAATGTACTATTGAGTATAGTATAATGCATACTGTAGACTATACTACAGAGTATACTGTAGAATATACTATACTATAGATTATACTATAGACTATACTATAGTGAATACTATAAACTATAACATTGACTCTTCTGTAGACTATACTGTGAATTGGACTATAGATTAGACCATAGATTTGACTACAGATAAGACTCTAGACAGAACCATAGATTAGATCATAGACTACACCATATATTATACTAGACTATGTATTATTGACTTTAATATGAATTATGCCATAGAATGTATAATAAATTGTACTAAATACTAAACTGTAGACTAATCCATAGACTATAGTTTTAGACCCTAGAGTATACTATGGACTATCGGAATGGTGATTCTATTTGATTGTTCGTACAAATTTTGAGCTACTACGTTAATACTATGGACTAGAATATAGACTAAATTATGGATTAAACTATAAACTATGCGATAGACTATAATACTAATAGACGATACTATGGACTGTACAATAGGCTATGCTATATACTATGCTATGGACTGCGCTATAGATTATACTATAGACTATACTATGGAATTTACTATAGGCTATACTATAGACTATGCTATACACTATAGTATAGACTATACTACAGACTATACTATAGACTATGCTATAGATTATACTATAGACTATACTATAGACTACGCTATGGACTATACTACAGACTATGCTATAGACTATTCTCTATAGACTATTCTATATACTATACTATAGGCTATGCTATAGACTGTGCTATAGATTATGCTATAGACTATATACTATGAACTATACTATAGACTAGACTTCAGACTTTTGAATAGTCTATATGCTATGCTACCAACTAGTTTATAGCCTTGACTATAAACTTGGCTATATACTGGACTATAAACTAGACCATAGAATGAACCAGATTATAAACTAAACTATAGATTAAGCTATCTATGGTCCACAGGAGATTTATTTCTTAATATATAATACTTATTACAATTCTCAAAGTATATTCGTTGAATTAAGTAGATTTAATTTAAGGCAACAGGTTCTTTGTGTTACGGTGTTCTTTATATATTCCTGCGAATTGTTTTATTTACTTTTTGTTCCTCATTTTTGTTACTCTCAAAGTAATTTCATGTATATTGTCATTATTTTTAATTGCATAAATTAATGTTTTATACACATGCAATATTATTTATTATTTTCTTTGTTCATTCATGTCTTACTTGGTATTTGAGGTTATGAGAGCAATTTCAATTTTTATTTTTTGAAAACTTTTATGTTGTAATAGAACTCAAATTTGAAGTAAAACAAAAGTCAATATTAAAAAAAATATACAATATTCCAAGTAAATTTTAAAAGGCCAATTTTTTTGGTGCATTTTTGATCTTGTTGTTTTTCTTTATTCATTTCACTTGTCTTATATAATTTTTTTAGTCACATTTGCTTAATATTATCTTAGTAATTTTTATTTAATCTAAACAATAAAGAATTAAAAATATGAAAAAATAATAAAACTACAATTCTGGCTATTAAGAATTCCAAGAAATTTATTACATTATTAACTAAAGTTAATTGAAATTGTTTTCAAAAGGTTAGTAGATCCCTAAAGCTCAGAGCTATTTTTTTTTTTTTTTTTTTTTTTTTATTTATTTATTTTTACCTCTATTGAGCTACAATTACATTGGATTCATGTTGGTGTACATGCAATCAAACAAAAAGCAACAAAGCCACAACTAACAAGGTGGCAACAACATATAATGCTTAGAAATAAAATTTACCACACAGATATGTGTGTGCCCCATGAAAATAACTACTTCAAGGAAATCAAATGTAATACATTATATTCAAGAGAAAATGTTACTTTTCTATTAAAGGGTGTGGGCAGAAAGTTACATTTAAATTTTAACTTAAGTACTTGGAAATAATTGAAAAAATATGTTGCAAAATGTTCAAGTATGCCGTACTACTATGCAAGTTCTTTAACAGACTTTGTTGAGATTTTTATTACAGATAATTTTATTACGATTTTTTTTTTAAACTTTAATGTGTGTACTAAGCTCTTAAGTTTATAGTTGTTGTTTTGAAAGTTTGTTTTTATTACAGTGTAATTAATATGATAAAACTTAAACCTGACACATTAATTAATATTATTATTATTTTTTTTCTTGTCCTTTACCAGCAATTTTGCTTTAATATTGTAAATATATAATTATTATTTTGTTGGAATTAATCATTTAATAATAATCATACGCCCAGGTAATCAAAAGTTAATTATATGTTATTAACAGTGTTGCCAGGAAGTGGGAAAAAATAAGCTAAATTGAAGTTTAAAAAAGGTTAGAAAATGTTAAATGCCCCAAAAATAAGGCTAAAAAGAAGCTAGTATTTTTTTATTTATTTAAAAACTTTTATATATTTCCATAAAAATTCGGGGAAGAGGAAGCATTTGCCGTAGGGACACTTATGCCATTTTCGATTCTCATGGTAATGAAGTAATTATTTTTTTACTTATTTTTATTGATTTACTTTTTCTTTATCGCTGATCTTTCATACACCAAATTTTGATATTTTTAATTTACATTTAATCAGCAATAGACGTGATTAACTGTCTTTTCCAATACTGTGTGTATTGTCGTTGATACCTTTCTCTGTTTTTGGGATTTAATAAAGATTTTATTCCATGTAATAAATTTTATGGTGATGAAAGAAAATTGAAAGCAAGTACTTTAATAGATTAATTTAAAGTGTGAAAAAATTAGCATTAGTGTTTAAGATTCCCCCTGGAGGGACTCCTCGTCAAACTGCTGGAGCGTCACAATTAACTTTTACTAACTATAAATTCTTTGCAGTACATAAAGATTCTCTAGTACTCGTATTTACAAAATTAAAATAAAAAATTATTTAGTGATTTTTGCAATGCACTTATTTTGAATCTACATTACTAATTGAATTTTTATTTATATAACATAAAATTCAATTAAAAATATAAACTATTTTGTTTTGCAGTATTAAAATAAAATATAAAACATCAGATGCAAGAAAGCGAATCGAACCTCATTACTGTGCGAATTTATTGTATGGGTTGGGGAAGTTTAAACGTTTTTGTGATTTGAGAAATTCATAAAAAATTAACGTAACAGTGAGATATAGAGGATTAAAAAGGTTTAAATTAAAGTCAACATAACTAAGTCTTTAGCACAAAAGGTAGTATACAGATATCGTTTACGGTTATGAAAACAGAACAATTTAAACATAAAAGTGGAGAATGCTCCCCCTTCTACCCCACATAATTCGTATATGAAGGCTATACAATAAATTCTTTTTGATTTTTCGATTTTATAAGATTTTTTTTTTAGATTATATTCATAAATATAATTGCCTTTAATAACTCATTAAGTAAGTTCATAAAATTAATTAAGTTATATTCGATTTGGAGATTGAAACGCAGCAGGCAAAAATTTTAATTAATTATAAATAATATCGATTTTTTTGTGTGAATTTGTGCACAAAAATATTTAAATGGGTGATTATAGAGAAATAGGAAATTATTTTCTTCTTTGTTGAGGTACTAAAATTTTAGCCTTTTTAAGGCAATTTTCAGAATCAAAAAAGGCTAAAAATGCTGGAAGCTTAAAAGAAAATGAAGCTAAAAGTAAAATAAGCAGGCTAAGATTTAGCCTTAAAAATGCTAAACTGGCTACACTGGTTATTAATTTAATTAATTTAATTACTCTGCTACAATATTATACTATTTATTTTTACTCGAAAAACGTCCTAATGTAGGCTGTAGATTTTCTTTATTTTACGACATCACCCCAGCAAAAACTTTGCTTTCCTGGTAAGCTAGCAGGTATAATTGGAAATAAAAATAAACTACTTACTTTTTGCCTGAATAACTAGTTATTTTTGTTCAAGTTGTCCACAAATTCATGTAGTTATTTTTTGACTCTAGGGGTACTCAAAAATATATACATAAACGAAAACAAAAAATAAAAAAAAAACAAAAAAATTTTGCCGTCAGTGAGACTTGAACTTGGACAGAAACTAACCATTCGTTTTTAATGACTAACGTCTTACTCAGTACACCATCTCGCACATAGCATCCTAAGCGACAAAAACCCTTTTTAGTTCAAAATATGTTTTTAGACATTTTGTTATAAAAAAACTAACAGCTTCAGAATGGGGTTGAACCAACAACCGTCTGGTTGTTAATTCGGCGCTCTAGCCAACTCGTCGACGTGATTGCAGTATTACTGTTCTATTATACTATTGTATATACAGAGTGGGCAAATAATAATGACGCCTCATTACCAAGAAACTACTTTAATAAGTAGTTGTCATTACCGAAAACCAAAAAGTTTTTGCTGGGACATGACAAATTTCGTAAATTTAAAAACCTTTTCTAACTGGTTTAAAGGTAGTTCCACACTAAAGTTTTCGTAACTTCTTAAATTTTAGGTCAATTTTCGATTTTCAAATAGATTTAGAAAGCAGAATAACTAGCTTTGTAACAGTATTAAACTATTTTATATATAGATATTTCAACTAAGTAGTTAATGACTAATTCAAGATTTCTAAATCTATTTTCATTATTTTTTTCAAAATGCCTTTTTTGATATTTTTTCTTTCAGAACTAAACGTATAAAATATTAAATGCTATTTTGTTTAGAATAAAATAAGATATCAATCTTTAAAAGCTCTTGAAAACTCAAAAAGTTATTAAACATTTTCTAAACTTTGTCAATAAATTGTTCATTTATTTTAAAGCAAAATACTTTTTTTAAGTTTTGTTTGATGCATAATTTGTGGGGAAAAAAGTGAAAAAATGTATCTTAAACTAAAGTAATTTTTTTCAGATAACAAGGAATAAGTTTTACAATTTTTATGATTCACAAAAAACAAAAAAGTGATTAAAAAATTTATAATTTAGATTTCAAGTTTTTTTTTTCTTTTTTTTAAGAAATAATGTTAATATTTAGATTGATATAAAATTAAAAAAATTAAGATATCCTACTGAAATTGTTGCAGAATATATTTAAACTTGTTTTATAATTAAGCAATTGTATACCAAAATATTCAAAATACCCAACCGAGAAACACGTATTTCAAAAATAACTTTTTTTTATTGAAATCGTAAAATTTTGGTTACAACATCCGTCCATCAGAAAATAATTTTTGTATGTTTAACCAACATATGGGTGTATTTAACTAATATATTTTTTTTAATCCCAACTTTGCCTTTTGAGAAGTTTTTTAATAAATTTAAAAAATTCTTGAAAATTAAAAAGTTTGATAGCGCTTGTGTCCAGAGACCATCTGTTTTGCTTTACAAGCATTGCCAATAAGATTTCTATTGAAACCATTAAAAAAATTCTATAATCCAGAACAAAAAAAAAAAGAAAAAAATGTTTTAGAAGTGAAAACATATTACCACCTTTTTGGAAAAAACGCCAAGAATGCGAAATCTTTATTTAAGTTACATCTTCAGATTAATATAACTTTTTATCGTCATATATTTATGCAATATTATATATTTAGCATTTTATAAGGAACCTAGTGGTAACTTTGAAAAATTTGGGACCCAAAGTAAGCCCGTTAAATTTAAATTTTAATTTAAATTTTAATTTAATACATTTTTTTGACGAATTAAAAAAAAATACATACCCGAGGTTGCCAACTTTGGAGGTCCACTCACTACCCCTCTATTCCGCTAAGGGTCTGTGTTCCTCCAAATTAAATCCAATACATCACATCTCATGACAAATTTTTTCAGATATCCTTAAGGGACCACATGTTACAGAAATAGTAAAAAAAAGAAGTTTTTAAATCACCGTGCGTGCGTTATGTCATTTTTCAGCGATTTTTCACCGCAGCAGAGTGTTATTTGTTATTAAGTTATTTATTAAATATATTTTTATTAACTTTTTATTTTATTTATGACTCTAAGCTTTTTATAAAAACTTTTAATTTAATTCATGCCCCAAAAATTTTATTTAAAACAAATTTATTAACCCAACTTTTATTTAAAGAAATTTTTATGTATTTTATCTGACCTTTGGTTAAATAATATTTTATATTTTGTTTAGTTTTATTTTTATGACTTATTTCTAATATAACAAATTGTCATTTTTTGTTTTCCAATATATAGTTATAGTTTTGTGTTTGCGGCCATCTCCTAGATACACAAAAAAACAAAATAAAAATTGTTAAACAGCAGGTGACCCCAAATTTGTGGGAATATATATAAATAAATTGAGAAGCTAAAAATACTGCAATATTATATGTATAAAGATCCAAAAAATTCTATTTTATTTTTATTATTGGGGACATTAACCCTAAAGTTAAACATAAAACATGTTAACACGTAAATTACTTAGAGGGTAAAATATGAAAAATAAAAATACACAATTGCATAATAAATAACGTTTTTGATTTCTTTTCTTTTATTTAGCTTAGTCATATTAAAAATTTTAAACATCATTTAAAGGTTGCATTACAGTTTTGCCTATAACTTTTTTTTATATTAAAGCGAACACAAAATATAACACAAAATTTTCATAAGAACTGTTGCTGTAATTAATTTTAAATATATTTCTTGAATACAATATCTTCTAGAGACATGCCAGATTTAACAAACGATTGAATTCTTAAAATCCTGTCTTTTGTTCTCACGCAAATAGCAGTAAAAAATGTACAAAATACAATTTGAATATTTTACCTTTTTTTGTGAATGTTAATTGAGAAAACCCTAAAAAATTTATTACATTTCAGGATAATAAAAAAATTTAACAAAGATCTAAAGAATGAGACGATAATTGGTTTAAAAAAAAAGAAAAATAACGATAATTGGTTTCGGAAAATAAACAATAATGATTTCCAAGCCCTAAGTAGAGAAGCTCCTAAGAGCTATGCCCAACATGTTCGGCCGCTTAATAACACTTTGTGATCATTTCTCCAAAATCAGCTTTAGTCAATCAAATCTAAAAAAAAAAAAATAAATTACAATGCTGAGAAGTACTCTGAGGCCAAGAATGATAAAAGCATTTCAATAATAAAAGAAATATATATTTTCAATATTTTTTTATTAGCCTTGAACACATACATATGTTATTGCTGACTTTTCTCATGTTCCAAGATATAAGTTTTATATACCGAATAATCGAGAAAATGGTCCTGAATAGTATTAAATTAAAAACAATTTGTTTTGCGACAAGTTTATTTAAAATGCGCCAACATATGTGATTCTTTTGCTTCTTTAGTCTGAATAAACTCGAATAATAATCATAACAAAGAGTATCATAAAAATATATTGATGACAGTCTTGACATTTGTCGATAGAGTAGAAGCACTTAGAATTGGTAATATTATTGTAGTCTCACAGGGTTATTTAAACTACCCAGAATTTTTGGCAATTGTAAAGGAATTTAATAACAATTAACTTAGCAAGATTTGTTCATTTTCAATATAATACTTTTTAACAAATTTTTACCAAAAATCTAAAAAAATATCAAAATTCAACAATTTAATTAAAATTATAAAGATCGTTTAAAAAATTTCTAGTATAACTGCTTTGTAACAATTAACAAAAACTGTTATACTTGTCGAAATTTTGCAGTATTTACAATAAAAAAAGAAAGAAAGGCTCAAAAATATAAATAGTATTAAAAAAAAATTTTTTTAATTAAAAAACCTATTTTTTTTTAATTCTTTTACGTATAACAGTTATTAGGCTTAAAAGTATTGAAAATACTACAAAAATCTTAAAAAATTAACAAATTTATAAAATTTCTAATAATCTTAAAGAAATCATTTCAAACATATAGTATAACAGTTTTATAACAGTTTATCAAAACTGTTATACTCACTAAAGATAATAGAAAATGTTTAAAAAAATATTAAAGATATTAATAATATTTATAATACCTTTTTTAATTACCATTTTTTTAAATTATTTTATATATAAAAGTTTATTTAGTTGAAATTGTTAAAATTTCTATAAAAAGTGTAATTAAGAAGGTTCCAGCAGTGCCTAATTGTGATTATTAGTTTTAAATTCATACAGAGATATAACGCGAAAAAATTCCTAAAACTTCTTAAACAATTTTTTCAGAAGTCATAAAAAAAAAAAAAACAAGTAATTAAAACTATTCTAGTTAGCAATTAATATTTTTTTATAAAACGATATATCAGAAAAATCTGTGAAGACATGCTACAAGAATTTGATTTAGTTTTAATCCTAACTTATACCGTTTATCTTTTATAAAAAAAACAAGTTATATTTTATTTGAACGCACACATTATACAGGAAAACAACAAGTAATGAGAGTGCATTGCTTTTAATTTGATTTAAATTTGACTATGAGAATATTGCCTACAGACATACCTAATCTCTATAATTTTTTTCTAATTTTCAAGCAAAAATAGTGCATAAATAAATAAACAAAATTAAAACAAATCTTAAGCTAATTATAATTGTTATTTAATAAAAAATCTAAAAGCATTTAAGGAAAGAAGATTGCAAACAATCTATAATACAAATATAAAATAAATGTAGGAAAAAACATCTTCGAGCGTCCAACGAACCTCACCATCTCCGATTTCAATGAAATTTAGTATACATATACACTACGTCAATACAAAATTTGAAGTTCTTTAAAATATTCAAGATTTTGTCGTTGTTCGAAGTTCACTTTTTTCAGATATTTTTTAAAATACATGAAATTTAAATCCATATATCTTCGGATCTGTTTGTCCGATATAAACAAACTTTAGCTCAAATTGGTGCCTAATAAAATTATTTTTATAAAAGAGCCATTTTTGAAAAGGAAAGGATAATGAAATCAATATTTGGCCTTGTGTCAAAGATATTTAAAAAATATATCTTTCATTTTTATAATATTTATTTAAAATAATCGGTAAAGTGTTGGCAACAACATATAAAAAATTCAGAGCGGGACCATATGGGGATGCTGAGAAAATTAAAATTTATTTAAAAAAAACTCATTTATTTCAATAAAAATTTGATATTTTTTTAAAGTAGTTTTATTTTGTGTATGAAAATATGTGAATAGATTTCGTGTATTATAAATGAGTGTGTCTTAAAAAGTTTGAATCTCCATTGTTATCAAAAAATTCCATATATTTTGCGAAAATTATATCTGAAAAAACAATTGCATTAAAATGAATTTTTTAAAAATTTTAATAATTTTCCAAATATTTTTTTTTTTTTTTTAAGATGACAACACAATTTAAACGCAGTTGAAATTATCCTAATCTGTTAAGTGGTCTCGGAGATTTTACTGATTAAAGTTACATACTTTTATGATTTGTAAAGTTTTTTTGAAAATATTAATAGATAACAAAAAATCGCGAAATTTTACGATTACACGGAAAACCTCAGATATTTTTAACAATCGAAACAATGAACTAGAAATCACCCATTTATTGTAAAAATATTTTTATTTAATCTTTCAGTGCGACCAAATAGAAATATCCTGTTAAATCCGAGGTTTATTTTTCAAAAGTTATTTGTATTTCTACTCCAAGATATAATTATTTTGTAAAATTCTTCAAATTTATAAAACAAAATCGAAAGCAATAAGCTGAAGTCTTAAACGTTATTTTATATACATAAAAATTGTTTCCTTAAAAAAAATATTAGAAATTTTCAAATTATTACGGAAATAAAGAATTTTTTTACTAAATGCCAATTTCCTCAGCATCCCCTCATGGTCCTACTCCAATTTTTTTATATCTTGTTGCCAACAATTTAAGGATTTTTTTAGACATCCTTGATGTAAGGAATAATATTAATTTCATTATCCATTTGTTTACAAAAATGGCGTTTTTACAAAAATACTTAGAAACTAGATTTATTAGGCATTAGTTTGAGCCAAAGTTTGTTAAAATCTGACAAATAGGTCCGATGATGTATTGATTTAATTTGCATGTATTCAAAAAAAAAAAAAAAAAGAAAAGAAAAAAAGTCAGATAAAAGCGATAAAATCTGAACTACAATGAATTTGAACATTTTGAAGAATTAAAAATTTTGTATTGACATAATGGGCGTAGAATACAACTAGAAGTTTATGTGAACTAAATTTTCCAAAAAAAAAAAATATATAATTTTTTTCAAAACCCAAAAACAAAATATATGTGACTAAAAGAATTTTTTGTTGCATGAATTAGATTTTCGGCAATTGAATTAGGTTTTTTTTTTCTCTCGCATAAATATCTACTTATTAATCTATGGTAGTGGATGAAGTCAAAGATTGTGTTTTTTATTCGAATATTTTTATTTTCTTCCTGTATCAGTCAATCCACCAAACTTTTTATTCTTTATAAATATTTAAATATCAAAAAAAAAAAAAAAAAAAAAACAAGTATAATTTTTAATTTACTTAATTTCCACTCATTTCATACTAAAGTTTCCTAAATTACAAAATTTATTTTGATTTTACTCAATAAACATCAATTCAAACCTAAAAAAATTTTTGAAAAATTTCTTTTAATAAATAAAATATTTCTGAAAATGTATTCAAAGCTACAAAATATATGTAATGAAATAAATAAGAAAATTTAAAAAAATCCCACAATAAAATTATAATGTTATAATTTTATAAAATTTTCAGTTTTTGCATTTAAAAACGTTTTCAATTTTTTTCCTTTTTCAATAACAAATTTTAAAACTTAGATATCACTGGGCCACAAGCTAGATTTTTTTTTGGCAAAAAGTTCAATTCAATTAGAGGGAAAATATTCGTACAGATGTATAATACAGTGACTTTGGGTTCTTTGCCCAACAAATTTTATTTTACGGGTTACCGTTTCTTAATAGTAAGAGGTCAGATTCAAAATATCATATTTCTGCTAATTTTTTTTTTTTTTTTTTGTTAAAAATAATATATATAATTCACATTTACTAAAAAAAGTGTTCGGAAATGGTCTGAAATAAAAGAGGTGAAAATAAATACTTAAATAAAATAAATCAAAATGGGAATTTTCAAAGCCTAGATCCAAGCAGCTCCAAGGTATATTTTCGTACTAATAATAGTGGTGGATTCCCTGGGTTGTTTTCTATTCATTTATATGGTAGAACATTGTGCAAACTAATTCATATTCAGTGAACACACATCTCCCAAATGCGATTAATTAAAATTTTGCCATGTTATAAAATAAATTTTTTACCGCCACATTTGATACGCCATTTTGAATCTCTTACTTTTTATTGCAGAATCATGATCAGCGCTCCTAAAAACCCTATATTTGATATATATTTTTAATGTACACCAAGTATTTTAATTACGACTAAAATGAAGGGATCGTGGACCACTTGGTTCGCCATATTACCTTCGCCTTTCGAAATTCGGAAAATTAAAAAAACAAATTCGTGTTCAGGGACCACAAGTTTATCAAATGTTAAATTTCATCAAATAACAAAATAAAATTTTCGGCAGCCACCTAAGATCCGATATTTTGAATTTATAACTTTTTATTACAGAAATATGACATATATTTCTTACGTTCAGCAAGTATTCTAAAAATTCATAGATCGTGGCAAACTTTGGTCCGCCATATAACTCCCGACTTTTCGAATTCATAAAATGAAGAAACATATTCGTATTTAAGGACCACAAATTTGTCGAATGTGATTATTTGAAATTTCTTCAAATAATAAAAAAATATTTTGACCGCCATACTGGAGCCGCCACTTTGAATTTTTTTATTAAAGAATCATAGTCACCGTCCCCAAAAACCATGTGATATTTATTTTTTACATAAACCAAATATTTTAATTACGAGCAAAGTCCAGGGATCGTGGCCCAGTGTGAACATGTTTGTTCAAAGTTGTTTAAAGAAAATATTTATACGCATTTGTGTTGTAATAAAATGGATGAAAACAGCTATTATGGTAAATGAAAAATGATGAATAATATACCAAAAATAAAGAATGTAAAATTTCCTTTTCAGTTAATGTAAAAAATATATCAATCATCATTTATGTGCATGCAAAATTTCAGTTTTAAAAATAGTTTAGAAAAAATGTTTTTCATGTTTAACTCAAGTATATTTTAGAATTTTTAAAAAATGTTTTGAAAATTGAGAAACATTTGTTTGTTAAAAAAAAAACATCCAGCTTAGTTTTAAATAATGAAAGCACTTAAAAAATTTGTTATATTAGAACCTTTTTGCTGGCAAAAGGCACAGTTTTAAATTTAAAAATAAAGGAAATTCAATCCTAATCTCACAGCTTGTACTTCCAATTTTTAATTGTTTTCAAATGAATAAATATTCATTTTCAAAGGTTTTTTTTCTTATTGGGTATAGTTTAAAATTTCATAACATAAAAATTTCATATCCACGCTCTTCCTCCTTATCTCTCTCTTTTTCTGTTTAACATTATTGTATTGTATTTTATGTTTTTATATATTTTTAAGCCAGACATTATGCTTCAATTATTTCCATTAAATTATATTTTCATTTATAAATTGTATTTGTATTACTCTTGTTTATGCTAATATTTATTAAATAATAACAGACCACAATAATGAAAAAATTAATGCAAACAAATTTGAATAATGTATACTTGTTTTTTTTCTATTATTCATATTTATTTCTTTTAGTTGTATAAAATAAATTTAAATATTTTAACAAATTTTGAACACAAAAGCGACGCTAAATATATGTACGTATACAATTGTATATTTTAAACTAAAACCTTTTTTAGTTAAAAAAAATTTTTTGATTTCCTTTATTATGCTAATTTTACAACGAAGTGTTTTGAGGGTAAACAAGAAACACTTAGAAGTTTTTCTTTTTGAGGGGAAATTGAAATAGAAGTTGTGGAATTTTTTTCATACATTTTATATGTTTCTGAAATTTTTATATTTTTTAATTTTTTATTTTTATAATTTTGTAATTTTGGTACTTTTTCGAATTTTTTTAAGCAAATTTTTATAATTTTTTCAACATAAAAATAATAATTTCATCATTTTGGCGCTTTTCAAAAAATCGGTGTTAACTTCGAAATTTCGAACATAGTTTAACATCTTGAAAAATTAAATTTATTGCTAGTTTTTGATCTGAAAATAAAAATAAATTATTTTGGAAACTTTTTAAAAATTCGAACTTAATTTCGAAAATTCGAACATCATTTAAAACGTTAAAAATTACATTACTGAGCATCAATTTACCAAATGTAGCAAGATTTTAATGATTTTAATCTTTTTTTACAAAATTAATTTATTCGAATTTTTAAAACTTTAAATAAATAAAACTTCTAAATTAAAAAAAAAATAATAATAAATAAAATTTTATTATTCTTTGGCTAGAAAGCACAAATTATGACAATTTAAAATATTGTCGAAAATTCTAACCAAATTTCAAACATTGGAAATAATTTAAAATAGTGCAAATTTCATAGCCAAACCTTATTTTACTAAGACTTTTGTCGATTTTCAGATATTTAAAATTTTTTCACATAGAAATTTTAAATACATATTGTTTTCTTTTTCCTTTTTTGAATTCAACAATTTTGATTAATTTTAACATAAAATTTTGAACCCATAGCATTTTGGCATATTTCGTAAATTTTGAATTCGGTTTGGAAAAATCGAACTTTATTACAAGCACGATTTAAATGTTTGAATAATGTTTCTTTGTTTAATTTGCATAATTTTTCTTAATTTTGTCATTATCGAACATAGAAATTTTAATATGTGAAACATATTAAGGTTTTTTAATTTTTTTAGATAAACAAATTTTATATATATTTTTTTAAAATAAAAACTAACATTATTTCGTCATTTTTTAAAAATTCGAACTTAATCCGAACATTGTTTAAAACATTGAAAGTAGCATTAATGAGCATAAATTTACTAAATATAATAAGATTTTTTTTTTTTTTTTTTTGTAAAAAGTTAACAATTTTGATTAATTTTAACATCAAATTTTGAATTCATGTCATTTTGATATGTTTTCTAATTTTCGAAGTGAGTTCGAAAAAATCGAACTTAATTTTAAACACGGTTTAAAACCCTCTAGAGCTATATGTATAACTAAGTGTTATTTTACAAAATCTTAACAAAATGTCTATGATTTGCCTATAGTTTTATTAAATATGAGATTTTCGAACATAAAAATTTTATATAAAAAAATTTATTAGTAAAAAAAATTTAGGAAAAAAATGTTAAAAAAAAAATTGAATTTAGTAACGAAAATTTTAACATGATTTCAAATATCAAAACTAGGTTTTTATGAAAAATATAAATTTTGTGTTTTTTTTTTATAAAAAAAATATTTTTTTAGTAATAAACAAAAATTTTCTATTTTTGAAGATTCAGAAATTTAAATTTAATTTAATTTAATTCGAATTTAATTTCGAACGATTTTATGAAAAAACTAAGGGTCTAATTTTGTATTAAATATAAAAAAAAAATAAGGATTCAAAAGTATGAATTAAACTTCGAAAATTTCAGCAACGAGTTTATGAAAAAATCGAAAGTTTTATATTGTTTTAACTAATAAATTTTTGTATTTTTTTAGTTGACAATAATTTACTTATTACAAAAAGTAAATTAGTAATTTTTTTTACTAATAAACAAATACATATATATATAAATAATCCAACTATAAACATTTTAGTAGATTTCCGAAAATCCGAATTTGATTTATAAAATTCACAAACTGTTTTTAATATATAAAACAATTTTCTTTATTACTAACTAAAAAAATTTATTGAAAGCTTTTTTGGAATATTTTCCAATTTTGAACTTTATTTCGAAAAATCGAAATGCCAGAAACTACTTTTTTATTTAAAAAAAATTTAAAATTTGGTATTTTTTATTTATTTATTTTTAATTTTATAGTTTACAAAACATTTTCTAAAATTCTAACTTAATATTTAAAACTCAAGTAACGATAACTACTTTTGTAAACAAAAGATCAAAATTTTATTATTTTTACTTCAAATATAAAATCCTGATAATTTCGCACATTTTCGAAATTTGGACTACCGAATACCATGATTTTTACAAAAATTCTTAAATTTTGATTAATTCTTTAATTAGAATTAATTTCTAAACCTTTATACAGTATTTTGGAAAATTTGAACTAAATTCTGAATATTTGAACTTACTGCTTACTTCTTTGGTAAGCAGTATATTACTATATCTAAGGAAAATTTCGACGATTTTTCTGCATTTTTACTAATTTGGAATTTTCGAGCATAGAAATTTTATATCAATAATAAAAATCGTTAATAAATTATAGTTCTATTGATTACAATATTAAAACCTAAACGTTTTATAATAATTTCGAAAATTCAAAATAAATTTCGAAAATTTGAATTCAATTTTGAAAATTCGATTAATACATAATTACCAATTGTTTTACTAAATCTTGCAACATTTTTAGGATCTTTTTTTTCGTTTTTTTTTTTTTTGATTTTTCTATTGATTACAATATTAAAACCTAAACGTTTTATAATAATTTCGAAAATTCAAAATAAATTTCGAAAATTTGAATTCAATTTTGAAAATTCGATTAATACATAATTACCAATTGTTTTACTAAATCTTGCAACATTTTTAGGATCTTTTTTTTTGTTTTTTTTTTTTTTGATTTTTTTATATTAGAACTCAAAGAAATTTATAAAAAAAAATTGTTAATATTAATATAATTTTCTTGTTCCAAAACTAAAAATTAAAGCACTTCTAACATTTTTAATTTTTTTTCCTAAAATTAAAAATATTGCATTTTAGAATATTTGAAAAAATCTAATTTAATTTCTAATTTCTGGACTCCCTATATTATTAAAACTTTGTTGCTTAGCCAGTGTTTATTTCTATTTTTATTTTATTTGTTTTTTTTTAAGACCTGCATATTTTGTCATGCATAAAGGTTGTGATCTATTGGATTCTTCATATAAAATGTTATGTTACACGATTTTGTTTTATGCTCATCTAACTAAATACCGTAACAGCATTAATTTCTAAAGTAAAACGTAAATAAAGAGAGTTTAAATTTAAATGTAATGGGTTTAAAATGCTCCAAATGTTCATTAAACCATTTTTAGATAATTTATGAGGCTTTTTCACAAAAACTACTTAGATTATACAGTTACATAAGTATTTAAAGAAAATTAGTTTTTAACAGATACTTAAGTACTTTAAAAATTTTGGTTTATGTTCCATTTATTTTATATTTATTTCAGCTTATTCTCAGGAAGTTTTCATTATAATTTTGTTACAAATTATTATAAACAACTAAGCACACCAACTTTTTCTATATTTAGGAAGCATTTTCATTTTAAAAAATGAAGCATAAGAAACCACCTTTCAATACTTAACAAGAAACTTGACACTTAACTAAATACCCAGCCAAATCAAGCAACCAACTCAACTTTGTATTATATACCAGCAGAAGATAGACAGACGACTAACTTCTCTGGAGCTCTAACTTTATACACATCATTACATTTGTATTTGTGTGTCTGTCCATCTGTCTGTCCATTCATCAGTCTGTTATTTTCCTCTGTCTATCCCTGATTTAGTGTTTTATATTATTTCTCTGGTTATCTGTCAGCCTTTCTCTCTGTCTATCAGTTAGTCAGTTGGTTTGTCTGTTAAATTTTTAATAATATAACATTGAGTTTAACTCTAAGAGGAAAAAGTATCTGAAATACTTTTACAATGAAATCAAATAAGTGTTAAATTATATTATTTTATGGCATATTGCTGTAGATTGTTAAATGCATGTAAAGTGTAGTGATTTTTTATTTTACAATTCACTCTTGATTGTTTCGTTTTGTTCGTTTGCAAATTGATATTAATACATTTTATTTTTTAATGACACTTAAATAATGATGTAGATAATAAAGGTACTTCGTTTTGTTTTTTTTTTTTTTTTTTTTTTTGTATTCTCATAGCTTAGAGTTTTAATTGAAATAAAAATAAAAGAAATCACACTTAAACATGATTGAAATTGAGAAATTTAAAGGAAAAAAAAACTTCTATATTGATTTGTGAGATTGCCTAAAGGAAATTTAGTTAAAATTTGAAAATCATTAGATTTCAGAGAAATCAAACAATAACTTGGAAAAAATTATCTCATTTTGTTTTAATGAATTAAGTTTATGAAATTTTTATAAATTGAAAATAGTTAGATTCAAAAACCGATCTTTAATGTTTTTACTTTTTATTTAATATATTCAAAACATAATATTTTCCTCAATCTTCCACTTGTTTCCCACCTTTTTTCTATCATAAGTAACATAAAGTAGAGGAGGGCAATAAAAACTATTAAATCGCAAAAATCAAAGCCAAATTAAAAGCAACAAGAATTTTTTATATCTTCCTGATTGCCGAAACATTATAGCCAAATACACAAAAGAAAAAAAAGAAGAGAAAAGAAAAGCTAACAATTTATTGCTTCAAAACTACATAAATACGACTTTGGATCGTAAAACAAACTAAATGTGTATGCTGCAATAAAAACAATCCTACAAATAACACACAAATATCCTTTCAGCTAAAATAACTCTTGTAATATAATGCAAGTTTTACTTCTGACACTACTACTACTATTACAACCAATGCAACTGCAATAACAGCTGCCTGCCTGCTTGTTTGCAAAGTTATTGTTGATGATAATTTTTAACTAAACGAAATAGATACTTTTCTCAATTTTAGAAAACCAAAAAGAGGAAAAAAATTCAAAAACTTAGATTGAAGAAAATAATAAAATCGGCAAAGAATGAAATAGCAAATATCATTACTTAAATGGTTAGAAAGAAACAACAAATATCTTTTTTGTAACTAAAATCTAGTAAAGATATAATACTTGCAAACACACACAAACACTTATAGTAGCAAAACTACGAAATAAAAGAGTTTTTGACAAAAGTATTGGCAGCATTTTAGGCGCCAAACTGACGAGACATAAAACAGTGGGCGTTGGGAGATATTGGCGGCGTTTAGTTTTGATGAATGCAACATAAGCAAGTGTAATATAAAATATAAAAAATATATATTTATAGCATAATCAACTAAATATATACATTTATTTATGTATTATATAAAATATATAAAATGAATTTCAAATAACTTTACGGAATATATGAAAAAATTTAAAATTTAATGAATAAGAATTAAAAAAAAGAAAATATATTACAAATTCTAGATTATTTTTAGCTATGTTTCTCGTTCAGTTCAATTTCAGTTCTAGTGCAGTATTAGTTCAGTTTTAGGTCAGTCCTAGTTAAGTCCCAGTTTAGTTATAGTTTAGTTCTAGTTTAATTCTAGCTCAGTTCCAGTTCAGTTATAGTTCAGTTCCACTTCAATTTTAGTTAAGATCCAGTTTAATTCTAGTTCAGGTCTAGTTAAGTTCCAGTTTAGTTCTAGTTAAAGTTCAGTTCTGGTTCAGTTCTAATTCAGTTCTTGTCCAGTTCTACCTCATTTCTAGTTCAGTTCCAATTGAATTCGAGTTAAGTTCCAATTTAATTCTAGTTCACTTCTAGTTCAGGTTTATTTAAGTTCTAGTTCAGGTCTATTTAAGTTCTAGTTCAGTTCTAGTTCAGTTCCAATTAAGTTCTAGTTAAGATCCAATTTAATTCTAGTTCAGTTCTAGTTCAGACCTATTTATGTTCCAGTTTAGTTCTAGTTAAATTCAAGTTCAGTTTTAGTTTAGTTCTCGTTTAGTTCTAGTTCAGTTATAGCCCAGTTCTTGTTAAATTCTAGGTCAATTCTAGTTCAGGCCCAGTTAAGTTCCAATTTAGTTCTAGTTAAATTCTAGTTCAGTTCTAGTTCAGTTCTAGTTTATTTCTATTTCTGTTATATGTCAGTTCTAGTTTAATTCTAGTTCAGTTGTAGTTCAGTTCTAGTTCAATTATAGTTCAGTTTTAGTTCAGTTATATTATAGTTCAGTTCTACTTCAGCTTTAGCTCGATTCTAATTCAGTTCTAGTTCAGTTCTAGTCAAGTTATAATATTAGTTAAGTTCCAGTTTAATTCTAACTCAGCTCTAGCTCAGATCTAGTTAAGTTCCAATTTGGTTCTAGTTAAATTCTAGTTCAGTTCTCGTTCAGTTCTGGTTCAGTTCTAGTTCAACTCTAGGTCAGTTCTAATTCAATTCTAGTTCATTTCTAGTTCTGTTCTAGCACAAGTCTAGTTTAGTTCTAGTACCGCTCTATTTAAGTTCAATTAGTTTAGTTCTGGTTCATAACTAGTTCTTTTCAAGTTCAGCTCTCTTTTTTCCAGTTATTGTTCTGCTTTAGTTCAGTAATAGTTTTGTTTTAGTTTTGCTCTGATGTTCCAATTTCATTATAGTTCATTCCAATACTGTTCTAACTCTAATCTCCTTCTAGTTCTGTTCTAGTTCAAATTCCGCTCTAGTTCAGTCACACTTTTATTATAATTCAGTTCAAATATCATTCATTCACAACAAATAACATTTAAAAATCTTTTCAAATATCAAAACGTTCACCATCGAATATATGTACATACATATTAAAATATAAAGGACATTAAAAATTCATTCATGGATTTTAATACTGTTAAGTGTGAATGTGTTAGTCTGCAGATGTATAAACCCACACACCCAAAAGAATAAAAAATAAAAAGAGCCATTATCAAATGGACAACCATAAAATGTAACATGCAATAATAATATATAAAATACATGCATATGCATGCATGGAAATGCCATACAGATGTCATTTTGAAAACAAATAAAAAAAGTATTTATTGTACACACAATAAAATAATATGTCGGAAAGAGAGTGTGCAAAAGTTTTCTAAAACTATGTGGGTGTGTAAGAAATAAAAACTGAATATGTATGAACTAAAAATATGTAGAAGAAAATAAAAAAGAAGAAAAAATACACATTTTGTAGAAAAAGCCAATGAACTTTTTAACTTTTTTTATATAAAAAAAGACGAAAATTTAAATTGATGTAAAGCTGCAAAAGAAATTTTATTGATAGGAAAATTCAATTTCAAATATAAATGGTATTATTACCATTTTCATTGAATTTATAAGAATATGTTTGACAAGATATTTAATAATTTAAAATAGCTAATTATATAATTAGTAGCAAGATTAGATTTTCTATTTTCTTTAAAAATATACACCTATATTTGCTTTTATTAAATTTATAAAATTTTAAAAACTTAATAGAAATTAAAATTCCCACTAGAATAAACTTACACGAAAATACTATATTATCAAAAGCCAAAGGCGCCTTAATGTCCTTTAAATGTGATTTATTTTTATGTACATTCAATTTAAAAAACATACACAAAATTTATTTGTACAGTTATTTATAGAACAGAAAGAGCGACAAATTTAGCTTTAAAATAGAAAATAAACTAAAAAATAGCAAATATACAAAATTTTTCCTCATAAACTAAATAGGATACATTTTCACAAACGCAAACTTTTTAAATCACAGTCAGGAAAACTAAAACGTTATTGAGGTGGTGTTGGTGTTGAATACAAAGCTAGGAAATTATTTATCAAAAATAATTTTGTTTTCTTAAATTGCAGAAATAAAGCAAAAAAAAAAACAAAGCAAAGCGACACAAAACTATTTTTGAACTTTACGGGAATAATACCATATTAAAGAATATAAATAGAAGTGCACTAACAAGAAAACACCGGGGAACCAAACAGAATAATACTAGCAAAAATATTTGATAAATTTATAGAAACTTTTATACTTGTGTCCAATATTATGTCCATTTAATTAATTTAATTATTCGGTTATTGCTATAATTATATAAAATTTGTAAGCGCAGTTTTATTTCGGTTCTAGTTCAATTCAGGTTCAGTTCTAGTTCAGTTCAAGTTCCATTCTAGTTCAGTTCTAGTTCTAGTTCTAACTCTGTTCTTCTTCTTTTCTAGTTCAGTTCTACTTCAGTTCCTGTTCAGTTCTAATTCATTTCTGGGGCACTTCTAGTTTAGATCTATTTCAGATCTACTTCAGTTCCTGTTCAGTTCTAGTTCAATTCTGATTCAGATCTAGTGCAGTTTTAATTCAGTTCATATTCAGTTCTAGTTCAATTCTATTTCAGTTCTAATTTATTTCTAGTTCAGTTTTAGTTCAATTCTAGTTCAGTTCTAGTTTATTTCTAGTTCAGTTCTATTTCAGATACTGTTCAGTTTTAGTTCAGTTCTAGTTCAGTCCTAGTGCAGTTCTTGTGCAGTTATAGTGCAGTTTTAGTTCAGTTTTAGTTCAAATCTATTTCAATTTTAGTTCAGTTCTACTTCAGTTCTAGTTCATTTTAAGTTCTTCTCCAGTTCAGTTCTAATTCTGTTCAAGTTCATTTCTTGTTGTAGTCTAATTTAAATTCTGTTTTACTCTCTTTATTCTATGCTAGATATAATCTAAAGCAATTTGAAATTATTAACAATACAAATTGTACGGTGCGTATGATTAATATTAATGAAATATTAAATATACGCTCCACCTAGTTTTCACTTATCTTCAATCTTCATTTATGAACAGATCTTTAATTCTCGTTTTATGCTTTATTTTTATTTTTATTTTATTAACTTTCAATTTTGCTCAAACAAATGTAATTAAAGTTTTTCAATTAAAACTTGGTTATGTTACTTTGATGTCTGCCATAAGTACAAGCAATGTAAGGCAAATATTTTTTCTATGCTTTAAAGAAATTGCTGAACAAATTCAATAAATTGCGTAGCGTAAAATGAAATTATAATTTTCATTAACATTTGAAAGTAATACAACATTGATTTTAATTATTACATTTCGCTTTTGTTTAATTTTTTTTTTCTCTTTTTGTGAATAAATATCATGACAATTATTTTAATAGTTAAGTTTAAAGTATATAAAGTGTAAAGTGTATAAAAATGCTATAATTATTAGAATTTTTGTAAAAATAAAAAACAACAATAAAAATCAAATTGGTAGCTATTTTGTTAACTAACTTCAACTTACATTTTTTAAATAGAATATTTTTTTCTTTTTGTTAGTATTTTTAACATGTATACTTATCAGTATATATTTAATATTATTACTTATTACATTTATTATTATTACTTATTGACGTCAGTTTAATTTCTACATTATATTACATCGTATATATAGTTGTCACCAGGGTCAACGGTATTTTACCAAAATCAAAAAAAAAATCAAAGGTTTAATATTTTTTTGTTTTGATTGAATTTAATATCATTTTAATCGCAGTACTCAATTCGGCTATAGACGTTTAATTAAATTTATTAAAATTATTAAAAATATGAAAGCTTTAATTTGTTTTATAAGAAATTCAGATTTCATTTATTACTTTGATAAATAAAATTATTGCGATTTTAAAACGTAATAATATTAAAGCCCTATTTAACACCTTATATTGATTTTCCAACACAGTAATTTTTAATATTCCACCTTTAAGCTTTTTACAGTAAAATTTATAATACATTTGGTAAAGAGTACCTATTTTGCTTTTAAAAAATGTACACTTTTTTTTTGTTTTATAATATTATTAATAAAGGCTACCAAAAGCATTACTTGCAAAATAAAAAAAACAGTTATTTTTACAAAGGACATTAATTTTTCTGAAATTTTTGTATAAAATACTCTTCTTTATGTATATTTTTGCACGTCGCAATTGATTTGAATACTCGCATTAAGTACAAATATATATACATATATATATATATATATATATATATATATATATATATATATATATATATATATAAACAATAACATAAAATCAAATTTAATGACTGGCTGACTACTGACGTCAAAAGGACAATGAAAACATATACATGCAAATGATATACGAGTAGATTGTAATATTATTAAATTATATGAACATTTAATTTGGAAATTTAATGTATGCTGTAATATTTTTGGGATATTTTATAAATGAAATTATATAGCCCATTATCAAAAATTTTTGATTTTATATCTTCAAAAAAAGAATATATATATATATATGTATATATATATATAGTGACTCGATTTCATATAGAATCAGTTCGCATTAAATAATTTCGTGCAGAGGGCATGAGTGTTACAGTAATTTTAAACTGAACATATAAAACATTTTAACAAACTTGAAATTAATGTGTAATTCTGTTAAAAATTAGGCGTAATAGTTGGTATTTCTGTTCCACATTTTTAAGCTACCATGAAAAAATAAAAAAAACACATATGATACTAAAGATCGCGATCTTTAAAAATTTTGCAAAAAATGCGAGTCAGATCAAAGTTATTTCTCCATATATATTTTACGAAAATATATTTTATTAGAGTTTATTATCAAGAAATGATATCTAATATTGTGATCCTTCTTTTAAAACAAGTAAACTTTGATTTGGTCTATAAAATTTTTATCTTTCGAAATTTTTAGATTCGCCTCTACATTTTCGTTAAGCATTACAATCTCTAACTATTTATGTCAACTATGATCAGTTTCGTGCTGTCCACGTGATGTGCCTTAGCAAAATGTGTTTTGCCAAAAGTGTCACGTCTTCAACTACGAGTATCAATAGCATTTGACTTAAATTTATGGTCCCGTTTATTATAATATTTATCTCCGTTCAATTTGTACAAATTGCAATTTGCTATATAAAGATACAAAAATTAAAACTGAAATCTTCAAAAAGTCCATAACATTTTTTTTAATTTATTTTTGATGCTCCCTTGATTTTATTATGTGAAATAACATAAAACCAAGTTCACGCAGCAATCCATGTTATTCAATTAGAAACTGTGAATGTGCCTTGCGAAGAACTAACTTTCTAAAAGTTTTGGCTCTTGTTTTCCAAATTTTGACACTATTAACTGCGTTGCGCAAAATAAGTATAATTACAACAATTATCAATTCCTATTTCAAAATTTATATTTCATTGAAGATCGCACAGGCTCCACCAAAAAAAAAAAAAAAATAAAAATTAAAACATTTTGTCATCAAAATTTGACTACCCTCTATGGAGCTGTTGAAATTCGACACAACAACAAAGAAGATGTAGAATTTATCCACAAAGTCCAATTAATTTATATAAGATCGCATGAGATTAAAAAATATAAACGAGCGACTAAAAGGTTTAGAAAAATTGAAAAAATTTAACTACAAAATTTTTGAACTTTTTACAACAATCGTGATTATAAAATGAAACCTATGAAAGCAAAATTTTGCACTCTATTAGCTTCAAGCCTTGTGAGTTCAGATCTCTAACCCGTTTGTTAAAATGGTATCACCACAAAATTTATTAAAGATTAAAATCAGTTTCAGCTTGCTTAAAAAATGTTGATAATGGTACATATATCTCTATTTTTATACATATATATGTATTTTATTATAATATTTATTTTTATTAAATTTGTTTCTTTTTATTTTCAGAATGCCCCACCGCTATGGATGGCATGGAGCGCTTTGCCTGTCCGACTCCGGATGTGCAGGGACGATATCGTTGCATAGATGATCATGTACTGTGTGATGGTTTCATTGATTGTCCCGAGGGAGAAGATGAGGATAGAAGATCGTGTATGTTCTATAAAACGGTAAGTTTCCTTACAAAGAAATACATTTTTATTTTTTTATTTTTTTAATTTTTGTTTTAACAATTTAAAAACCTGTTTTCATGTAGCTTTCTCTATTAATGAATACTTAAATCTGTTATGATTTTATTAATTTTTTTTTAATTTAAACTATTTCGGGTTTTAAAAGAACCTTCGTTTTAACTATGTCCTGTTTAAGTATTAAAAGCAAATTTTGTAACAATAATTAACAATGACATGTTTTTAGTTTAACTATAAAATCTCATAAAGCAACATATTTTTTTCTTCTTTTTGTCAATAACAAGATTTGATTTTTCACATTGTACAAAGCCTGCAGAACTTAAGGATTTTATTTGGAATAAATAACTTAAACTTTAAATATATTTTTAATTTTTAGCCCCAAAAAGTATGCACGAAATAAAACATACAATAAAATACTTTATCTTAAAATACACAAATAATTTGTTGATAAACCTTAGAAAATGTTCAATAAATTTTTTAGTTTTTAGGCATTTTTACGGACAG
The DNA here is from genome assembly GCA_932274085.1 of Protocalliphora azurea. Lineage (NCBI taxonomy): Eukaryota > Metazoa > Arthropoda > Insecta > Diptera > Calliphoridae > Protocalliphora > Protocalliphora azurea. Next base: position 28,487,787 of record OW026521.1, on the reverse strand, counting down.
ATATCTTATTTTATTCTAAACCAAATTGCATTTAAAATCATGTACAATAATGTGTTTAGTTTTAATGAAAGAAGTTTAAAAAAATTTCATTAATGTCAAAATTTTGAAAAGGAAAATAAATTTAAAAATGTTTTATAAATTATTACTTACTGCGAATGTATTTAATCTTCTTGTTTTAATCATTATTTGAAATTTGAAATATAAAATTAATTAAAAATTTAGAGAGATTTTTAGTGCAAGTTTTCCGGAATATTTTTCAGCAGGAAAACTGTTTTTTTTTAAAGATTGTATATATATATATATATATATATATATATATATACAACCTTTATATATATATATATATATATATATATATATATATATATACTTTTTTAGAAATTTAAGAAAAGTTTTTTGAAAACTTTGATTTTCGTTTTTGGCCGGGCGGGAAGTGCTAAACATATTTGTTATATAAACAGCGTCAATAAATGAAAAAACTCGAGTAACATTTTCTTTTTTAATTCATCGATAAACCTAATTTTTTTCTAAAATTCACCATTTTCGGTCAATTCTGAATGTAAGGTGAAAATCTAAATCGTTTTGCATGAGTTTATTTATTAAACATTTATGGAGCCTTGTCTTTTGAAATGTGCAAAGAAACAAAATATTATTAAACAAATCATTGAGAAAAAATGAAAGAATTGTATTATATTTTTTGTAAAAAAAAAATAATAAAATTTTTCATGCTAATTTCAGAATGCTGACTTTGAATATTTTCAAGGCTAGATGAATTGAGATTATACTATTTTGAAATATATTGGAAATTATTGAATATTTAAAACAAATTCCTCATAAGTCTCAGGACTTACTCCCGAAAACCAAAATTAATTCGATTCAAAAAATCTAAAACTGAAAATTTAAACGTAAATATCTTTTATCTTATCTTAGATAAGTAAGCAAAATTTGACACCCTGTAGGTAATCTCATATTATTACAAGGTGACTACAAAATGATTTTTCTCAAAGCCTGTGTCCTCCTTTACAACTTTTCCATATATTTTAATCTGATCCGATAAGTAGTTTTGGAGATACAGAGTTATTATAAAGAATTTTGCGTGCAGTATGTCAATGTGAATATTGTCTTGATCTTTTTGTTCTTGATATATTTGTACAACGACGCTCCTCCATCAATAGGAGTATGGATGTGGTCATAGTATTTTTCTCCTTATCCTAATCTTTGTTTTTTTTCTGCTGCCCTTCTGGAACGCAATAGTTCCGATGAGTATATACGCATAGCAGTGAGGTTACTCGCGGACAAGGTAACTACGAAACTCAAAGTTTAAAATTAATGTAAAATTAAAGTTATATGAATCTAAAACAACGATAAATATAAAGAGAGTTCTTTGTTATGAGTTTTGTTTGTGTGTTTTTAATAAGGCGACATGAAACTTCACTGTTAAAATTCAATAATTTTTTTTCATTGACCTTTCATTTGTGAAAGGGCATTCTGCCCCTGAGGGCTTTAAACGCCGATATTTTATCTAAAACTTCTCAAAATTGTTACTACTTTTAATATATTTACTTCCATTTAACGAATACTTAATTAAAGTTTTCATTTGTTTTTCTTTTATCTTCCAGACGAAAGCTCATCTTGATGTACTGGCGGATGCGTTACTGCGTTGGGCCCGAGGCCGCTAGGTTTATTAAGAACAAAATAAAACAACACAACAAAAGCACAGTTATTAAAAGAAATATCCTCCGCCAATCATTATATATAAATTCAATTAAAAAACAAACAAAAACTGAAACTAAAAACCAAACTGTAAAATTAACTGAGACAAAGGCAACAAAAGCATATTATTATGATAAAGATGACAATGGGATAGAACTCCAATATATGCTGTGCAATACTCAATACATGCTCTTTGTAAGAATCGTGAAATAGGCAATAATAACACCACTACCAACAACAACAGCAGCAGCAGATGAAATATTTAAACAAAAATTTCTTAACCTAAAAAATCAGGTAAAATTGCTTATAAAAATGAAAAGCTTTTTAATTCAAAATTTCCTAAAACAAAAACAATAACAGAGAAAAATTAAATAAAAAAAACAACAACAACACTCTTACGCTCAAAACCGCAAGAGGAGTATGTATGTAAAAAGAATTCAATTAAATATAAAATATATAATAAAATATGAAACACACTATTATGCATATTATCAATATACATTTATTATTATGATTATTATATATATTATTATGATTATTAATTATTAAAAATTTATTAATTATATTTACAAAAAACAGTGTTACAAATCTTAAACAAACTTTAAGCGTGCAGTTTTACTTAATAAAATTAAGAATTAATTATTTAGTGAATTTTGTTTTCTCCCTGAAAATTATTTTTTTCTTAAAATTCTGTTTTCAAATTTTTAAATAAAATTCTATTAAGCAAAACTAAAACAAGAAAAAAAAACAAGAACAAGAAAGTTTATTAAATTTAAAACCAAAATGTTTGTATATGTTAAATAAACTTTTTTCCGTGTGTATTTGTATAAAAAAAACAACAACAACAACTGATATTATTATAAACCAAAAATTTAAAAAAAAAATATTATAAATATTATTAAAATTATCAAAGAAAAAAAAATAGACAATTATTTACTAGGGTTTTATGATTACTTATTAATTGTATAAATATATATTAAAACCAAATATTATTAAATTCAAAACAATTAATTAACAAGTGTATTTAAATAAATTATTAATTAATATTAATAAACAGAAAAACAAAGAATTAAATAAAGAAAAAAAAACAAGATAAGACTAATAAAAAACAAATTATATTTAATTTTAATATTTTACACTTTAATGTGTAAATATTTATTTTTAATTAGTATTATGTTAATTTATGTTTCATAAACAAAATTTTCTTTTTTTTCTATTTGTTTTATATTTTGTGTAAATAAAATTTTGTTTCAAAAAAAAAAACTTTTATAATTTTGTTTTTCTTCACTTCTGTTGTGTATTACCCATGAAATAATTTTCAATTACTAATTAATTTTTTATATATGATTTACAATTAGCTTGTTGACATAAGTATTTAAAACTAATTGCAACTTTTTTTGATTGTTTTAATATAAAGTTCTTTAAATATTAAAGGCAATTAAATCAAAAACAAACGATACTTAAAGCCAGAAAAATCATTTATTTAAATGAACTGATAAACTTTTTTAAATCTTAGGAAAATTTGGTCTTTAGTTTTGAAATCTTTAAAATTTTGATTTTCTTAAATATTTTCAGAATCAAAGTGAAAGTTTACTGAAGTTATTTTAATATTAAACATATCTCAAAATGTTTTTATATTGCATATAGAAAATTTTTCAATTTCAAAATTCTATGTTGAGCTTCAAAGTTCAAAGTTGAATAATTTAGAGGTTTACTACTGCAAGTTCAAAAACTGTTATTAAATTTCATTCAGTATTAAATGGAATTATTTCATAATAATACTAAAATTTTATATAAGAATTTTTAAAAATTTAATAAAAATTCGAATATTAATCTTAAAAAAAGTCTCAATGCTTTTTAATTTCTCCTTATTTATTTTATTCTTATGTTTTTATGTTCCTTTAATATTTAATTGAATTATTTTATAATAATGCTAAAGTTTTATTTTAAACATTTCTAATACATCTAACAAAACCCCAAATATTTATCTTAACAAAAAGGCTTAAAATTTTTTAATTTCTCCTTATTTTTTGTTTTTATGTTTATTAAATTTCTTTCAATATTAAGTAAAAGTCTTTCGTAAATAATACCAAAGCTTTATTTCAAACTCTTTGGTAGTAACAAAAGTTCATATATTAATCTTTTTACGTTCATTAATTTTCCTGCCTCAAATTTTGTTTTAATAATACTAAAACTTAATTTCAAACATTTCTATTTTTACGTTTATGAAATTTCCTACAATATTAAATGAAAGTTATTCATAAGTAATGTCACGCTTTATTTCAAACTTTTTTCTTGTAATAAAAGTTTAAATATTAATATTTGTTTTATGTTCATTAATTTTTCTTCAATATTAAACGAGTCTTTTTTTATATAATACTAATTTCAAATTTAGTAAAAGTTCAAGTAATATAAAAAAAGGCTTTTCCTTTTTTAGGCTTTTTTTATTCATAAAAGGGCATAATTTCTACTATTCCTTATTTTACAAATATTTAAATTTGATTAATTTAAGCTCAAACTTTAATCAAATAGCTTTTCCCCATCTTTCCTTTTTTGAAAACAAACTGAAAATTTTATAAAAAATGCTAACACTATTCTATCTTTATTGTTTGAAATGCTTTTTCTTAACTGAAAACATACTACTAATCAAAAACTTTTATTTTAAATCTACTAAAAATTTTCAACATAGTTTAAAAGCTTTTTGTAATGTATTTTTATTCAAAAGCTTTTTTAAAATCTTCTTTCAAAAATTAAGAAAGAAAAATATTTAAATTTAAAAGCTTTGTCAAAACCAAAAATGTTTAAAACTTTTAACACTTCTTCGTACTTTGAAATAAATTTAAAAAGCTTTTCCTAATGTTTTCTTAATTCTCAAAATGTTTCATTTGAATTTATAAAAAATTGGAATGCTTTTTATTTAAAGAGCTTTTCGGTAACACATAATCAACCCATAGACTTGAAAATTTAGAAAATCTTTAATTTTAAATGAATTTTTAAAAATACAAACAATTATTCTTTTTAATTATTCCTTATAGTTTGAAATAATCTTTGTTTTTCTAAAAATACTTTTAATACAATTTTGAAAGCCTTAATTTTAAATAATTTTTCAAAAAAAACTTTAAAGTTTTTAGATTATTATTTATAGTTTGAAATAAATTTTAAAAGTTTTTCTTTATATTTTCTGAGCTCAAAAGCTTCATTTAAAATTTTTCATTTTTATTTTTGGTTCAAAAATGCTTCTATACTAAAGTATTAAAAATAGATTTTAGTAAAAAATGTTAATTTAAAAGTTTTTTTCAAAAGATTTGATTTACTTAAAGCTCATTTGATACTTTATTATCATTTAAAAAATGTTTACAAAAGCTTTTCTTATAGACAATTTTAATACTTAAGTTTTTTCGTTACGCCGTGTATTTGGTTTTATTGTTGTTCTTTTTCTTTTTTGAGTTTTTTTTTAATTAAATACATAGAATATATATATATATATATATATATATGCTCTTCTTCTCTTAAACGCTTAATAGCTTCTGTTCCAAATATTCTCTTTCCTATTTTTTCCTTTTTCTTATCCCTTTATTCTTTTTTTAAGTTTCTTCTTCTTTTATTTATTTTAATTTTTTTTATGAAACAATTCTCATGGATACGGCAGCTATTTGTAGATAAGTAAATTTATTTAAATTTTTAAAGAAAAACCAAAATAATAATGATATGAAAAAAAGAACTGTCAAAATATATTAAAATAAAAAAAACAAATTGAAAATATAAACTAAACGCATAAACTAACATATTTAAATGTATTAAAAATAATTATATATATTAATTAATAAAAACAAGGTTAAAATAAATTTATGTATTATATGAAAAAGAACAATGAAAAAAAGTATTACAATGAAAATTATATTAATATTAATATTAATACAAATTTCAATTACTTTTTTTAACTTTTTTTAAATCTATTTGTGGAATATTTTTTTTTAAATTTCAGATTAAAAAAACAACCGTTAATTAAAGCAATTAAAATGTTATTAAAATGAAGATAAAAATTATTTTATTGAAATAAAGCTTAAAATATTTAATAATTCAAGAATAATATTTGAAAAAAGAACTAAATATTACAAAGCAAACAAACTATACAAAACAATCATTCTTTTGCTAAATTTTATTATAAATAAAGAAATTTATAAAAAAAAGAAAAAAATAAAAATAAATATAGTCTAAAGAAGAAATTTTGAATTATTGCCAAAAGAGTTCAACAAAACAAAATTTAAGAAAAAAAAACGGTTGTGTTTCTGTTTTTATTTAAAATTCTTGTCTTTTTTAAATTAAAATCATAAAATTAAAAATCAAAAGTAAAGTTGATTAATTTGATCATAAGATAAACCCTTCAAAAATTATTCTGTAAAATAATAGATAAAACTAAATCTTGCCAACAGGAGATGAATTACTGAAAAAGAAATATTAAAGCAATATCTTTATATTAAACCAAGACACCTGCATTTAAAAATAGCAATAACAATACATTAGAAATGCTGTCATATTTCCTAAACGCAGATAAAATGTGTAGCCTATGTTAATCCGAGAATAATAAATCAACAAACAATTTACTGTAAACAAATAAAGTGCACGTACATATTATATACATACAACAACATGTAAATGAGAGTAAATAAAAATAACTCTCTTTTAGTGTAATGTAATTATAACGGCAAAAACAATAATAATAACATCATTTTACTACAGCCGTGAGCCAATCAGGACAATTCAAACGATCGAATAATACAATAAACACACGATTGAATATAAACAAAGAAAAGTACAACTACATACACACCTATATGTTTAACCAGTTTACTAGACTAAATACCAACAAAATTAGTAGTTGCATTAAAACAAAATAACTCTAATAAACAATAAGGAGTAAATAGAAAAACGACGTATTAAAGAATATTAAGAAGAGAGCGTTAGCAATAAAAGGGAAAAAACTTTTAAAATTAAAGTTAAAGGCTCCTTAAGAAAAATACTATAAATCGGTTATTTCTCAACATATTTAGCCCAATTTTTTAAATAAAATAACTTGAGGGCCCAACGAATATATAAATTAAAAATTTAAGGCACAGGTAGGCAAAAAAATATTTCAAAATACCAACATAATTTTGAAGGGTTTACTTGACAAGCTCAATATGTATGATTTTAAAATTTCCTTTTAATAAAAATTATTACTTTAACTTAAAATATTTTTAAAATTTCGATTTTTTTAAATTTTCTAACGATCTTCGTTTTTTTATAAATACAATAAACAAAAGTAAGGAAATCTTTATTAAGGTATATTTAAAAGAAAAAATAAATTAATAATAAACAGAGAAATAACCCACCTCTACCATAATTAAAGCAAAAAAATAATATATATATAAATCTCTAAAATTAAAATTAAAAATAAACCGAAAAACTGAAGGAAAATAAATTTGTATATTACTCTAAAAGAAAAAAGCAGAGACAGGACAAAAAAATAAATATAAAAAAATTAAGACAAGTAAGGATTTTTAAAATATAGCAGTAAAAGAAAAAAACTCTATTTTTTGTGGTCATATTTTTATAGAAAACAAATACAAGAAATTCTCAAAAAAAATCAAATAAAATAAAAGGAGTTTTAAAATAAAATTATTAAAAATAATATAAGACATAACAGAGGCAAGTAGTTTAAAAAACTAAAATAAGGCAAACAAATAAATAATACTAAAAGTTAGAAAAAGCATTTAAAATTATTAATAAAAAAAGGATGTGAAAGAAAATCTATAAAAAAAACGAAGATCGTTTAGATTTTTTTTTGTTTAAGATTTCTTTAAAATAAAAATACTAGAACACAAATTTAATAATTAAATTTAAATGTAAATAAATGTGTATATAAAGTTTTTTTTATTATTTTAAAATATTTTTTATTAACATAATTTGCTTATTTTTTGTGTATAAGTTTAAATTAAAACAAAATGATAAAAGAAATTTAAGGGAAATAAATTAAAATTAATAATTCAATGTTAATGTTAAATAAAAAGGATACATAAAAAATAATTGTTACATGTTACTATAGTAAAAACGTTGATAAAAGAAAACCATTTGCAAATTAACTGAACAAAATAAAAAACCCATACATTTACAAACATATACATAGATACACATATACAGAGAAAAAAACAAACACATACAATGAAACACTAAAAAAATAAAAAACAAAAATAAATACTACAAAATTATTTTTAAATATAATTTTTTACTTTTCCTTGGAGTTTTATTTATTTTTTATTCCCTGTTTGAAACAGTGAGTGATAAAAGTAAAGTTTTACTAAGAAACGCAAATTTTAAATATTTAAATAAATTCCAAGAAAGAACTACAATATTTTATATTAATTTAAGATTTTAAAACTCATCAATCTCTACTCACTGTTTTATATTGTATTTTTTTATTATTATTTTTGGAAATCTCTACTACATCTGTTTAAATTATTGCTGTCATAGAAAACAAAATCCATTTCACTTTATTTATGTATATTTTTTTTTTTTTTTTTCTAAAATTATAAAATTTGTTGTAAATATTACTGTAAACTTTCTTAAATCTAAGCAAAACGAAAGTATTATGAAAAAAATCAAATATTTATTTCTTTATTTTATTATTTTGTTTTTATTTATTTTGTGTAAAACTAAATGTGTTTCAATTTATTTTTTATGATTTTAATTTAAAAGTACTGATACATAATTATGAGTATAATTAGTTCTTAATAGTTAATTATAAAATACAAACAAATATTATACAATTTATACATAAACAAACACAATAACAAAATCAAAAAAAAAAAAATAACTCAAAACAATTGTTTTTATTTAACAACAAAAAAAAAGACTAAACAAAAAAACTGTAGACAATTTGGAGAAATTTGTACATGTTGCTGAATATTTGGCGAAACTTTGCAAAACAAATTGAAAAAATAATAGCTAAACATGTCAATAAATGTTTTCAGGAATATTAAGAAATGTTATTTGAAATTTTTAGAAATGTTAATAGATTTTTTAAAATATAATTCATATAATTCGCCAGACTTTTAGAAATTGTTTAAAAATTTTGATAAACTCCTTAAGACATAATTCACCAAAAGGTACAAAAATGTTCTAAAGACTTTTGGAAATTATTTAAAATATATATCAAGATATGTTGCTAATCTTTAAAAAAATATTACTCTATATTTTATGAAACATTTTCTTAGACAATTTAAAGAAATGTTTCTAAATTTTTTTTTATCAAAATTTCAAAACGCTAAATGTTTCAAGAAAAACTTTTTTTTAATATAATAATAAAAAAATAATAAAATAATTATGTCTTTTTTATAAATATTTCAAAACTTTATAACAAATATGTATTTTTATATATTTTTAAAATTTTAAATTTAGTTAATATTTCTAAATATTTTTAACATAAGTTTACAGAAAAAAGGCTTGGCAAGATAAAATATTTTATATAATATTTTAGGAATGATTTAGTTAATGTTTCTAAACATTTTCTATATATGAATGTTTTATTAATTTGCAGAAATATTATATAAATTTAAAAACTGAATAAAAAAGGCTCGAAACATATTGTTATACTTTTAGAAAATGTTTCTAAACATTTTTAATTTGATTTTCAAGATAATAAATAATAATGTTCTCAACATTTCTTACAAATGTTTATATGCAATTTTAAAAAAGACGTTTAAATATTTCTAAAAAATTTTTATATAAATTAAAAAAAAAATCAATAAATGTTTAAAAACTTGAATTAAATATATAAATATTTAGAGAAATTTTAAATTATTATCGATAAAATTTAGTTAATGTTTACTAAACATTTTCCTTTGAGAAATTAAAAAAAATTTGAAATATTTTTAATTATTAGCTACAAGTTTTAGTTAATGTTTCTAAACTTTTTCAAACGAGAAGTTTAAAAACAGATTGTAAAATGCTCGGCTTTATAGTAAAATGATAGGAGAGTTTCAAAAAAATTTGAAAATATTTAAGAAATGCTTGTAAATATTTGGGAACTCAGTAGAAATATTAACAAAATATTTATTTATAAATATTTGTAATAAATGTTTACAAACATTTTAGATTCGCTAATAACCAATAAAAAATTGTTTTTAATAAATCTCTCAAACTTTTTAAAAATATTTCTAAAACTTTTTAACAAAAGTTCTGAAACATTTTTTAGTTCTAAAAATTTAAATAAATGTTTTTAAACATTTTCAGTATAACATACAGTTTTAATTAGTGAAAACATTTAAGAAAATGTTCGGCAACATATTGAGACATTTTTAAGAAATGTTTAGAAACAAGCACTTCCAGACGCAAGTTGCTAAACATTTTAAAAGTTATATATATATATATATATATATATATATATATTTAACAATATATTCAGCAATTTCTCTTATATTGTTTATTGGGATTTCCTACAGTCAAACAGACATCATTTATACTCAATGCATGGTTTTTCTTTTCGTAATTATAAATATCATTTGTGTTAAGTAGAAAATCTCTCCTATCTCTCCCACTCTCTTAAATGATTTATTTGATTTAAAACAAATATTTATTATTTTAATTTTTTAACATGAATGTTTTGTTAGATGTGCCAAAATAATTTTAAAAACTAATAATCAACTGTACTGAAGAAATGCTACCAACTATTTTGTGTTCGAATTTAACAACATAAAGGCTCTTAGAGGTTGATATGAAAATCACTTAAAATTTTTCAAAATCTACTCATTACGTTATTTATTTTTTTCAATTTATTATAAAGAAAATTGGCATAAAAATATTATTTCATAATATTCGTTTCTAATGAGAAAGTTCTGTTTTAAAACATTTTACAACATTTATTTAAACATAATTCCGAAAGGCAACAATTAGCACTAAAATCGAACTAAAACGAACAATTTGTTCACAAATTGTGCGTGAGATAAAAATTTTTACAAAGCTCTACTATGAAGGAAATGCAAGCTCTGATTAGCTAATCATAAAGAAACACGATTTAAATCTTTAAATTAAAAAGTTTATTAATATTTTTAAATAAAAATGTTAATTAAAAACCTAAAAAAAAATCTAAAAGCCCCGATTTCAGGTTAAGCTAAGAACAAGTAAAATTCTCCGTCTAAATATTTAAAAGGTTTCGAAATATATTATTGGATACATCTTTAGAAAGCCAACAATTTGGATATGATAAAATTTATATAAAAATTCAAAAGAAAAATATTTTTAAGAAAATTCGCAAACTAACTTTTATTTAATAAAAAAAATAAAGTGCTCAAATTTAAAGGTTTTTATGTTTTCGTAATGAATAATTAAATTTTGTATGAATTTATTGTTAGAAAAATGCTTCAAAGCTTCGAATCTCAAACTTCAACAAAAATTAATACAAGTTTTCAAAATTATATATATATATATATATATATATATATATATATATATATATAATTCAAAAGCTTTGAAACCTATAAGGACCAAAAAATAAAGATTTTAAAAAATTTGTAAAAAAAGCTTGAAAATAATCGTTTTGAAAATTGTTGAAGCTTTAAGAAAGTCTTTTAAAAAAGTTTTCTACCTTGAAAAAAGGGAAAGAAGAAATTTAAAAAAAGTTATTCTAAAACTTCTCGAAAGGCTTCTAAAAGATTTATATGTTTTTTTAATATTTCTATTTATTTGCAACAAAAAAAAGTATTCAGAAAAGCTTCCAGAATATATTTCTTTAATCAAATTAAGAAAACAATTTCATAACTGAGCAAGAAAAAGATAGGAACAGCTTTTACGGAAGGTTTTTGAAGAAAAGCTTTTTTTCTAAGAAAATTTATTCAAGATTACTTTTCTTAAAAAGCTTTTCCCAGTAAATCCTTCAACTTTTTCAAGTAAGGCTTTCAAAAAACTTTTTCGAGTAAGAAAAAAAATATATTTTTAGAAAAATTTAAACAGTATTTTTCGGAAAAAAGCTTTCAAATTAGATTAAAATAAACTTTCTTCAAAGCTGCTTTCAGTCTATCTCAGAAAAGATTTTAAATTATGTCTAATGGAAAAGCTCTGAAAGCCATTAAAATCTTTTTAATTGGAAATCTATTTACAAAAATTTTTTCGAAAGTAGAAATCAAAGATTTTGATCACTCTTATGAGAAAGGGCTAAACAACAAATAAAAAGCATACAAAGGCTTTCAAACTGCTAAAAGCATATAATATATTACAAAGCTCAAGAACTCGTGAATATATGAATGTTATAGCAAACCTGCAAAGTAGATTATGAATATCTAGGATAATAAAATAAAGGGTCCCAAGTATAAAAGAAAGGAAATTAGAAAAATTTTTATCTGTATACAAAATAATTCCCTTTAAGATTTTAGTAACCGACTTTCTGATGACCATTAATTGACAATTCATGTTAGCGTTTTGAAGTAGATGGATTCATTTTGACTCATTGATATTTTGTAAGCTTTAAAAGCTATAAGTTAGTTTGTAGTTCATAAGAGAAAAACAATTATTTTTATCAAATTAGAAAAAAAAATAAACATGTTTTAATTAAGAAAGTAAAACAATTTTTTAAATTAATACAATAGCACTAAAAATTATAAAAAAAAATCTTAAAAAAAATAAATTACATCTAATTTATAGACAGATATTTATAGTAGGCTTGGGAAATAGAATATTTTTTTGTGGAAACCACAGAAATTAATGTATTTAAGGCCTTATACGTAATATATTTTTTTAAATTTATAAAAGCTTTACTAATAATTTTTTTATAAAGCTTTGATGAATTTAATAACATTATTATGAATAAAGCAGTACGTCTTTAGTAGATTTAGGGAAAATATAACAACCATTTTTTTATTTGTAATTTTTGAAATAAGATATTTTTGTCGCACCTGAAAAGCTTTTAAATGAGAGCCAAAAGCTCATCAGTATAGTAGCAGAATAAACAACTTAAAATATATATTTTTGGTAATATTAAGACATAACAAGCAAATGAAAATTAAATTTATATTATAAACAATTATCTAAATGTTAGTTTCAATGTTTTAGCAACATTTTATTAGTGTGGTAATAAAAACAAAAATAAATATTAAAAAAAAGAAGAAAAACATTTAAAATACATTTATTTTTTTGTAAGGATATGCCAATGAACACAAGAAAAAGCTTAATTTTTTGGTAGTTTTATAGAAATATAATATTTATAACAAAACAAAAACCTAATTAGTAGTGTTTAAGACAAGGAATATAGTAAAGAAAATTAAATTATTTTATTTAGAGTAAAGTAATTGTTTATTTTCTAAATAGGAGGCAGAAATATGAAAATATCTAAAAAACTTTTAAAGCTAACAATTTTATACTGTCTTTAAAAATACCTTTAATTATGTCAGGTGATGTTGTGTTTAATAAAGAAAAATTCAAAACATTTTTAAGTTTAAAATGTTATATTTATGTTAAAAAGTTTTTATTTAGATGTTTTTGAGTATTATGATTTTGTAGCTTTTTATTTAAATTATTAAAAACAACATCCAGAGCCACTGATATAATTTAATGCTATTTTTAATAAAAACCAAAAAAAAAAAAAAATACTAAGGGACAGTTTATTTCCTTAGTTGATTTATGTTCATTTGTTATTTTTAGTTCTTTTTTTAATGAATAATAAAAAGTTTATTGTTATTTCCATATTTCATTATAAAGAAAATTTTCAATTACTTCCAAAAAAAAAAACATTTTTAGCGAGTCGAAATTAAAGTAAAGCAAGATCTCTATATGGCGAATTAATATAGCAAGTCAGACAAGTCATTTATTTAAATCTTCAACAGAAAAGCTAAAAAGCTTTACAAATATTTCAAAATGATTTCATGAAGATCTGAAACAATAATAACTTTTACACTAAAAACTAATAAAGCCAAGGAGCCATAAGTAGTACTGATATACACAATTATACAAGTAAAGCTTGAAATAACTTAATAGATGTAGAAATTACTTCAATATGCATGAAGAGCTTTGCATAACGCTTTTAAATAAAAACTATGAAAAGAATCTTTCTTAAATTACACAAAACAAAAATTGCTTAATAAGCGTTTTTAGGAGAGTATTCAAAAAAGCATTTTTAAAAACAGCTTGCCAGAAGTGTTAAAAAAAAATTTTATAAAAATTTTAAAAGAGCTTTTCCATGCAGTTCTAAAAGATCCTTTTTTATGAAAACCTTTTTCATGAATAGCTTTAAACTACTCTTTTGCGAAAAGCTTTTGTATGCAGCTTAAAAAAAAAACGTGTTATTAAAAAGTTTAAATAAGTTTTTTTGTGAAAAAATTTAAATACGTTTTTTTATGAAAACTGTAAATACATTTTTTAAGAAATCTTTGCATAAGACTTTTTATGAACAGCTTTAAAAAAGTTTAAATGAACATGTCTTAAATAATTTATATAAAAAAGCTTTAAAATATTTTCTGAAAGTTTTAAAAATTTTATTTGAAAAGCACTAAAAAGCTTTTTAGAAAAGCTTTAAACACTTTTTTGAAAAGCTTTCAAAAAAATCTGAGATTTATTAAAAATATTGCATAATTTATTTTTGAGCCCTTAAAGAAACTAATTCAGTAAAGTTGAATAAAAATTGGATGTAAGTGAAAACATTAATAACATTTTTGGCAGAAAGCCTCAAAATAGCTTTTCAAGAAAAAATTGAAATAAACATTTCAATGGAAGGTATTATAAAGTGTATTCCAAAAAATTTTTTTGAAAAAAAAAACATTATAAATTTTATGGAAAGCTTTTCTAAAAAAAAAAAAATGCTCAGTATAATATTTCCAAACTTTTTGTAACTGTCAAAACTATATATGAAATACTTTTGAAGTAGTTGCTTTAGAAAATCTTTTAGCTTTTAAGAAATTAAAAAAAAAATATTTAAAAAAAACCTTGCTGCTGAAAGAAAATAATAGAAAAAAAGCTTAAAAAAAGGGATTTTCTAGAGAAGATGGAATGAGCTTTAAAGATTAATGGAACTATTAGACTTAAGAACTTAGGATAAAGTGCAACAACTTTTTAACTGTAAGTTTTTTTACGAAACGCTTGTACGAAAAGCTCGTATACACACTTTTAAGAAAAAACTTTAAGAAAAGGTTTTGAGATAAATTTTAATGATAATTTTGAATAAAAAAAATTAAGAATTTTTACTGCAGAAAATATTTTGCACTAATTTGACATAGAACAAGAAAACGCAAAAATCAATTTTAACTTTTTTTTATTAGAAAGTCTATACAAAGAATTTGAAAAGCTTTTAGAAATATAATAAAAATATTTTGAAAAACAACCTGTAAAAACTTAGCTTACTGAAGAAATTTTACTCAAAAGTTTTGATAATTGTTAATTTTGATGAGAAATCCAAGAAGCTATTTGGTTTCAATTAAAAATCTTGCAAAAATAAAAAATTTTTGAGAAAAGTTTTAAAAGGCATGTTAAAAGCGAGCTTTGTAGGAAATTTTTAAGGAAAATTAATTCGACATAAGATTTTATAAAGCTTTTATTATAAGAGTTTTCAGAGAGTATTTCCATAAATGCTTTTGTAAATTTTTTTTTTTTTTCGATGAAAGCTTTTAGAAAGATATCTTGATAGCATAAATATTTGCAGACTTTTTAGGAAGAACATTTAGATGTTTGAAATAAAAAATTTCGCAAAAACGTAAAAACAAGACATTTTAGAAAAAGGCTTAAAAATTTCTCAGAAGTTTCATTGAATAAATTGTAAATAAGATTTAAAAAAAACTGTATTAAAAAATGCTCCAAAAAATAGCTTTAAGTAATCTAATTGTTGCAAAAATTCGCGGAAACTCTTAATGAGAAAAAAAGTATTTGAGGGCTTTAAAAAAGTAGAATTTTAATAATTCTAAACTAAATTTCAAAGAATTTTAAACAAAATCAAACTTAATTTAAAAAAGTTTATACTGAAGTTATAAGGCGACTAATGAGCTTTTATATTTTTATAAAGGACTTTTTAAGGAAAAATTTTTTACAAATTATTCTGAGAAAGTAAAAAATAAACTAAACAAATAAGAAAAATAAAAGTATTTTAACTGAAAGCTAATGAAGAACAATTATATAATAAAACTAAGACTAAATAACTTTCTCTTGCCTTTACGAAGCGACAAACGAGCTTTTATATAAACTTATTTTCAAAAATCATTTAAGAGCACTACAAACAATAAAGCAAAGAGTTTTTTACATGAAATTGTCAAAAACTTTTGAGCTATGTTTAAAACTCAATGAACCGAATGATCTTAATGATCTCTATTCTTAATGAAATTCTAAGATAAAAATCTTATCTAAAGAGGTTTTATTATTCAGAAAATTTAAAATTTGATATAAAAATGATATTAAAAAATAAATATCTAAAGCTTTTAATTATTACGCGGAAGCTACATTAAATTATATAATTAATACAATCCACTAACACATTTAATTTTTTATTTTTAATAAAAACATTTAAATATACATATACCTACATTAAGAGAAATGTGTGCTTATAAACAAAAGCCTACTTTATAAATATGACAAAATGTTGCTTTTATTTGAAAAATATGTAAATTTTCTAAATCTATACAAATAAGACTAAAAGTATTTTTTCATTTATTAAAAACTCCCTGCTGTTTTCATTATTTCACTATCGAATTGTTCAATTTACATAAATGCGCTCTAATTAAGTCCGTATTGTTTTAAATATAATAAATTCTGTTAATATTTATTAGCCTCTAAGAGCCAATTATAAAATACGCTTATTTTTTAGTTCTACAAATAAAACATTTTGTAGGTTGATTGTATTATACTAAAACAATCAATCAATTTAGTTATGTAAACATTTCCTTTTTTAAAGTATACTATTTGAATTGATTTATTTATAAAATTATATAGTTCAAAAATTATTATATTAAATATCATTTTGTTACACAAAAATCCTCATATACACTTGTACTCTTAGCCATCATCCTAGTAGCCAATTAATTACCCAAATACAATTAAACACACACACACACACATTTTAAAAGCAATTTAAAAGTCAATTTTTGAAATAAAATAGCATAAATTTATTTTATTTAAAACGAAATTCATTTTAAATTATTTTCAATAAATTTGTTTTAATTTTTATGAAAATAATAATAAAATTGTGGAAAGAAGTTAATAAATGAACAATTTAAATATTAGATTTATTTTTAATTTTATTAAATTTTTTTAATTCGCAAAAATGGGTTGTTTAAACTACTTGAAATAAAAAGTTGTTAACTTTGTCAACAAATTTATTCAAATTTAGTTCTAACTTAAAAACTATTTGAAAATCATGCTTACTTATAAGAGTTTTTAGCTTCTATTAATAGATTTATTTAGCTTCTTAATAGCTTTATGGTAACCTTAGCCGTATACGTATCAAACAATTAATTAATATTAAGTATACGATCAGGTGTTCATTTATTAAAAAATTCCTGGAATTTGCAATATATGGAAATACATTTCACCAGCCTTGAAAGGTTTTCTTCTTTAAAAAAAGATGTTCAAGTTTGGAGCATCATAATATATAAATTGTATAAATTCAGATTTAATTTTAGAGTTACTTTAGAAGATATTAGTGTTTTTTAAATCATGTAATAATTAATAATTTAATCCAGTTAAGAGTTTAAAAGTTCTAATAATTTTACTTAGTTTAGTATTTTTGTAAAATTTTATATATTTTTATAGTCTAAAAGAATTTAATCTAGGGAATAAAATAAATCAAAGTAAAAAATTTAGTATTTATTGAACTTTATGGCGCCATATATCATATACTTGTTAAAAAATAATAATTAACGTTCAGTATACGTCCATGTCCATAGCTTGAAAAATATTTTAAATCTCATAAGAAATTCTGAAAAAAAATTTCAAAGTTTTAGCAGCAACTAAAAGTCTTTTAATAATTTATAGGAAAATTTTTGAAGAAATTAAGAAAAAAATAATGTAATTAATTTCTTTCATGGCGCATAGTGACCCTAAAACAATTTTTTGACATAATTCTATAACTTGAGAACCGTTAGAGATATCTAAATAAAGTTTAACATGCCTAGAGCAAAGGTGTTTTCGAGTTTATTTGAAAGAGCCGAGTGTCCTAGCTGATTATGGGGATAGAGGGAGGATCTAAAAATTTGGTCACCTCGGGTATGTATTTTTTTTTTAATTCGAAAAAAATTCATTTGTGACTTGAATGTAAAAAAACATATAGATAGTCCTTGTTAATCTCTACAAGAAATAAGCTTACATGTATAGGTTATATCTTTTAATTTAAGAGATATTTAAGCCGGAGCAAATTTTACCTTAATTTTTTGCCTCGTTTTTTTAAGTTCTTTAAACTTAGGGGGCTTAATTTGCTTCGTAAAATGTTTTGAATATATCCAATAGATTTCTTAAAATTTCTAAATAATATCGCTGCAAGCATCATATAAATATATAAATTATATAATAAATTATATTAATCTGAGCTTTAAAAATATTTCAAATTTTTTGGGTTACTTTACACAATGTGGTAATATTTTTCACTTCTATTTTTTTTTTTTTTTCTTTTTTGGCAGCACAGATTTTTTCAAAAGAAATCTTAACGTAAATGCGTGCAACGTAAAATTGGAGTCATTTCAGGTGACCGTTTCTCCTCAGGCCCTATCCAAACTTTATCGATTTTGAAAAAGATTTATAAATATTTTAACAAAATTCTCAAAAGTCAAAGAGATGAAAAAAATATATATATTGGCTATAAACCCCATATATTGGTTAAACACACGAAAAATATCTTCTGAGCCACGCCTTTTATAACGGTTGGGCAATCAATGGTTCACAAGTTAAAGAATTATTTAACAAAAAAAAAAAAAAATAAATAAAATTAATAAATAAATAAATTCGTTCTGGGACAACTGTGCACCATCACCTATCGTATACGTGTTGAACGATTGGTTAATATTAAGTATACGACCACAAAATTACATGTTTACAAATATTTATAAATAAATCAAAAAAAAATGAAAATGAAAAAATGCAAATTCTACCAAAAATTTAGATAAATGTTTTCTCAGAAAATTATAAAAATAATATTTTTTTAGTATTCAAAATATTAAAAAATAAAAAGGAATTAAAAAAAATAATAAGAAAACGAAAAATAATGTGTTTGAAAAATAGAAAAAACTTTAACAAATTCTAATGAACTCTTGCAAAAAAAAAAATTGTGGATATAAAAATGAAAATATTAATTTATTTTATATTCTTTTTTATTTATTATTATTATTATTTTCTTTTTTTTTTAAATATTTTAAATATAATAACAAAAAAAAAATTTAATAACAATAACAATAAAAATTAAAATTTTGATAACTTGCAAAAAAATAAAGAAATTAGGACATTACTTTATTATTATTATTTTTTTTTTACAAAATTTTAGTGTTTGAAAAAAATTAAATAAATAATATTAATAACAAAATACTATTCTTTAGAACAAAAAAAGATTTTCAAGCATTTAAAATTTCGGGTAAAATATCTTAAATAATTCAATTAAACGATTTGACTTTTTATTAAAACTATATTAAGCAACCCATTTATGTTTAAAAAAGAAAAAATTTATTAATTTTGTTTTTTATTATTTCCTTAAAAAATAGATTAAGAAAAATTAAATAAATGTTAGCTTTAAAATTGATGTTTTACTAAATTAAAGAAAATATATTGAAATAAATATTAATAATAAAAAATTATTGCACCTTAGCACTGCACTGTATTAATGTGATATTACACCACAATTGCACTTAATTATTATATAAAAACAAATTTTTTTATTTTTTAATTTTTAAAGCAAAAAATGAAACAATATTTTGAAAAAATTAAAAATAATAAAAATAATTTAGCACCATTTTTTGGCAAATATTTATTATTATAATATACCCCAAGAAGCACGTTTTAAAAAAATTTTACAAATTAAAAATAAAGTATTTTAAATATATGTATTTAAAATTAATTAAGCACCAATTTTTATTATGATTTTTTTATTAAATATTTTATAAACTTTAAAGAAAAATTTTGCCCTAAGTTGCTTATATATGGGAAATAAAAATATAAAAACTTTAAAGAACTTAAAATAAAGTAATAATACCTAAAAATAGTCACAAGTACCTAAAAATAAATAATAAAAGAAAATTTTAAAAATTAAATAAAAATTATTTAAATAACTATTTCCACTTTTCTTTTTTTCAAAGCATGTCTTTAGAATATCTAAGAGAGAAAATTGTATAAGGTATCAGATTTTATTTTATTTTTTATTTTTAGTTTTGGCAACATATTCTGGTTCATTCTAACATAATCCGTCCTCTAACTCATAACTAAAACTCTTTAATAAATTAAAAAATTCATTAAGCATTTTTCAGGTTTTTTATCCTTTTTATTTTAGTTACAAATTAGAGAATTGTTTGTTTAAATCCTTTGCTTAAACAAAATATTCAACAAAATGAACCTCATGTTTTTAAAAAGAAAGTTATAAAAAGTAAAAGCCTTATATGAGAAAAAAATCAAACAGTTCTCTTTGTATTTAAAAATTTACAATAGAAATAAAGTAAATAAAAACAAAATTATATAAACATTACATATATTATTGAAAAAGCAAAAAAGAACAGAAAAAAGCCTTAAGAAACCTATACACAAACTTTAAAATAAAAAAACTTCAGAGAAAAACCATAAACAAAAAATATATAATTTTTATCCCTATTTAATTAGAATATAGTATACTTGAAGGAATATAGAATGTATGTAGCTTTAAATTGAAAAAAAAAAATATATAAATGTAACAAAGAATTAAAAAAATAATAAAACATTTTTGTTCAAAATTTTTCAGTTGGAAATATTTGCTTATATGGCTACTTTTTGAATCAAATTTTTATATCCAAAAACTAAATAGATAAAAAAAATGTTAAGCAATTTCATATACATTATAAAATCCCTAAAATGTTCATGTACTAGGGAAGAGTGTTTTTTTCTTAAACAAGGTGCTCAACTTTAAATTACTTTGTCGCCAAATTTATTAAAATTTTTCTTAAAATCAAACCGTTTTATAAAACTTTTTCTGCTGATATCCAAAGTTTTGTTATATTCAGACTAACAATTTCAAAGTTCTCTTACTAAAATTATAAAGCATTCTTTAAAATTTATGGTTCCATATAGCGAATAGGTATTAGACAATTAATTAGTATTGATTATACGTGCACAATACGTACCCAGCAAAAAAAGTAGCAAATGCTCAAAAAAAGAACTTTTTCGCCACTTCAAACGTAGAACTGAATGCATATTTATTTATTTATTAACTCAATAAAAATTACTTCCAATAAAGTGAATACATGTGAAAAAGTCAATGTATAAAAGGTGAATAATTTCTAAAAAAAAAATAAAAATTTCTCAAATTAAAAAGTATTTTTGTGATCTTTTAGCAAAAACTAAAACTATATTTTTATTAAAAAATTTTAAAAAGAGAAGTATTTCAAAAGCAATTAACAGGAAGGATAAAAGAAAAACATCCTACCAATGACAACCATGGATTAAAGAAAGAACTTCTGGAGCTCTTTTTCAGTTCGTTTTTTGCTGGGATATATTTGTAGAGACCAATAACTTGATGATTTTTTTTTTTTATTTAAACGCTATAAAGATGACTTTGCCTTGCCTAGGGGGTCTTCAGCTTTAAAGAATCAATTCAGCAATTGAAAGCCTTCTTTTTTATTGAAAAGCTTTCCATTGAATCTTACGAACAAGAAAAATTTAAATGATGGTTTAATTTAACTTTTTATTAGCTTTGTAGGGCCATTTGACGTATACGTGTTGATCAGCAATTAATATTAAGTATACGTCCATGAGTTCGTTTCTTCAAAAACCATAGAAATTGCGCTAAGAAAAGTAATATAAGTGATAAATTTATTACTTCGACAAAAAACGGTCAACTTGTGTCAATATATGCCATCAGAATTATGTCCTATTTGGTGTCATCTTTAAGAGTCCAAAATATTTTATATGAAATAAAAAGTCTTCATAATTGGCTTGCTGATCAAAAATATGATTTTTCTATAAAATCAGGATTAATAAAACACCAATCTAAGCAAGTGAAATTCTATTATGGAAACAGCAGCATAGCAATGACCTGATTAAAAATTCTTAGGATAACGACTAAGGATATACAAAATGGAAATAATGACCGTTGTAAAATGTCCCTTGTATGATCTCCACCTGACCTTCTTAACTCTAGGAAAAGGGGGATATATTTTTAATTAAAATTATTAAGTAGCTAATTGCTACCAAATCTAGGAAAAGGCATGCTCAATAAATAAAGTCTGTAAGATTCACCTAAATTTTTTTCGCTAAAAATCCTTTTTAATCTATGAGATATCCTTGATTTTAATATTTTCTAAATCATCTGCAAAGATAGAAGGTATAAGGTTTTTTCGAGATGAAACTGGAACAATTGGAATAACAAAACTTTGACAGACATAAACATATGGAATTGTGAAATTTAGCAATATTTTTATACAACAAAAAAAAAATCACTTAAAGCAATGAACTCATTTACCTTAAATATGTATTAAAAAATTAAAACATTTTTTTTTTTTTGTGAGCAATACTAATAAATCTTTTATAATTTTGTCACTCATGAAGATACCACACTGTATTATTATACTAATATTTTAAAGAAAATAGTTATTTCATATGACTTAACAAAAAATTAATTTCAACATACAGACGGCTAAAACTCCAAATGGATAGCTGGACAGACCTTCAAACGAAAAGCTGATAGAAGTTAATTTCAAAAAAAAAACTTTTTTATAATAACAGTCAAATATGTTATTTATAGCATTGTGCCGTAGACGTGAATTAATGATTTTTCACAAGGAATGAAATGTTTTTTTCTTAATTGAAATTTTTTAATTTTTAATATTGTTTTTAGGTAAAGAGATAAAATATTCGTATTTATTTATTCATAAATTCACTAAATTATCAAAGCAAAATATTCCTAAATAATCTGCGAGCTTGGGAAAATCAATTTCAACATGCAGTTAGATAAAACTCTAGACGGACTCTAGCTAATTTTAAAAAATCTTTCTTAATGCAAGAATCGAACGTATAATAATCACAATGGGTCCTAGAAGGTAGCTAATGATATTTCAGAAGAAATGAAACGATTTCATTCCTCGACTTGAATATATATATATATATTTTTTTTGTTTTTTGAGTTAAACTAATAAACCATTCGAATTTCTTTTACTCATAAAGAGACTTTACTGAATTTTCATAAAAAATATTCTCAAGAATTTATTCTCAAATCAGTTAACAAAATATTCCTAAATGATCTATGAGTTTGGAAAAATTAAATTCAATATACGCTCAGTTAAGTCTTCAGACGAACAGACGGAAAGCCGGACAAAGATTCAAATGCAAAAACAGATAGAAGTTAATATAACACACATACATTTCTTAATATGAAAATCAAATACGTTATTTTGCTCATTGGATCCTAGGACTGAATTTATGATAGTTAACAAGAAATAACAAACAAAGCTTTGGCTACTCTAAATTAAAAAATGAAAATAAATAAAATTCAGGTCATAAACTGAAATCTTTTGATCATTTTAAGACATTTAGTATAATTTTTAAATTTTTCTAAATTATATTTATATAAAAGAAAATAAAACAAAAGAAAATTTTTTAAATGAGTAAATTGCTGAAAACTTTGGCATTCGTATTGAATCATTAGATAGTGGAAATCACTTTAAACATAGAGATGATTAAATCTCCAGATAAACAGCCAGACATATAATGATCAAAAAATCTTCATGGATGTAAGAATTAAAAATATTTGTTTTTTATTGAGATCAATTTGATTTATTAAATAATTTAAATTCAATTAAAATATGATATTTCTGTGACATTTTCTAGATTATTTTGGAAATAAATAAATATTAATTTTCACACTCTTTAACAAATCCAAATGTTTGTGAGTATAAACAATATACATATACAAATAAAAACAATCTAACAAACAGAAAATAAACTCCAGACGGACAGGAGGACATACAATTGAATGGTCACACAGATAAAAGAGCGTTATCATAAAATGCTCCTAAACCTAATAATTAAGGAATTTATTCTTTTTATGGGTATAGGAAATAGATTTCGCAGAAATCCGTGGACTTGAGAAAATTAGTTTTAGTACACAGATAGATAAACCTCTAGACGGATAGGCGGACATACACTTGAATGGATATACGGATAAACTAAATTTGTTTGAAAATCTTTTTGAACTAAATAATTAAATATATCTTTCTTTTCAAGGATTTTAAATGCAAATTGTAGGTATTTCACAAGGAATTAAGTCAACTCAACTATTGGTCATTTAAAACCCATTTATCTAAATGTTTAAATTTTTGCAATTTTATTTTATATTTTTAAAACAGTTTTTCATCAAAAAATTAATTTAAAAAAAAAATAGGAAACAAAGTCTAATTATGAAAACATTTAAGTTTTGAGGGATATAAGTTTTTGTTTCAAAAAGGTACCATAATAACATTATTATTTATTTAATTTGTCTATTATATATTTTTTATTTATTACTCCTTAATTTTATAAAAAAAAAAATATAAAAAATGTAGCTGCACTTTAAAGCCCATAAATGTTGTGATTTTTTGCACCGCCTTTTAACATTTAATAAAAATATAACCTTAAAAAAATAAACATAAAAATTTAATCTTAAAAAGAACTTTTGCACTTTTTTATATAAAATAAAATCGCACAAATTTATTTATTTTACAAAAAAATAAAATAAATAGATATTCAAAACTAAAACCCTAATTAATATTTTTAAAATTACTAAAAAAAATTCCATAAAAACAAAATTTATTTAAAGGAGAGATTTTCTTAATAAAAAAGTTTATAATTTTAAAATTCTGTTAAAAAAAATACAAAAATTATATAAAACAAAATGAAGAAAAAAAAGATATTACTTAAAAAATACATAAAAATTTAATTAAATGTTTATTTCGTACTGATAATAAGTTAAGTATAAAGAATTTGTCTGAAATACAAAAAGTCTGCAATTATTTCTTATGTAAATTAAAGAAAAAATATTAAATATTAAAACAGTTTATAAAAAAATCCTAAAAAAAAATTAAATTTATTTTTTAATTTATAATTAATGTAAATATTTTAATTTTTAACTGTAAATACTAAATTAAAACAAAACACTTGATACCTAACTTTTTTTCTCCCTAAAACTAAAACTTGAAAAATAAACTTGAAAAGTAAAATTTTATTCTAGCTCTTATTTTCCTTTATTTAAAATTTAAGTTTCAAAATTTCTTTCTCAAAAAAAAAAAAAAAAAAGAAAAATAATTTATACCTTAGATATTATATTATATATACATTAAAAAAAATATATATATAATTAAATAAAAAATAAAAGAAAAAAATACAAGAAACCAACCTCCTTCCTTTACTGAAATTCAACAGAAAATTTAAAATAAAACAACAACTTAAACCAGAATAAAGAAAAAAGAAATTCAGTCTAAACCAAGAACAAATTGTAGGATTTAATGAAACAAAAAAGATATGTAATGAGTTTTACCATAAATAGAAAATGTATTTCATTTATTAAAAAGTTATTTAAGAAAATTTAAATAATTAAAGTGTATTAATTACTAAAAATTGATATGAAAATAAAGAAAACCAAAAATTCCAACTGAGAAAAAAAGTGTGGTACGAGTATTAATAAATAAAAACAAAACAGTATGTCGTAAATATTAACAGAAAACAAAAACAAACCAAAATAAAAAATATCTAAATATAAAATGAAATAATAAAAAAAATATTTATGAAATTATATATGTAAAAAAATAAAAACAAAAAAAAAAATAAAATAAAATGCCTCAGTCAGTATAAAAAAATAAATGAAAATGTCTTTAATTTCGAAAAGGAAAATAAGAAAAAGAATTGATAAGTATTACATATAATAACGTGTTGCAATTTTTTTACAGTTGTTCCAAGAGAGGGGGTGGGAATTGTAATAATATTTAAAACGATATTTTTAATACTTTTCCCTGAAGGAAACCTGGGGGCAAGTGGCTCCAAGTCACCAGTTTTGTCAATTATTTTGGTGACTTCTTGGCGACATTGTCAACAAAGTGTCTACTTTTTTTATCTGTTTTGATCAGAAAAAAATGTTTACACAATAAATAAGAGTCCTAATTCGGCGCCAAATCGCTACTATTATTTCTCGGCGGCATAATTGTTTTTATTAATCTAGTATTTTTTCAATTGTGCTATAATAATTATTTAATTATAAACTAATTATAAATTTAAAGAGTACGTACAAAATCCAATTATTCATATTTTGTATTTCTTGTTTATTAAAAACTAAGAGCTGACGAGTTGGGCGACAAAAATTTCGATATCGTTTTTAAATCTTTAATAGGTAAAAAGTTTTATATTTGAGTTCTCAAAATTTGTAATATTTTTGTAAATGATTTTTAGTTTCCATATCCAGATGTTGTATCAAATTTTAGTGAAGTAGCCGATAAAACACTAGGAGGAGCATTGCAGCGCCAAAAAAAATATATTTTAAGCGAATGGGTCAAAGCAAATCTAAAATAAGTGAAAACATTGAATTTCAAGACGATTCTTCGAGCAAAGAAAATTAATATTTTTTTTTTTTTAATACGTTATGTTATGAATTCCTTATTTTTTTAATAAAACATCAAATGTTAACAAAAATTTTATTAACAACGTCTATTTCAGAAAAATATCAAAAGTGTACATGAAATGCACTAGTGAATCTCTGGTGACAATGTCTACATATGGTCCCAAAAGAACTACCTACTCAATAGTACCAGTGTCAGCAGTAGATTTCCAATAACACGCACATGTTAAATGTCTATAGTGGAAAATAATTTTCGGGGGTATAATAAGTCACTAGTACTGGTGACAGTGCCAATAGTGAATCAGTACTGATTCACTACTAACATTTACACCATAAAAGTACCAAAAGTGAATCCAGTCTACACTAAAATGCAGTAGTGAATCTCTGGTGACAATGTCTATATATGGTCCCAAAAGAACTACCTACTCAGTAGTACCAGTGTCAGCAGTAGATTTCCAATGACACGCACTTGCTAAATGTCTATAGTAAAAAAGCATTGTCGAGGGTATAATAAATCACCAGTACTTGTGACTGTATCAACAGTGTGTCAGTACAGATTCACTACTGACATTTACACCATAAAAGTACCAAGAATTTAGACTAGAATTACTAAAATGCACTAGTGAATCTCTGGTGACAATGTCTACGTATGGTCCCAAAAGCACTGCCTACTCAATAGTACCAGTGTCAGTAGTAGATTTTCAATGACACGCACATGTCACACGCATGTTAAATGTCTATAGTGAAAAAGCATTGTCGGGGGTGTAATAAGTCACTACTACTGGTGACAGTGTCAATAGTGAATCAGTACTGATTCACTAGTGATATTTCCTACAGGGTTAGTGTAATTACTAATATCGACAAAAGTCCGTACAATAGTATTTTCTTATTGCAATTAATTAAGCATTTCACTATTTTTATTCCGATATAAAATATTATTGTTTACCAAAAGTAAATGACACACTTTTTATACAATTTCTTTTTTTTTTTTCTTTTTTTCTCTCATGCTAGAAAATAGTTTCACTACATAAATAATTACATAACTTTTATACACACTTATTTTAATTTATTACAGAGTTACACACAAAGAGTATTTATGTGACTTTTGCTGTTTCTTTTTTTATACTAGAAGAGAATGAATTTTTTCATTGACATTCAATTCTCCTTGAATAATTAAAGAATCTTATTGCACAATTATTCATTTATTTATTAAATTTTTTGTCCTTTTGTTAAATCTTATCTACTTCTTAATGTAAATTTTGTTAATCTTAACCTATTCTTATATAGTGTGCAATAGCGTATGGTTATATATACAATGGTGAATATTCCTATAAACGCATTTAAAATTTTTGTTTTTCTTTGAGGTAAACTCGTTTCTCTTAACCAAAAACAATACGAGTTTCACTTCATACATACTTATATAACTTTTATACACACTTATTTTAATTTATTACAGAGTTACACACAAAGAGTATTTATGTGACTTTTGCTGTTTCTTTTTTTATACTAGAAGAGAATGAATTTTTTCATTGACATTCAATTCTCCTTGAATAATTAAACAATCTTACTGCACAATTATTTATAATTTTTTTTTTTGTCTTTTTGTTAAATCTTATCCACTTTTTAATGCAAATTTTATGAACCTCAATTCATTCTTATATAGTGTACAATAGCGTATGGTCATATACACTGGTGCATATTCCTATAAACGCATTTAAAATTTTTGTTTTTTTTAAGGTTGTTTAGAGATGTCCCAAAACAAATGAAGCACCCGTTTTTGTTAACGGTCCTTTTCATTTGTCCTTTCTTTTCCTTCTCTTTTATTTATGTAATTAATTATTTAAGTTAGCTTTAATTTTAAATAGCAATACATGATCATTCTGTTTTGAACCATCGCAAATAAAACAGAGATATATTCGTTTCTCTTAATCAAAATCAACATTGTGTTGTTACAATATTTGCGATATAACGATACTTTTTTATATAAGAAATATTTGTTTTTTATTTTTATTGTTTTCTTTATTTTAGCAATCAGAACATATTGGTGATCATTTCAGTGGAATATTTTTATAAATGCAGTCGAGAAAATTTTGTCTAAAAAGTCATTGCCAAAATAAAAAAGAAAAAATCTTAAAAAATGTTAACAGTTTTAGTTGTTTTTTTTTCTGTTTACTAGAATTTATCAGCTTAAAGAATATCCAAACGAACTTTCCCTACAGACCAAGAAAAAATTCAATTAAATTTTTTCGTAATCTAACAGAGAAACTGGACGAAAAATTAACCGCTTGCATAAAATATGGAATGCGGAAAACAACAAAAGGTAATCAAAAAATTAACAAAAAGGCAAATTAATAAAATAAAAGAAGAAGCCACCCGTAATAAATTAAATGCTACACAAATAAAAATTAAACTTGAACTTCCTGTCACTTCCAAGCATGTTGCACACATTTGGCGAATATTTGGTAACATAAAATGAAAGAAACTGAAATGTAAGCCAATATTAAAACAGCATCATAGGGAAGATCGTTTGAAATTTGACCGTAAATATATGAAATTAAAAGATGAGTGTAATAAAGTAATCTTTTCTAATGAAAAGAAATTCAATTTGGACGATCTCGATTAATATTCTTGCTACTGACATGATTTGAGTTGGAACGAAATTCGTATGTCGAAACGCAATTTCGGTGGAGGCAGCGTTAGCTTTGGGCAGGCTTTTCTGCTGCAGGAAAATCAAAAAATATGTATTGTTCCAACTAAAATGAACAGTGCAATTTATAACGAACTATTGGAAGAATCTCTTCTCTCATATATGGATGAAAAAATGGATGAAGATTGCATATTCCAACAGGATAACGTTGCAATCCAAATTCTCGAACCAATCTAAATAGTGGTTCAATGAACATAGTATTCCACTATTGGACTGGCTGTCTTGCAGTCCGGACAATCTGTGAGGGTACATGGCCCGTAAAGTTTACGCAAGAAATGCACAGAATAAAACCATAATGACAATAAAGTAGTTAAAATTTAAATTTAATCAAGCTTAGGAAGAAATTGACAATGATTTTCTTCAAAAATCGATCGAATCAACGCCAGACTAAATTTTTGAAGTCATCCAAAACAAAGGTTCATCAAAAAAATATTGATAATGCTAAATTGGTTCATTACTTTAAGTGCCTATATAGGAAAATGCTATAAAAAGTGCATTAAACTACTAAAATTATAATAAAAAAAATCCATTGTATATTTTTAGCTTTTTGTTATTAATTATGTTATTAATTTTTTTAAGTAAAATCAATATATTATTTAAAAGATTAACTTGTAACACATTAATTATTTTTTAGCCCCATTTTTGTTAAGTTGATTAAAAAAAATTAATGTGCATTTATAGGAATATGCACCAGTGTATATAAAAAAATAAAAATTTATTATTTTAAAATCTAAATGTACCTAATAATAGAATACGAGCTACTTTGAATTTAAAATCAACTAATTATTAAAATTTACTAAATTTATTTAAAATAATTGAATTTAACTAAATTGTATTTAATACATGTATTTATATTTGTATAGATTTAAAATAACTATTTTATTATATAACTAAACTTAAAGAAATCCATATTATTATTTTCTAATTATTTTCACTATTTATTTCACTTATCTTTTTTAACGAGTATTTTTCTTTTGGTATAAAAACATCCATCGTTAACAGTTTTGCCAGGAGGTGAGAAAAAATGAGGCTAAATTTAATTCTAAAAAAAGGTCAAAAAAGGATAAGTGTCACAAAACATAAGGCCAGAAAATATCTATTTATTTACTTATTTATTTATTTAATTTAAAGACGTATTTTATCTCGTTCTGATTACGTAATGAGAAAATAAAAAATGACTCAATGAAAAATCGCCCAAAAAATTTTCATACAAATTTCTATTGTATTTCTTATGCAGAATTACCCAATGTTTTAAAATGAGTTTTCGTAATTTCTGAACTTTTTGATTAAGGATTACCAAACTTTTTGTGATTTTTCGCAATAATAAGATTTTTCTAAATTAGTTTCATAGTTTCTATGGTTGATGAAGTATATTAAAAAATAATTATAATAATCCACAAATAGCAAATAAGAAATTAGTTTCTTCGTTGTTGAAATATTAAGCCTTTTTATTATTAAATATTAAGCCTTTTTAAGCAATTTATAGAATAAAAAAGCCTAGAAAAAAGCTAGAAGCTAAAATGAAAATTTTGAGCCTAAAAGCTAAATAAAAAGGCTAGATACCATTGATATCTTAATATATATATTTTATTATTATTATGAGTTAATTCTACCATTTTCGTTCTCACTCATAGTCTTTACTTAATAAAAAAGAGCAGATCATCACATTTAAAATAAACACCGAATTACAAAAATAACACGCATTGACTATTGAGCCCAAAAATTGAATTCAACTTCAAATTGAAATGGTAGCTCAGAAATTAATTCCATTGGCCAAAAGTCTAATTTTTTGTTAACACCGATTTTCAAAATTTTAATGCCATTCAATAGCAAACATATTGAAACTAAGGTAGCTAAAAAATTTTATAAAAATATTGGTAAACGTAAAACCAATACTTTATTTTATAAAAAATGTGATTTTTTTAATTTGATCAGAATTCAATTATCGTTACTCGTAAACTGCTATCGATAATTGGCTGCATTTTTTTTTTTTTTTTTTTTTGTCTTTAAGAAATGATATGATGTGTCACTGTACCGTTTTTACCTGCTGAGTTATTAAATGTCTCCTCAGGTACTATATTTTAGTCAAATTCGAATTTTAGTGGAATAAAACTTTTGAGGGTCAAAAGATGTTAAACAAATTTTACTACCCGAAGAAAAGCGAAAGTATCCTCTATAAGCCCATATATACTTTTATATTTGCCTGGACCCGTCTGTAGAACACTTTTCTATTTGAATAAAATTACTTCCAAAATTTTTTCATGAAACGCATAAAATATATAAAATATACAAATACAGAATAATGCGTTGATTTTAACAACAATAGGTTTCGTCCTTGTATCATAAAAGTCCCAAATACCAAATTTCATTGAATTATCTTTAAAATTGCGACCCGTACTGTGTGTAAAAATTTACATGGACAGCCAGTCAGACGGACGGACATCGTCAGATCGATTTAAAAAGTGATTCTGAGTCGTTTAGTATACTTTAAGGTGGATGTTAGATAACTTTTTCTATGCGTTACAAACATCAGCACGAACGCATAATACCCCAACCACCCATGGTAGTGCAAGGTATAGTTAGTTATGATTTGGATTTTAAATCTACAGGATCAATAAGAAACAATGACACCAATAAGGAGTTAAGAAGTTTAAAACAAAAATATTTTCATTATAGATCAACCAAAACAAGAATCAGGCAATACGATTGATGCTAAAACAGCAAGAAGGTTTTTTTCAAAGCAAAGCTGATTCAAAAAACAAAAAGTCCGCACTTTCATACAAAATCTTATAAAAAAAATAAAAAAAAAAATCAACTTCAGCCTTATATATCTCAACAACTGCTGAACCGACTTTAACGAAACTAAAACTGGAAATTCGAGAAAATATCTGCATCAAAAGAAAAAAAATATCTCAAATATCTCTTGATTCAAAAGCTACAGAATTTTGGCCGATGAAAAATGATTCTGAACCACTGTGCGTGCATTTTTTTATGTAAGTGAAGACTTTTATTTATTTTATGTTCTTTACATATGTCTCGTTAAAAAGGTCAGTCAGATTTATTTTTGTCACCTTGTTCGGTTATACTTTATTAATAAAAGAATGGAATTAACTTAAAATGAAATATTTATTATCTTTAGTTTATTTTATCCACTCTGTGAGTGAAGGTCTAGAAAATTATATATGAAATTAATATGAATTTATATCTCTGTTATATATTATTATTATTATTTTTGTTCCTTAATAAAATTTTCGTAAATTTGTAAATTAGCAAAAACGTATTACTAAAGATAACCAAGAAAATGATGAACAGTAGTAAGTACAAAGTTCATGTCAGTTATAAAAACAGATATCAAAATTAGAGTAATAGATCTTTTGGGGAGGGAAAATTATACCCTATGTAGTAAACCGACATTTTAGAAAACCGGAATTTTAGAAAAATATTTGTTGAATGATTTTTTTTTTAAATTTTTACGTGAGTGCATGAAGAGTATGTTATGTGATTACGAGTCTTAACACGGATTAAGAACCAACAATGTAACTTCAGTTAGCGGGAAACCTTTTCATGTCACTTAACGACTGTTTTGAGCGACTGTTTGTCTAATTTAAAGAATACAATCTTTTTATAGACAATTTAGCCGGCGCGTAACAAATGTTATATTCATCTTGGCTGTATCTATTATTAATTAGTTTCTTCGTGCCATCTCAATTTCAAGTTTCGCATTATAAATATAAGATGTATGCTGTAAAGTGGGTGGATTACGCCCATTTTTGGTATTGGAGTTTACACTGATCATTTAACATTTCGCTGCCAGGCACATGCTTTTGTTTAAGAGATATTTGAGGAAAAGTAAGAACTGGAATTTCAAAAATGAATAATCCCGAAAAATTAAACTATTACAATAAAATTCCATGGGAACAGTTTAAATATCTGTGTCTTCATAAAATGAACAACTTTCATCTCAATCACAACTTCTAATGATTCCAATTTCATGACTCCAGGTTTATGCTTAAATAAAAAATACCTAAGGAGTAGATTATTACGCCAATTCGTAACCCTGTATTGGTTCCTCATTAAATAATAGAGGGTATCAAAAAGCTACCAAAGAATAAATATCACCAGCTTAAAAATTCAAACCAAATAAAATTTGCAGCTATTTTTTTAGTTAAAAAAAAATTATTTAAAATTTATTCTTATACTTCATAGTCTATGAAATATACAAAGTACATTTTTTAGACGCTCAAAATTTCTAAAAATATTGGACATTGTGTCAGCATTAACAACATTAAATCTTTTAAATATTTTGATTAAAAAAGTACCAAAAAGTTTGATATATTTCTGAATACTATTTAAGATTTATTGCTTTGTTTTTTGGTTTTGAAAATTCGTAGATTACTAACAAAGTAATCTATCAGTTTTTTACATCCTAACTGCTCAAAGGGTTCAAAATCTAACAAGTTATTAATATTAATATTTTTTAGCAGAGAAGAATGTGATTAATAGAACTCGTGAATTCTCATCCACATAGAATCATATACGTTTCTTTAATTTCATTATCACAAAAAATTAAAAAGTTCTATTATAACAACGAAAAAATACCACAAAATCCCCTCCCCTTATGAATTATTATTCACTTAGGACCCTATATCTTGAATTTTATATTTGGAAGCACAATATTACAGAAATTTCAAGTAGCACTATTAGAAGAAAAAAAAATACCACAAAATACCTCCTCTTGAATTCTTACACACATAAGACCATATATAATAAAATTTTATGTTTCTTCACTCAATATTATAAAAAAGAATCAAAAAATACTATTAGAAGAATTAAAGAGTACCACAAACTCCCCTCCTTTGGATGCTCATGATATATTTAATTTCAAGAAGTGATATTAGAAGAACAAAAATTTTAAAAATATCATTAGAAGAACAACAAAGTACCTCCTTGCGAATTCTTAGGACTATGTCTTT
Organism: Protocalliphora azurea; assembly: GCA_932274085.1. Classification (NCBI taxonomy): domain Eukaryota; kingdom Metazoa; phylum Arthropoda; class Insecta; order Diptera; family Calliphoridae; genus Protocalliphora; species Protocalliphora azurea. The sequence continues at coordinate 28,453,646 of OW026521.1, read as the reverse complement.
AATAATATTAATAAGTAATATTTAAAAAGTATCATTATATAAGACACAGAGACAGAGAGACAAATGTTATAGAAAATTCATTATTGAGTTTGAATAAAACATAATTTCCCGCTGTTATCCCTTTTTGTTACTTTCCCTCCCTCTTCACATCCCATTTCGCCACCAATTGATGTAACAAAAATTGCATTACATTGAATTTCTAAATTGTAGTGCGATCCCATATTAAAATACTCATATGTATATCAATAAATAAAAAAAATATTTCATGAAAAAAGTACCAAAATTAGATACGATTTTTACGCTTAAATTTCCAAAAAGTACCAACTTAGTACTTGGCAATTTCCGATAAGTTATGAATATGATGCAAATTTTATTTGCGCGTTTACTGACTTACAAGATATGAATGGTGCCAAAAAAGTATAAAAATACATTTTTTTACCAATTTTTTTCCTAAAAGGGCAGATTTTCAAAAAATTACCGGATACCGGTAAGCTTAGTTTTTATATAAATAGCGATAGGTATTATTATTTTGATCTATATTAGTCTAAGAGATATAAGATTACCGATTTTAACCGCTTTTATCCTTTTGAAATTCTAAAAATCCCGCCTTTGTAGATGTATTTTTCGGGAGTTCAACCTACGGTCCAAATTACATCTCTCTACCTTCAGGCATTTCAGTTATTCAGAAGTCAGTCAGTCAGTCTAGATTGGTTCAGGGCGAAAGGTAGGCGGAGCTAAAGGGGCTCAGAGTAAGGTACCTCTGACATGCCAAATTTTTGTTTCTCGTCCGATTTCAAATATTTGTATACACTATTGTAGGCCCTGATAAGACCTATAGTTTTCGAGTTATTTGCGTTTGAATTTTTAAGCACCATAATTTTACATGTTCTTGGTCCAGTTTTTTTTTCATATATATCCTAGTATTTCCGACCGATTTTATTAGTTTTTTCTTAACTAGTTAAAGAACAAAATTATCTATTCAATAAAGAAAATTTTAAGTCGATATCTTTACCGAGTAAAAAAATAAACGAATTTGAAATTAAAAATTGCAATTGTATTTTTTAGCTGAAATAGTATCTACACTCTTTTTCATCTAAAATAAAATTTTCTTTAGAAACATATAATAATTTTGCACTTTTCTAAAAGGTAACTTCACAGAGATAACTTTAAGATAAAAAGCAAGTCCAATAACTCAATTGGTCATGGTACACACCCTCCCGAATTGGACCCATTTTATATGAAAGTTTTAATTTTAGACCATATTTTCTCCAATCCAATTTCTCCAATTTATTTGAAGAATTCTCAATATGTTGTTAAAAGTTTTAAATTAAAATCTACGGGACTTCGGAAAAATGTTGATTCTATAACCAAAAATGTAAAAAACGCCATTTTTGAGATTTTTGATTAGTTTTTTTGGGAATTCAGGAAAACTCTACCCCTAATTGAAATTTGATTAACGCGCTTTTATTTACACGAATAAGATTCACATTTCCTACAAATTTCATTAAGATATCTTTATAAACAAATATGTTATTTCAATTAAGCTTATCCTTTAGCATATATAATTTCCGATCTTTTGCAAAAAGATTCAAGTCAATATCGTGCCTCATTTCTGAAATATGCGCCTTTAAACTTTTATATTTCCAATATATTGTATATATGACTATATGTTTACAAACTTGCAACTTTTGCCTTTAGCTTTTCGTGAATAATTACCTAGAAAATTATGAATATTTCTGTATACTTTTAATAACATCTATACACAATATAGTTTTTATAAAAATAATTTTTACATATTTTTTATTTTTAATAGGGTTGCCATATTTTCCAAATTTAAGTAAACCTTTATCCTTTTCTAAGCATTCATATATTTCTATTAATGAATTTAAAATAACAAAACAAACAAAAAATGTCTATTTTAACTTAATCAATATTATTATTTTTGATATTTATCATCTTCCTTAATAAATATTCTATTTCTAATACGATTTTTTATTACTTATTTATATTAAATTTATGTAGACTCATTGCAATGAGTCTTAAAAAAATTAAAAGAAATTTAACATCAAATTTCGAATATGGTGAGTAAATACAGAGGGAGTAGAAGCTCCCGTATAAGGTAAAAATTAATTTGTTGCATCGAATAGAGTAGCGAAGCACACCGCTAAAAGCTAGTAAATAATAAATTTAATACTTTGGAATTTTACAAAATTTCGCACATATTTAAGGAAGATGTAATCACTTCGGTGCAGAACAAATATTTTATAAATGTAAGACAACGTAAAATGGAAAAAAGAATATGGTGGCAAATTTATGGACCGATTTGACTGATTTAAAAAACCAAAATTGGAAAAAAAAATATTTGTAACAGATTTATGAAAGAATGAGACCATAGCTTATATAGAAGCTTAAAAAAAATCTAATAACGCGTTTTGGCCTATAAGTCGGTTACTACCGGATCTACTTATCTAATTGTTTCAGCAAAAAATTCTTAAAAACATTTATATATAAATAAATATATATATATATATATATATATATATATATATATATATATATATATGTATATGTATATGTATATGTATATGTATATGTATATGTATATGTATATGTATATGTATATGTATATGTATATGTATATGTATATGTATATGTATATGTATATGTATATGTATATGTATATGTATATGTATATGTATATGTATATGTATATGTATATGTATATGTATATGTATATGTATATGTATATGTATATGTATATGTATATGTATATGTATATGTATATGTATATGTATATGTATATGTATATGTATATGTATATGTATATGTATATGTATATGTATATGTATATGTATATGTATATGTATATGTATATGTATATGTATATGTATATGTATATGTATATGTATATGTATATGTATATGTATATGTATATGTATATGTATATGTATATGTATATGTATATGTATATGTATATGTATATGTATATGTATATGTATATGTATATGTATATGTATATGTATATGTATATGTATATGTATATGTATATGTATATGTATATGTATATGTATATGTATATGTATATGTATATGTATATGTATATGTATATGTATATGTATATGTATATGTATATGTATATGTATATGTATATGTATATGTATATGTATATGTATATGTATATGTATATGTATATGTATATGTATATGTATATGTATATGTATATGTATATGTATATGTATATGTATATGTATATGTATATGTATATGTATATGTATATGTATATGTATATGTATATGTATATGTATATGTATATGTATATGTATATGTATATGTATATGTATATGTATATGTATATGTATATGTATATGTATATGTATATGTATATGTATATGTATATGTATATGTATATGTATATGTATATGTATATGTATATGTATATGTATATGTATATGTATATGTATATGTATATGTATATGTATATGTATATGTATATGTATATGTATATGTATATGTATATGTATATGTATATGTATATGTATATGTATATGTATATGTATATGTATATGTATATGTATATGTATATGTATATGTATATGTATATGTATATGTATATGTATATGTATATGTATATGTATATGTATATGTATATGTATATGTATATGTATATGTATATGTATATGTATATGTATATGTATATGTATATGTATATGTATATGTATATGTATATGTATATGTATATGTATATGTATATGTATATGTATATGTATATGTATATGTATATGTATATGTATATGTATATGTATATGTATATGTATATGTATATGTATATGTATATGTATATGTATATGTATATGTATATGTATATGTATATGTATATGTATATGTATATGTATATGTATATGTATATGTATATGTATATGTATATGTATATGTATATGTATATGTATATGTATATGTATATGTATATGTATATGTATATGTATATGTATATGTATATGTATATGTATATGTATATGTATATGTATATGTATATGTATATGTATATGTATATGTATATGTATATGTATATGTATATGTATATGTATATGTATATGTATATGTATATGTATATGTATATGTATATGTATATGTATATGTATATGTATATGTATATGTATATGTATATGTATATGTATATGTATATGTATATGTATATGTATATGTATATGTATATGTATATGTATATGTATATGTATATGTATATGTATATGTATATGTATATGTATATGTATATGTATATGTATATGTATATGTATATGTATATGTATATGTATATGTATATGTATATGTATATGTATATGTATATGTATATGTATATGTATATGTATATGTATATGTATATGTATATGTATATGTATATGTATATGTATATGTATATGTATATGTATATGTATATGTATATGTATATGTATGTGTATATGTATATGTATATGTAAATATTTGTGTGTATATATTTTTAAGAATCTTTTCAAATTTTCGCCTATAACTCGGTTATTTATAGATCGACATGGTAAATTGAAAAAACCGAAATTTTACAAAAATGCATACAACAGAATTGTGCAAAAACGAATGCACCGATGCATTTCTAACGATATCTCAGTTACTAATGAACCGACTTTGTTCATTTCTTCATTGCCAAAAGAGACTCCAAATTTCTTTTGCAACAATGAAATCGCTAGCTTATATAGGGGCTAATATGTAAATTTGTAGACCCATTTATGTTTTTTGACGATATCTCGGCCATAAATGGACTGATTTTTTTGATTTGATTAGTGCCATTCTAAGGCACATTCAATATAATTTGATGCAAAAAAATGTATCCGATAACTAAGGCTTTTCAAAACGTAATTTCAACAGACAGACGGACAAAGGGACATCGTTTTATTAACTTCCCTATCAATAAGAATCTAGAAAATATATACCTTTTGAGGTCTTAGACCTCGTCCTATCGAGATCATTTCTAATAATGTTTCAGAAAATGTAAGCAGTGCTCTCCGACGAAAACTGTGGAAATTACAAAGGAAATGGCAAACTCATTTTATTTTTTTTTCCTTGTTTATTATTTTTAGTCAAAAATATTAGTGAGTGATCACGTGTGAGTTGTGTCACGCTGTCATGTTGTTTTTATTTAGTATTATTTGGTATTTCATAATGGAAAGATTTACGCCTGAACAACGTTTACAAATCGTTCAACATAATCGGCCTACTGAGTGTACTATTCGCAACACCATCACACATTTTGAGACCCAGCATTCATTATTGGATAATATTCGACCGAATAGACCACGTCCAGCACGCTGTGAAGAAAATATAGCGGCCGTAGCTGAGAATGTACACGAAGACCGTGGAGAATCGATTCGGCGCCGTTCGCAGCAACTCGGACTGACGTATGGAACGACTTGGCTCATTTTACGTCGAGATCTTAAATTGAAAGCGTACAAAGTACAGTTTGTGCAACAACTGAAGCCGCTCGACCTTCCCAAGCGACATCGCTTCGCTCTATAGGCTCTTGAAAAGTTCCAAGAAGATCCGACGTTTTCGAGGCAAATTTTGTTCAGCGATGAGGCCCATTTCTGGTTAACTGGGTATGTAAACAAACAAAATTGCCGCATTTGGGACGAAGAGCAACCTGAAGAGATTCAAGAACTGCCACTTAATCCAGAAAAAACAACGGTTTGGTGTGGTTTGTGGGCCGGTGGAATCATCAGCAATACGACGCCACTTCCCCAACATCGCATCAGTCAATAGATTTATTGAGATAACACTTCGGTGAGCACATAATTTCACGTTTTGGGCCGGTCGATTGGCCACCAAGATCGTGTGATATCACACCGCTATACTTTTTCCTGTGGGGATATGTTAAGTCTAAAGTTTATACGGACAAACCCGCTTCGATTCAGGCCTTGGAGGAAAACATCACCCGTGTAATTCGCCAGTTACCAGTCGAAATGCCCGAACGAGTCACCGAAAATTGGACTCAACGGATGGACCATCTGCGACGTAGCAACGGCCAACATTTGATAGACATAATCTTCAAAAAATAAATGCCAAAGAATGATCTTTCAAATGCTAATAAACATTCCCCATTAAATTTGAATTTTCTGTTTTTTTTTTTTTTTTTCTTTAAAAAAGTAGGGAACCTTTATATATATATATATATATATAGATATAATAATAAATGTAATAGTTAGAATTAAGTTATGATTAGTTTATAAATATTTATATGTTGTCACAAAAAGCTTGCAGACTCTATTTCTATTTAAATCTTAATTAAACACCATAAACGATTTGGTTAAGATTCTTATATTTTTATTTCCACATATCGATATTAAATAAAATAATAATAATAATAATAACAATAAAATTATGTGTGATAAAGTGAATCTAAATAGCTGAATAATTAGTTCCTGCTATAACTACTTTAAAACGTATTTTTTTTTTTTTTTTTTTTTTTTTTTTGTATTTACTTTTTTTTGCAATAGCTTTTATTTTTCAATTTAAATGAAAGCAAAGGTTAAACACACACATACCAAATGTAGAACAGGAATCTTACATTTATTGCTATATTATTAGAGAACAACAGCATATTTTATTCTTTTATAATATTTTGCAACAAATGAATTCCTTGAATTTAAATCAAGTAATTTTTACACATTTGAAACACATCAGGCATCACAAGTCATATATTATTGTACAATTGTTGCATCCAAACAACCAGAGTATAACAATTTTCAGTAATACAATCTACTACATATAATTCAAAGGAAGAATATAGTTGAATAATTTAAATATTTTATAAAAAACTATATTGCAACTTTAATTCGAACTATAAATTATTTTATATTTATTACATGTATCTGTGAAAATAACAAGAAAATTAGCATTAATAAAACAATTACAATTTTCAGGAAATATAACAATATGTTGGATATAATATCAAAATATGAATTTATACAAAGGTACATAGAAACTAGAGTCGAAACTGTAGACTAACCTATAGTTTAGAGTATAGACCAAAATATATTCTATACTATAGACTAAACTAGACTATAGACTAGACTATAGACTAGACTATAGACTAGACTATAGACTAGACTATAGACTAGACTATAGACTAGACTATAGACTAGACTATAGACTAGACTATAGACTAGACTATAGACTAGACTATAGACTAGACTATAGACTAGACTATAGACTAGACTATAGACTAGACTATAGACTAGACTATAGACTAGACTCTAGACTAGACTATAGACTAGACTATAGACTAGACTATAGACTAGACTATAGACTAGACTATAGACTAGACTATAGACTAGACTATAGACTAGACTATAGACTAGACTATAGACTAGACTATAGACTAGACTATAGACTAGACTATAGACTAGACTATAGACTAGACTATAGACTAGACTATAGACTAGACTATAGACTAGACTATAGACTAGACTATAGACTAGACTATAGACTAGACTATAGACTAGACTATAGACTAGACTATAGACTAGACTATAGACTAGACTATAGACTAGACTATAGACTAGACTATAGACTAGACTATAGACTAGACTATAGACTAGACTATAGACTAGACTATAGACTAGACTATAGACTAGACTATAGACTAGACTATAGACTAGACTATAGACTAGACTATAGACTAGACTATAGACTAGACTATAGACTAGACTATAGACTAGACTATAGACTAGACTATAGACTAGACTATAGACTAGACTATAGACTAGACTATAGACTAGACTATAGACTAGACTATAGACTAGACTATAGACTAGACTATAGACTAGACTATAGACTAGACTATAGACTAGACTATAGACTAGACTATAGACTAGACTATAGACTAGACTATAGACTAGACTATAGACTAGACTATAGACTAGACTATAGACTAGACTATAGACTAGACTATAGACTAGACTATAGACTAGACTATAGACTAGACTATAGACTAGACTATAGACTAGACTATAGACTAGACTATAGACTAGACTATAGACTAGACTATAGACTAGACTATAGACACCCGCAAGGGTATCACCAGGAGGTGATAACGGGAGTAACGACCCCGCGGACCCTAGTTTTGGCAGGTATGGAGAGCGCATTAAAATGATGCATAAGCTTGTCGAAGTCCTGTGACAGGGCGAATGGATACCGCCCTAAATTAGGTATCCATCCACATGGGTACCCCTCTAGAGAGGGGTAGTTAGAAGGTTGACAACTTCGTGGATCCCTAGTCACCATATTCGAAAATCCAGGCGCGACGGTACCCAAATTGGGCGGCTTCCTGGTCAGCGTCTGTTTCCAGGTTAGGAGCGGCTGGTACAACACCTGGCGGCTAGGTAAAAAACGCAAACCCCTAGAAAAAAAAAACTCAAATGGAAAATAATAAATTGAATGTTACGGTGCAGGGAGTAATAAACCCAGTACCGGCGGCTTTGGAGAGTGTGAAAGCAGACTCTCGGTCGTCGAAATCATGTTACTGCAATACTTCTAACTCGGCAGCACACCTGGCTGAATTAGAAGTTAAAGCTACAGGCAACACAAATAAGGAGCGGTGGAATGTGGAAAACCCTTTTCGAAGAAACTCCGGAATTCCAAGGTCACCACCATCAACACCAAATGTTACTACGCAGATAGAGCATACTACGCCTATTATTCAGTCTCCAGTTCAAGTGCAGACGGCCTCGGGGAATACTCATTTCCTAGAACTTGGAAACTTAATAACAGGATTGATAGAATTTATGAAGGGCAAGTCTAATGTACATCATGCCATAAAGGAGCAGGCTAGAGCCATAAAAGTAATGTACAATAAAGTTAGAGACGAAGTGTCTTGCGATAAAACACCTCACGTCCCTGAAAAAAAGGAGCTGGCAACACAAACTACCCCAAAAACGTGGCCACCAGAAAAGGATCTCAAACGAAGTAGAGAATCAGGAGAAGTATCGCCAAAACCCCAATTAGCTAAGAGAAAGAAGCAGGAAAGCAAACCTCAAAAGAAATTGGAAGTTATGAAGGATATTCCCCCAGAGAAATCCAGCACCAGCGAAGCAACCAATACGTGGAGAACGGTGAAACCCAAAAGGAAACCTCGAAAGAGAAAGGAAATGAAGGAAGTTATGATAATTTCAACGAAAGGAGAAGCAAGTTATGCTGATATTTTAAAGCATATGAAGTCAGATCCAAGCCTTAAGGATTTGGGTGAATGCGTTTCTCGCATAAGGAGAACCCAAAAAGGAGATCTTCTTTTAGAAATTAATAAGTCCAAAACCGAGAACGTCAAAGACTTCCAGGGAAAGGTGGAAAGATCGGTAGGATTACAGGCAAATATCGTATCGCACACTCCGGAGATTATGATTGAATGTAAAGATATCGATGAGGTTACAACAAGGTCAGATATTAGTGAAGCCCTTAACAACTTGCTAGGAGTTTCTGAAATAAGGGAAACTAACGTAAGGAGTCTAAGGAGGGCTTACGGTGGCACACAGATAGCAAGTATTGTCTTACCGATAGAACTTGGCCGTAAAGCCCTTGAAGTGGCGAAAGTCAAAATTGGATGGGTAGTATGTCGCTTAAGGCAAAAGGTGCTTGTCAAAAAATGCTTCAGATGCCTGGAATTTGGACATATTTCCTCATCGTGTACAAATTCTCACGACAGGTCGAAACTTTGTAGAAGGTGTGGAGAAGGTGGACATATTGCGAGAGACTGTACCAAGGATCCAAATTGTATGTTCTGTAAAGAAGTAGAAAACGCGGATACAAAACACGTAGCTGGAAGCGGAAGATGTCCTGTTTTTAGGCGGGCTCTTAGTAAATTGCGTAAATGAGATTTTTACAATTGAATCTCAATCATTGTCAGGCGGCGCAGGACTTGCTTTCACAAACTATCTGCGAAACTGGAGTTGATGTCGCCATTCTTTGTGAACAATATAGAGATATGAGCAATACTGTATGGGTGAAAGATTCAACAGGTAAAGCTGCAGTTTGGGCATGCGGAAATAAAGGAATAGAAGAAATATCCGAGCACACAGAAGACGGATTTGTAAGAGCCAAAGTTGGAGGTATTCATATATACAGTTGCTATGCCCCTCCTAGTGCAACAATTGAAGAGTTTGGGAAGATGTTAGATAATCTGCTAAGAGACTCAGATAATCATAATCCAAAAATTATAGCAGGAGACTTTAATGCATGGGCTGTTGATTGGGGTAGCCGAAAAACAAATACCAGAGGACGTATTTTACTCGAAGCGATTTCTAGGCATAACCTAGTGCTAGCAAATAGTGGAAATACACCAACATTCTCTACTGGAGGAAGAAGCTCTGTCGTGGATCTAACATTCATGAGTAGTTCCTTGGCAAGGGATATGAATTGGAGAGTCAGCGAACAATACACTCACAGTGACCATCAAGCTATTATATTTTCAGTCCATAGCTTGCGTAGTAGACATCCTTCTCTTGAAGGGGATGCACCGGAATATATTGGTTGGGCCTCTAAAAGACTTAACGAAGAAGTATTTACCCAGGAATTTGGAAACAACTTTGAGCTGAATGGTACAGCACTGGAGAAAGTGAAACAAATGGAATCAAGAATCAAAAGCGCATGTGACGTCGCTATGCCAAAACGAAGAATGACGAGGAACTGTCCCCCAAATTACTGGTGGAACTCGGAAATCAATAACCTCCGCGCGCTGTGCATAAGAGCTAGAAGACGAACCAAACGTCTTATGGGACGACCAGAGTTCGAAGAAGCGTGTCGCGAATTTCGAACCGCAAGGCGAGAGTTTCAACATGCTATTTCAAGAAGCAAGAAAAATAGCTTCAGAAATATATGCTTAGAGGCAGATAATGATCCTTGGGGAAAGGCATACAGGGTGGTAACCTCGCGCCTTAAGGGCAGAAAGTCCCCACAGCCAAGTTGTCCCATTTTACTAGGGAAGATAATCAGAACTCTGTTCCCGGAACATAGACGCAATATAAGTACGGCGACAAGAATGAACCCAATAGAATCCATACCGTTGGTGACAGAAGAGGAGCTGCTTCAGATAGCAAAGAAAATCGGAGACAACAAAGCTCCAGGACCTGATGGAATTCCAAACAATGCGCTTAAGTTGGCAGTTAGAACAGCAACGAAACCGTTCGTGGATGTATTTAATGAATGTCTAAAGGAAGGAGTGTTTCCAAACTGTTGGAAAAAACAAAATTTGGTGCTAATTCCTAAGCCTAATAAACCACAAGGCGATCCCTCTGCCTATAGACCAATATGTCTACTCGACACACAAGGGAAAATTCTGGAGAAAATCATACAAAATCGATTGCTACCCATTGTAGAGGAAAGAAATGGTCTGTCGAACCACCAATTTGGGTTTCGAAAAGCTAGATCGACCATCGATGCAATCCGTATGGTAGTAGATACAGCACGAATGGCGATACAAGGCAAGGGAGCAAGTAGGAAGTACTGTGCTATCATAACGCTTGATGTAAAGAACGCGTTTAACTCTGCGAACTGGGGAATAATAATTCAAAAGCTAAACGGAATCGGCATACCGGCGTATTTAATAAGATTGATAGTAAGCTATTTCACAGACAGAAAGCTCTGTTACCAAACCGACGAAGGAGTCGTAACATACAATGTCACTGCAGGAGTTCCACAAGGCTCTGTGCTTGGTCCGCTATTGTGGAATATAATGTACAACGATGTTCTAGAGCTTAACATTCCGGAAGAGGCGAACATTATAGGTTTTGCAGATGACATAGCAGTTACGGTTTCAGCAAGATATATGGACGAAGTGGAGCTAATCTCGAATGAAGTAGTATGGACTATTAGAAACTGGATGAAAAGTGTGGGGTTGGAACTTGCCGAACATAAAACGGAGATTGTATTAGTTACAAGCAGGCGTAAAAAAGAGACCATGAGAATAACGGTTGGAGAACACCAGGTGACATCAAAATCCCATCTCAAATATTTGGGAGTTCTCATAGATGCCAGACTTAACTTTAGGACACATATAGAATATACTACTAACAAGGCAGTAAATATTAGAGCCGCTCTTGAAAGAATGATGCCGAATGTAGGAGGACCAAGGCAATCCAAAAGGAAGATAATATCGACGGTGGTCAGCTCAGTTATACTTTACGCTGCTCCCATATGGTCAGTAGCTCTGAAAGTAAAGACCGCAGCGAAGAAGCTAAAATCTGTATACAGGTTATCGGTCCTACGAGTATGCTGCTCTTTTCGAACAACATCCGACGAAGCGGCCCACGTCATAGCGGGAATGATTCCTATAGATATCTTGGCTGACGAAGCCAAACGCTTGGATGAAAACAGAAGAGACCCAAATCAACTGGACACTCGTGTACGTAAAATTGAAAGAGAAGCTTCTATAAGGCAATGGCAGAGCAGATGGGAAGACAGCCGCAAAGGAAGGTGGACCTTTAAACTAATCCCGAAAATAGATGTATGGCTAAACAGACGACATGGAGAAGTTAATTATCACTTAACGCAGTTTCTCTCAGGCCACGGAGGATACCGAAGTTACCTGTACAGATTCGGGTTGGATAACTCCCCATATTGCCCTAACTGTCCAAACCAAGAGGAAGACCCAGAACACGTCGTGTTCTACTGCGCACGCTTTCGCCACGATCGACAGAAAACTGAAGAAGTCCTTGGATGCCAACTTAATCCGCAAAATATTGTTGACATCATCCTAAATAGGAAGGAAAATTGGGATGCAATATCCTCAATGATTAAAAGTATTCATGATAAACTTGGAACGGAAGAGAATCTGAGGAAATCCCAGACACCAGAAGTAGCCTAGATAGGGCTCTCCTGCCCTGCGATGCAATATCTTTGTAGACAGTTCCGCAGGGTTGCTGAATGACGAAGGAGGTGGTTTTAGTCGGTAGGAATCCGACATAACCCGTTGGGCCTCAAGTGGCATCGGGTATCATATGAAAGATTTCCACCTGCCTAATAGAAAAAAAAAAAAAAAAAAAAAACTAGACTATAGACTAGACTATATATAGACTAGACTATAGACTAGACTATATATAGACTAGACTATAGACTAGACTATAGACTAGACTATATATAGACTAGACTATAGACTAGACTATAGACTAGACTATAGACTAGACTATAGACTAGACTATATATAGACTAGACTATAGACTAGACTATAGACTAGACTATAGACTAGACTATAGACTAGACTATAGACTAGACTATAGACTAGACTATAGACTAGACTATATATAGACTAGACTATAGACTAGACTATAGACTAGACTATAGACTAGACTATATATAGACTAGACTATAGACTAGACTATAGACTAGACTATAGACTAGACTATAGACTAGACTATAGACTAGACTATAGACTAGACTATAGACTAGACTATAGCCTAGACTATAGACTAGACTATAGACTAGACTATAGACTAGACTATATATAGACTAGACTATAGACTAGACTATAGACTAGACTATAGACTAGACTATAGACTAGACTATAGACTAGACTATAGACTAGACTATATATAGACTAGACTATAGACTAGACTATAGACTAGACTATAGACTAGACTATAGACTAGACTATAGACTAGACTATATATAGACTAGACTATAGACTAGACTATAGACTAGACTATAGACTAGACTATATATAGACTAGACTATAGACTAGACTATAGACTAGACTATATATAGACTAGACTATAGACTAGACTATAGACTAGACTATAGACTAGACTATATATAGACTAGACTATAGACTAGACTATAGACTAGACTATAGACTAGACTATATATAGACTAGACTATAGACTAGACTATAGACTAGACTATAGACTAGACTATATATAGACTAGACTATAGACTAGACTATAGACTAGACTATATATAGACTAGACTATAGACTAGACTATAGACTAGACTATAGACTAGACTATAGACTAGACTATAGACTAGACTATAGACTAGACTATAGACTAGACTATAGACTAGACTATAGACTAGACTATAGACTAGACTATAGACTAGACTATAGACTAGACTATAGACTAGACTATAGACTAGACTATAGACTAGACTATAGACTAGACTATAGACTAGACTATAGACTAGACTATAGACCAGACTATAGACTAGACTATAGACTAGACTATTGACTAGACTATAGACTAGATTATAGACTAGACTATAATTAGGCTATATATAGACAAGAATAGACTAGAGTATAGACTATCGACTAGAATATACTAGAATAAAGACCAGACTATAGACTAGACTACAGACCAGACTAGACTACGGACCAGACTACACTAGACTAGACTATAGACTGGAATAGACTAGACTATAGACTAGACTATAGACTAGACTAGAATATAGACTAGACTATAGAATAGACTATATACTAGACTATAGATTACACTATACTGTAGACTGGACTAGACTATAATTAGGCTATAGACTAGGCTATATACTAGGTTATAGATTAGACTATGGATTATAGACTGGACTATAGACTAGGATGTAGACTGTAGACTGTAGTTTGAATTTATTTTTAATAGCAAATTATTCTTTGGTTGCTTTTGGTTTTTTTCATATATTCTGTTTTCCCTAATTTTAATTAATTTTTTTTTAATTGTTGTTGTAATTGATTTTATATCTGATTAAGCTGACAGGCTTTGTATAGCAAAATGCTTAATTTGTGCAAAGGATTAAGGCAATTTGCTTATTCTTTATGTTGTGTTAAAAAGAAGAAACAACAAAGACCAAATTTTAAATGTGCGTTAATATAATAAATTCTTATGAATATGCTATTACATGCACTAGCGTTCATTTAGTTATTGTATGGATATATTAACAATATATAATTAAATTTTCACTTTTTTATACATAATATTTAAGAACACAAGCAATATATGAGTAATGAACAAATATTCACTAACAGGTGTCATGAATTTTAATTAATTTTAATATTTAATTTTATATAAACACTATACAAAGTGATAGTATGTACAATACGGTGAGGTTTGCGGAAAACAGTAAACAAATATAGCCGATAACAAATAACACAAACTTATGCACACATAAAAATATGTATACATATATTAAAAAATACACAGGAAAAGTTAATAACGACGAAAATGAAACCTGTTGCTCTTTATGTTTCCTTTCCTATTATGAGAGTTTACCAATGTGTAGAACATATGTATATAAATGTATGAGCAACTTTTCCGTTCTTTTATTAAAACGTTATGAGAAGTTTTTTTACTGCCATGTAATGCAATGTAATAATGACATGGATGTGAAGCATATCTTTTAAATTGTTTTTTTTGAGATATTTATTGTCAAAGGGTATTTAATTATTTACTTATTCTATTTAAAGCATATATTAAATGAATTGCAACAAACAAGGTTTGCAAGAAACAAAACTGTACGAAAAAAGAAATTGGACTATGTGGATTTTGATGTGCTAAATATGAATCTACTTTCAGTTTTTTTTTCAGGTCTGAATTTTTTTTATGAGCGTGTCTAATATTTCACCCATAATAAAGCCATTACACGAGTGTTTTTACTATAAATCAAGAACGGTGTGTAGGGTTTCTTCAAGTGATACAACAAAAGATATAGACTAAAAATATCTTAAAGTTATCCTAACATAATTTTTTTATATGCTTAATATATTTGGAGATATTTAGAAATCAGTGTCCGAAAAAAAATATTCTTCCAAAATAGAAGATTTTTTTTAAGTACTTTTAGAAAGTGAAAATGCCTTTCTTTAGCAAAAAGCTGGTAGTGCTAAGAATAAAATAAGCCACGTGTGAAAACATCCATGTATAACCTACAATCAAGTAAAGATACGCTGGTGGGCAAAAAAAAAATAATAATAAAATTTATTTATTTTTTTTATTTTCTTCGTTAAATAAAATATGTAGACTAAATGGATCTTGACGAGCTAAACAAGAGTCCGCTTTTACATTTTTTCTATTACGAACAAATTCTTTTTTATTGGCTTGACTAATATGACCCCCATATGCAGCGATCACACTTGTATAAATCGTGAAAAGTTTGTCAAATTTAGACAGATAAAACCCCTATAAAAGCCGATTAGAATTATCCTCAGGTTATTTTAACATTATTTTTTTTTTTATTCGGTCAATATTTTCGAAATTAAGGAGCAAAATTCTTTTAATTTTTCATGAAGAGTTCTCGATTTATAATAAAATATACTCCCGTAATTGCTTTATTAATAGGGATATATTAGATATGCCCATAACAAAATCAAGACCTGATAGGAAAAACCTATAAGGCAGATTCGTGTTTAACATGTCATATTCCACCTATTTTTGTTTAAAGAATAAAAAAGTATTATTTTGCCTACCGTGTGTCTCTACTTAATTGCAGATATACTGTGGTATTTTTCTTTAATTATGTATAAAATCAAGATTTGTGTATTAATTAGGATGATGCATGTCTTATTTGATTCATAGTAATACCAGCTTTATGATAATTGTTTTAATTTTTTTTAAATAAATTTTCAAGAAAAAAATATAACTTCGAAACTGGTACATCTTTTACTGTTCGAATTTTCGAAATCGGATAATCCGTTCTCGTGTTCTGGTAAAATATACTTGTATATTCGCCTTATTAAGAGGGAGATATTAGACATGTCCACAAAAAAAAATACGATCTAATGGAAGCAAATTCGTATTTATCACATCGAAATCCAACTATTCATCTTTAGGGGACTTTTTTACCGACCAGTGTTATTACCTATTTTATTTTTGATTTCTAATTTTAAAACTCTATGTTTCTCTTTATGAATAAAAATTATAAGAATTGCTTAATGTCATGTTAATGAAGTAAGCAAAGTATAAAATAATATTTTTTTTTTCTTTAAATATTCCAAAAAATGTCATTCTAAATGACTGGAATTTTTATACTATTTGGTAATTTTGTTTATTTTTTCTTCATAAATAATTTGTATATTTATTCATTTATATTCATACATATGTATTTAAAAACGAATAGAAAATCTCTACATTATTTTCATTTTGTTTATCTTCATCTACGTAGTAAACATAGAAAACAACTAGAAGTCCAACGTGCTCTAAAAAAAAGACGAACTCTTCGTATGTGTTGTTAGATTTTTTTTTTTTCAGAACTAAATTATACGTGTGAAGATATTTTTTTTCTGAGCGAATTAAAACAGATGGACTTATAGCTATTTTCTATGATAGAATACAACTAGAAGTTTATGTGAAATGCGTTTCAAACCGCAGAAAACCATTAGAAATCCAACTTTTTTAAGTCGCTCAAGAAAAAAAATTGCTCTCTTCACACGTATAAATTAGTTGAGTTAAGTTTTTTTAGAGCAAGTTGGACTTCTAGATTTTTTCTATGCTTCAAACTAATTAAAAAAAAAATACTAATTTTTTTCAAAATATACAAACAAAATATAAGTGACTACATGTATTTTGTTGTTGCATGAATTAGGTTTCTGACAATTGAATAAGGTTTTTGTCTCTTACATAAACTTCTAGTTGTATTCTATCATCATCTGTCTCATATGCAATTTCTCAAATGTAAATAAATGTATATGAATAAATTTTGACAATAGTATTTTTTGGAATTAAAACATTTTTATTTAAATGAAGTTTTTTATACTAAAAATCATGATGCAAAGAAATTGAGAGCCGTTCTCTTTTTTCGTCGCCATACTGGCCCTCTGAGGTTTGAGCGATTTATAATTTTATTGTGCTACCATATCTTCTTAAAAAAAATCCAATATTTTTTTAACTTAATTTTAAACCAATTATTTTTTTAATCAATTGATACATTAATTGAAACAAAAGAAAGAAAACAGATTCCAATTTAGGGTTTAATTTTATAGCAAAGATTATTTACACACATTAACAGTTTTATAATCTGTTACTTTATCCTCAGTTAAATGACCTTTGAGTGATTTGGTAGTCATTAGTTTAGCAATACATTCATCGCGTTATATTCTCAAATTTAAATGATAACAAACAATTAAATACAGCAACTGTAATATGTTAAATACTTTTGTTTAAGCTAATACAAAGGTCAAAATCTCTATATAATAATACTTTAAATAACCTTTTTAAAATATATTTGTAGTAACCTAATAAGCCAGCGAAAGGAATATATCGTCGCACAGTGGCTCAGTAATTAATTTCATTGGCTAAAAGTCCACTTTTTTGTCAATACCGATTTCCAAAATTTTAATGCCATAATATTAAACATATTGAAACTAAAGTGTCCGAAAAATTAGATACAAATTTTGGTAATTGTGGGCGTGGCATGCTGTTAGAAACATATATTTTATATTATTTTATAAAAAATGTATTTTTGTAAATTTTGTTAGAAGTAAATCGACAAGTGGCAGAATAATAGTCTTTAGGAAATGGTATGATGTGTCACTATACCGTTTATACTTGCTGTGTTATTAAATGTTTCCTCAGGAACCATACTTTTAGTGGAATAGAGCATTTAAGGGTCAAACAAATTTGACTTCCGAAAGAAAGGCGAAAGTGTCCTATTTAACTCCATATATACTTTTGTACCTGTCTGGACCCATCTGTAGAACACTTTTTCCATTTGAATGAATTTACTACCAAAATTTTTTCACAATTTACGATTGCAAAATTTGTTTAATTTGGATTTTAAACCTACAGCATCATCAAGAAACAACGACACCAATAAGGAGATAAGAAGTTTAAAACGGAAATATGTTCAGGATGAATTTCTCAAATATAGGTTGATTATAGATTAACCAAAACAGGGATCAGGCAATACGAATGATGGGATCATAACAAAAAGATTCTTTTCAGATCCCGAAATAGCAAATGTTGATATAAATCCAATTTCAAGATTTAAAAAAATTATCGGTGTACTTGTGCGTAATGAACAAATTGATGACAGAAAATTTGGTTATTATGTGGAGGAAACTACAATGAATATATACAATCAAATATCCATGGAAAAATATGCAAGAGCTCACAAAATCCTTTATTATTGAGAAGATGCCAACATGCATCATTTAGTACCACATAGAGATCTACCTGAGGAAGCAAAGGAAAAAAGGTAAAAGGATGATAGATTTTGTAGAGAGCACAATACTAGAAAAATATCACGAAATTCTATAAGTAAAGATCTATGTAATATAATACTGATAACGTCAGATCCGCTCATGTAGCATTCGAAGTCAGTGGAAAGTAGAATATCGGGACTTAAAAGAAAAAATAATATAGAACTAGATATGGAATATTTGCAGGCTATTTTACAACCGAGTGAATAATAATTATAATTTTCTTTTATTGTTATTTAAGCAAAAAATGAAATAAGCATTAAAAAACCTTTAGTTATTATGAAAAATAAAAATGTTTGACCTTAATATTATTTAAATAAAAAACAAAATAAACGTTAAATAATCGATTCTAGTTGGAACCTGTTCTAGAATCGATAAGTTGGTAACCTGTTTACAAAATTATCCTAGGTATTGTTAAAATGTTTTCTTTTTATCTCATTATAACTTTTCTTCTAAGTAAAGCTGACTCAAAGAACAAAAAATTCGCATTTATATACTAAATGTCATAAAAAAAATTAAAAGTCTTAAATTTCTCAATAACTTCTGAACCGATTTTAATGAAATTAAAACTGGAGAAAATTCAAGAAAATATATCTCCACCAAAAAATTAATAATCATAATAATAATAATAATAAAGCATTTTTTTTCTGTTTTAAACATTTGCTCATGGAACCTTATTTAACATTTGCTCAGGGAACCTTATTTCAAGTGGTATTTAAGTAATTTTTAAAAAAGAATTTTAACAATTCCCTTGCACTGAATCAGGTCCTATATTATTCAAAAATATTTCTTATTTATATTTCTTATTTATATTATTTTTAAGTGCTTTTTGAGTAATTTTCTTAAAAATTTTTAAACAATTCTCTTGCACTGATACAGATCCTATATTATTTAAAAGTATTTCTTATTTCCATTATTATCTGATAAAGATTTAAGTTTAGTTTTTTTTAATTTCTAATTTATGATTTAAGTAACACCAGACGCATTAAGAACTGGGATTTTTAAATTTTTTAGTTGTTTTAAACTAAAGTTCATTACAAAAATCTAGGTAAAGTCAATTTCAGTTTCGACGTTTGTCATAAGAAAAATTTCTCCCCCTCCAAAGTAAGGTAAACTTCAGTAAATAGTTCAAAAAATAAAAATTTTTAGCATAATCTGTAAGCTGCAAAAGAGCGATATGACTTTTTATTTTTATATTATATGTCATTACAAATGACATAAGCTATAAGTGTACTTTCTTTAGTAAAAATAAAAAACATTTGAAAAATATTTATATTTTTAGTAAAAACTTATATATATATATATATATATAAGTTTTTACTATATATATATATAACTTATATATATATATATATATATATATATATATATATATATATACATATGTACATATAGATCGGATGTTAAAGCCCCTTTTTATCGGGAACTTTGATACATTGCCGGTCAATTGCTGATGCTATAGAAAGCAGCGATAGTGAAGAACCTGTTAAACTTACTGCAAATTTAATCCAAGAAGTATTTCAAATTGCAAACAAATTACGAGTAGGATATCATTTCGTCACAAGCGATCCCAATGTCGAAAGAGCTGCACAATTCAAATCTGAGCCGTATTCTTGTATGGCCCGTTACGAAGAGTTATACAAAGAGGTAAAAAAACAATTGGCGAACAACAGCTCATAACAGAGTTCACTGTTAAACATGTAGATTCCGAACGAGCAAAAGAAAGTCCAATTAAAAATTATTCCATCGATGATAGTGATTTTATACGCATTCGATGCAAGCGAATGCAAGTAACTGATGATGACAGCAATTAAATTTATGTTCCTGAATTTATGATTATAATTTTATTTTTTTTTAAATTTTTTTTTTACCTATTCTTTTTGTTAACAACATAGCTGTTGTAGTTTTTAGTTCCTGAGCTTGTCATACATTTCTTTTTTTACATTACTTTTAAGCTTAGAGTGCTTATCTTTTTTTTCTTTAATAACTATTTTTGTATAAAAACACATTATATATGTAATTTAGTAAAATAAACCTGAATAGTTATTCTTAAAAAACCCTTATATTTCACTAATTTCAATAGGTTTTAGAGACAAGGAATCAATCACCAATTTTGCATACGGTCAATGTCTTTTTTTACACGGTTTCTTTTTACACGTGTTTTCCTGCAACCAATTACCGTGTAAAAACAGAATTAGGTGTATAAAGTGCAAAATGCTGTAACCGTACTTTTTAATTTTTACAGCAGAAACAAAAACATTATGAAAACTAAATGCTAATTTTCTCAGTATCCTCTTCTAATCAAATTCTAAATTTTTGTTATTGCCAACACTTTAAAGAACATTTTAAAGTAAAATTATAAAATGGAGGATGTGAATTCTTAAACATCCTTTATACAAAAAAAAATATTGATTTCAATATCCTTTTATTTTCTAAAATGGCATAGCTACAAAAATAACTAAGATCTATATTTATCAGCCAACAGTTTGAGTCAAAATCATTTGAGATTGAGACAAATATGACCAAAGAAAAAAAAAAAAATTCTGAATAAGGTAATTTTGAACAGCGATAAAAACTAAACTTCAACGAATTTTTAAATTTTAAACACGGTTGTTTGTAAAAAAAAAAAAAAATAGAAAACAAACAGAAAGGACAAATTAAAAGTAACAACAACATTGTTTCACTGCTACTTAATAAGTGGCTAAACAATAACAAATCATACATTGCTGATTTACTATCTGAAAAACTGAGAGCTTTAATCATATAAACAATAATAATTGAAAAAGGAGAATACAAAATAATTGTAAAAAGCTTTATCATAAACCATTCGTCTTACTTAATAACATATAGGGAAAAATAAGTTAAAGATTTCATTTCCCAAACAGTTGTAAGTTAAATAGATGATGTTTACATAGAACACCACGGTGAGACGCTGACTAGTGCTGTTGAAGGTCATGGCGGAACAGAAAATGCATTTCATTCTGCCGAGTGTTCAATAAAACTTTCACACTGTATTCTTCCACAATTATTCTATGAACTTAAGGCGAACATGTAAAAACTCTATAAATAACTATATGAGAAAATTAAAAAAAAAAAAACTATAAACTAATTAATTTTGAAAAAAATAAAATTCTGTATTGACGTTGTGAGTATGTATACCAAATTTCAAAAAATGATGAGGCCAAAAATTGAGTTGAAAATTTTCGTTTTCTCCCCAAAATTTTATATCCGTATTAATAAACATGTTTTAAATTTAAAATGCCCTTTTAAATAAATTTTTCATATAAATTTTGTCTCTAAAATGTATTTTAAATTGAAAATTAGTTTGTGAATTCGGGTATTATTTTCTATTTCTAAGTAATTTTTTATATGAGTTAGTTTTACTAAAATGTCTTTTTTGTCCCTCTTATTAACTTTTTTAAAAATTACAAAATGAGGGTATATTTATTTTGCTTTAGCTATCGTTGTATATACGAGGGCGGATCAATAAGTCCGTGACTTGTCGAACTTCCCTCGTAGTTATATGAAATGCAACACTATTCCCATCAAGTACCAAATGTTAATAGCCTACTGTCAAATTTTGAGCAAGTGTCGTCATTTACTTTGCGTAAAAAATAGGCCATTGAAACTGCATACGTCAATTGAGTCAATTGAGAGCAAACGCGGCACCCATCTTGCAGACAACTTTCTTAAACCCAACTGTTCATTTAAAATCAAAAGCACACTGCCATATGAAATGCCTATGGTATCAACAATCTCACGCACTTTCACCCTTCGGTCGGCCAACACCATATCATGGATTTTTTCGACATTTTCGGGTGTACTGACCTCTATTGGCCGTCCAGAACGTTCAGCGTCATTTGTACTTGTGCGACCACAACGGAAGTCAGTAAACCACTTTTTTAATATTGAAATCGATGGTGCAGAGTCCCCATAGTATTTATCGAGCTTTTCCTTGGTTTGATTGACGGTTTTTTCGCAAAAAATAATGTTTAATAAGCACTCGAAATTCACTTTTTTCCATTTTTAGAAAAATACACGAGATTGTATGTTTTGAACAGCTGTTAAAAGCAAAGTAAATGACGATGCTATAAAAATATTAAATATTGTGAAATGATTGGAAAACAATTAGGTATATAAAAATATAATTTTATCCATGCCCTGGCAACTGTTTTCTTCTGTTTTATAAACAAAATCCAATCAATGTCAATATAAATAAAAAATAATAAAAAATAAATAACATTTTCAAAAAATTAAAAAAAAAATATATACAAATGAATTTAATGCTCGCAGTAATTGATAAACAAATATTTGCTTAAAATAAATAAATTAAAAAAAAATTTAATTAAATTATATGGCAGCAAAAAGCCAGAAAACAATAAATAGCAAAATACATACAGAATGTATAGAAAACGTAAAACAGCATGAGGTAAGACATAAAATCATTGAAATAAAAGTAAAATATTACAAGTTAATATTCTTTGATAAAACAGGAATCTAAAGAAGTATCTTTAGTATTAGATGGTAATATACCCTTGCGTTTAAGCGCCGGTGGTATGGAGTCTACAACTTCAGAGGATAGCATTTCTTTGAGTGATAAGCCCGAGGAAGAAACATTCGGTGAAATAAAATCTACTAAATACAAAATTTTAAAAAAATATTTAAGTTATGGGCAACAATTTATTATGGCTCTTTGTTGGCTAACATTTACCTATTTTCTAATGGCTAATAAAGAAACAAAATACGAAACCATGGGACTAACTATACCAATCGGTAAAAAAGGACTTATATATGGCATAACCAAAGAGGTGCATGATTCTAGTTTGTATCTGAGATTATATGGACCATTTATTACAACCACCTTCAAATTCGATGAATTAAAGTCGAGTCATTTTGAAAGTCCATACTTGGTAATAGAATTGCAGGAGTTGGATAATGACAATAAAGTAAAAACTATCAAATCTATCTTACATTTGCACTTGGCTGAGCAAAATCTATGGAAGCAGCCGAAAATCGAAATAGTGGAGAAAATAATAGAAGATGTTAACCTAGATAATGGCAAATATCAATTGAATTTCTATAGCAATATAAATGAGACTATACCCTTGCAATTTTCTTATGGATTTACCATGATGTCCAAGAAAACAGGTTTAATATTGGGTTTAATTTTGCTGTTTATTATCTATATAGCCATAATGTTTGAATTGGTGCATCGTACTGTGGCGGGAGTGATTTTTTCCACTTTGGCTGTGGGCCTAATAGCGGCAGTCCATTTGAGACCTTCTTTGCAAGTTATATTCAATGAATGGGGCAATATCGATACTATTATGCTATTTTTTGGTGTTTCCGTTATTATAGAGCTGCTATCAGAAACGGGTCTACAAGACAATCTAGCTGCTGTTAGCTATGAGCTGTCCAATGGCCATATATGGCCCATGTTACACTGCGTTCTATTATCGTCAAGTTTGCTCTCAAACTTGTTTGATGGCATATTATTGGTTCTTTTTATATCTCCCATTTGCTTGCGTTTATGTGAAATTATGCAACTTAATTGTACTCCTGTCTTAAGCTCTCTGATTATAGCCATTAATGTGGGATCTACTCTAACACCAATTAGTTCAATAAGCAATAACTTAATAGCCAATTCTCCTTTTCTACCCAAGGAACACATAGATTTTATGGAATTCATAGGCCACATGTTACCGGCCACAATTTTGACTTTGGTCCAATCTTATGTACACTTAAGATTACAATTCCATGATTCGGATAAAATACGCAACTTTGAGCCTTTTGAGGTGAGAAGACTTAAACACTTGATAAAAGTTTGGCGTCGTGCTTCGTTGGGTATGGGTGATTATACATGGGATAATAGTTTAGCTCGTCAGACGGTAAATCGACGTATAATCAGCTTGCGCAAACGTTTAAAACGTTTAGGAAAAATGCCCGAAAAACCTTCAGGATTTGAAGAGAAAGTACAAAATCTGCGTGCAAATTTTCCCATAAAGAAGTTTTCCTTAGTGGCCGTTTGTCTGCTGTCTTTATTTATAATACTGCTGTTTTCTATTTTATCCAGAATTCCCCATTCTTTCAAAGTATCCAAAGGTTGGATAGCCATTTTATCTGCCTTGCTGGCTTTATCTCTGACCTGCTATGAGGATATAGAAGGCATCTTATCACGCATAGATTGGGCTACCATGCTATTCTTTGTTACACTATCTATAGTGATGCAAGTCTTAATTAGTTTGGGACTGTTGGAAAGTATTGGTTTATTGTTGGAACACTTTATTATGAACTTTAGCGAACAACATCGTTTGACTGTGGCTATTTTAGCCATTATTTGGATTTCAGCCATTTTAACCACCTTTATTGACAATGTGCCCGTAGCCGTTATGATGATGCGTATTATTGGCACTTTGTCACTGAATCAGCAAATTAATTTACCCATTATGCCTTTGGTGTGGTCTCTGGCCTTGGGTTGTACCTTAGGTGGTAATGGTTCGATTGTGGGTGCTTTTGCGAATATTGCTTGTGCTGGAGTAGCTTCACGTCATGGCTATAAACTGACATTTTTTGGCTATTTTAAAATTGGTTTCTTTGTAATGCTGGGTAATGTTGCAGTGGCCTCTTGTTATTTGCTATTGGCGCATGTTGTTTTTCGCTGGCATTAAGATGAAAGATAATAAAAATTGTTGTGTGAGTGAAAAGGTCAATGAAAGGTTGTTTTTTTATTGTTATAAATAATAGGTTTAGAAAGCTAATAACATAAATACGACAAGTTTTAGGTCCTCAACTATTGTATTAGTGATTCTAACGTTAAATAAAAGTACTATAAATAAAAAATAAAATACTATCAGATTAATAAAATTTTCAAAAGTGTTTGCAAAGTTAGTTCGAATTTCGATTTTATGAACTATTAAACTTCGGTTATTTTGAAAATAAATAAATCAGTAATTTTCAAGGTATTTTTTTAGAATTTAGGGTTTCTTCTCTTAGATATTATTCAAAATTTTTATTTAAAGTTAGCTCGATTTTTGGTTCTAAGGCCTCTTGAGGTTCGAATTTTTCGTAGCCCTTTTTTCAATATGATTGGAAATAAAGAACATAGTAATCATATTATTCAACCGATTTAACTGATTTTTTGTACAAATATATGTTGTGCATCCTCCGAAAGGAAAGAAAACTATGGATACCACGCCCAGTTTTTTGCCCACTTTCATTAAAAATAACTTAGTTTTTATTTGTTGATACTAATTTTATTTTAATAAAATCATCCATTTAAGCATTTTTGTTTATTTATTTGGATAAAAGTATCGAGATTATTTATATATAACAAGAATCTTCATCTGCGATGCTTCATTCTCCAAATATATAATAACTTTACTAATTTTATGAACTTATTAAATCGATAATTATAATTATTTTTAATATATTTCAATATCCAAAAAAGTACTAAGGAATATAATTGAAAAATTCTTGGAAAAGCTTAATCAAAAAGGAAGTATAGTTCAAAAGTGACGAAAAATCAC
The DNA here is from genome assembly GCA_932274085.1 of Protocalliphora azurea. Taxonomy (NCBI): domain Eukaryota; kingdom Metazoa; phylum Arthropoda; class Insecta; order Diptera; family Calliphoridae; genus Protocalliphora; species Protocalliphora azurea. Next base: position 28,426,934 of record OW026521.1, on the reverse strand, counting down.
TTCAATACACTGGGTAATTTTTTATATAACCCAAATTTGTATGGGAATTTTTTGGACAGTACTTCATTGGGTCTTTTTGATGGCAACCGATCTATGTATTATTTAAAAAAATGTCAAAAACTAATGAGAACTTGACAAAATAAGTTTTAAAATTAAAAAGAAATGATGGTTTTTTGGCTTAATTTTTCAGAACATTTAGTCTTTTTTGACATTTTTAAAGTTCAATTTAGCTTCTTATTTTATCACCTCCCGGCTTCTTATTTTATAACTGTTCCTAACGTATATAAATTTTAATTTTGTATGAAACCTTCATAACGTTAGCAACAAAACGCAGCTAATATTTTGCGTTAGCCTTGAAAACATACATACATATAGAGTTTAAAATAATTTATTAAATTTTTAATTATTTTGAAACTGTAAATTCCTTTTCTATAAGAAATAAGATCAGATCTGTATGAAAAACTGAGCATACAGATTTACTGTATATAATCTTTAGATTCTCATATATACGAACATTTTTATGAACAAAAACTAATTTTAGTTATATTTATGTATTTCATTTATTACACAGTGTTATTGCCTTAATAATTCCAATGTAAAATGAAAGGGTACCAATAGTCTAGTGAAACCCCAAAAAAGTTTTTAAAAGTTAGTTCGATTTTCTGTTTTAAGGCCTCTTGAGGTTCGAATTTTTCGTAGCCCTTTTTTCCATATGATTGGAAATAAAAAACATAGTAATTATTTAGTCGAAATATTAAATTGAATGCCACACCCTATTTATGCCCATTTTTGTCATAGTATTGTTTACTTTATGCATTTTTTTTCTCTGTGGAAATATCACCAATATTTATTGTTTTTAAACCATATTTTGTTTTGTACAACTGTTGAGTTTTTTTTTTTTTTTTGTGGAACATGTTATGTTTTCCTCAAATATAAAACATTTGTTTTTAGACCATATTTTGTTTTCCACAAGTATTGAATATTTGCTTTTAACCATATATTTTTTCTGCACAACTATTGAGTACACATTTTTGTGTATCAGTTAAGTAGTTTGACAGCAACACTTTAACTGTGAATATTATAATTTTATATATTTATTCAGAATTCGTGATAAAGTAGAGAATATAGGTGAAAAATAAATAAAAATGAATTAAGTGCAAATAAAAAAGGTAAATGATTTAACCTTTCAAGTGGCATTATATACCACATTAAAAGCACATACATATTGTCGGTGCAAAGACGAAGATTCCTGTATTTAATTTGCTCAATTTTCTTTTTTTTATTATCGCATTTTGTATCGTTATTAGTCATACATTCACCCACCAAAGCGACATTCCATTAGTTGGTCTTATGAACAATATATATTGAGGTAATGAATCCTACTATCTTTGCGGCTAAAGGAATTTAAACCATGAGTTTAACTCACATTTTCAAGTAGAATGCAAGGACTTTTATTTTTCGGTTTTTTTTTTTAAATCGTTAGAATAAAATGTTATTGGCTACATTTATTTTCCAAAGAAAAGATAAAACATGGAGTTCAATTTCGCTGAATTACTTAGAGCCATTATACAAGTCGATGCTAAATCGCATTTTTGAGGTTATTTCTAAAAATGGTGGCAGTACTCATTACTAATTGAATGCTAGAAGATAATAACTTTCATTTTTATAACCTAAAATTTAAAAATAAATTACAGTTTGCTTAGTTTCAAAATATTCCTTATTCAAGTGACACACGAAATAGTACCACAGAAATACATGTCTTTAAATAAATGCATAATTTTAGTATAAAAAAATATGTATATTTTTTATTTCTTCAGGAAACTAAAGCCAACACTTTGAAATTTGGTTGCGCAAAAAATTATTTTTTTCTGAACTTTAGTTTAAGAGATATACTTAATTAAAGTTAAAAACATGTGATTCGTTATTCAAGTGGCAGGCAGTGTATAATTGAAATATGATGTGATAAAAGTACCTTGTAATATGAAAAAATTAATTTATATTATGATAAGTTCTAATCACTACATGATAGAAACATGATAAACATATAAAAAAGATATAGTCGGTCAAGCCCGACCATATGATACCTCACGCCATTGTGTATATTCATCAAAATTCGTGGAGCGGACTTATTTATATTAGGCATGTGGACAATGGTGGACCGATACTTTTACTAAGTGTGGAATAAAATATACGAATAAAGAATATTACATTAATACTAACATTTATATGAATTTATGCACTTTAGGGTGATTCAAGAAAGTAGGCTTATATGGGAACTATGATAAATTATGCAGCGATCCTCATCGAATTTAAAGTTGATACTAACATGTGTATGTGATTTATGCACGTTAAAGTGATTTTCGGAAGAGGTTTTTATATGGGATCTATGGTAAATTATGGACCTATCTTCATGAAATTTGGCACAGAGATAGATACTTATATAAAACTTCTTTATACCGAAGTTCATTAAAATATTGCTATATTTAAGGCATTTATGATAGCAAAACTCCTATTCCGGGAGGACATTTAAATGAGGGCTAGGTGAAATAATTTACTTTGTGGAGAGTCAGCCGTCCAGCCAGCCAAACGCACGGACAAACATCTTTAGATAGACTGAAAAAGTGATTCCGAGTCGATTGTTATACTTTAAGGTGGATGTTTGATGATTTTTTCTGTGCATTACAAACATCAGTACAAACGCATAATACCACAACCACCTATGGTGGTGTGGGATATAAAAATAGAAATGAATTTCAATTAAGAAATTGCTTATAATAATTAAAATTTTGATTGATTAATATTTCTCCAATCATCTAAATTGTAATGTTATCTAAGTGAAATTATTTAGTATTAATTAATTACTTTATTAAAATATTAATTGACTGAATTAAAAATTTACTTTTACTAATATTTACCTTTATTTAAAATTCTTTCTCCCAATAAAAATAAATAAATATTACATTAAAATTACTTGCTGCATAATTATTATATATTATTGCAATAACTTGTTTTAATAAAATACAGGTAATTATCACATACTATGCTCTAAGTGGATTTAATGATATTGAAATTAAAATTAATGTAATAAGTTGTAGTGTTGATGGAATATTGATTCAAATTACTTTAGAGAAAAAATAAAGGAATACCCCTAATGCTATGTTCACATAAAGAGGTTTTTTGAAAAACAAGTTGTTTTCTCAAAAAACACAAACAATCTGATTTGTTTTTTCATATATTTCAAAGCTAAAAACTTCTCGATTAAAGTTTGTTTAATTATTTAACACACAAAAATCATACTAAATTTTTAATACATAGAAATTTGTTAAAAAGAATTTGTAAAAATTGTCAAACAGTTTAAAAAAAATTATGAATGAAATATATATTTGTTCATAAATTTTATTTGTTTAAAAATTTTTCTTTTTGAAATAGAAAGTGTGTGTGTGTAAGTTTTAATTAAATATAAAATTTGTATTTTTTGGCAAACGATAAACAGACCAAAAGAAAAAAACACAAAAAACGATATACAGTGATATTTAAACTCATTGTGTTTTTCAAAAACCAATATGTGTGAACATACCATGAAGCGATGCATTTTGTTTACCTGAACACAGGAAAATATAAATAAATTACTTTTAAATTTCGTTTTCTGTTTCCAAACCAGAAATTGAATATCACATTTCTAGTACATTTGGGTAAAAAATTTAGAGTTTTTTCCAGAAAAAGGAAATTTCTTCCTCATATTAACAAATGACTTACTTAAGCTCAAAACGAAGAACAACTTGAGGACTTTTTTGAAAAAAAAAGATATGTAAACTTTAATTTTGGGTCTAGGGAACTGAAGATGCTTTATAAATATATATTTTTTTTATTTTCCCCCTATTCTGCTATTTCTAGTATTCCTACATCGAAATCGTCTAGGGACACTCTAATCTGCATGTGTGTGGGATGATTTGGGTAGTGACATGTAAATATTACGTAGAGTAATCTTAATGTATACATACACAGAAAGAAAAATGTTGTTTCAAATTGTTTAATTAGTTGTTTGATTGGTTGTAGATCAAGTTTTAATTAAACAATTTATGTATTTAATTAATATTTTACTTGGTTACAAAAAAATGTAACTACTTTCATAAAATTTCAATCAACTGGAAAGATATATGTTGTTCTTTCACTGAAAAATTTTAAGCTAATTCATTTTATATAAAATATTAGTGGTTGGCAGCGTTGTCAACTTTTTTGAACCAAAACGCGCGAGTCATCGTTCAAAAACGCAAATATTTAGTAGTTTTATGCAATATTAAAAGTTAACGTTTTTATAAAAAAAATATAAACAATATTTAAGGTACAAGGAAAGGTTATACATTTTATAATAACTTTCAGTTCAAAGCTTTTAAATTGATATACATTTTTAATTTAAATATAAAGGGCTTAAATTTTAAAAATAGTTTTATGACGCCTTAAAAAATATTTATTGAAAATAAACAAAACTAAATAGAAATAAAAAATATAATAAAATTATTTTAAAATTTGAAAAACGCCTTAAATCTGTATTTTCTTTGTTATATAGTTTACACAAAAACATTTTAATTTCTCCATGCATAATCTGCAAATTTCTTTATATCTTTGAAACTATTAAAAAGTAATCTAATTTAAAAGATATTTAATAAAATATTAACAAAATTATGAGAAAACATTTGAGAATAAATAAAATATGACTATAATTTTTAGTTGAAAAAAAAACGCTTGGAAATTTGGGACTACCCTATTGTAAATATATAGAAACTTAAAGCTTTTTCTTTATTTTCTTATCAACTTTGACTAAAAATTTTCTTAGCCTATACACTAAGCCAACAGTATAAAACTGGGCCTTAAGTTTTAAGTTTAAAAGTAACTTTTTATTATAATCAAAACAACAAATATTTCTTTGTAAATAAAAAAGTAACAAAACATGGTTATAATATAAAACGCTACAATTTAGCACTTTTTTCAGAAAAAGCGCAGATGTAAAAAATGCGACTTTTGATTTGCTGAAATGAGCTAAATCTAGCGCGAAAGCGCAAAATTGGCAACTCTAGTGTTTTGCGACAGTTTAGACTTTTTATTTATGTATATATGTATGTGTGTATATATGTATGTTAGTATGTATATAAGTATGTATGAATGTATGTATGTATGTATGTATACTGTTTGTGTTTTAAAAATATCTGAGCCGAAATTATTATAAAGTTCTCTCCAGATTGCAAAGACGTAGATTTGAAGAAAACGCTTGCATTGGTTCGGTGAGTACATAAAGGCATATGTACATAGTTACATATGTATTTATGTTCATATATAAATTTATTATACAATGTCAATTTTTCCATTGTTTTTGTAGATTTCGCCGTCGTTGATATTGTATCTAATGCAAACACTATATTCAGGACTTTACAAGTATCAAAGCTATTGCTTATAAGTTAATTTTTTAAATGTCCTCTTGTTATTTGTGCTCTCATTGTGGTCGAATTAGATAAACCATTTTCCCGGGATGAACCTTTTTCGATTGGTAATTTATATTTCTTAAACTCAAACATGTATTTATATGTATGTATTTAATAAGTAAAGTCGACTATACTTTTTTATTGTGAAATATATTTAAGGAAAATAAATTCAATCCCTGATTCAATTAGGTTAGATTAAAAAGTGCGGCCTCCACGCCTCCACCCAGAGACCATCCGGTCCAATAAATACCAGAGAAAATTAATAAAATGAAGAAAGAGAAGATTTCTAGTAGACTAAGGCACAAGAGTAGAAAGAAAGTAGAACGAAAGCAAAAGAAATATAAGAAAAGAAAGTTGTGGAACCCAAGACCCATCAATCAACCCCGACTACCTCTAAGCCACTTTATCCTCATTACGGAAACTATAAGGTTGTCGAGTTCACTAACCTCCTCCAGTTCGTGTAGCATATGACTTCGAAACCACCTCAGTCTACTACGCTGAAGCTCTACGCAATGACAGGGTATGTGATGCACTGTCTCTAGCTCCTCCACATCATCGCACGTCCTACAAAAGTTTGACGTGCCGGTGTCCCACCAATAATGACCCTTAGCATCGAATCTGCTGGTTTAAGACTAGGCCATATTGCTCTAGATAATGATAATGCAGTCTATTCTACTCCTCCAAGCATGATTCGTTCTTCCTAGAGTCCATTCCCTTATGGCCATGAAATATGACTCAATTGGAATCCTAACCGATACTTCCACAAAAGACCTGTCCAGCTCTGAGTCCTTACGAGCCAACTCATTTGCTATTTCATTGCCGAGAATATCGCAGTGACCTGGAATCCAACAGAGTCTTATTCTGTAGGCATCCATTAGCCTTCCAAATTCCCTCCTACACTCAAGCAGCAATCTGAACCTGACACAATAACTTGTCATTACCATTAGTGCTGTCTGACTATCCACATAGATAGTCACCGCAGTGTTCCTCTCAACATTCTCCTCCAGTAATCCTAGGGCCTTGTAAATGCCTAGAATTTCTGCCTGTAAAACGCTGCAACTATCAGGCAATCTAAAAGATCGTCTGATATCTATTCCCATGAAGTAAACACCCGCACCTATGCCTACTCCCATATTCGAGCCATTTGTGAAGATGTTGTACCCTCCATGGAGCTTTTCCCCTCCAGTCCAGAGGTCTCTATAAGGAATTTGAATAACGGGAGTAGCCTCGAAGTCAATCATAATAACGACATAATCCGTTTGGGTGGCTGAGGATTCGAGTAATGTTCGACTATCAAACTTGACTTCATTAAGTATGCTAACATGCCCCGCTGTGTAGCTCCCTATTAATCCCAACTTCTTCATTCTAAATAAGATTCAATTAATACAATTAATAATTTGTTTGGTCTTCTGTCAAAATTTCAATTATTAGTATGATTTATATAATTAAAAAAATTAATTGAAATACATTACCATTATCAATTAATTTAATTTAATTAATATTATTATTTTTATGACTGAAGCAAAATCAATTAAAAATTTAATTGATACGACAAATATCATAATTGCAACTCATTTTTATTTATTTTTATTATTTTTTTTTTTTGCATAGGCATAAGACACTACTATAATAACAAGAATATTTTGATTCAGATCCAGGATGCTTGCAAAAGTCCAAAAATATGCACAAATTGGAGATCCAGAATCAAATTCCTTAGAACATACCCAATAACAAATATGTGACGAAAATTTTTGAGTGAATTTGGGTGTATGTATAACATTAATCTGTTTACCTTTTCCTATAGAGTGAAATGTCTTTTGGGAATTATCCAAATAAAAAAAGAAATAACAATTAATACAAAGAAAAAATTATTACCTTATATTTTTCAATTAACACAATTGTTTCATTTTACCTTAAAATTACATTAATATATTCAAGTAATTAAAGTTCTTTTTTTCTAATTTAAATTTTTAATTCTTTCAATTATCCACTTGATTGATTTAATAAATTTTTTAATCGGAAAATTATTTTCGGCTTTCCATTTTTACAATTATCAGTAATTGATGTAATTGATTGATGATTTTGGTGAGATGTGCAAATTTAAACAATTTTTAATTTAATAAATTATTTTGGTGATTGGTAACTTTTTTCTATGTATATATTTAGAGGGGATCCATTTAATTTAATATGACTTATATCTGGATTTCTTCATAACAGGTGGTTAAATATCAGATTCGTTTAAAATATATTTTTTAGTTGACAATATTTATATATTTTTCATTTTGCTGCTGTCAGAAAATAGGTTTTGTTTTTATTTTTTCATTTTATTTATTTTTTTTTTTTTCAAGAAAAATGTATAATTAGTAAAAATAACTATTTTATTGAACTTAAATTTAATATCAAATAATATTTCAATTAAAAGTCTACTAGTCACAATTTTTTCAGTCTATTAAGAAAAATAATAAAAACTTTCCAAAGTTAGCAATGTTTTCCCAAAAAAAAAAAAAAAAAAGAAATAAACTCCAAAGTTTTAATTATATTAACAGACAATATTGAAAACTAGTATTGTGCTGTTTTTACATCTGTTACAAATCTAGATAAATATTCCCATTTCTAACCTCTCTAGAAAATGTTAATACCTGCCAAAAGCATTAAATTCCCATTTCAAATACTTAAATCGTAATTATTGAAAGTGCTTGAAAATAAATATCAACATTAATATCAAGCCGGCAACTTTTGACATTTACATTTTACTAAAACTGAAAAATTTAATAAATAAACTAAATAACTGAGTGAGTGAATGATTGAATGAATATAACAATAATATACAAAAATGTTCTAGATATCTTGATCTAATATTGAAATAAACAATAATAAAAAAACTAAATTAAACTAAATTAAACTATAACTATTTGCGTTATTATTATTTTTACAATACAAATGTTGCCGTTACCTTTTTTTCTCTCTCTCTCTCTCTCTACTTTTACTGTACACAACTTGTGTTGAAAAATGTCAAAATAATGTCATGTTTTGTTTATGTCTTTATAAAGAGAAATGAAAACACCCTCCTACACACCTATTTACTTATAGAAAAATACATACATATGTATGTTTATTTCGAATTCTAAAATGTATATATGTTTTTTTTTTTTCTTATTTTTTATTTTATTACGCTTTTAACAATAATAAAAGACAACAATGGTTTCGGCTATAAAAGAAGAAGGGTCATGTGAGTGTTAATATGAAAAAGAACAATAAATATTTATGCCATTTGCATTGTGCCATCTACTAATATGACAACTTGCATTGAAAGAATACCAGGTTTTTTTAGGATTAACTTTTTTTTTTTTTGTTTGCTTTTCCCATGAAAAAATATTTTTTTTTTTTATTTACTTTTTAAGGAATAACAATTTATTTATATTTTAATAATAAAATTTATGTTCAACAATAAAAATTATTTACATGGGATTAAAATTAGCACACGTGTAAATCCCTACGTATACAGTGAACAAAAGAAAAATTCTGTGGGACACAATAAAATCTTGTTACAAGAAAATATGTGAAAAAAAATTTTACTGTAAATGTTCGTAAGGAATTAGGGAATTTTCAAACGCCTAAGGACTCTTACAATCCTAATAGAATTTCAAAAGCAGATCTTTAAAGACACAGATGTGTTGGTTTTAATTTAAGACCTTTTCGTTTTGACTATGTCATCGTTTGGTCATCTTTTTTTTAAATTTCGGAAGTTGTCTATTCATAATATTTAATAAAGTTTAATACTCCAGCAAAAAGATAACTAAAAAATAAAATAATTCATTGAAGTTCATATAAATTAAATAAAAACTCAATAAAGCAACACATATACAAAATTAATGCATTGAATGGTTTTTTTTTACAAAATGCAGTATATTTGTACTGTGATATTACAACATCAAGTTTGATGAATAAGAGATCAAGGATAAAAGAACAGAAAATCTATTAGAACCACAAAAATTATTACTTCTTTTTCTCTTTCTACCCTGCATTTGTTTTTTCTTTTTCAAATTTGGAAATCAACACTGGTTTAAATTTTTACTTGTTTTAAAAATTGGTATTTTTTTAATAGTAAATATTTTCGCAAATGGATTTTTATACTTTTTTTTAAGTTATAGCGGTTCTAGGTTGAACACGTAAACTAGGAGTTTATGTGTAATTCTAAAAATTACGTAAAAATTATGCGCAATGTAAAAACCCACTGAGTTATTCAAATAAAATTCATGATATTTTCATTATTTGAAGGTATTAGTGCGGCATATTTTAGGGTAAGATTTTAGTAAAATTTTAAAAATGTTTAAAAAAAATCACGATTCCTAAAAATGGTGATCAAATCTGTATTATTTCTACATATATAATACGAAAATAGATTTTGTTAGAGTTTATTATAAAGAAATATTATTTAATATTGTGATATATATTGATCCATAAAATTTGTATCCGTCAAAATTGTTGATGCATTAAGCATTACAAACATCATATAATTATGAAGGTAAGGAAATAGTACGAACCATTACTAGCTGGAGCAGATATGAAAATGTGTTCCACATGTGAAAACTAAATTTTATACTACGTAAAATAAGAGATAATTTCAAACTCGATGCTAACACAATCTGGTATACTTCACCAAGATATAAGCAAACAAAGACGCTATGAAACACTATAGACAACAATACATTGGTGAAAGTATAAAAGTAAAATCTATATAAGTATTATTACGGGTCATAATGACTTGATCATTTTGTTAATCTAAAGAGGAGTTGGAATTAGGATTTAAGGCAACAAACAAATATTATTACAATCATTGGAGAGCACTTGTTCATAGTATCCTGAGCAATAGAAAGAGTAGCGATGGCAAATGTTTTGTTGCAAATCATGTGGATAACTAAAAGATAATTGTTAAAAGAAGATTACTTTACCAAATGTCAAACAGTCATAAGTGTAACAGTATGAAGAGCGTTCTTCAAATTCTTTTTGGCAAATAAAATGCGTCATCATTCTATTGCACATAAGAATTTGAAGCGAATTGTTGCAATATTTTAGGATGAGAATTCGAAAAAGAATTGGAAAAAGAATTGTTGAAATACGTCAACTTCAACAAATGTTCAACGGAGATGAAACGATAGGAATCATTAAAATGTATTCAAATTCTCTTCGAAAATAGAAAATGTGTCGAATATAAGCGAATTGTTGAAAACAGAATTGTTTGAAAGACGAAGGTAGCAGCATGATAATCGCTCAAAAGTGTTGTTCAAATTCGATAATTGTATATTTAGGTTTAAAAAGGAGATAGTTTAAAGACGAGAACTTTCAAGATCGACAGAAGTAAGTCATTGAATCCATTATAGTTAATTTCGTACTGTCCATACGAAATTGTAAAATGTATTTTGACAAAAATATCTTGTTTTCCGATATTAACGATATTTGAATTAAATTTACGGTCCAGATCAATTATATTTATGGTTGTTTTTATATTTTATATGTAAGATTTTTACAAATCGAAATTTCCTATATAAAAATGCAAAAACAAAAATTGCAATTTTTGCATAATTTTCAAAAAGTCTATAAATTTTTTTTTATTAATTTTATTTTCATGCAATAATTCATGCTATTCTATATTAAACTGTGAATGTGCCTCAAAAAGTATAAAAGCGCTAACTAAAAGTATAGAAGAATGAGAAAAAGTTAAATAATTTTTAGCCCTTTTTCTAAGTTTTTGAATTTTGAACAACAATCATGATCACAAAATGAAGCTTATGGTGCTAAGATTTTTCACTCTATTAGCTTCAAATCTTGAAAATTTAGATCTGTGACCTATTTATTTAAAATGGTATTAGCACAAAATTTATTAAGGATCAAAGTCAGCACCAGCCAGGTTAAAAAAAATTTGATAATGGCTCATATACAATTTTCGTTTTCTGTTTTGTTTAGAATAAGATCTCTTAAGCCTAAGATCTCTTTTCATCTTTCAAGTTATTTCAAAAAAAAATTTTTTTTAATTGTTGGTTTTTTATTTATTTCTGGTGTCACATTGGGGCACACTTTATCAATAAAAAAAATAACATAACTAGGATGAAACATTTTAGGATAAATGAAATATATCTTTGATTCTTAACTAAAGAAAATTTTTGGAAAGTTGGCATGACCCTATTGTAAATACATAAAAGCTTAATGCTCCTTGTTTATTTTCTTATCAACTTAAGAATTAAACTGCAAAACGAAACATTACTTTAGTGTGAGCTTTAAGTTAAATATTTCTTAACTAAATTTGAACTGAAGTATACACTAAGACAACAATATAAAACCAGGCCTCAATCACTTAAGTTATCCCTTACAGGTAAAAAGATTTTTTCACTTGAATTTTGAGTTTTTAATTTTTTGCCTCGACTTTATTTAGTTTTACGGGTATTAGTCCTGAGATATATAGACGAAGATTCTATAATTTCTAAAAGATCCGAAATGATATGCTGACAATATGTTTGGATTATTTCATTTCGTCTAGCCGTCAAAAATATATATGTGAGAAAAAAAACCACTTCATTCATAACAAATGACTCTTTTAACAGAAAAATGTACACAAATAAGTGCTGTCAGAAAAGATTTATTTCTATCATTAGAAAACACAACAAATTTTAATTTTTCTCGCCTGATCTCTCTTCTCATTATTATAATTATTATAATATATAAAAAAAATAAATTTTTCTCTTTTAACAGTTGCTAATAATATATATTTATATATATATATTATATATATTATTATATATATATATATATATATATATATATATATACATATTATATATATAAATATATATATATATATATATATATACAATCTGATTAAAAAATCCTTTCTGTATTATCATTACCTTGTTTAATGAGTATTGAGTGCTGCTATATACCAACTAAACTGTCCACTAAACTGTCCAAAACTCTGTACATTTTAAATGTACTAGGTCACAGCAAAAGAACATTTAAAGAATGATTAAAAAATAAAATAGAGTTTAAAAAGAAGTGAACAATAAAAAAAGTATACGAAAGCACCAAAAAGATTTTACAGAAAATATTAAATATTATACTAAAAACGAATAAAATTATTATTATTATTTTTATATTCATTTTTATAAGCTAAATTGTATGCACTAAATTTTTCATGCGCAGTCCTTATTTTTAAAATTGCAGCGTACAACAAATTTTTTCACATATAAACCAAACCTTATGCGTATGAAAGTAGAGAAATTTTATGATAGAACTGAGTACTTAGTTTTTCATTTCGTGTTCGAGTGTCCTTGAAATAATTTGAAATTTGAAATTTTAAAATTAATAATTTTTTATGAATTATTTTAAAATCTGTTACACAGAGAAAAAAATGTATATATTTGAAATTTTTTTTCATAAATATTATGAATCAAACATGACTTTTTTCCCGAACTTTTTTCATAAAAAATAAAATTTTGTTCATATATATTATGAAATTGTTCATAATGAAAATTTTAGAAATTTTGCAAAAATTTTATTAAATCTTTGATTTGCTTTTATTAGATTTGACTGTAAATGGTAAATGAAAAGAATTATACATGAAAATATTAACAATAAATGCCTTAAAATGGCAAAATTCCAAAGAAAATCTGTAAAAAAATAGTGTTTAGAAATTTGTATAATTTTGCTCGCATTTTGCAGTAATAATTTTGGTAAAAAGCTCTTCTATTCTATTACCAAAATGTAGCCAAAAATCACTAAATTTCAAAAATTTTTTTACAAATTGAAAATATAAATGAAAATTTAAAAAATTTTTTCAGCCTTCTTGACTTTTGATTCATTTGAAAAATTATAAAAAAAGTTTTAATACTTAAGAAATTATGCTTAAATGTTATGAACTGAAATCAATGAAAGTAAATTTTCATATTTATGCAGAAACTTTTTTCAGTGTAGTTGCTCAACAATGCCGATATGGATATCATATGATAGAATATACGTTATAAATTCCAGCAAAATTATTTGTTTTAACACTTCGGGTTTTCATAATGTCAAAAATGTCTTTAAAATATTTTATTCTTAAATATCGTTGAGTTTTTCTACTCCAAGTGCGTACATACGGACCCAAATCATCACTAAACCATCAACATGCTTAACAGTAGGTTTTATATTTTTTATATTTAAGGGTTTGTTTGACTTTCTCCATACCATACCTCGTCCATCGGAGTCAAAGACGTTGTATTTGCTTTCGTTACTAAATATAACCTTTTTGCAAAACTCATAAGACTTAGTTTTATGGAGTTCAGCAAATGATAACATTTTTTGTCTGTTGACTTCACAAATGAGTGCTACACGGCCATGGATATTACTGGTTCTAAGCGTCTTATTAACAGTTTCATTGCATATTTTTGTTATTAATACTCCTCCTAATTGTCGTTAATTTTTGGAGCACATAAATGTAGACTTTCCCCGTCTTCCTAGAATATTTGTCATACATCTCTCGAACTCAAAGATTTTAGGCGACATTTCCGTAGAATATTTTCGACATTCTTGCACATTTTATTATGTTTTCTATTATTTGACGACATCGATTAAATATTTTACAAATGTATTTAAATGATTTGCCCTTATTTGAAGGTATAAAATAATTTTTTGCTTAGAGTAACTTAATACTTTTCCTTTCTGCATTTTTGACAACAAAGGGCTTACAACTGCGCGCAATAAGAATATAATAATTACTTATAACCAGGGCAACCAAAAATATGTAAAATCATATTTTTTCCTGAGCTTCAAATGAACCAAGCAGTTAGTTATTTATCCATTTCAGACAATTTTAAAAATTTTGGCATTGATTTGTTACAGCATATTTTTGCCACAACAGTATATTTTTGCATATTTTTTACTTAGCAGTATATGTTCATAGAAATGTTATTTTAGCGCATATCTTAGCATTTTAAATGGCATATTTTTATATATTAAATACATAAGAGCATAATTTTTAATATTTTGCACTTAAGAAAAAAATTTTGCACATTTTGCACTTAATAGAATTTTTTACATATTTGCCCTAATAATTTTTATTTCCCGATAAAATGTATTAGATTTAATTGCAAAAAGAACATATTTTTAGCAATTGCTAATAAAAATCAAGTTATTTTTAGCATGAATTGTAGATAATTTAAAATTTAATAAAATAATATTAAAAATGTTATTTTAACAGCATATTTTTTTAATTTTAAGGGTATGTTTTACAATTTTAAGCGCATTTTTTATGCGAATAAAACAATTTTTAGAGCATATTTTTGCTTGCCCAGATAATAACATTACAAAAAGTTCCCACAATTTTAACATAGAAAACAAAAAAAAAAAAAAAATTAATTCGCGGAAGTATTAAAAGGTCAAACTACTTTTTTGGGATTCAAAACAAGATGCTAGATAGATGATACAGTGCGACAACAAATATATAAAAAAGAATATTTTGGAATTTTTATCTGGTTTTCCCAAGTAAAACATAATTATTTTTCAATGGTTAGTAATAAATTTTATATCTACTTGTTAGTTTTGGTTATTTTAATGAATAAAAAGCAAATTTCAATTAAAAATTTGTTGACAAAATATTTTATTGACCCACTGTATTTACACAAATAACTATAAAGCCATATCCCGAAAATCAGTTAAAGGTACTAAAATTCCTCAAGCCCAAAGTAGCATTCCAAATTGATTTGCTTTTAATACTTCATCATTTGTATAGCATATTTTTATTATATATATATATTTATTATATATATTTTATATATATTTATAAATAAAAATATTTATATATTTACAACACTCACTGTATAACTTCTATACACAACTTTCATAAAATTTAAATGTTCATTTAACAGAACATTATTTTTTCTTATTAATTTCCTTTGAAATTTTCTTATTAAAATTATTATTCTTTTTTTCACATTTAGTCCCTTTTATTTTACTACCAAAATAATGCTAATGAGAGTAAAATATAAAATAACAACGAAAAATAATATTTCATTTAAAATTCAGGAAAAAATTTTTGACATAAAATAAACAAAAAGATTAATATGTTGATGCGTAGTAAAAGTATCAAACCAAAGACAAAAGATGAACAAATGCATATTTGTACCTACATATTTTTAATTTTTAAAAACACACAAGAAAAATAACCGAACAAAAATTTTTGTCGCTTTTTGGCAATTGTATTAAAGAAAATCATAAAGTGTTATTTTGTATTAAGTTTTAAATATAATTAATTAAGGCAGACAGAATGGGATTAGTTCATACATAATTATGATAAAAAAATATATGGTGAATTATTTTAAAAATTGCTTAAATAAAGCGTTAATATTTAGATAATATAAGATGCGCCAATATTATAACCAACTCAAAAGATTTCTGATTTTGAGTAGGTGACCTAAAGAAAGCAGCAGTTTTTGGTAATTCTTTATTTTCTTAATTCCTTTGACAGCTGCACAGTGGAGCAGAATCGAAAATTTTTGAAAATAAATCTGTAACTTCTAATCGGCCATTTGGATTTTCATGTAATATGGTATAGGATTAGCAAAGGAGAATACAATATTAAGTTTGGAAGGAGGAACCCAGAGACCCCTCAGTTGCGTAGCTAAGTGGATTCAAATTAGGGTACCTCCGCCATATAAAATATTTAATCGCTTGCCAAATTTTTGTTTCTCATCCGATTTCAAATATTTTTCTATATTCTTATAGGCCTTGATGCTTGCGTGTACCTTTATCTCTTTTATAGTTTTCGAGTTAATTGCATTTGAAATTTCAACTATCACAATTTTGCATGATCTTGGTCCAGTTTTCCTAATATATAATCCAACATGTTATAATTTTTTAGTTAGTTAGAGTACAAGGTTACCGAATATAAAAATTATCGAATATGAAAATGAGTTCAATAGCATTTTTCGGTCCAAAAATTAACGGTTTTGAAATTGAAAATTCACTAAAAATTATGATTTTTTATGTTTTTTTTGCCTAAAAGGTGCCCGCAATCGTTTTAGTATAAACAATTTTTTCTTTGACTTTCTGAAAGGTGTCTTCACGGAGATGATTTTAAAATAAAAGATAAGTCAACTAACCCAATAGAGATAAATTCAGACCCTCCAAAATTTAACCTATTTTAAATGACAGCTTTGATTTTAGCCTATATTTTTTAAAATCCCAAAGGCTAGTTTTGGAAGCCGAATGCAAATTAAGATTCTCTGATGTCTTCTAAAGAGTTTGCCAACAGACTTTTATAAAACTGCGACAAATGTGGATATTAGGGGGCAAAAATGGGAAAAAAAAATTTTGGGATTTTTTTAAATTTTTTTTAGGAATTAAGGGAAGTTTTTTTCCAAAACAAATTTTCTTTTCTCTACTTTATTTCAAATAAAAAAGTACATTTTTTCTGAAAATCTTATTAAGATATTTTTAACAACAAATATTTTACAACAATTCAAAAATTTTTAGTTTCTCTAAAAAGCGGATTTTGGACATAAAAATTTGCTAAAAAAAAAATAGCAGAAACAATTTTAAAAATTTTTGTTTCAAATAAATTTTTACCTTTTGCTTTAGGTGAAAAATTACATAGAAAATTACAAATTTTTTACACTTTTTTAATAAGTTTTTGCAGAGAATGTTTTTAGATAAAAAAAAATTTTTTTAATAGGGTTACACCAAATTTCTCCCAAACTATGACTACTCCATATAAAAATTCAGAAAAAATTTAATTTTTTCGGAAATCCCATAGCTGGAAATTTTTCTTTTATTAGCCTCGGCCCAAATGTCGACAAAATGGCCAAAATTTTATAAATTTAAATTTTTGGAAATTTTATTTATTTTTTTTTAATTATTTTCATAAAATAATTCATTACTTTGTTATTTTCATATTCCAAACAATGAATTCAAAATAGTATTGAATCTTAAACTGTATTTGCTTTCCTGAACTAGCCTTTGGGATTTTAAGACATATAGGCTAAAATCAAAGTTTTCATTTAAAAGAGGCCAAATTTCGGAAGGTCTACACGTAAGACTATTGGGTGAGTGGACTGGTTCTCAATTTTGAAATCACTTCCGTGAAGATACCTTCCAGAAAATTATTATATGTGAATGCAAGTAGGGTTGTCTACTTGTATGTAAATTCTCCTTATAGATGATGACGATGAGGGGTTGTTGAAGATAAAAAGGGGGTTATCAATCTATAATGGAAAATGAATTATATTTACTCTTTTGATAAGAGTAATTATAATTTAGGGGGATTTTGGGAATAAAGAAATGTATGAGGGTTTAATTAGTGGTGTAGCTGATTCTTATTATAACAATATCTCACCTTTTCTTAAAGGGAAAATTCAGGAATGGGGTAAATATCCTTTTGTTTTCAGTTCAACTTCAGTTTTTATTACAAAGTATTTCATTCTTAGAGTTAGGTAACTTAGTTTAAGGTAAGTATTAGGAATAGTTATTGTAGAGTAAGTATTATTTATGACGATCGTGACGGCTCGATGGTAGGATGGTAAGATGCTAATTAAGATGTTAATTATAAGATAGCAAGATGATAAGATGTTAAGTGTAGGACAACAAGATGATAAGATGTTAAGTATAGGATAGCAAGATAATACGTGGCCTTTTCAATGTGAAGGCCATTCGTTTTTCTTTTGGGTTTTCATCAAATCATCGGCGTTTTATCGAAAACCGATAACTTTACTTTTTGTTGGAGAAAATTAACTTATGACATTACCAGATTATTTTTTTTTTTCTTAGTAGCATACGCTGAGAACAATTATCTTATATTAAATTCTTATAATTAATATGAACATTATAATTTAATTGCTCAACTTAATTGGACAATGTATTATCAAAGATTTTTTTATACAAAAAAGATTGTGGGTACATTTTTGGCAAAATAAAAAAACAAGCACAAAAAATCATAATTTTTTTGAATTTTCAGTTACAAAATCCTTTTTCTTTTTTCGGAACCAAAAAAATATTGACTTAATTTTTTTATTCGATAGATAATTTTGTACTCTAACTAAAAAAATTATAAAATTTGCCAAAAATGTTATAGTCCAACATTATATATATACATATAAATATAAATATATATATATATATATATATATATATATATATATATAGTAAAAACTGGACCAAAATTGAGATAGTTGAAATTTAAAAAGTAAGTAACTCTAAAACTATAAGAGATAAATAATACACGCCTATAAAAATATTTAAAATCGAACAAAAATTTGGCAAGCAATTCAAAATTTATATGTCGTAGGTACCCTACTTTGAGCCCCGTTAGCTCTGCACCGTTCTATACTCAAATTTTTATAATTCAACCAGCCGATTAGAAGTTACAGATTTATTTCCAAAAAATTTCGATTTTGCCCCACTGTGAATTTTATTGAGGTTAATGGCTTAAAAAGAAAATATTGTATAGACCATACATATAATATACCACTAGACACACCACACAAATAATAATAATAATTGTATTGAAAATCAGGTTAAGATGCATTGACTGGACACCAACAACAACAGCAACAAAAGCAATAATTGAAAAATATCAAATTATTTTTTCTTAATAAGACTTTTTTTGTTCAAAATTTTATGCATTTTGAGGGGAAAAAATGAAAACATCAAAAAATTTTATATAAAGCAATAATTCCAAGGACGTTTATTGCCCACTTTCAAATTGTTACATTATGTTGCCAAAAAAAAAACTACATAAATTGAAATAAAATAATATGCACTGGAAACAAAATAGAAAATTGGTAAATTTTTTAAATAAATATAAATCAATTTTATGTTTTTTTTATGACAGCGAAAAATGCAAATTTAAGTATAAAAATTTTGCAAACAGACATACAGTGAGTCAATAAAAATTTTTGCCTACAATTTTGTTTACGAAATTTGTTTTTTATTTATTAAAACCACAAAAAATAGACATAAAATTTACTATTAATCATTGAAAAAATAATTATATTTAAAACGGGAAAATAAGACAAAAAAGAATCCAAAATATTATTTTTTATATACAGTTGCGAGCATAAAAATGCAACGCTAGGCTATATGATTTTTGATCGTATAGATTAGGGCTAGAACATGGTTTTATTCTTTGGGATCTTAGCCAACTATTGTATGTCACTTTGTTCCAAATTGTTAAAAAAAAGTTGTAAATTAATGCGAACAAAAAAATTTCACTTAAGAAATCAACGGAATTTTTTAAACTTTGATATACAGAAAAAGTGAAAATTAGCAAAATAGTTTATTTAATTAAAAATTGTTTAAATTTCCACCTTTTACAAAAATTATTATATCAATTACTAATACCAGTAAAAAATGAGATAAATGGAAAAAATTTTCCATTTAAGCAATTTATTAAATCAATCAAGTAAATGATTGAATGAATCAAAAATTTAAATGAGAAGAAAAAGCTTACGGTAATCATTTTTACTGTGTAAAAATAATTATCGAAAAATGCTGAAGACTATAACTTGGTAGCATTACCATCAATTACTAGCAATACATATAAATTTAAGGTCGTTTTATATACAAATGTTATTGAAAGTATTAAATAGGACTCTTTGCTCCATTATTCCTAAGAATTTACGAATATTTTAAAATATTTTAAAATAACATTATGATAATGTTATTGTAATAATAATATTGATGTGTAGTTCTAATATAAGGATTCCTAAAATTATCTTAGAGTTATAATGTTGAAACGATCATGCCTGTAAAGATTGATAGAAAATATAGCACAGAAAATAATTATGCGATTTCAATTAATTAAAAAAAAATTAATAATAATTCCAAAAATATTAATCTTTATAGAAAAAGTTTTCAAAAAAGTTTAGAAAATTACTCAAATTTAATAGAAAGTGACTAATATTTATACATATATTATGTTTTTTTTAATCTATATGTAACATTATGGTAAGATCAAGGTATTTAACAGTATTATAAAACTTAAAAAATCATGTTGATTTGTCTAGAGTTGCACTTTTTTGCTCGCTCTAATTTATAACTCATTTTACGAAACGTTAAATAATTTTCCTTAAGTATAAAAATATTCGACAAAATTATATACGATAAGAGTTTATGGCCACAAGTAATAAAATCATAACAATACTGATGCATCCGGACTCATTATTCAAAACACTCTATAACAGGATTCCATGAAACTGTGTTTTTGATGCCATTATATTCCCTGTAATAACCCTTATATATGATAAAAAATTTAAAAAAAAATTCATAGTTTTTTCCAATTTTATTAATGTTTTTGTATCTCTCTATTTTACAAAAAAAAATATATTTTATTTTTTAGTGCAAAACCTTTTATCTCTCTGAGAAATGATTTTATTTTTTGAAAATTTAAATATTACATATATCAATTTTGACTAATTTTGTACATATGAATCTGGTCAATAAATTATATATACAATAATAAATACTCACTTTATATGGCGGTTACTACCCCTTTAAAGCTATCCTACCTATTTTCATATCAATTGTGTAACTTAACAAGAAAATTATTCCCACGAAATCTGTAGACTTTCACTATAATATTGGGGGCCAATACTATGATCACTCCATATAAAAATTCAGAAAAAAAATTAATTTTTTCGGAAATTCCATAGCCCAAAATTTCACTTTTATTAGCCTCGGTTCAAGTGACGAAAAAATGGCCAAAATTTTATAAATTTAAATTTTTGGGAATTTTATTTATTTTTTGGGAAATTATTTTCGTAAAATAATTCCCTATTTTGTTATTTTCATATTTCAAACAATGAATTCAAAATAGTTTTGAATCTTAAACTGTATTTGCTTTCCAGAACTAGCCTTTTGGGATTTTAAGACATATAGGCTAAAATCAAAGTTTTCATTTAAAAGAGGCCAAATTTCGGTCTATACTTAACACTGTGAGTGAAGGTGAGTGGACTGGTTCTTAATTTCGAAGTCATTTTTGTGAAGATACCTTCCAAAAAATTATAAAATTATTATATGTGAATGCAAGTAGGGTTGTCTACTTATGACGATGGGGTGGTTGTTGAAGATAAAAAGGGAGTTATCAATCTATAATGGAGAATGAATTATATTTACTCTTTTGATAAGAGTAATTATAATTTAGGGGGGTTTTGGGAATTATAAAAATATTTTATCAATGTTTTTATATCTCTCTATCTTACAAAAAAAAATATATATATTATTTTTTAGTGCAAAACCTTTTATCTCTCTTAGCAATTATTTTATTTTTTGACAATTTAAATATAACATATATCAATTCTAACTAATTTATACATATGAATCTGGTCAATAAATTATATATACAATAATAAATACTCACTTTACATGGCGGTTACTACCCCCCTTTAAAACTATCCTAACTATTTTCATATCAATTGTGGAACTTAACAAGAAAATTATTCCCACGAAATCTCTAGACTTTCACTATAATATTGGGGGCCAATACTTTCCCCAGAGCTATCCTTCCTATTTACGTATCATTTATGATTCTTGTCAAGAATATTATTTCCACATAATTATAAAAATTTTTTTCAACAGTTTTTCATTTGAGCAATAAATAATTTTTACTTCAATAATAATTATTATTTTGTATCTGCTTCGATATGAAAATAAAGTAGCCTATTTGAACTATGTTTGATTTTTTTTATTTATTTATTTATCTATCATCATTAACCATTTAAAAATGTATTTACAATGTTTGAGATGTTACTAAATAGTGTTGCAGCAAATTAAAAAGTTTTTTTAAATAGTAATATATACATTTATAATTAAATTATTTACAAATTAAAGGAAAAAGATAGAAAAAACCTTATTTCTAAGAAAATGTAAAAGAAATTCTTATGATAGCCCTTTTGTCATCTTCAGAGCTAAAAATGGATAAGAGCTAGCTATGCAAATTTATTATTAAAACGTAGTTTGAATATCTGTTACGATCTTCAAAGCTTTGTGTTAGTTTTTACGTTGCAAACAAGTCTTCTCTATATTTCCTATGTAAACGAATTGTGAAATACCTCCGTGGTAAATTATATATAATTTTTAAATTTTTATTTTGTATTATTTTTAGTTTCTTTAAATAAGTTTTTGCACATTTTGTTGTCCACATTTGGCATCCATAGGTCATTATCGGTCTAATACACATTTTATAAAGTAATATTTTATTTTTATGATTTAAAACTGATTTACGATTTAATAACGGAAATAGAGCTCTGCCGCATTTAATTGCTTTTGTACCGATTTGTAATATATGCTGCTTAAATGTCAACTTTTTATTCTGTGTAATCCCCAAGTACTTAACAGAATCTAGAAAAGGTATTTCAGTTCCTTGAATTGAAAGTGTTCTGCTGGGTATTCGTTTTGGCGATTTATTAAAAGAGAATATGATTGCTTGAGTTTTTAACTCGTTGATTTTAATTTTTCATTTCAAGAAGAATTTCTTAGTTTGTAATAAAGATTTTTCCAAATTTTTAACGATTGTATTTGAGAATTTACGTATGGTTTTTTAATAATTTTAAATCAGCTATGTATATTGAATATAAAGTTGGTGACAAGACGGATCCCTATGGTATACCAGCTAAAATTTTACAATCACTAGAATACATATCGTCAACATTCACCACAAAAGATCTTTCATTTAAAAAGCTACTTATTATTTTTTGCAAATAGATTGGGTAGCCAAACCTGCTAAGCTTATAAATCAGTCCGTTGTGCCATATGGAGTCAAATGCTTTTTCAACATCTAATAAAACCACTCCAGTACTTTTCCTGTTATCTTTGTTGTGCTGAGTAAGATTATCAATTCTTTATACCTGGTGGATAGTCGAATGTTCTTTTCTGAAACCAAATTGTTCATTTTGTAAAATATTATTGGTTTCAGTATACTCCCTTAGTCTTTCCAATATTATTTTTTCAAACACTTTATCTAAAACGTTTAACATACTAATAGGACGATAGCTATTTGATGATTTGGCATCTTTTCCTGGCTTTGCGATTGGTATAACTTTTGCAGTTTTAAATTTTTTTGGAAAATATCCATTTTTAAAACACCAGTTAAATATTTTTTGCAATACAATTAAAAAAATCGGACATATTTTTTAATAGAATTGCATTTATCCCATCTAGACCTGGGGCTTTTGCATTTTTTAGCGTCTTTGTAAAAGACTTCACTTCATTTTGACATATTGTATGTTGTTGAACACTATCGAAAACGGTTTGTTTGTCTATTCATTCACTATATTTCTAGACCTTACGATCAATAAGTGATGTTAGATTACCCGTTGTATTATGAACTTTTTCAAAAACAGCTTTCATAGCTTTATTACTATGTTGGATTTTTAAATTACCAACTAGTTTAAAATTTTTAAATATCAAACATTTAAACTTTAACATTGTATTGTCATTGGAAGGAAATACATAGACCCGGTTTTATACTGTACCCCTAGTGTATACTTCAGCAAACTTAGTTAAGAAATATTTCAGTTAAGTCACAGTTTAAAACTTAAGTTGAAAAAAAAGTAAAGAGATTTAAGCTTTCCAAAAAATTTTCTTTAACTGCAAATCATAAATATATTTTATCTATCCTAAAATGCGTTATCCCAATTATGTTAATTTTTTATTGAATATCTTTTAATTTATATTGCTATTTGCTTATGGCAATGTCAAAAATCATTATAAATATCAAACTTACTATTTTGGGCAAACATATTTTTTATGCCACCCTAACCACGTGGAACCAAAATTAAATAAAAAATCAACCATTAAAAAAAATATTAAATAACTTGAGAGATGTAAAGAAATATTAAACTTGTGAAATATAATATTATGTTCACATACGAGTGATTTTTACATGTTGTTTGAAAAAGTCAACATGTTTAAACTTTATTGTTCACATATAACGCTATCATGTTTTTTCTTTTGATTTGTTTTTCGTATGTTAAATTTTTTTTTTTTTTTTTCATATATTTTCAATTAAAATGAAAACTAATCACATATACACTTAATTGTTAAGTTAACGAATAATTAAAAAATCAATATAATTTTAATTCACAATTTCGATTTTTTTCACTTTTGACTTAGGTTATTGTTCAACAAATTCCAGTGTACTAAAAATAACAAATTTCTTCCCTGTATGAAATTGAATCGACATTCTTTTTAGATTTGAAATATATTTAAAAAAAAATCAATTGGTTTGTGTTCTTTGAGAAAATAACACGTTTTTGAAAAAAACATCTATATGTGAAAAAAATAAATAATCACAAAGAAAATATAAATTTAGAGGGTATTTTGAAATCTTTATAAAATTTGAAATAATTTTATTAGATTTTGTATTTTTATTTATTTTTGTTTATTTTCAATAAATGTTTTTTAAGATTTCAAACAATTTTCATACTTAGAAGAAACTTAAGGGATTAAAAAAAGAATACTTAAGTTTTGCATCATACAACAATTTTAAAAACTTAAGAACGATTTTGCCACTAAATAAGCAGTATAATACCGAACCTTAGTGTTGAAAAAGAGCTGCAGAAGTTCTTTTTTTTACCCATGGTTGTCATTGGCAGGATGTCCTTCTTTTATTCTTCTTGTTCATTGCTCTTAAAACACTTCTCTTAAAACTATATTTATAAAATTTTTTAATAAAAATATAATTTTAGCTTTATTAATAGCTAATAAAAGTACTTTTCAATTTGTGAAATTTTTATTTTCTTAGAAATTATTCACCTTTATTCCTGCGGTGAAAAGTTCTTTTTGGAAGCACTTGCTCGTTCTTTTTGCTGGGTCGTTATTTTATTTATACACGTTGAATATTTTAAAAGTGCAAAACCCGCTATTTGTCTTTAAGATTGTTAATATTGGTAAGTATTCAAAAAAAATTATATATAAGATTTAGTCGTGGTTTTAAATAAATATTGTAAAATAAAAATATTTGAATACTTGCAAAATAAGAGAAATAAATATTATTTATTATTATTTATTTTTTTTTTTTTTTTTGCTCTTCCGAAAAGTTATATTTTTTGTGATAGCGGGTTCTGAATATATGTCCCCGATATGCGAACAAAGACTGTATAACATAGCGTATTTTATTTCCTAGTATCTTATTTTGCATCCCAAAAAGGTATTTTCGTGTTTAATACTTCCACGAATTTTCTTCGTTTTTATTTATTTAATTATTTATTTATTATTTTATTTACTTTTTTGTTAAAGTTTCAATTTTGAGCGGTGTTGCCAGGAGGCGAGAAAAAAGTAGAACTTCCAAAAAGATCAAAAAAGGCTAAATTCACCAAAAAATACGGCCAGAAAAAAATTAAAAATTTTTTAAATTTAAAAATTTATTTTTTCTCGTCCTCAATAACTTTTGACTTTTCCTAATATTCTAATAAATTTATAAAGCATAGAACGACCAGCAAAATGACGCAATGAAAAATATCCCAAAAAATTCCCCTACAAATTTGGATTATTTTTTATATGAAGAATTACCTAATGTTTTAAGTATACATATATATATATATATATATATATATATAAATTTCTGGATGATTTTTCGCTTTTAAAAGAATTTTAAATAAAAATCGGCAAAGCCCACATTTATGGGCTCCAGAAATTAACGACAAATTGAGAGGAGTACTGACAACAAAAATATGCAACGAAACTGTACGTAAGACACTCAGAACCAATGATATCTATGGTCGTGTAGTGAGGAAAAATGCACTAATTTCTGAAGTCAACGGGTAAAAGAGGTTATCATTTGCTTTCCATAAGACTTAGTTTAATGGAGCTTTGGAAAAGGGTTATATTTAGTGACGAAAGCAAATACAACATTTTTGGCTCCGATGGATGGATTGGAAAGCCAGATGAACCCTTAAATATAAAAAAATAAAACCTAAGCATGGTAGTGTTTCAGTGACAGTTTGGGGCTGTATGTCCGAAATTGGAGTGGACAAACTGGTTTTTTTGATAGTATAATAAATGAACAACTACAGGGTAATTTTCAGCAGGCTAATGATACGAAACATACGGCTTTAGACATCAAAATATAGATTTTATATAATAGCAAGCATTTTCCAACACCACCTGTAAATTCTGACTTAAATCCCATAGAAAACCTTGGGCTTACTTGGAAGAAAAAGTGCGGGAACATCAAATATTCTAGAGGACTTCATTAAAGAAAATTCTGCAGTATGAATGGGATAAAATATCGGTCGAGAAATGTCAAAATTTAGTCCAAACAATGATAAGACGCTTGGAAACTGTTCTGGCAAACAGTGGTTACCTCATCGAATACTGAATTTGTATAATTCTAATAAATATTGCAAAAAAATCTAGTGTAAAATGAAAAAGAGCAAAATTCTTTTGTGGAATAAAAAAGTAGTGATAAATTTATAAAAAATTAAAAATCTCCTGCACTAATAATGTACTATTTGATTTTTAAAAACATTATTAATATTTAAGATCTCTTTATTATATTTAGTAAAAAACTGTTCTTAAACGAGCGTCTTTTTCTTAATTCTAAGTAATTTTTCTTAAGCAAAATATTTAATTGGTACACTGTATGTAGATATATCAACACAAAATACAAATAAAATACATTCATACATACATACATACATACATACATATATGTATGTTTAATATCATAAACAAATAGAGCAAAAATGATAGAGTAATTTGACAAAAATAATAAAATAAAGAATATGGTCAAGTTGTAAAGAAAAGAGAAAAATAAGAAAATATTTAGCACATATGAGTAATAAAATATGACAGATTGCTAAGGAAAAGAGGAGTTGTACTTGACAACATATTAAAAGGTTTAGAGAAAGATTAGATATAAAATAATTTTACTATTTTAGCTAATATGTACGTAGAATTATGTATCATTAACTCTCCTTAGTGTATGCTATACTTTTTAGAAAAAAAATTGGATTTAAGCTCTATTTTTATATGTAGAGGGTGGATTTCCATGCATTTATTATTTTAAAATAAGCTTCAAAATATGATTTCAAATATTACACTAACATAAGTGTAGTTTTTGAAAATGTTTAGTGCATATTATAAATTTCTTATAACTTATTATAAATTTCTTAGAACATCATTTTAAAAACATTTATGGAAATCCGCCCTCTTATAATATTGTTTCCTCAACTACACATTAAAAAGTGAAATAAAAAGAAAACAAAACACTTTTTTCCAAAAAAGAAAGAAAATTGTCTTTTTTTTTGTAAATTGTGGACCTAATGCATTTTTTAAAATAAGCTCTCAAAATATGTTCTGTAAAATTTACAAAATTTCCTTACAATTTTTTAAAAATATGCACTTATGTAAGTGTTAGTTTTTAATAGAATTTTTTAGGAGCTAATTTTAAAACAATAAATGCATAAGAATCCGCCCTCTATTCGTATGTAAATAGTATCAATACAAAATTTTTAAAATTTATCGATAACTTCAACTAAAAAATATTTTCGATAATAAAAGTTCCTCCCAAAATAATTTTCGATAAATAATTTTTTCTCTTTAAATTCTCAAAGTCAAATTATCTTTTAAAGAAATGTTTTGAAATGGACTTAGCTATACAATATTAAAATAAAGGGTATTTTTGATAACTAAATTCTCTTTAAAGCAAATTTTTGAAAAATTAATTTTGTTTAAAGAAAGTTCTTGTTAGAAGCATTTTCTTTGAATAATATGTTCGATAACTAAATTATTTTAAAAGGAAAAGTTATTTAAATAAAAGTTTCTTAAAAACTGAATACAATTTGTAGAATATAAACTAAATCATATAATCGATAACTAAATTTTTTAAAAATAAAAAAACTTTTATAATAAAATTTTCTTTTAAAATGTTTATAAAAGTTTCTTTAAAGAAGATAATCAATTTTAATTGAAAGAAAATTATCAATAGTTAAACTTTCCTTAAATTTTGCTTCAAACAAATTATCGATAATCAAGGTGAAATAGGATTATCTATACAAAATATT
Source organism: Protocalliphora azurea (assembly GCA_932274085.1). Lineage (NCBI taxonomy): Eukaryota > Metazoa > Arthropoda > Insecta > Diptera > Calliphoridae > Protocalliphora > Protocalliphora azurea. The sequence continues at coordinate 28,398,430 of OW026521.1, read as the reverse complement.
CTTAATAAAATATTTGATAACTAAATTTTAATTGAAAGGCTATTTTTGATAACTGAACTTACATTAAAAACTATTGACAACTAAATTTAAAAAAAGTTGTCGATAAGGAAAAAAATCTTGATGAAAGCCCTCAGTATAGAAACTTTCTTTAAAAAAACTTTTTAGTAAGCAAATTTCCCTTAAGGAAAATGTTTTTTTTAATAAAAATATTGAGAGCAAAATTAAAAAAAAATAATTATCGATAATTAAACAGTTATTGAATAACACATGTTTTTAAGAATATTTTCGATAACAATTTTTTTTTTTTTTTTTTTTTTGATGAAAAATATATAAGTAATATCAGAACATCGTCCTCTTCTCAATCTGAGCCTTATTTAAGAAAATACATCCAATTTATGTTTTCTTATGATTTTATATGAAAAACCGAATTTTTATGAATAAAATAAGTAAAGCCAGTCAAGGGAGATTTTTCAGTTGGGTCCTCATTTAAGAAACCACAGCTCATTTTAGTTTTCTTATGATTATATACGAAAAATTGAATTTTGATGAAAAATGTGAGTGATCATTGATCAAAGTCCTTTTCTCAATTGGAGCCTGATTTAAGAAACTACTGCTTCTGCTTTTTGATGAAAAATATAAGTGAACACAGATAAATGCCGTTTTCTCAATTGGAGCCTTATTTCAGGAACTACGACCAATTTTAGTTTTCTTATGATTAAATACGGGAAAGCGATTTTTGATGAAAAATACAAGTGATCACAGATCAATGTCCTTTTCTTAATTGGAGCTTTATTTGAGAAACTAAAGCCAATTTTAATTTTCTTATGAGAAATATAGTAGATAGATATAGATCAACCTACTTTTCTCAATTGGAGCTTTTATTAAAAAAAAACTACTACCACTTTTAATTTTCTTATGATTTTATATGAAAACTTGAATTTTGATGAAAAATATAAGTGATCAACGTCCTCTTCTCAATTAGAGTCTTATTTAAGGAAGTACGGCCAATTTTAGTCCACTTATAATTTTATATAAAAATTGGTTTTTGATAAAAACAAATATAGACTATCGCAGATCAACGTCTTTTTCACAACTGGAACTTTACTTAAGAAATTACCACCAATTTTATTTTTCTTATTAAATAAATAAATAGTAAAAAAAATGATCGCAGATCAATATCCTTTTCTCAGTTATAGCCTTATTTAAGAAACTACAGCCAACTTTTGTTCTCTTATGATTTTACATAAAAATTTTATTTTTTATGAAAAATATAAGTAATCACAGATCAAAGTATTTTTCTCAATTTTTCTAATAAATTACAGACAATTTTAATTTTGATATGGCTTTATATGAAAATCAAAATTTTGTAAAAATATAATCTCAATTCGCTTTAAGAAACCTTTTTATAACTCATGAAACTCCAAAATATCTATTGAGTAAAATTAATTTTTTTAAGAAATATCGATAACTAAATAAATATTTTGATTTCTACAAATTCTAACAAATTTGTTTTCTTTTATGAACATTTCATAACTTATGAAACTCTCCCAAATTTTTTTCAGCTTTTCTTTATGATTTCATTTAATTATATTAAATGTACAATTCAATTGCTTACCAACAGATTTATTAATAATTTGCTTATTCTTTTGCTTAATTAACACTGGTATAAAATTAATTTTAGAGATAATTATAAATAATTTAATTTAATTTGTTTTATTTTATTTTCTTTTAACAGATCATTAGACACAGTTTCTAAATAAAAATGATTTTTTTTTGAATTTTAAGTGAAATTTATATTTTGAGCTACACAAAAATAACAAATAAATTTTGTGGTTGGGAGAAATTAACATGCAAACAAAAGGCAGTATTCAAAATATTTGGAATTTTAATGAAGATTGTTAAAATAATAGATACGTATTGTTACTTGTGATAAGTATTTCTGCATTAGGGTGGCACATAGTAGAATCAACAAAATTAAATATATTTTGCACATTCATACAGTAGTGATCAAAACATTCGGAACTGAGATAATATTTCAAACTTGCATTTAATTTTTTTTTTTTTTCAGAATATTTATTTTTTTATTTTTATTCTCTAAATTTTTTTAATTGCATTTTTTTCAACAACTAATTTAAAGTGTGCGTTCAAATAAAACATAACACAAAATTTTCGTAACAACTCTTACTGCCGTTAATTTTAAATAACTTTCTTCATTACAGTATATTTTTGAGACATGTAAGATTTAATAACAGATCGAATTCTTGAAATCCGGGCATTTGCCCGCATGCATTTGGCAGTCAAAAAAAATTTACAAAATAAAATTTTATTTTTTTTAATTTTTTTCTGAATTTTAACTGAGTATTACATTTCAGGATAATATAAAAGCTTAACAAGGAACTAAAGAATGTGCTAAAAAGGAAAAGAAAAATAAAAAGTGAAAAGTATAAATTTCAAGCTCAAAAAATAGAAAAGCTCCTAAGAGCTATGCCAAATATGTTCAGACGCATAATGACACCTTGTGTTTGTTTAAAGCTATAATTAAGCTTTAGTCAATCAAAGCTAAACAAAAATCATAACAAAGCTAATAAGAACTCTGAGATAAACAATCATCAAAGCTCCTCAATAATAAAGAAATGAAAATATTTTCAATATTTTGTATTAGCCTGGAGAACGTACGTTATTGCTGACTTTTCTCATGTTCCAAGGTACAAGCTTTATATACCAAGTAATATAGAATATCGTCTAAATTAGTATCGAACTAAAAACAATAAAAATTTACAGAATAATTTGTCGTATGACAAGTTTTCTCAAAATGCAACAAGATATGTGATTGTTTTGCTTATTTAGTCTGAATAAACTCGAAGAATCATAACAAAAAGTGTCATAAAAAGACACTGATGACAGTCGTGACATCCTACAGAGTATTATTTATTTAAACTACCCAGAATTTTGGTAATTGTAAAGGAATTGGATTCAAGTTAAAAGCGAATTTAAGAAGGCATCAGCAGTGCTTAATTGTGATTATTATAGAGAGAAAGCGTGGAAAAATTTGTAAAGGAAGAGTAAAATTTTTTTAGAAGTTATATCTACAAAAATAAAAATAATCTAGTTAGGAATTAATTTTGTATACATCAGAAAAATCTGGAGAAAAAATACTTGAAGAAATTGATTAAAAAAAAAACATGTTATATTTTATTTAAGTGCACACCTTATAGCAATAAAAAAGAAATATGTAAAGAAATATATGAGCTAATGGTCTTTTATTCCAGCCTTCTAATTGAAGCAATTTTCGCTGACAAAAGATCAAAAGATTAGAAAGAACGGTAAGTACATTCATTTTTAACATATATATATATATATATATATATATATATATATATATATATATATATATATATATATATATAGATATAGATATAGATATAGATATAGATATAGATATAGATATAGATATAGATATAGATATAGATATAGATATAGATATATATATATATACATATATAATTATTATTATTATTATTATTATTATGCGCTGGAGAAGAGAGTTTAGTGATCCTTCCGTCAACTGGGATCCTCAATACGAAGTTCATAAAAAGAAAATTTAGTCTTTTCTCTTATTTTGTCTTCGTAATTTTCCATAAATCCTAATATTAATTTACCCTCATATGAAAGTCGTTTACAGCTTTTTGATCTCCCTACTCTTGAAAGTAGGGGAAAATATATGAATATTTCATTTGTAAATAATTTTGTAAACATTTCAATTAATTCTGAGTTCCTGCTTCATAGGATCGAATACGAAATCCTAAATCGTCCAACTAGAAATTATACTCATTTAAAAATCAAATATTTTCAAACCAATTATGCCAACTTTGATCTGACGACTAGACTAATTAAGATAATTTCAAAAAAAAAAAAAAAATTGCAACGCAATATTTTTCACTGTATTGGGAATCATAATACAATTTTATACAAATGTTCACTCCTAATTTACGGAAATTATTTCAGAAAAAAAAACAGAAAAACCAAAAAATCTAAATTTCCAAATTTAAGCCCAAATATCTTTTTTAACCATAAATGAATATGCACTCTTTTCTTCATCTCATTAGGTTCTTTACAAAGGTTTTCAAATTTCTGAAATTGGATATTTAGATGTTAAAACTTTTTTAAACTTTTTCGAATTTTGATATTTTACTTTTCCTTAAAAAAATTCTCGATAACTAAATTACCGAAGAGAATTTTTAAAAATATAGTTCTATTTCGACGCTTAAATTTCTTAAACCATCCTTCACTGGCATAGAAGCCTGAATTTTTTTTTATAAATTTTGGAATGCTTGCTTTCGATCGCAAAATCGCTGCTGTTATTGGAACATTTATTTCCTATGTTTTACAAACCACTTATAAAGCATTTTTTCCATTCTTGGGTACTCAGCTTTCTTTAAGGTTTGCCAGGGCCACTTTCTGTTGTACGTACGAACTTTTTTAATGAATTTTCTTGCTTTATAATGCGGTAAACCGAAGACTTATGCAACTTGTAATTCACCCAAATTGAATTTCTGGAATTTCGACTTTCATTTTTTTTTTTTTTTTTAAATCTCTAATTTTTTGAGAAATCGTTGCCTTTAAAATATGTTGAACTTTCACATATTAAGAGATGTATTTACACAACAAATAACAAACCGACAAAATTGAGGATCAAAATCACCCAAAAAGATTAATATACCAAAAGACGAGGATTTTTCTTTTTTTGATTATAGATATTTTAATCAAATTTAAAAAAAACAGATAAAAGTCGCGAAAATAGAACCCTTTTCTGTAAACTGTCGCAATTATAGAACCTGCAATTTTAAAAATTTTAAAAACGGGGTCGTCGCGATAATAGGTGGTCGCGAATACCAAGCTTGCACTGTATAAGTTTTTCATTCCATTTGTAATTTCTACAATAGTCATAATATTTATATTGAAGTCTATATAACGATGTTCGTCTGTCCGTCTGTCACTCTGTCTGTTGAAATCACTTTTTACAAAGCCCCAGTTATCGGATATATATGTTTTATGCAACAAATTATAGGGAATATTCCTTAGAATGACACTAGTAAAAACCAACAAAATCGATCCATTAATGGCCGAGATATCACCAAAAAAACGAAATGGCCTTTAAAAACCTATTTATTTTCGATCTTCGTTTTTGAACAGAAAATTCGGATTTTTTTTTTTTTTTGGAATGTTTTTGGAAAGAAATTAATAAAATCGGTTCACTGAGATATCGGTCAAAACTCGTTTTTGGACTTTGTGAAGCTTCTATATAAGCTTCTGAACTCGTTTTTATACAAATCTGTTGTAATTATTTTTCTAAAATTTCAGTTTTTTGAATTAATCATATCGGTCCATAAACAACCGAATTATAGGCAAAAATCTGAAAAAATATTAAAAATATACACATGCAAACATATATAAAAAATATTGCAATGACTTTCATTGTTCTTGTTTTTTGTATAAGCAAGCAGTAGTTGTTGATATACAACACACAATTATTTTTATATATGTTTGTACGTTTTTTGGAAATAGACTCAGTGTTGTTTTTTTTTTTTTATATAAACATGTATCTACGTATAAACATATGTATACAAATTTAGTAGTTAGTCAGAAGCTATCAGTGTTGTTGTTGTTTTTTGTATAAACATATATCTACATACAAAAATATGTATATAAATTTAGTAATCATCAGAAACTATCTGTGTTGTTGTTGTTTATTTTTAAGTTTTCTTGCTATAATAGTTTAATTTTGTGTTTATTTTTGTAGTTCGGAAAAAATTTAGATTATTTTGAAAATATGAAAGCTTACTTTAAGGCGTAAATTTTATTATTTGTCGGTAAGATGGTGAAGGGTATAAAAGACTCGGCACAGCCTTGTTTGCTTTTTGTATAAGCATGTATCTACATACAAACATATGTATATAAATTTAGTAGTCATCAGAAGCTATCAGTGTTGTTGCAGTTTTTTTTTAACGGTTGCTATGGTAGTTTAATTTTGTGTTTACATTAAGTTTCGAAAAAAATGAGATAATTTTGGTGGTGAAGGATATAAAAGATGCGGCACAGCCGAATATAGCACTCCAACTTGTTTTATTTTATTAATACGTATTTCATAAGTATAAAGAAGGCATATCTTATGATTTTTTTAAACAGATTTCATAGAGTTAAAAAAGGATTTTAAGTTTTTAGGAAAATGTTAATAAGAAAACATTGGTTTTGATAATGATTTGTAATTTTTAAGGAAATCTAAAAACAAAATAAATGGTGCCTTCAAATCCTATTAAATATGTGTTGCCACATAATTCAACTCTGATTAATTTACATTTAGCAACAATAACAACAATAATTATTTCGACTTTCCTTCTAAAATAATTTGTTAATGTTTCACCTACACTACTAAATTAATAAAATCTCAGGCATGTAAATTGAAATATTTTATGCTTAAAAGCTTTGTCATTTTAAATATACCTAAATCATTTCTTTAATTTTTGTCTTAATTTTTTATAAATAAAACTAAAAATAAATTATCCTAAAAAAAGTTTAAATTTTGTGTGGGGTAAAAAGAATAGAAAAAAAAACTTATTTATATGTGGAAAAAATAGCTGTTGGCACGTATACACCTAGAAAATATTAAAAAAAGATTTTGAAATTTTTCATGTGTTTCCAAAAAAAAAAAAAAAAAAATGTCTCCAAATCATAAGAACTAACTATAAACATATGTACATTTCAAAAAAAAGAAAAAGTAATAATAAAAAAATATTAATATGTTTGTAGATATGTTTTTCTTTCAACAATAAAAAAGCAAATGTTAGCTGCAATCAAGTTAACAGCTGAACTTTTCACACACAAAATTTATTCTCTGTTATTGTTGTTGCTAATTTTGAAAAATACGCAAAAATATCAACTCAACAAACATATTGAATAAATGATCTTATTCTATACATTATATAGCTAATAGCAACAACGACAACAACAATAAAATTATATATACAAATCTTTAAGAATCTATATCTATGAGATTCTATAGAAACTGTTGTTTTTAAAAATTTCTATTTGTGCTTTTGTGTGTGTGATGTATAATTTTTTGGTTTCATCTCCATCAAAATCTTTAGCCACTTTAGTTGAACGACGCGATTCACAACGTAAAAATCGGTCACAGAGATATATATTATTTCTGTAAAAAGAAAAAAAAACGAATATATTATATTAGAGTCTTTTTTTGAAAAGTGTATAAGGTGAATAACGTCATTAAAATAATTAGAGACAAAAATATAATAATTATCCTAATGTGAAAAAGAAAAAAATGTGAACAATAAACAAATAAAAATTTAAATATGCAAATCAAGCAAATTTTAAATTTAATAATTTAAATATATTGAAATAAAATAAAAATATAGCAAAGAAATTATTAAAATGATATGATGACATAATACCGCAAAACTCTGAAATATACTTATGCATATAAATAATATCTTAATTCTAAAATAAATTCAGACAACGAGTGGAAAAATAATTTCGATGGATAAAATAAAATAAAATAATAATTTTATTTTGGGAAAATAATTTAACAAAATCTAATTTAATTCAATAAAGAAAAAAATACTTTTTAAATAACTTAATAATTATTTTTAATAATATAAAACAGTTTTAAAAAATTTCATCAATTAAAAAAAGAAAAAAATCGTAACAAAAAATAAAAAAAAAATCCTGGGAACTATTGAAGACTTTTTTATAAAAAAGTTCAAAGGTTAAAAAGAAATTTTATAAAAACAAAAATTTTTGATGGGAATTAAATAACAAAATAAATTAAAACAGAAACTGAATAAAAATACTTTATTCAAAAAAAAAAAAAAAAAAACAAAAAAAATAAATAAAAATACAAAAAGTTTCACCAAGTTTTACAATGAAAAAATACAAAGTTGTTTCCAGTAGGCTAAGAGACGGACAGACGCACGTTGAGACTCACAAATTTATTTTTACCCTGCGAACTCAGGTTCCTGGAAATATGTAAATATGGTCTGGCAATTTAAATTATAGTGAATTAGAAAAACTTTTGTTTTTGTTTCATAAAAGATTAGGGAAACATCTCATAATGGAAAATTACTCTTTAAGCAGAAAATAACACTTTAAGCAGCAGTTGCAGACTTATTTCAACTCTCTGTTGGCCAAAACATTTGCAACTGTCAAACTAATTTTTAACATTCATAATTTCTTTGATAAAATTATATTTTAGACAATTTATTGCTTTTGTTTTAACAATTTTAAATTTTGATTTTGATGTTATGTTAAAACGTAATAAAAATTAGTGAAAAATTAGTTTCAATAAAAAAGTAAATATTCAAATGTTTAAAAGATTTGCAACTTTTAAAAACAAATATAAAAATATAAATAATATATAAATAGATTATATATAAATTTAATGAAAAAAATATCACAAAACTTTGCTGCTTTATTTCAAGACTTTTTATACCCTGAAAATAAAGTATTGGCCAAAACATTTGCAACTACCTACAAGTTTCGAGCAATTACAATTTCTTTAGTAGAAATAATATGTTCAGCAAATATTTTCTTTTAATTTAATAATTTAAAATATTGATTTTTATTTTGGTTTTAATTAAATAATAAATTAAAACCAAAAATATTTATTGAGTAAAAATTTTAATAAAATATGTAAAAATTCAAATGTTCAAAACATTTGCAACTCTTAAAAGCATTGAGGAAAAATTTATAAAAATATAATATATATTCAGTATTTAATTTAATTATCACTTCCCTGTATCTCCTAGGTATTAAAGATATCAGATTTTCTATACAGTTATTTCACTGCTTTTTCAATTTCTACGAAAAGTTCATTGAAATTATTTATTTAAACCTAATATTAGGTTTTGCAATCAACTACATGTTCCTAAACGGTTTGAGATTAAGGCATTGTATTGGCCATGACATTACATTTATTTAGTTTTATTCTAGTCAACTTTTTATAATACGTACCCTTTGTTTCTTTTGGTTCTTTATCGTGCTAGAATGTCCATAAAAATAACATTTTCCATTCGGCGTAAAAAGTATTACCAAGGTCAGAATATCTCTGCAAATTCAGGCTCTCATTTTATTAGTAATACAATAAATTAGACCAAATCCATATCCAAAAACATATCCCCCACATCAATATACTCGTATGCATTTCCACCTTTGTGCTTCATTGTTGCAGTTGTATACTTTAGATTAAAATTTTCCCTAGAAGTTAAACATGGACTCATCAGACTACAAGATATTTTTGTTACACAGAAAAAATTATTACCATATATTTTTCGAATAACACAGTTGTTTCATTTTGCATCTAAATTTAATAAATATATTCAAGTAAATATAAAATAAAAATAAAATTTAAGTACAATTTTTTTCTCACTTAAATTTTTAATTCATTTAACAATCTACTTAATTGATTTGATCAATTTTTTAATTGGAAAATTTTTTTCTGTTTTTTAGTTTTTACAGTTTTTAATAATTGATATAATCAAATTTAAAAAAAAGTTTTTAATTGAATGAATCATTTACTAATATATGTGGTTGGTGTGTATAGAATCTACGAGTTCAAAGTATACGATATTTTTGACATATATTTTTTTATGAACTTCTGAATTCATATACTGTAGTTTTTCATTTTATAGTTGAAAGACTTACATTTAGTGTGATTTCTATTTTAGTTTTTCTGGGAACAACTTGCGTGATCTTTCGATATTCTCGGGTAGGTCCTCCTGTAGTTTTCCACATTTATGAACATTGTGATATTAACATTATAGAATGTTTATTCGAAAAATTGTTGATTTGGCAACAAAATAATTGAACAATTTTTTTGGGAATGCTCGTTACAATAATCATTTAATAGTTTTGATATCAACCCAGAATTGAATCACTAAATAAAAATATATCGTTATTGTAATAATTTCCAAGCATAAATTGCTTCAATTAAAATGAGAAAAAACTTAGATGCAAATGTTTTGAACACTTTATTTTCTACTATCCTACTAAAAATAGATTTCTTTTTTCTTAGTTGCTATAACTTAAAGGAATTGTTTATATTTATTTTTTGAGTAAAATGTAATTAAAAAAAAACTTTAGAAGATACCAATGAAATGCTAGCTGTTATGAAAAATATTTAGGTACCAAAAAATAGATGCAGTAGTGAAATATCATCTTAGTTCCAAATATTTTGATTGCTTCTGAAAAAAAAGCTTCCAAAAATAAGCAATTTGAATTTGAAAACTGAGAAAAATTATTTAAAAACATTAGAAGCACTTCAAGTTATATTTACGGAGATATGAAACTTGTTCATTTTATACCTTCTAGCGCATTTTAAATATATAAATATTTTAGAATCCAAAAGCAGGAATTATTAAATAGAAAATAGTTTTTAAACCCCTGATAGCTTCTTAATGATGCCTTTTAAAAGTTTCTTACCAGTTGTGGGCGATATATTCGAGAAAAGTCAATCAATATTCAATTATACATTTAATAAAAGTCTGAAATCAATATTTTCATTTTTTGTTATTATAAAGACACTCTTTATCAACATATGATATTTTTAAATTCTCACATTTTATTGTTTTCAATCATTTATCGGCACAAAGAGAGCATATTGAAATTTAAATATATTTGATGGGTCATTCTAAAATTGAAAGTTTTATTTTCTTGCGCTATTTGTGGAGAAACTTGTATGTTTACGTTTAAGCTCTTTAATATTCATTCGTAAATCAAACTGACGACTGGTTATTTTACTCCAATTAGCTTTAACAAAACAATTAGAAATATTTTAAAATATTTCACAGAATAATTAAAAGTTTCCTTTTTAAAGCAGGAGCATTCCCGAAATTTTGAAATACTAAACTATTTGTGAGTGATAGACATCATTATTTTATTACTAATGAAATGAAATAATAAATTTGTCTATACATTGATACCTTTGATGCAAAAAGTAAAAACTGTTTATTTATAAATTTATAAAAAATATAGTTTTCCTTTGTTTATACGGCAAATATTAGTGGCAATAAATAAATTGTGTTACAATACATATTCAAAGTGTCAGCAAAATAATAATAAAAAAATAAAATTAAAAATCTCATAACTTTTAAAACATTTGAAACGATAACTAAAACTGTAAAAAACATATCAAAATTAATTAATATAATAATAATAATAATAATAATAATAATAATAATAAAGTATTTTTAATTATTAAAATTAATTTTTTATCTTAAGGAATTTTCATCGATTTTTAACTGGATCACACTGCCATCATGCAAGTGTTTGATAATACCATAGTAAGTATTTAAAAATTATAAATAAATTAATTTATCCATAACAATCATATTCATGAATATAAAAAAAGTTATAAAAGTAAAACTCAAACAATAAACAAAATAAAATAAATCCTCTTATTACGCTTCATTACATTTTAAAAACTTTTCCATACAAATTTTACAACTTAAATGAAAAATTTTTTTAAAGTCATCCGAAGTGTTTTATAAAATACGGGGGTCTATTTTCTAAACAAAAAAAAAACTACTTCTTTCGTTTAAAATTTTTAAAATTTAAATTATTCCTTCTTAAAATTTGTATACCCTTCACCACAGATGTAAATGGTATACAATAGTTTGTCATTCCGTTTCTAATATTCACAATTTTCGTCGGAGAGCAAAGAAGTTAATATTTTCTGAGTCTTTATAAGAAATGATATCGATAGGCCGATGTCCGTTGGTTCAAATGTTGTTTATGAAGTCCACCGATAATTGCTATATATAACTATATCAAACGATCAGAAATCCTCTAAAGAATTTTGTTATTGAAATCCAGCAAAAACCGTTCCTTTTTAGATTTTCCAACCTAAAAAAAATCGCCGATAATACGTATATATATATATATATATATATATATATATATATATATATATATATATATATATATATATATATATATATACTTTGAACTCTGGCTGCAAATCCTCCTTTAATCATTCGTTCATTGGGTCACGTATTAACGATATCCAATTTCGCAAATATTTCACACAATATATTTTTATCATCCAATGAACGATTCTAAGGGAAGTTACGGTCAAAGTTCAAAAGTCGGTAAATTATGGTGAAGTTTTCAGAAATTTTGTCCATATCTTTTTATTGAAACTCGGAAAAAACCGGTTCGAAAATAGCATATATATTAAAAAAAGAAAGATTTTTCTAACCGGTTTTCGATTTTCTGAAGCCCTTATATAGGTTTGGAACTTCGTTTTTGCAAAACAAAATCGAAAATTTTTTTCTGAATTTATCTACAAAAGTCGGTACATTAATTACAGAGGCAATAAGCTAAGGCATATTAGGATTTTTTCAATTTTTGAAGCACTCTGTTCCTTCCCAAAAAAAAATCGGAAATTTCTTTAAGAGCTCTTGTGTTGAGAAAATGAACTGATTTATAGGTCAAAATGCATTATGAGAATTTTTTAAGCTGCTATATAAGCTGTGCGTCACATTCTTGCATAATTCTATCACAAATATTTTTTTTCGCATTTCGGTTTTTTAAATTAGTCAAATCGGTCCATAAATTTTCCAACATACCGTTTTTAAATTTAATAATGTAAGACAACATTTACAAAATAATTGTTCTGCACCGAAGTAAGTACACCCCTTGTCCCAGTCTACTTTAAGCTAATAAGTTCAACCCTCTTAGAGTTTTAAACAAGTGGGCCTAATATATGGGCGTGGCATCCGTTTAAGATATAACATAACCTATAACTTTATACAATGCCAGCAAAGTGTGTGTAAAATTCGAATTTCATGTAAATAGCTTCATTAATAACGTGTAAAATTGAAATATAGGTTTTTTTAAAGTACGCTTAAAATATGGATGTGAACTGCAGTCGAGATCTAACAAAGGCTATAACTACCTATGGCACTGGTACTATCTTTGTGTCAAATTTTGTGAAAATCGGTTCAGCCGTTTAGATAAATAAACTATAAAATAAAGAAGAAACATAACATATATAAAGGATATAATTTTACATGAAAATACAAATTATTTAAAGTTTTTATTTGTTTACATAGATATAGTATAGGTTAATATATTTATAATTACATGCAATATATAACATATTTCATTTTCATATAACACATCTCAATACGGGTGTAGGGTATATAAGATTCGGTACAGCCGAATATAGCCTCTAACTTGTTTCATTTAATTTTATTTAAAATTTTTCTTTTTAATTTATTAATTTTTTTTTTCCAAAAATAATCTTTCTAAACGTTTGCTTTAAAATCTTGTTTTCTTAAGACAGTAAAATATCTAGCAAAAATAAATTGAATTTCTAATTTTAAATTGATTAAAATTAAAACCAAAAATATTTTCTCTAAATATAAAGATATGATATATCATTTTATTTCCATGAATTTTGTCTCCCACAAATATGTCACATAGACTTACAGTTCAATATTTTTATACAGCAAATGTAAAATGTCACTGTGAATGCTAAATATAGAAATGTGATATTTAAGAAAATATTTCATTAGATTATTATATTCATTGATTTGTATATCCACAGCAAAATAGCTTAATATATGTAGTACCAACGGATTGTTTGGGGAAAAAATAAACAACCAAAAGTTTTATTTCAATAAAAAAAATATATATCACCCACAATTACTTTTCAACTATTCTTAAAATATTTTAGTAATTTTTCAATATTTTAAAATTTTTTTATAAATTAATATTTTGAATATATTTATGACCTCAATATTTATAATAATTCTAAATATTTATGTTTTTATTTGATTTAGTTCTTCTTTTTTTTACTATTCATTATTCAATATTCGTATTACTTACATGACAAAACCACCACCTCTAAACGCCACGACAACGACAACGACAAACAAAAATGTCAGCCAAATTAATTACAAATAATACATTTTTTGGCTTAAAACCAAGTCGGTCAATGTACGTAAAAATTAAATATTTATGTAGTAAAATTAAAGCGTATGAGAAATAATTACAATTTCATAAAAAAAGACTGATAGTATGAAAAAAATCATAAATCCATGTAAAAAAATCTATAAAGAAACATTTTTCGATTATTTTTGGAAATATAAAAATATTTTAATTATTTTTTTCAATATATTTTTATAAACTATTGAATTTATAATTAAATTATAACTGAAATTGCACTTGATTTGAACGACTAAATATTTCATATTTTGGTTTTAGAATGATTTTATATTTAATATAGATTCCAAATATTATTCAGAGAGCTCAAATATAGACAGAGTACATCGCATGACAGACATTTACACACATAAAAAAATGTATATATGTATGACCAGTGTGACCATTTCAGCGTTTTTGCAGCTAAATTTAACATTTTTTATTTAGATTTAGCATTAGGCATATTATTTAGCATTTTCTAATAATTCATGAAGCATTTTCTAGCATTTTTTTATAAGGAGTAAATTAAAATATTACAACTTAATTTCTATATTAGATGAACTTCAAAAATCTTAAATAAATGTTTCCGAAGCTTTGAAATAGACATCGACATATTAAAATAAAATATCTGTTCTACTATTCCAAATGCATAGTGTCAAAGACTTTGTGTCCCGTTGAAGAAATGATAATGTTAGGATGAAACGCAAGAAGTTTAAGTATTAGAATGATTATTATGACGGAAAACCGTCCGATTAGATCGAAATTAAGTATGTGAGACAAGGACACACCGAATCTTTGGGGATAATGTGAGGATGTTGAGAAAACTTAAGTGGTAGAACACGTTATTTGCTACTGCCAGAACACTGAAAATGCCTTAAAAATAAGAATATTTTAATGAAATTCGGTGCATGGAAGTTTTGTAAAAGTATCAATCTTTGTAACAAATTTTATGAAGATCGGTCGACAATTGACCATAGCTCTCATATAAGCCCCTCTTCCAAAAATCACTTTAACGTGCATAAATCCCATACGAATTTTAATATTCGACGCAAATAAATTTTATGTAAGTAGAAAAAACAAGGCCAAATTTTATGAGAATCTGTCCATAGCTCCCATAAAAATCCACTTCCAGGAATCGCCCTAAAGTGCATAAAATCATCCAGATGTTAGTATCAACGCATTATTCTGTATTTGCGTATTTTATTTTATATTTAGTAAAATTGATTGTAGGTCGAGTATAAGTCGAGTACCATATAGTCGGTCTTGACCGACTATCTCTTTCTTTCCCGTTTCTTTTTAAACTTCTTTGGAAAGTAAACGAAACAGGCTTTTCAACCGTATGCTTAATTTAGATGATTAGGAACGCAATGCTACAATTAACTGAATGATTAATATAACTGCAAACTTGGGAATATTGTGTGATTCATCATGTGAATTGATTGACTTGATGGTAGCAGATAGGAGAGCAAAGGTTGGGAAGTCCTTCTTATAGCTGCTTATGACTCTTTTTGGTCTAGCATCTAATTCTTCTACATATATCTTCTTTTCCTTCTTCCGTTTTATAATCGGTTGTTTTTCTTATAATAAAAATGGGGTCAAATTATGTAAAATTAACACGAAATGCAAATATACCACTAAGAAATATTTAGCATTATTTTTAGCATTTTTAAATAATTTTTTTTAACTTTCTTTTAAACACGATTTAGCTGGAAAATTTTTTCGCATCTGGTCACACTGTGCATGACACTAGAGACCATATGCAGTAAAACTACGTACTCAGTTTCGAAAAATACACATTTAAAATTTTTTTTTTTTTATATTTACGAATATTATATCATCCTAGCATGGATGTCAAGTGAAATGCACAAATCTCTGAAATCTAATAATATTTTTTATTTAAATGACGCAGACAAAAACTTAAGAATATATCCATTTGAAAATGTAACCTTTTGGTATTTATTTTGAAATATATATTAGCCTGCAACAATCATTTTCACACTTGAAAAAATCGTTATATGGATAAAAGTAGAAACTATTCATCGTGTATCCAGTTTTTCTTCAGGATGTCAAATTTCTCTCAAAAGCTTCGAAAGTTTCGAAAGATGCGCAATATTAATATCAAACGAAAGATAAGAATCTCTGCAATATATTCATATTGCATCCATTTAATTCATGGTAAAACTGTGTACCCAGTTTTTCTCCAAGAAATAAAATTTCTTCTCAAAAGTTTCGAAAGATGCGCAATATTGATGTCAAATGAAAGGTACGAATCTCTGCAATATATTCATATTTTTTATTTAAACGTTACAGTATAAAAATTTAAGAAAATATCTTTTTTTAAAATGTAGCTCTTTAATATTATTATTTTCTTAACATTTTGTTTTGCAACATTTAAATAAAAACTTTTGTTATAATGCAGGGATTATTAGCTTTCATTTGAAATTTATATTGGGTTGACTTTGGTAAATATTATATATATATATATATATATATATATATATATATATTTTGAAGTCCTTATGAGAAAAAATTTGATATCCTGAGTACGTAGTTTTATTTTTGATGCATATATCGAGTTTTTCCCATTTCTTTGGGAAATTTTTGCACGGTGCATTCCATAATTCGACTTATGGAGTAGTAAATAAGATTCAAAGTCAAATTTGAATCTGTCAGTCGCTCAGTGATGCCAATTGCAAAATTTTTGGTAATAAATCTGTATCTCCTAAATAAATCGTTTGAAATTTAAGACTCCCATATCCCTCGTCAATCATTCAAGTTTTAGATATCAGGGTTCCTCGTCAATCACATATATTTCATGTTGTCAAATTTCTTTAAAAATTTTCAGAATAATTTCGTCAACCGCAGGAATTTTAGCTGGATTTTTTTATATAAAATCGTTAATTTTTTAGTTGTGTAACTTTAATCCTGCTCATCCATAAATATTTTAAATACATATTTTCGTCAGCAATTGTGGATAATTTAATTTGGATATTTTCCTCATCAATTGTGAATGGTATAGCTGTATTATCATATTTAATAATTTCTCTTTTATTATTGAAAAATTCCTAGTAAACCTTAGATCTTTTAGTTGCTCAATTTATTCATCATTCATGGAACTTTTGATTATTCTTGTTTCCTTTATCATCCGTAGTGACATTTGCACGAACTTCCTATTTTCGCAAGTAGTTGATGAGCTTTCTCACTGATCGTGGATCATTTAGTTGTCCATTTTCTAATTCAACTGTAACTGAAAAATTTCTTTGTTAGCCCTAATTTAGTCATCTAATTTATCTTTCCATCTCAAATAATTCCAATATTCTCATTCAGTTTTCAGTCGCTCGATTTCTTTTTCCAACTTAGATCTCTTGTATGTCCACTAGCCAAGTTTATGAAATTAAAATAAAATACACTATATTCTTTCAATATCTTACTTTTTTAGTTGTTCAAATTCATATCAATCGTGAAACTTAAAGCTACAAAGTTCCTCGTCCGTCATAGATTTTCCAGTTTCCTTATCAATCTAGGAGCTTCTTGCTAACGATTTTTCTCGTCAAGACTTGGAGATACAAAATTTCCTTTGAATCGTACATCATTTTGATGTCCAATTTCCTTGTCATACATACATAATTTAGTTTGCCATTTTTGTCATCGAGAATGGATCTTTAAATTAATGGAACTCCTTAATATTTTATATCTTTTCATAGTCATAGTTTTTCATAGTCACGCCTTTTTATTTAAAATTTTTCAGTTTCCAATTTCTTCTTAAATTAGAAAACTTTCAGTTATAAATGTTGGAAACTTATTGTTGGGAAATTTCTCTTAGATCATGAATATTTTCCTCGAATTGCGCAAAAATTTCCTTAATAACACGCTGTCGCAGTGAAAAATCACTCGAGAAAAATATTCTTTCATTTATTTTTATACCCTACAGCACCATAGATTGTTAGGGTATTATGCGTTTGCCAACATCCACCTAAAAGTATACCAATCGATTCAGAATCGCTTTTTAAATCGATCTAACGATGTCCGTCCGTCTAGCTGGCTGCACAGCTGACTAATTGGGTGTCCATGTAAGCCTTGTGCACAAAGTACGGGTCGCAATTTTAAAGATAATTCAATAAAATTTGGCACGTGGGACTTTTATGATATATTTTATGATATTGAAATTGGTTGTGATCGGTCCATTATTTCACCTAGCAACTATACAAATGTAATCCCGGAATAGAGTTTAAACACTCAAAAATGCCCTAAAAATAAGAATATTTAAAAAAAATTCAGTGTAAGTTCTGTACAAGTATCAATCTTTGTGCCAAATTTTATAAAGATCGATCCACAATTGACCATAGCTGTCATATAAACCCCTTTTCCGAAAATCACTTTAATGTGCATAAATTCCATACGAATGTTAGTATTAAGTTAATATTCGACGCAAATAGGCTCTACGCAAGTAGATATAATATAGCCAAATTTTATGAAAATCGGTTTATAATTTAGCATAACTCCCATATTAACCCACTTCGAGGAATCGCCCTAAAGTCCATAAAATCATCTAGAAGTTAGTATCAACGCATTATTCTGTATTTGCATATAATTTTATTTTACATTAATGAAATTGGCCGCAGGTCGAATATAAGTCCCTTTCCCGAATTTTTATGCTCGTACACAATGGTGTTTCTTTTTAAACTTCTTTGGATAGTAAAAGAAACAGAATTTTCAACCGTATGCACTCGGTCTAAATTAAAAGCAAATTTTCAAACAAATTCTAGAAAAAATAAAATTTTTCCAAAATTTTTCGACTTTAACTACGATTTATTAAAAATTTTTCTGTGAAATCTTATGTGAACATAACCAAATTTAAAAAACTATAGAACTTTTTCGATATTATACGTAATAGCTTACTAAAACATTAAAAATATTTTTAATTTTATTCTCAAAAAGTAAAAATCAAGTAAAAAATGTAAAAGAATATATTTTATCTTAAAAGATATGAAGAATTTTTTTAATAAAGTTAGATGTATTTCATTTTATTCTAAACAAAATAAAATTTCAAACGTAGTAAGCAAATGTGTCTGTTCTTTTAGAAAAAGATCAGAAAAATTTACCTCAAAATCAAATTTCGATAGAGAAAAGGGAAATAAACTTAAAAATGGTTAATAATTCATTACTTATTTTGAGTGTATATAAAAGATGGTAATATGTATATATAAAAGATGGTAATATGGTTAGAAAGCTACGTCCTTCTGCTTTCAAAATTAATTTGAAAATCTTAAATTGAGTTAAAATTTATGAAGCTATGAGACTTATAATACAATAGCTACCCTAAAATATATATATATATATATATTTTTTTTTTGGTTACCCATTTTCCATGATAAAAATGGGCCTTTTAGTAAAAGAATTTTCTCAAAGAAAAAAATTTGAATGCATTTATAGGAATATGCACCAGTGTGTTTGTCACCAATTTGCATGTTGTAAGGGACATTTAAATTTAGCATGAAATGTATGATATTTATTCAATCATTTTCAATATTTGCGTTTTTTAATGTCCATTTTCTATAGGAATTGTTACTTAATTTAGTTATCCATTTTCCTTGTCAACTACATGCTGAGAAAAAACATGGTTACAGCTTTGTCACTACAACAATACTAACAATGTTCTCATTGTTAATTTTCATTAATTTTAATAATACTGTGTTCATGATAATAATGCCTTTGATTCAGTTTTATCATTCAATGTATGCATTCAATCAAAATTATAAAAATTTTATGTTTCTGAATGTTTTTACCACAAACAAAATTTTATTAATACAAAAAATGGTTATAGAAACCATTATATATTACCAATCGTTTTCCTTGTTCTTAAGCCATATTTTGTTTTAATATTATTATTCCCATGATAAAGTATTACAAAGAAATATGCTTTTTACAAATATGGTTGAAAAATGCACAATTTGTTTATTTTTGGATATATTTTGTCTTTAACGTTTGTTTTTCATCTTCATTATAATTTTCATTTAGTTTACACATCAATTAATATAATTAGACAAGGTTTTGTTATTTTTGGTGTGATTCATTATTTTGAAATAAATGTAATGGACTCTATAAACAATTTGTAAAAATAATAATTTTGAATCAGTATATTTTATTTTATATGATAAAATAGAATAATATGTTAAAATGGAATAATAATATAATAGAATGGGATAAAAATATTATAGAATGGAATAGTAATATGAAAAAATGGAATCATAACATGATAAGATGGGACAATAATATGATAAAATGGAATAATAATATAATAGAATGGGATAAAAATATTATAGGATGGAATAGCAATATGAAAAATTGGAATCATAACATGATAAGATGGGACAATAATATGATAAGATGGAATAATAATATAATAACATGAAATCATAACCTGATAGATTGGGATAGTAATGTAGCAAGATGGTATAATAATATAAAAACCTCAAACTATAACATGAAAAAACGAACTATAGAATCGTACACAATATGATGAAATGCAATCATAACAATTATTATTTATAATCATATCTAATTTTAGCAGTGACCATATGTTTCAAACATAATATGTTGCTCTTAATTATGGTCGCTACAACTATATTTTATCCATGCGTGTATAGGCTATCCAATATTTTGGTCTGTTCTGGATGATATATAATATCTTGGTTAGTTATGGGTCTTTATTTTGGCCTAATCCTAGTATTAGACTAATTATACCAAAATTGAAAGATATTTATTTTTGACTCCATAAAGTGGTGAAATCTCAAATTGCGCATGGTAATCAAAACGTCTATCTTGATAAGATTTTTACGATTTTAGACAATTTATTTAACGATTTTGAAAATTTTTTTCTCCAAATTGGACGAATTTGTACCAAATTTATCTGGCAATTATGCCTATAATACATATCTCTTTTCTATGTAGCCTCTTGTACATATCTATCCATCATCCAGTTATTCTTATTCTTATTTTTAATTAGTTTTGTAGGAGTGTTTTTATACAAATCCAATAGTTTTTGTGTAAAATAGCTGACTTGAAAATCAGAATTAGGTGTAGTGTAAATAGGTTTAAAACCAATTTCATCTATATCTCGCTCACAACTAATAAAATTAATATGTTTATAGTCATTTATTTTTATTGTATTACAATTTGTATTTAATTCAATATTGTAGGTGGTATAAATGACAGCATGATATCAATTTAGAGCTGGAAATTGAAACTAATCTTTATTATAAACTCTTTTTACTGAAGTAACCAAAAAAAAATTAGTCTAATAGTGAAGTACTTGCATGTATTATACACAAATGTGTCTGTATTATATTGTGAAGTAAATGTAATCCAAATGACGAACATAATGTTCCCATTTTATCACTCGTCCTATACTAATTTATGTTAAAATCACCTTACAATGTTCATATGTTCATATCGCGATGGTAAATCAACCAATTCCCTCTCACAGTAATGTTTATTACCAGCTGGGAAATAAGCGACTCCTTTCAACCCTACATCCTGAAACATTCTCAAATATAGCTTGACAATTTGTGGAAGTTTCAGATAATACATACGATCTATTGTGTGTATTATCGTAGATTTTTAATAAAATACAAACATCACCCTCCGCTCTCCGATCGTATCATTTCTAGATATAGTATCCCTCAATCGAAACTGCATTATCTGATATATATGGTCGTAACCAAGATACAGATGCCGCTATTATATCAAAAAATTTATCATCAAAAATATTTCTAATCGTATCTACCTTTGTTGATCGTTGTCCAGAAAATATTCTTACTTCATTTATATGTATTATATTTAAGTTATTATGATTAATGCTAAAATTTTGTAACGAACACCTGTTTATAATTTCCCCCATATTATTCATTATTAATAAATTAGAATGCCTCTTCTAACCATGCTAAAAAATTACAACATAAAGGGTGATTCAAGTACAGATACTTTTTTCAATAGCCTTTTTTTGACAGATCACGTGTGAGTCGTGTCATGCTGTCATGTTATTTTTGTTTAGTATTGTTTGGCATTTCATAATGGAAAGACTTACGTCTGAATAACGTTTACAAATCGTTCAACTTTATTACGAAAATTCACGTTCTGTGAGGAATGTGTTTCGTGCACTTCGCTCAACTTACGGTCAACATAATCGGCCTACTGAGCATGCTATTCGCAACACCATCACCCATTTTGAGACCCAGCATTCATTATTGAATAATATTCGATCGAATAGACCACGTCCAGCACGCTGTGAAGAAAATATAGCGGCCGTAGCTGAGAGTGTACATAAAGACCGTGGAGAGTCGATTCGGCGCCGTTCGCAGCTCGGACTGACGTATGGAAAGATTTGGCACATTTTACGTCCAGATCTTAAATTGAAAGCGTACAAAATACAGCATGTGCAACAATTGAAGCCGCTCGACCTTCCCAAGCGACATCGCTTCGCTCTATGGGCTCATTTCTGGGTATGTAAACAAACAAAATTGCCGCATTTAGGACGAAGAGCAACTTGAAGAGATTCAAGAACTGCCACTTCATCCAGAAAAAACAACTGTTTAGTGTGGTTTGTGGGTGGAATCATCGGTCCATATTTATTTAAAAATACCGTTATCGTGCCATAATAACCGACTATTTGAAGCCTGAAATTGAAGCTCGTGATCTCGGCGACATTTGGTTTCAGCAAGACGGCGCCACTTCCCACACATCGCATCAATCAATGTAATTAAACATTTTGGGCCGGTCGATTTTCCACCAAGATCGTGTGATATCACACCGTCAGACTTTTTCCTGTGGGGATATGTAAAGTCTAAAGTTTATGCGGACAAACCCGCTTCGATTCAGGCCTTGGAGGAAAACATCACGCGTTACCAGTCGAAATGCTCGAACGAGTCATCGAAAATTGGACTCAACGGATGGACCATCTGCGATATAGCAGCGGCCAACATTTGATAGACATAATCTTCAAAAAATAAATGCCAAAGAATGTTCTTTCAAATGATAATAAACATTCCCCATTAAATTTGAATTTTCTGTGTTTTTTTTTAAGTAGGGAACTTCAAAATAGATCACCCAATATTATATAAAAGAAGTTTATTTTTCTCTTTTTTAATTACATAAAAGCATTTCATAGAAACTCCCCGTATATAGAAAAAAGTTCAGTATAAAATATCATAAAAAATGTAATAATAAAATTATTAACTAAATAATTATGCCTATATTATAAAAGTAAATTCAAAAACATAAAGAATAATGTAATGCATTTTAGATTGAATAATACACTGATGCATATTCCTATAAACGCACATCAAATTTTTTAGTCAACTTACTGATAATGGGGCCAAAAAGCTACTAAGGTGCCAGAAATCAATTTTTTAAATTATTTATTGACTTCACTTAAAATATTAATAACAAAAAACTTAAATAATGCATTCATTTTTTTTTTTTTTTTTTTTTTTTTTTTGTTGGCATTGTAATTTTAATAGTTCAATGCCATTTTTTATGGCAGTTTCATAATATGCACTTAAAGTAATAAACGAATTTAGCATTATTAATAATTTTTTGATGAACCTTTGTTTTAGGTAACTTCAAAAATTCGGTCTGGCACTGATTCGACTAATTTTTGAAGAAAATCAGTTTCAATTACTTCCGATGCTTGCTTTATTTTTAGCTTTAACTCCGTTATTGTCATTATGGTTTCATTCTGTGAATTTTTGGCATAAACTTCACGGGCATGTACCCCAAGAAATTTTCCATTGAATATAAATCCGGCCAGTCCAATGATAGAATACTATGCTCATTAAACCACGATTTAGATTGGCTCGAGTTCATTATAAATTGCACTATTCATTTTAGTTGGAATTTGATTTTCCTGCTGCAGAAAAGGCTACCCAAACCATAACACTATCCACCACCCACCGAAATTGCATTTCGATATACGAATTTCATTTAAACTCAAATCATGCCAATAGCAAAAAAAATATTAATCGAGAGCATCCAAATTAAATTTCATAAGAAAAGAATATTCCACACATCTGTCCATTTCATGTATTTGCGTGCAAATTTTTAACGATTTTCCTTATGATGCTGTTTTAGCATTGGCTTACATTTTGGTTTCTTCCATTTTATGTTACCATATGTTCGCAAAATGTGTGCAACATGTTTGGAAGTGACAGGAATTTCAAGTTTATTTTTTATTTTGTGTAGCATTTAATTTATTGCGGGTGGTTTCTGCTTTTATGTTATTAATTTGCCTTTTTGTTAATTCTTGATTACCTTTTATTGGTTTCCGCACTACGTATTTCTGAACTTTCTTAAAAAGCCTTGAATTAATCCTTCCGAACGGTTAACTTTTCGTCCAATTTCTCTGTTAGATCGCGTGATCTGTTGATTACGAAAAAATTGAATTGGAGTTTCTTCCTGGTCTGTGAGAAAAGTTGCTGATGAAATTTTTCAATTAAAACAAAAGTATTTCAAGTAAATAGAGATGTTAAGAACAACTAAAACTATTAAATTTTTTTTTTTTTTTGCAATAACTTTTTAGACAAAATTTTCTCGACTGCATTTATAAAAATTTTCCTCTGAGATGTGTTCTAATTGCTAAATTAAAGAAAACAACAAAAGCAAAAAAAAAACAGATATTTCTCAAAGAAAAAAATTTGAATGCATTTATAGGAATATGCACCAGTGTGTTTGTCACCAATTTGCATGTTGTAAGGAACATTTAAATTTAGCATGAAATGTATGATATTTATTCAATCATTTTCAATATTTGCGTTTTTAAATGTCCATTTTCTATAGGAATTGTTACTTAATTTAGTTATCCATTTTCCTTGTCAACTACATGCTGAGAAAAAACATGGTTACAGCTTTGTCACTACAACAATACTAACAATATTCTCATTGTTAATTTTCATTAATTTTAATAATACTGTGTTCATGATAATAATGCCTTTGATTCAGTTTTATCATTCAATGTATGCATTCAAAGAAAAAAATTTGAATGAATTTATAGGAATATGCACCAGTGTGTTTGTCACCAATTTGCATGTTGTAAGGGTCATTTAAATTTAGCATGAAATGTACCATATTTATTCAATCATTTTCAATATTTGTGTTTTTTAATGTCCATTTTCTATAGGAATTGCAGGTCTTTTTTTCAATTGAATTTTCATTCAAATGTGGGCATTTGTTTAGTTTCCGCATCAATATTGTATGAAAGATTTTGAGATGATGATAAATTACTTAAATGTCATTTAGTACAAAAATGAAAAAAAATAATCTGAATCTATTTAAATTGTTTTTCTTTTTGTGTGTGTGTGTGTGTGTGTGTGTGTGTGTGTAAATGGAAATTCTATTAAAATGTTTTCCTTTAAATTTGTATCATAAACAACAACTTCTAGTGGCATTCAGATCCATTAATGTATGTAAACAAATACAATTTTTACTTAAAAATACACTACAATTGAAATCAATTTTCTTTTAAATGATTAATATTGGTTTATTATATATTATATATATTTTTTTTTTCTCACTAAACTAAAATTTCAATGTGTTTGCTTTTAAAATTTTGTTCCTTGAACAATTTAATTTAACCTTGTCTTTGTAAACAAATTTTCTTTTTATGTATTTCTTCATTTTGTTATTTATTTATTTTATTTTATTTTATTTTATTTTATTTTTTTATTTTATGTTTTTTTTTTTTTTTGTTATTTTATTATTTATTTTTTTAATATAATTAATTTTAGCCATAATTTGCTTTAGCCATTTTAGTAAGAGTAATTAAAATTATTTCTAGATTTTTAGCCGGCCGGCTGGCTGACCATTATGTACATTTATAAAATATACTATTTTTAGACATTGATTTAGGCTAATTTTATTTTTATTTATTTTTCTTTTTGTTGGTCTTTTTTTATAATATATTTATAATGACGATGATAAAAATGTTGTATATTGTTTTGTGTGTGTTGTTGTTTTTTTTTTTTTTTTTTTTTTTGTGCGTCATTTATAAGTTACAATAATTTTATTTTTCTGTTTGTTTGGGGTTAGGGGAAAAATTAAGTTTTTTTAACAAAATATTCTAGAAAATTTAAAGATTTTCATGCTGTATTTCAAAATATCTTTTGGTAAAATTCCAAAAAAAAAATATTTTTTATACCAATTTTTTAAATTTTTTTTATTGCAACATAATTCTTTAAGTTATTTTAAAAGTTTTTCTCTGCTTAAGCTATAAATTATATTGTTTTTTATATATACTAAAAAATATAAAATTTGTTTGAAATATTTACATATTTCTAAAATATCCCGGGATTTTTGTTGATAAAATTAAACACAAAAAGTAGCTAAAAATGCTAAAATAATAAGAAGAAAATTTTTCAAAAAGTTAAAGCTAAATTTATTTATTAAAATAAAAAACTACCTTCGAAGTTTTTCTCCCTACTAAAAGCAAATTTAGAAAATTTACCTTATCATATCAAGTTCCCATATCTTTCAAAATCTAGTTTCCAAGATCTAATGTCTGTGCCAATCTGGGATATTTAGCAAATTTAACCTTAATTGGAATTGTAGTCTGAATTGAGAAATTTCCTTTAAAACTTCCTTTTAAATTCAGTAGCCATATTCCTTTTCAATCACACACATTTTAGTTAACCACATTCTTTATCAATCGTACGATTTTTAGTTATTTAATGTTCTCATCAATTGAGGAATTACATATTCCTCAATTGTACAGAAAAAAAAATAAAATAAAATTCGATTTCAGTTACGAAATTGCTTATATGAATAAAAATTTTGTTTGTTGCAAATATTAGTTATAAAACTATAAAATAAATTTCTCAATGATAAAAATACACACCCAAAAATGTTAAAAGTGGCATTAAATTCAAACGCGTAATTATCTTTGAGTGCCATTTGATTCCGATATTAGCGCCTTGAGTGTGCCTCGACGATTTATGAAATATTAACGACACCGCGATCTCAAGTCATGAATGCTTTTTATGCAATTTTTTTAAACCCATTTTTCACTTAACTAACGCAGAATAGATGTTCTTATTATAAATATAATTTCACATGAAAAATGCTAATATAAAGTAAGTAAAATTTTAGATCGATTTTAAGGAAATATAACATTTTTAAAATGTAATTTAGACACCTTTTTCGATCACGCGATTAGCTTCAGTGAAATTACGCTGTGAGTGTACCGTGCGAAAATGCCACCTCTTAGAGTCGTTCACGTTTTTTCTCCCCAAGTTTGTGCACCCCCTATGCATTGCTATTGAGGGCAGATAAACGAGATGTGTGTCATACGATTCATAATTCTAAGAACAATAAACACACATTCTTTATTTTGTAATACTTGATATGGCGCAAAATAGAAAAACTGCAAAAAATAGAATTTTGGAAATTTTGGTTTCACCAATTGCCCAGAATATAATTTAGCACTGTCATATTTATTGAACAAAAGTTGGCCTATTTCTATAAGCGTTTATAGTTTACATTAGAGGAATTGGACACATATGCTAAAATCCGCGATTACAGGAATCAAAATATAAAAAAAAAAAAAAAATTAGTTATTTTCAAATACTTTTTTTGATTTTTTAAGTTTGAGTGCTTGCCGGTATCACATGAAACCATTTCAGGTCTTGAATTTATGTTGTTTTACTTCACGAAGTGTTGCTGCTATAACTGCGTCAAATGTTAATTAAAAAAATTTAAAATAAAAAAATATTTGTGGTTTAATGTCAGTTTCCTAAAGACAAATGTAAAAAGTGAATTTTCCATATTTTTTTATTTGTTGTATTAAAATTGTTAATTTAATTTGTTGCTTTTGTGTTTGATATACACCAAATTTAATTAACTTTAAAATTTAATTATGAAGAATTTTTAACTTTTAAGTTATTTTTGTTTTCCTTTTACTATAAAATTTTTAAAATTGTTTAAAAAATTTAACATTTTTATTTTATATTTTGAATTACTCGAACAATTCGAATAATCCCCAATGCGTAAGGGAATAATTCGAACAAATCAAAATGCCTTATTCGAATTATTCATTTTATTTGAACAATAAAAAATCTAACAATTTGAATATCCTAGTCTAAACCCAATAATATGCAAAACCAGTGTCTCCTAAAATAATAAGATTTTCTCGTGTATCAATATTTTTTCTTGATTTTTCAATACTCCAACTTTTTAGCCAATAATTGTTTACTAATAAATCCAATTTCTTTGTGAATCATTACTTTTTAATAATCCTTCTTCCATACTTATAGCCTTACAAATTTTACGATAATTGTGAGACTATTCTTTGACGAATTTCCTAGTTGTTTATAAACCTTAAGTCATCATAATTTCAATGGTTTCCACATCAATCATGCACTCTTCGCGGCCCCGTGTCTTAGATGATCGGTATTATGCTCAATAGTGGCTTTTTATTCCTTAATAATTCTTGACTCATTTGTTGCTAATTTTTTTATTCCTTAATAATTCTTAACTCATTTGTTGCTAATTTTGTTAATCTATGGTCTTTTAGCCAATAAGTTTTCATGTCATTAAATTTCTTAAATAGATTATCCAAGTTCACACAGAGCATATCTTTTGGACTTGCATTTACGTTCACAAACAAAATTTTTCTTCAGCAATTCTTACTTTGATTGCTTTAACTTGTTTTTGTTTTGGAGTAAAAAAAAAATGAAAAGCAAGACGAATTTCGAAGGCAAGTATGTTCCTTCTCATATTCCTTCTCTCCTCTTGCTCTCACACGAAATCATAATTTCAGCAAGAAAAATTGCCTTGTGTAAAGTAAGATATTTCTAAGTTTCATATGTCTAAGTTCACACACAGCAATTTTTCTTTCTTTCTTTTGAACTTGCATTTACGTTCACACACAAAATTTTACTTCAGCAATTATTGCTTTAATTGCTTTGCTTTACTTTTGTTTTGATATAAGAAAATGACAAACGAACAAAACGAAATTCGAAGTACAGACAAATTTGTTCCTTCTCATATTCCTTCTCTCTCTCTCTCTCTCTCTCTCTTGCTCTCACAAGAAATCTTAATTTCAGTAAGAAAAATTGCCTTATGTGAAGTGAGATATTTCTGAGTTTCATATGCCTAAGTTCACACATAGCTATTTTTTTTTTTTTTTTTTTGCTTTTGAACTTGCATTCACGTTCACAAACAAATTTTAATTCAGCAATTATTGCTTTAATTTTGATTTGCTTTTGTTTTGATATAAGAAAATGACAAACGAACAAAAAAAACGAAATTCGAAGTACAGGCAAATTTGTTCCCTCTATGTCACACGAAATCAGAATTTCAGCAAAAAAAAATGCCTTGTGTGAACTATGAATTAAATAATCAGATTTATTTTAGAACAATTTCTGAATATTCTTTAAAAATATAATCAACATCATATATATTTTAATATTCTTACATTATTAACACCATGATTATTACATATTTATTAAACTTTTATTCATTTAAATTCAATATTAATTTAATCTCTTTATTTTTCTTCCAGCGTCGTGCTTCCAGACGCGCCTCCTTGAGACGTGGCTCCATTTCTATTTTGCCACAAAAATCTGCCGAAATTCCTTGGGATATTTTGGAGCGTCTTTTTATGCCATTCCTGTTCTGTCATGCTGCTGCAATTATCATTTCAAATGCTTTACATGTCATGAATATCTCAAACGTTTCGACATTTGCCGTTTTCGTATGGTTTGCTTTGTCGACTGTGGGCGCTGTATTGTTCTATCATTTTGTTAAGGTAAGTGTGTGGTAAAGGGGGCGTGTGTATCTAAGACATTTTATTATACACACGTACAATTATTTTTGCAAAATTATTTTAATGTTGTGTTAAAGAAATTGTCTGCAATTTTAAATATTCTTGACAAGATATTGACAGTTAAATCAATATATTTAGGCACAAATGATGAATGTTTAGAAATCAGTTGTAGTGAATGGAAATGTTTTATTTATAAAATATGTATGTAGTAAATAAATATAAATAGAAAAAATAGTACAAAATGGAGAATCATAAGTAGCAATTCCAAATTAAATATTTGACCTTTAAATATTGCAATATCTGTACCAATAGTGGGTACAGAAACTTGGAAGAGAATTTTCAAATAAAACATATAAACGAATTTTTCTTTTTTTTACATTTTCAAATGTAAATATTTAAGTACCTATTGGAGGTAGCAAAAAAGTTTTATACTTTTATAAAACTAGAGACGCTATAGAGTATAAATATGCTTGTTGTTTTTCATTTAATTTATCACGGAAAGAATATAAAAAAGGTAATGGTAAAATTCAAAAAAGAATTTTTTGAAGACGTTTTTCACACCATTTTTTTAAGAACTTTTGTAAATATTTACCATTTTTTTAAATTTTTGCTCGTTTTTTTACACTATATTGGCAATAAATGTCAAAGGTTTTAACTGCATTCAATCCCTATTAACTTTTATAACTCACATATCCAGTGTGTTTTATAGTTTTTAATCTGAACGATTCACTTTCGTTGCCAAATCTATTCTAAATATCAATCTGAACATTTTTTTAGTATTTGAATTAATAAACTATGACATTGTCTTTTCTTTGATGTATTATTTGTTCAATTTCTCATTACTAAACTAACTTTTCTTAAACTTGAAGTTGGTTGATACAAGTTTCAAAAAAAATCGACCAAAATGAATTTTGTGTTATATACCAATTTTCAAGCTTATAAATAAATCGCTTTGATTTTATATAAAAAAAAAAACATATTTATAATCTTTAGACTTCGCAGATTCAGAAAAGTATCCAATCCAATATTTACGTTTTAGAATGAAAAATTTTTTAATTTACACATTTTTTAAAGAAATTTGTTCAAATTTTTTTCTTATGTTTTACAATTTTTAACATATTTCCTTGGCTGATCTCTCGAAAGTGAAAATTTAAATGTATATATATTCTCAAGACTTTACATAATCATAAACTTTTTAACATTTTCCAATACTATATGCAGTGGCTTTAGTATTTGCAACTTAAAATGTAAAAAATTTTTCCTTTACACACTTTAGTCCCACTTTTAGATCATTGATAAATGGTATAATTTATATATCAATTAAAATAGGCCAAATTTCTTTTAATCATGACTGAGGCTTAAAATGCCCTAAATTAATTATTAATCATAATTCTATAAATAAGGTAATTTTTCTGAAATAAAGGCTTATAAACAATTCAGTATCCACGATTATTTATTAGAATGTTTTTAATTTTTACATTAATCCTGGCCTTTAGGTATTTCAAAATCTTGAAAAATCGTGGCTTTTTAAACAATAAAATTCCCTAAGCTGGACTTTCAAATGGTCCTAATCAATTAAGATTGGGACTTTTTCATTGCTGCAAATCTCACATCAAATTTGAATCTTTAAATGGTCCAATTTCCTAATCAATTCAATTGTATAATTTCTAAATTTTTTTTTTACAATTATTGCTCTTTAAAATACCTAATTGTTCGACCTTTTAACAGTCCAAATTCTTTACTGATCGTGGCAGTTTACATTAATCATAGCCCTTTAAATAATACAATTTCCTCAACAATCATAACTCTTTAAGAATACAATTTTTTCGTTAATTTCCCCAAAAATTACAGCTCTATAAATTGTCCAATCTCCTTACGATTCGTTGCTCGTTTAACAGTCTAATATATAGACTAATAAGTGAACCTTACAAAAGCCTACCTTTGAGTTCAATGATGTCTACTTAAACAATCCAATATCATCATCAATGGGTTTTTAAAGAGCTTTAGAACCTTTGGGATCATGAATTCTTTAACACTCCAAATGAAGATTATTTAAGTAAAGTTTTCACATCAATGAAATTCCAATTCTTTTTCTTTAAAACTTTAAAAACATAACTCCTTTAATCCCAAAAACCATGTATTAAAAATGTTCATTAAGTAGTTTCTAGCTAAAATATAAAAAACTCCATGATAATTATAAACAAAAACAAGGAAAAAATAATTTAAAAAGTTTTCTACTACTTTTGTTCTCAAAAAAAGGAACAAAAGAAAAGAACTTCCACTAAACAAGGAAAAAAGGGTTCATTTTTTGTTAAATAACTTATGACAACATAAAAAATTAAAATATATTTTTTTAAAAAACATTTTATACATAATTTAAACCCAGATAAATACACATAAATATTTTTGCAAAAGTATTATAATTTGACACCCTATTAGTATCAGGTTTTTATGGTTAACCACAAAATATAATCCGAGACAGTTCTCTACAGCACAGTGGTTCCAAAACTTTTTTTATAAATAATTCTGTAACTTTTGAACTGTTGGAAATCTATGAATAAAATTTCACCTGGCCAGAAATTACATGTTTTCGAGTTGATCTGAAGGAGCTACACCTCCAAAGTTGATCATCTCGGGTAAGCATTTTTTTTAAATCACCAAAAATTCATTTATGACTTGACAGAAACAATTTCTTACATACAGATAGTCCTTATAAATCTCTACAAAGCATGTGTAGATTATGTCTTTTAATTTAAGATATATTTAGGTCGAAATAAATTTCTCACTTTTTTTAGCTTCATTTTTTTAGGTTATTTTAACTTAGCGGCCTCAAAATTTCCCCTATATTTTTGAAATATTCATTGAATTTCTTACAAAATTTTAAATAATATTGCTGCAAGAATTGTATAGATATATAGATTGGATAAAAAATTATATTAATCTGAAGCTGTAACTTTAAAAAAAAATTAGTATTTGTTGGTTTCTTTTTCAAAAAAATATGGCAAAATCTTTTCATTTATTTTTTAATGTTTTCAAAAGGATTCTTAATTTAAATGCATATAAAGTAAACCCGAAGGCGTTTAGGACAATATTCTCCCCACAAGTCCTATCCAAACTTTATCAATCTTCTACAAATTTCTATATATAATTTGTTTGTAAAATTCTCAAATCTCAAAGCTGGGATAAACAAAAATTATACTGGATAAACACACAAAAATTATTTTTGACGAGCACCTTTTATAACAGTCTGACCATTTGTATGGAAAAAATAAATTTTTAAAACACGTTTTTTCCAGATTTGGATTTTAGGTATTTTGATACAGAACAGTGTTCTTTTATTTCCCTGATTTTAAGGCAAGCATATCTATATTGTGTCAAGAATTCATTTGAATATATGTACTCATTTAAATTTTATTTAGGTCCAAATATTAACATTATTTGTAAGAAAATATACTTAAAATTTAAATTTAAAGTTTTTCAGATCATTGTTTGAAGAAATTTAACGGTAAAAATTAGGGCTAATTTCAATTTAAATATCTCTTAAATTAAACGAGTTAACCTACACATTAAGCGTATGTACTTTTTTCTATCAAATTATACTACATTTTTGGCGATTTTTAAAAGAAGCGCATACCTGAGATAATCAAGGATGTCTCTCTCCTCTGGTCCTCTAGGAATCTGTGCTCCTTCAAATAAACTCAAAAACACCACATCGTTGGCCAGATGAAGTTTTATTGAGATATTTCAAACGGTTCACAGTTCACAGAATTACTTCCAAAAAAAGAGCGTTTTTGAACCACTGTGTACCGCGTTATTACAAACACCTTTTTTCATATAAAGGACATTATTTATACCCAAGTAATAGTAAACACAATATAATAGAAAAGAACACAAAACTAAATATGTTAGAAAAAAAGGTCTATGAAATAGGAGATTTTATGGTATTTTAAAGACACTAAGACAATGTAAAATAAATAACTTTAAGGTTTTAACTATAGGTATACATATATTTTTTTTCATAACATAAAATATCCTTAAAGCATGCTATGCTTTTCTACATTTTAATAATAATAAAAATAATACCTTGTATATAATTATCTCTTTAAAAACAATAAAAAAAACATATTTTGAACAAAAGCATATTTTTAAACAAAATAATCGTTTTATAATTATTTTGTTGAAAGAAAATTAAATTAAAAGAACATTTAAATAAATGTAATTTTTTAAGCCTATAAGTATGCTTTATAAAAAAGAATTACCTAAAGATTTAATTATAAAATTTTAAAAATTGTTGTATCCAAAAGAAGAATATTGAATCAAAAAGAAGTTTTAAATCTCTTAAGTATTAAAAAAAAAATTAATTAAAAAAAAGAATAAGTGAAATGAACAAAAAAAATGTACTAAAAATATATTAAATAATTACAGTTAGATTAAAAATAGGCTTAGTAACCTTAAAAAGTATGCTACACTTTTATGCTTCAGTTTTTAAAATAATACATGTAAAGTAAACTTTTATTATTTAAGTTAATTGAATAAAAAAAAAATATACCAACAAGTAATAATACTATATTCGGCTCCGCCGAACATGAGGCATTATTTTCATCGCTTTTTATATAGAATTATTATTCTTCGGAAAATAACGTTTTTCTAATTTACTTATTAATTTTTGACGTCCACAGTAGTATAGTAGTATAAACTTGATTCTAATGAAGATTTTGCATTGTTTATATGCTAAATTGCACCGATTTGTATGAAGACAAAAAATGTTGCTAATGTAGCCACTAAAACAATATGTTGTAAAATAATATCCAAAATATTTCTGTTCAATTATTTCGTTCAAGTGAGCTGGACCATTATTAAAATACCTCCAAAAATATAGTTTTCGATAAACTGTGTACATAATTTTTAACTATTTTTAAAAATAAATACAATATACAATAGACTCATGTCGAATAATATGTTACCAATAAAAAGATTTTTTGTAATTAGTTTTCATTCTCGTGAAATGAGGATTTTAGTAAAATTTTCTACGAATTTTTTTAAATATTATTTTATTAAAGTTTGAATATTTCGGACTTTTTCCATCGTAATTTAGATTTTAGATAATCATTGGAATGGTCTTATTTAGTACTATTGATATATACATTCATTTAACCCTTAAGTGAAAAAAGTAATATTTTGGGATCACAAGTCCATAACAGGTGAAGCTAAATTTACGATAAATATATGGCATGAACTTGTCAAAAAAAACTCTAAATTCGTGTAAAATAGCGACTAAACTTCAAAGACTCTCTTTTATTCGATTATATTTGAAAAAATTGCTGATTTAACCTTTTTGGGAACCTAATGTATAAAACTTACCCTATTTCTTTTAAAGGGTTAAGTATCTATAATTTTCACCAAATAAAATAGTATCAGAATAGACCTCTTCATTGGTACAATGAAAACCAATATATGTTGAAAAATTTCCGAAATATATACAATTACATGTTTCAATAATAAAAACATGACAATATGATATTTCACGAATGCAAAAGAGATGTAAGAATTATTTAAATACATATTCCAATAATTTTCTTATAACGAAGATTTTTATAATATTATTGAAAGTAATACGTATTTTTAGAGGTGTTTTCAAAATGGTCCGGCTCACGTAAATTGAAACATTCAGACGTAATATATTATGAATCATATAAGAACATACTAATCTTTTTCCAGATGGTAACTTTTTTCGTAAGACACTTTGTTATATGTACGTTAAGATCAATGTTGCCAGTTTAGGATTTTCATTTTGATTGTAGTTTCAAAATTTTCGTTTTAGCTTGTAGCTTTTTTAGCCTCTTTTGATTTTTAAAATTGCTTTAAAAAGGCTAAAATGGTAGTATTTGAACAAGGAAGAAAACAATTTCTTATTTACTAGTACTAATTTTATATTTACACAATCATCTACATAAGCATTTTTGTGATTTATTCGCACAAAAAAATCTAAAATTTTAATAAAGAATTTCGCATGCGGCGCTTCATTCTCTAAATAAAACTAAATTAACTAATTTTGAGGAGTTACTAAATCGATCATTAAAATTATTTTTTAATATATTTCTTCAACAATAGAAACTATTTATGAAAATAATTAAAAAAAACATTAGGTAATTTTTAATATGAAATAATACCCCAATTTGTATAGGAATTTTTTTAGCGATTTTTCATTGAGTCATTTTACTTGGTGTTATTTTTAAATTTGTTATTACTACTTTAGAAGTAGTTTCAAAAACTATTAAGAACAAGAAAAAATAAGTTACTAAGTTAAAAAAAATAATAATAATAATAACTTTTTTCTGGCCTTACTTTTTGGAGCATTTAGCCTTTTTTGGTACGTTTTTTTAAAGTTCAATTTAGTCTCTTTTTTCTCTTGGCAACAATGATTAAGATATTATTTTTGCTCGCCTTATTTTTTGGAGCATTTAGCCTTTTTGACCTTTTTCAAAATTCAATTTAGCCACTTTTTTTCTCATCTCCTGGCAACGCAAATTAAGATATTACACATTAAATTCCAAAAAATAAAAAAATTCAAAAAAAAATTCCAAAAAAAAATTCCTTGTTACATATTCCATGAGAATTTTAAGAAAATAAAATCAGAAAAATTTTAAAAGGACGAAAATCTGTAATGCCTTATTTTTCCCACAAAAAATATATTATTAATGTTTCATTTCATGTATAAACAAACCAAATGTGAGAATATAGGGAAAAAGTACCAATATTTTTTATTTAGTAAAAACTTAAATTCCATTTTATAAGAAATGAATGAAGAAATTACAAAATCTATGGGCGTTAGAGAAGAATGAAAATCAGTGATCTACTCTTACATATTTCACAAGTATTTTACCGAAAATGAATTCCAAAACGTAATTTATTACAGACTTTTCTGTAGTTTGATTAATTGATTTCTATAAATTTTTATAAATTAAATTATTTACTTATGAAATAAAAGAATAGTTCATGAAGGTTCCAAAAATGCGAAATTTATTGTTTTACCACGCCCCAAGATGCTGCCCTTTTTATTCTTTGTGTATAGCGTCGCCATTTTAAGTCCGATTGTAGAATGTGGTATGTTGTTGTTAATGGTTTGACAACAGCTTAAAAATTTTTTTTCAGTGATTTTTGAATCCGAATTGAAATTCTCGATGTCACTTCTGGTATCTCGGATACATAACCCCTATTTTCTAACTAATTTTCATATGTAATGAAAACCCTTTATTCACCTAGTATATTTGGTTTTGAAAGTATTTAATTTTATGCTCAAATAATAAAATTGCAAATGTTTTAAAACTGTTTGAGTTTAAAGCAGTTTCATTTAATAACAATTTCCCGGAACAACGGTAAACATTTTTTGACTTCGCTGAATTCCCGGAATCGCAGATTTAAAACTATAATTATCACTACTCTTACTAGTTGACCAATTGAGATCTAAATAGGATATATATTTTTTGCATTAGCAAATTTAAAATAGAATTGTAAATGTAATGAGAAAGGGAAATTTAATAAATTGCTTAATCTACTGATTAATTAACTCGAATGAATACTGACATAAAAGAGTTTTGTGTATATCGACTGCATATTAAGAAAAATGATTATTCTTATTTAAAAGATATGTAATATAAAACAAACAAAAATTGAGATATCAGAAATTAGATAACAAAAAAAATTAGTACATAATTATTTATTCTCTCTTATTAACATAACGTTTCTAAACTATTTTTAAAAATTATAAAATATGAGTATATCTTTTAATGTATAGCATATTTCATTTATATTGGTGGGGAAAAAATTAAGATTTTTTTCGAATTATCAACATAAATGGCCGCGTAGCATCCTGTTTAAATTGTTGAAGTTGAAATATGGACAAAATTTTATTAATGATGACCCCTTTCATAATTTTATTTATAGCTAAAAAAAATAATTTTAGACTACCCTAAACTTCAGTCTGTTGTCTATTAAATTTTCTACAATATCTCTTATAAAAGCGAGTGCAGTGTCATGTTATTGATCCAACGGACGTTCTCATATATAACAGAAAATATTTTTTTTTTTATCTTTCCAATTGAAAATTGTATGAATAATTAATGATTTGTCGAACTCACTACTTACTTTTTCTCTTGACTTTCTTAATGTTTGGTCAAATTTCTATGCGATAAATTCCGAGAAATTCTATACTACTGACAAATGTATAACGTACATATATTTAAAATGTTTACAGAATTATTTCAATAAATTATACTTTTTCACTGACTGGTTTTTAATCCTGATATTTTATTGAGATATTAAATTTAATTCATGCTATAGAGTCGTCCTGTGTAAATCATCTCATTAATTGTACATAAGGACGTTCTAATGAAATTGTCTTTAAAATAAAGTTCCCAGCTAGATTTTAAGCTTAATTAAAAAAAAATATTAAGAAATATATCTTTTGCTAAAATTTACGAAGTTTTCTTTCATTTAAGTGCTTTTAAAAATTTCAGAAATCAAGGACGCAATTCC
Source organism: Protocalliphora azurea (assembly GCA_932274085.1). Lineage (NCBI taxonomy): Eukaryota > Metazoa > Arthropoda > Insecta > Diptera > Calliphoridae > Protocalliphora > Protocalliphora azurea. Next base: position 28,360,083 of record OW026521.1, on the reverse strand, counting down.
CGGGAAAGAGATATGAAAAGTTGCAAATTTCCCGTGAATCCCGGGCTGCATACTCTAATGTATACATTTTCTTCATTGTGCTAAAGAAAAATCCAAAAATTTTTAAAACCATTTCATATTTATAAAATTTTCCCCAGCAACATTATTTATATTTATTTCTACATGTGTTAGCAGATAAACTTTTAATAAATATATCAACATATTATTTTCTATCGACTTGTATAGCTTGAAACACATTCAACTACTAGTTCAGAATTTTAAAACAGTGAGTTTATCAACATATTTTTGTCCATAGTTGAAAGATAATTTGGTGCAAAATCCTCAAATTTTGCGAAAAAAAATCGTCAAATCGACATTTTGAAATAGTCAAAAAGTCATCAACATCAAAAATTAGGATCTTTATATGTTCATTAACATATTATGTGCGTTTTTTAATGAAAAATTTGTTTTATTTATGTTTTAATGTTAAATTGAAAAGAAATTAATAAAATTATATTAATATTATATTGTCGGACTACTATAAAAGTCAAGTAGCATCTATAAAGCCTGATGATACATGCATAAAAATAATGAATAGTAATTTTGTATGACTCTTGAAATGTTTGGCTTTTTGTAAGGCTATTGGCGATATACGAATTTTAATTTTGAATGAATTCTTCAAAAATGTTTCTGGTTACTTAAAGCTGCAATTTAAGGATTTCTAATGCCTTGATTGCATAAAATTTGGTAATGTTAGTTCTACTTACATAAAACTTATTTGTGTCGAATATAAACCTAATATTAACATGTGTATGTGATTTATGCACGTTAAATTGATTTTTGGAAGAGGGATTTATATGGAAGCTATGGTCAATTGTGGACCAATCTTCATAAAATTTGGTACAAAGATTTATACTTGTGCAGCACTTTTTTGTAAAGAATTTCATTGTACAAAGATTTATACTTGTGCAGCACTTTTTTGTAAAGAATTTCATTACAATATTCGTATTTTTTAAGGCATTTGTGAGTGTGAAATAATGGTCTGATCACAACCAATTTCAATAGGCTTCGTCCTTGTATCATAAAAGTCCCACGTGTCAAATTTCATTGAATTACTTTGAGCACATTGTTTACAGGGACAGTCAGCCAGACGGATGGATGGACATGGTTAGATCAATTTAAAAAGTAATTCTGAGCTGATTGGTATACTTTAAGGTGGGCGTTAAATAACTTCTTCTATGCGTTACAAACATAAATACAAACGCATAATACCCCAACCATCTATGATGGTGTAGGGTATAAAAACTACAAATAAAATAAATTTTCTTCAATATTCCAAGTTTTAAATTTAAAATCTAAATAAAATTAATATAAAATTCGGCAAAGCCATATAAAGCTCTTGTTTTTTTTTTTTTAATTTTTTAATAAAATTTATTAAATATTGTTTTAAATTGTAAATGGCCACAACTTCAAGGTACGTAAAGTAAAGTGTTTTGAAGGAACAAAATTTTCCCTAAGGCAAATATCGACTTTAACTTCCTCGTCTTATTCGATATTGTGTTTTAGGACAAATCTATACAATAGAGTGCCCCGTTCAAAAAAAAAAATATATATATAAATATATATGTGTAGAAAGACCACTAAAACTAGATATATTGAAGAGCAGAATACAAGCTAAATATTTACAAAATTTAAAAATAAACCTTCAGTTCCCTAACCGCGATTGTAAATCAGAATCGCAATAAAGCAGTTTCTCGGGACACTCTAATATACCTATATATACGGGTATGAGTGTGAAGTTGCTCGGTTCATTATTGTTTGCTTCTTTGAATTTTGTATTTTTTTTTTTTTTTTTTTTTCTTTTTGGCTTTTTCCCCACGAATTACAGTGTTATTCCCATGTTATTTTGTTTTGAAAATAGATATTTTTTTTTTATCCATGTTTATATTTTTTCAAACTATTGTATTTCATTTTTTTATCTTTCTTCACACAATAATGATGCTCTTGTATAAACAATGTCTCTAGTAAGTGAAAGCAATCAGGAGTAAAATAAAATCTATAGTCGAAAGTCATTTGCTTAGAGAGGTCTAAGTGTGTATGTAAGGGCTTTAAAAAGCGGTATAGCAAAATTTCAACAATTTATGATTTGAAGTAGAAAAACTCATATTAAATAACACTAAAAAGGTTATATGAAAAATTTAAAATAAATAATTCGATTAACTGGCATAAACAGCTAAAATGCCTATACATTTGCTTATAAAGAAAATGAAAAAAATTAAAATGTACTACAATTTTTATCATAACCTCATAATTATAATTATAATTATAATTATAATTATAATTATAATTATAATTATAATTATAATTATAATTATAATTATAATTATAATTATAATTATAATTATAATCTCACAATTTATACTTTAATATCCATTTAAGTGTTACATATTTCCTGTTAAATCTAATTTAACAAAGTTGTAGAGGCTCTTAACTATATATTAAACCTTGTAGCTAAAAATAGATTTAACACCAGGAGCTTTACATATACACCTCTCTTCTATATTTCACCTTATAAAAAAAATACAAGAAAAATATAACAAACAGCAAAACAACAAATATAACAAACAGCAAAACAACAAGGAAACTCTAACGAATCCCCTACCATACATAAAAAATATTAACGCCCTTAAAAATGTTATGTTGATGCTTTCTGGTGTTTCTTCTAAATTTCTTGTATTCCGTTTTGCATGTTTCTTTTAACACGAAACAATAAGAACCAAAACAACAAAAAAAACATTAAAGTTTTAAGTAGAAAATGGCAAAAAAAGCAATAAATAAAAACATTCCAACAATAAAAATTCACCAGCTTCTTTCTTGTCTTGTGGAAATTTAACAGCAACGATGGAAGGTAGAGAGAAATCAAATAAAACAATAAAATCATGTAGCAAATAAAATATGTACTTTCATACAATTATTTTATTTTTTTTTTTTTTCTTTAGATACTCTTCTACATATTCTTCTTCTGTTACCTTCGGATAAATTAAAATAAATTACTACACGTGGACAACAGTAAATACCGACGCATCTTTCCTAGAAACGAACAAATATCATATCTATATATATATATATATCATATAAAACTGTTAGTTAGTCCAGCTTTACATACACACAAATAAATACACGTACATGTATATAACTTCTCATACACTATACTATCTACTTTTGTAATGTTCTTAATACACCCATACAATAATATAATATCACTATTTGCTTTTAAGGCCAATACGTGTAGAATTTTCATTAGTTATTTGTGTATGTATTAGTGATAGAACAGATATAATAAAACGCATTCTGAGACTTAGTATATATACAATAAAACTGCATTTTAATGATGTGTGTGTTTCTTTACTATAGTGTTGTTATATTAAATTAGACAGAAAGGCAAATAAGTACGTTTAAAGAAATAGGATGAAAAAATAAAATAATTTATTAAAATGTTAGGCTACAGCGTAGATTATAGCCAAAACTGTAGTGTAAACTATAGTATAGACCACAATGTAGTCTATCGTGGAAATTGTAGCGTAAAAAGTAATGTAGAACATAGCGTATGCTAAAGCTTATACCGAAGTGTAAACTAATAAGTAAACTTTGGTGTAAACTGTAGTATAAAATATAGTGTAAACTATAGCTTAATACATAGCGTCGACAACACATTAGTAGTCTACACTATAGTCTACACTATAGTCTACACTATAGTCTACACTATAGTCTACACTATAGTCTACACTATAGTCTACACTATAGTCTACACTATAGTCTACACTATAGTCTACACTATAGTCTACACTATAGTCTACACTATAGTCTACACTATAGTCTACACTATAGTCTACACTATAGTCTACACTATAGTCTACACTATAGTCTACACTATAGTCTACACTATAGTCTACACTATAGTCTACACTATAGTCTACACTATAGTCTACACTATAGTCTACACTATAGTCTACACTATAGTCTACACTATAGTCTACACTATAGTCTACACTATAGTCTACACTATAGTCTACACTATAGTCTACACTATAGTCTACACTATAGTCTACACTATAGTCTACACTATAGTCTACACTATAGTCTACACTATAGTCTACACTATAGTCTACACTATAGTCTACACTATAGTCTACACTATAGTCTACACTATAGTCTACACTATAGTCTACACTATAGTCTACACTATAGTCTACACTATAGTCTACACTATAGTCTACACTATAGTCTACACTATAGTCTACACTATAGTCTACACTATAGTCTACACTATAGTCTACACTATAGTCTACACTATAGTCTACACTATAGTCTACACTATAGTCTACACTATAGTCTACACTATAGTCTACACTATAGTCTACACTATAGTCTACACTATAGTCTACACTATAGTCTACACTATAGTCTACACTATAGTCTACACTATAGTCTACACTATAGTCTACACTATAGTCTACACTATAGTCTACACTATAGTCTACACTATAGTCTACACTATAGTCTACACTATAGTCTACACTATAGTCTACACTATAGTCTACACTATAGTCTACACTATAGTCTACACTATAGTCTACACTATAGTCTACACTATAGTCTACACTATAGTCTACACTATAGTCTACACTATAGTCTACACTATAGTCTACACTATAGTCTACACTATAGTCTACACTATAGTCTACACTATAGTCTACACTATAGTCTACACTATAGTCTACACTATAGTCTACACTATAGTCTACACTATAGTCTACACTATAGTCTACACTATAGTCTACACTATAGTCTACACTATAGTCTACACTATAGTCTACACTATAGTCTACACTATAGTCTACACTATAGTCTACACTATAGTCTACACTATAGTCTACACTATAGTCTACACTATAGTCTACACTATAGTCTACACTATAGTCTACACTATAGTCTACACTATAGTCTACACTATAGTCTACACTATAGTCTACACTATAGTCTACACTATAGTCTACACTATAGTCTACACTATAGTCTACACTATAGTCTACACTATAGTCTACACTATAGTCTACACTATAGTCTACACTATAGTCTACACTATAGTCTACACTATAGTCTACACTATAGTCTACACTATAGTCTACACTATAGTCTACACTATAGTCTACACTATAGTCTACACTATAGTCTACACTATAGTCTACACTATAGTCTACACTATAGTCTACACTATAGTCTACACTATAGTCTACACTATAGTCTACACTATAGTCTACACTATAGTCTACACTATAGTCTACACTATAGTCTACACTATAGTCTACACTATAGTCTACACTATAGTCTACACTATAGTCTACACTATAGTCTACACTATAGTCTACACTATAGTCTACACTATAGTCTACACTATAGTCTACACTATAGTCTACACTATAGTCTACACTATAGTCTACACTATAGTCTACACTATAGTCTACACTATAGTCTACACTATAGTCTACACTATAGTCTACACTATAGTCTACACTATAGTCTACACTATAGTCTACACTATAGTCTACACTATAGTCTACACTATAGTCTACACTATAGTCTACACTATAGTCTACACTATAGTCTACACTATAGTCTACACTATAGTCTACACTATAGTCTACACTATAGTCTACACTATAGTCTACACTATAGTCTACACTATAGTCTACACTATAGTCTACACTATAGTCTACACTATAGTCTACACTATAGTCTACACTATAGTCTACACTATAGTCTACACTATAGTCTACACTATAGTCTACACTATAGTCTACACTATAGTCTACACTATAGTCTACACTATAGTCTACACTATAGTCTACACTATAGTCTACACTATAGTCTACACTATAGTCTACACTATAGTCTACACTATAGTCTACACTATAGTCTACACTATAGTCTACACTATAGTCTACACTATAGTCTACACTATAGTCTACACTATAGTCTACACTATAGTCTACACTATAGTCTACACTATAGTCTACACTATAGTCTACACTATAGTCTACACTATAGTCTACACTATAGTCTACACTATAGTCTACACTATAGTCTACACTATAGTCTACACTATAGTCTACACTATAGTCTACACTATAGTCTACACTATATTCTCATGTCAAAAATGCATTTAACACGGCAAATTGGGAGAATATAGTCAATGCTCTTGTACGAATAAATGTTCCAGCTTATCTTGTGGCAATAATAAAGGATTACTGCCGACAAAGAGTTCTTATATATGAAACAGACAAGGGAATGAAGGAATATAATGTCACAGGCGGAATACCACAAGGATCGGTGCTTGGACCATTGTTTTGGAATGTGATGTATGATGGTATCTTGAGATTAAATCTTCCAAAAAGAGCAAAAGTTATTAGTTTCGCTGATGATATAGCCCTGGCGATAGTAGCAAAAACTATTAACGAAGCTAAAACAGTTTCCGAGAGTAGTATCCATGTGGTACGGTCATGGCTCAGTGAAATGAGTCTATCGTTAGCTGAGCATAAGACGGATGCGGTATTGATATCCAGTCGTAGAACGATGGAATATATAAATCTTCAAGTTGGGAACTGTGAAATAGGCACAAAGGATTGTCTCAAATACCTGGGTTTGCTGATAGATAATCGTTTATCATTTAAACACCACCTAAATTACGTGAGAGATAAAGCCATAGGTATATGTACAGCGCTGTGCAGGGTAATGCCGAATATACGAGGTCCAAAATATTTAAGAAGGAAAGTGTTAGCTGGGGTTATCAAGAGTGTAATTCTCTATGCTGCTCCAATATGGACAGAATCCACCTGGCTAAGTACCTACAGCGGTAAAATTAGATCTGTCTACAGACTAGTAGCACTGCGAGTATCTTCTGCATATAGAACTGTATCGGATGAAGTAGCCTTTGTAATTGCTGCCATAATACCAATCGATATATTGGCAAGAGATGTCTAATATGAATTCGAAGCACTGGAAAATGGTAGAGATGTTAGTGTTATTAGAAGAGACAGCATGGCGGAGTGGCAAATGAAATGATCATCATCTTCGAAAGGTAGATGGACATATAAGCTTATCCCAAATGTAGAAGTATGGTGTGGAAGACGGCATGGTTATCTGAATTACTACCTGACCCAATTCCTTAGTGGACACGATTGTTTCCGCTCATACCTATACCGCTTTGGACTTGATAGCTCTCAATATTGTCCGCGTTGCGTAGAGGATGAAGAGAATTCGAATCGTGTGTTTTTTGTATGTCCACTTTTTGAATCTGAGAGAACGAACTTGGAAAGGCAAGTAGGCGGTGAGATATGTTCAAGTAACATAGTACAAATTATGCTTGTATCACTCGAGAACTGGGAGAATGTTTGCAAATATGTGAAAACAGTCCTTTAAGAGTTGTGGAGGTAAGAGGAAGTTAGAAGAGGAAATTTTGATTAATTGGGGTTTTGATACCTTTCCCCCCCCTGCGAGGAAATACTTTTGCGGTGGTTCCGCAGGGAATGGGGGTTAAAGAAAACGAGGTTGTTTTAGAATGTTAAAGGCTCGCACACCTGGCATCATTGAACGACCAGAGTCTTTCGATGATTTTTTCCTCGTCAAAAAAAAAAAAGTGAAGACTATAGTGTAGACTATAGTGTTGACTATAGTGTAGACTATAGTGTTGACTATAGTGTAGACTATAGTGTAGACTATAGTGTTGACTATAGTGTAGACTATAGTGTAGACTATAGTGTTGACTATAGTGTAGACTATAGTGTAGACTATAGTGTAGACTGTAGTGTAGACTATAGTGTAGACTATAGTGTAGACTGTAGTGTAGACTATAGTGTAGATTATAGTGTAGACTACAGTGTAGACTGTAGTGTAGACTATAGTGTAGATTATAGTGTAGACTACAGTGTAGACTATAGTGTAGACTATATTGTAGACTATAGTGTAGACTATAGTATATACTATAGTATAGACTATAGTATAGACTATATTGTAGACTATAGTATAGACTATATTGTAGACTATAGTCTACACTATAGTATAGACTATAGTATAGACTATAGTGTAGACTATAGTGTAGACTATAGTGTAGACTATAGTGTAGACTATGGTATAGACTATAGTGTAGACTATAGTGTACACTATAGTGTAGACTACAGTGTAGTCTATAGTGTAGACTATAGTGTACACTATCTATTAAACCTCTAACCTCGTTTATCTCACATACGTTTTTCTTTTTTTTTTTAATTCTACATACAAGTTAAGCTAACAAGACACTTGCAATGGGTAAATATCTGTTTATTTTTTAGTATAAACTTTTACATATTTGACACTCTTCTATCGTTTCTGTTCTTAGAAGAATTCATTTGTTTTAAACGACGCGAATTCTCAGCTCAATGATTTCATTTATTCATTTTATTTTCCCTTATTTTTATATTTGTTTATTTATTTAATATCTTTTTTCATGCTTTTAGCAAATACATACAACCTTAAGTAGTTGCCGTTGAAGGAGAAAAATAAGAAAAGCGTAACACAGTTTTATTATTCATGCTAGACACATACGCTTTTAGCATTGAAATCAAATTATATGTTTTGTATAGGAAAAACAATTGTATTCTTTTTAAGCTTAACGTTTAAAGAGCATACAAAATATAAAAGTCATGGAAAAAAGTTTCAAAGTTAGAAGTTTTTTTCTTATAGGATACGCAAAAATTTGAAAATATCTTTTTAGGAGTTTTCGTAAAGTAGATATGTTGTTGACTTGTTAGGCAAGTCATGTGTGTATATATTTTTTATTTATTTTTTATTTTTTTATTTTTGAAAATTAGATAATGAATGACAAGTGACTAGTTGCTATAGCAGTATTGTATATGAATTTGAAAATTTTCTTTTTCAGATCGAGATACGCAATAAAGCTAAATGATTGTTAAAGCTTAAGCTTAAGTTTAGTGTTTAGGAGAATTCTTTTGAGATAGTTAACAAAAAATACTTTCTTAGCAGTTCTGCTGTTTATATTTACAAAAGGTCTGCGGGTTCTGTCTGGGAATATATCTAACAAAAGATGTGTTGCATTCTTTTAGGCTGACCTTTTAAATTATTAACTAAGTACACATATTAATACAAAATATAATTTACAAGATTTTTTATTTATATACTATAATTTGATTTGTTTAGTTTAAAAAAAATGTTATACATAGTTTTATTTTTACAAGTAAAAAATTTTACTAACCATTTGTAGTCATTGATTTTTTTGATTTGCTCTTTTTGTTTCATTTGTGTTATTTCCTCTTTTTCACATTTTTTCTAATTGTATGCAACAATGATCAGTGCGAAACGAAAATGTTCATGCATTCTGTGAATTGCATCTAAATTGCTATTTAGATAAACACTATTTCCAGTTGAGCATAAGGACTCTAAAATACCATCCAATATATATCCATGTACATACAGGAAATATTTGTAGTAGTTAATAGAAATCTATGGTTATTTTAACATATGTATACATAGGCTAAACACCATATAAGTTCAGATTATGTATTGTAAGTCTGTGTGCAGTTAAAGGATAATAACAATTACATTTTATGTCGTTGAATAGCATTGTGTAGCTTATTAAGTGCAAGTGTAGATTTCATTGTATGTAATAACATTTAAAAATGGCCATCACATAATGGTCATTTATATAAATCTGTATGTGGTTGTATGCCTGTTAATGTATGTGTTATATATATGTATGTGAATATAGTGACAATCATCATTGCCACTTATGTGGATTTACAAAAAAAAAAAAAAAAAATGAACAAAAAGCAAGATATATACATATAGATATATGAAAAAATAAATATTAAACAAATATATTTATCGCCAGGGATAGCAATTTAATGTTGCAATATAATATAGCATTTTAGATGTATTTTTTAATACAATTTTATAAATTTAAAAAATAATTATTTTAAAGGTTTTTAGTCAATTCATTTGAAACATTTTCAAATCAAAATTTAACATATATATATATATATATATATATATATATATATATATATATATATATATATATATATATATCTATATATATATATATATGTGTTGTTTAATAAAATGTTAATAAAATTCTTTTTACATATTACTCCCTCTTGTCCTAATTAAGTTTAAATTTGTCTATTTATTTAAATATAGTTTATTCTCTACTTTTTTTCTAATAACCAAGAGAGACAAATTTTTTAAAGCCATTTCTAAGAATTAAATTTCTTTAAATTATTTTAAATTACACACACACACACACACACACGCACAAAGTTGGGGACTATCATTTGGTCAAGTAAATTGAACATTTGTTGCAAAGTTTTAGTCATAATTTTATAGGATAATTTATGCTCAAAATTATAATGCTAAATGTACTTAAGTGTTTCTAAGCCAACAGACATGACAATATAATTATGTATCAGAATATATGTATGCATGTGTGAGGACAAGTGTCTGTGTTTTAGAGTTTATTAAAAGCATTTAGAAAATATGTATTAATCTCAAGTGTTTTAGACACTCTATGAAAATTAAATTTATGTTGATGCCATGACAATTCTAAGCACGATTTATGATTGTTTCAATAAAACCTGCAAAAACTTGGTAGTGGCATGTAGTTATGGATGTAGTTACTTTTCAATGGCAACATCATACAATCTGTATAACATCCCAGCAAAAACTTTGCTTTCCTGGTAAGCTAGCAGGTATAATTGGAAACAAAAATAAACTACTTATTTTTTGCCTGAATAACTAGTTATTTTTGTTCGACTTGTCCACAAATTCATGTAGTTATTTTTTGACTCTAGGGGTACTCAAAAATATATAACTAAACGAAAACAAAAATAAAAAAAACAAAAAATTTTGCCATCAGCGTGACTCGAACTTGGACACACACTAACCATTCGTTTTTACTGACTAAAGTTTTACTCAGTACACCATCTCGCACATAGCATCCTAAGCGACAAAAACTCTATTTAGTTTAAAATATCTTTTTAGACATTTTGTTATAAAAAACTAACAGCTTCAGAATGGGGTTGAACCAACAACCTTCTGGTAGTTAATCCGGTGCTCTAGCCAACTTATCCACGTGATTGCAGTATTACTGCGCTATTATACTATTTAGAACTTATTAATGTAATACAGAGTAGGCAAATAATAATGACGCCTCATTACCAAGAAACTACTTTAATAAGTAGTTGTTATTACCGAAAACCTTCTTGTTTCAAAGTTTTTAAAATCTTTGTGAAAAACTTGAAATATGCTAACCCATGATATCACTTATGGTCAAAAAGATTTTATTGGTTTTTCTCAAATAATTTCCGTAATATTAGAGTGAAAAATATTCTTTAAATATCTTAATATTCTCAATACATTTCGAAATAATACGTTGAAAAATTTTCGTAATTATCCCAATTTTTCTAGCGGAGAAAAAATGTCAAAGTCAAGGCTTTAAAATGAGTATGAAAAATATGTGTTTTTTACAAAAAAAGTAGTCCGATTCTTTCACATTTTTCTTAAAATTTTATTAATAGAAAACATTTTTTTTTTCACATATGAATTTCAAAAGATTCAAGAATAGATAATAAAGAAATATTTATTTGACTGAGAGTGCCACCCTACATCCAGCATTGCTCGAAAATGGTGAAATTTTTACCAAAACTTCAAGTTCATCGGGCTAGAGAAAAAAGTCACACGAAATTTTTCAAATCTGAAAAATGGTTTTAATTACTACATATGTATAAATTTATTTGACACTAAACTATTTCCCGCCAGCTTAAACATGTAGGAGACCATATTTTATGAAAATAGTAAAATTTTTAGAATCTTCTTTTTTAATGCACAATTAAAAAAATTTATTTTGGACGTAGTGTATTAGCAAGTTAACAACCTTTTCCTGTACCAAAAATCATTTGGATAACTTCAGCGAACAAAATTTTATGCATTTAAAAAAATCTAAATTTTAAAATTTCTTAAGCAAAACTTCTTTCAATTAGGAATTATGTAGAAAATATAAATATAATATAAATGTAGACATATTTATCTATCCACTGGTATAGTGTCTAAATTGCTTATAAAATGTGCTAAATAAAGTCGCCTGATGCCAGACATCTGGGGTGAAATTGCTAAAAAAAAAAATTTAGTTTCTTAAGTTTACAAAAGTGTGCTAATAAATCAGGAGCGGATCCAGCTAAAGAATTTGGGGGTAGGGGAGGAAAATTATAATTAACTTAACTGTTAGCTTAGTTTTTATGCTATAGTTCAGTTTCTATATTGAACATTTTTATTTAAGGAAGGGAAATTCCATTTTTTCCCTCCTCTTGAATCCGCATCTGCCATAAATACAAATTAATTTTTTCAATTATTTATTGACTTCACTTCAAAAATTAATAATAAAAACTAAAAATGTACATAATTTTTTTTTTTTTTTTTTTTTTTTTTTTTTCATTATAATTTTAGTAGTTTAATGCCATTTTCCTATATACGCATTTAAATTAATAAACCAATTTAAAATTATTAATAATGTGCTGATGAACCTTTGTTTTGGGTAACTTCAAAAATTCAATCTGGCATTGATTTGACTAATTTTTTAAGGAAATCTCTACCAATTTCTTCCCTGGCTTGTTTTATTTTTAGTTTTAACTCCGTTATTGTCATTATGGTTTCATTCTGTGAAAATTTTGCGTAAACTTTACAGGCAACAGATTTTCCATTGGATTTCAATTCGGCCAGTCCAATAGTGGAATACTATGTTAATTAAACCATGATTTAGATTGGTTAGAAACATGGATTGCTATGTTATTATGTTGAAATATGCAATCTTCATTCATTTTTCCATACATAAATGAGAAAAGAGCATCTTCCAACAGTTCATTACAAATTGCACTGTTCATTTTATTTGGAACCAAATATATTTTTGATTTTCCTGCAGCAGAAAAGTCTGCCCAAACCATAACTCTGCCTTCACTGAAATTGCGTTTCGATATACGAATTTCGTTCGACCGCAAATCATGCCATTAGCAAGAATATTAATCGGCACCATTCAAATTGAATTCCTTTTCATCAGAAAAGTTTACTTTATTTCACTCATCTGCACATTCCATGTATTTGCGCGCAAATTTTAAACGATTTTCCTAATGATGCTATTTTAACATTGGCTTACATTTTGGTTTCTTCCATTTTATGTTACCATCTGTTCGCAAAATGGGTACAACATGTTTGGAAGTGACAGAAAGGTCAAGTTTATTTTTTATTTTGTAGCATTTTATTAATATTGCGGGTGGCTTTTTCTTTCATTTTATTAATTTGTTAATTTTTGATTACCATTTGTTGGTTTCCGCACTCCGTATTTCTGCCCTTTCTCAAGATAGCCTAGAATAACTCCTTCCTAACGGCTAACTCTTCGTCCAATTTCTCTGTTAGAACAGCCTTGATCACGAAAAAATTGAATTTGAATTTTTTCCTGGCCTGTAAGAAAAGAAATTTAACAATTAAAGCAAAAATATTTCCAGTAAACAGAGATGTTGTCATCAGAAACTTACCTTAAGTGAAACAAACAACTAAAACTGTTAATTTTTTTTTTTTTTTTTTTGGCAACAATTTTTTAGACAAATTTATCTCGACTGCGTTTATAGGAATATTTTACTGAAATTATCACCAATATGTTCGGATTGCAAAATTAAAGAAAACAACAGAAGCAAGAAACAAATATTTCTTACATAAAAAAGCACCGTTATATCGCGAGTTGTTCTAACAATACAACATTGTTTTTGGTAAAAAAAGAAAAAAAAACGGATATACCTCGAACAAAAACAAAAATTTTAAATGCGTTTATAGGAATATGCACCAGTATACATATGTATGTATATTATATATGTATATTATATATATATATATATATATATATATATATGTATATGTATGTACATCTATATATATATATATATATAATATATATATATATAATATATATATATACATATATATATATATATATATATATATATATAATATACATATATAATATACATACATATATATACTGGTGCATATTCCAATAAACGCATTTAAAATTTTGTTTTTGTATATAAATATATATATATACATATATATATATATATATATATATATATATATATAAATATATATATTGGCTAATAAAAAGTTTTCTCTATTATTTTCAATAAAAAAAAATACAAAAACAAAAATTTGTATTAATACGTTTTATTCTCTTATCATATATTAAGATAAGATGGAATAATAACATGACAAAATGAAATAATAAAATGATAAGATTGGATAGCTATATGATAACATGGGATAATATTATAATATTTAATATGAGAAAATGGGATAATAATATGAAGAATGGCATAATAATATAATAAGACAAAATAATATAATAACATCAAATCATAATCTGATAGAAAGTGATAATGATGTATTAGGATTGTACAATTATATGTAAAACTAGTATCATAACATGAAAAAACATAAAATCAGATACAATATGTCAAAATGGAATCTTAATAATTATAACTTATAATCATATTTGTATTTTACACTGTTATCATATGTTGCAATCATAATATGTTGCTCTTAAATTATAGTCACTACAACTATATTTTTTTCTTTGCGTGTAATAACATAAAAAAAACTATAAGTGATTTTCTATAATGACCATTATATCTTAGAAGGATTTAAACATGATTATTCTATTTCAATATAATTCTTTCTTGGGCCAAATAAAGCCTAAGTACGAACTATTGCCAAATTGCCTTAAAAATTGTGGTTTGTATTTTGATCACAGGGTTTACATTGATGGATAGATATTGTGAAATCGACTGAGAAAAAGATTGTAAGCCGATTGGTATATGCTAAGGTTGATCTTAGACTAATATTTTTGGGGTTGTAAACATCACTACAAACACATAATACCCTCTCCATCTATGGTGGAGTGTAGGATATAAATATTTTATTTTTATTAATTAGTATTGCATTTTTATCAAGAAAATATGTGGAGAACTGGATGATAGCATACCAAATAATTAATAATTTTATTATGGGTCATTATAAAATTACATGATGATCCTATTATATCTGTACGAATATCTTTCTGCAGCATTTATCAAATTCAATTAAATATTATCGAGGAATGTGGAAATGGATTTAGCTCATATTGAACAAGATTATTTATGCTAAATCGTGTTCATTTATTAACAAAAGTTAAAATACTAACAAACTTATGATCATAAAATGACTTAAGTGGTGATTGGTTCCCCCTCTTATATGAATAGATAAAAGTTAATTTTAAAAATCCCTACTTTGTTAAAAATCTACCAAACTATTGGGACATATTTAGCTCTAACCGTGTGCAATAATTGCTTTTATAAGAGACTTATTTTGATGTATACATTCCTACAATTTTCTTAAAGTATTTATGTTAATGTTTCTAAGTATGAGTTTATAACAAAAGTCTTTGAATTTAATTTCCTACATTATTACAATTTGTTTAAGTTACAAATACAAGACCAGTTAGTTGGTATTTGCTGCTGCTATTAATATTTGTGATTTTGTCTTAACAAGAATTTATATTGTCTTTCATAATATATTTTACTTTCTGTGAAATGAAATAAAAAGAAATTAATATTCCAGAAGAACTCTTCTTCAGGTTGTCCTTAAAAAGGTGAAGTAAATAAAACTTATCAAAATGGAATGTATTAAGATCTATGAGCATTAGGGTGGCATCAAAACAGTTTTTTTACTTTAATTTAAGATATCGTTCCTCAATCTATGGATAAATAATTATATTTTAGAAATTATGAAAATTGTTTGTGAAATGTTATGCCATAAATGCGTCTTCCAAAAGCAATTCATATGATACCAAAATTTCACATTTTTTTTTTTTTTAATAAATATCGAAGAAAGTCTAAAAATCGGTAAAAGACGATTTTCTAAAGCCAACGATAGGATAACGCCAGGACGAAATGTTTGAAAAACGGTATCTTAGAAATAAGTACCAATACCAACTTTTGAGTTGGGATCGAAACCTTTTGTTTTTGTGTTATCCTAATTTTCATATGTTAAATCCACCTCCAATTAAATAAGAAGTTTTGATCCATTTTTTTCATTATCAAACCCGACTTGATTATAAAACAATAATTTCTGACCTAAAAACAAATTCTAATGAAATTTTAATAGATTTCGTTCCTTTATCAAATTTCACCAAGATGGCTTAATAGCAAATATGTCAATATAATTTACAAAATACTACATCGTCAAGTTATAGTGTGTCTTAAAACAATTTCAAAAACCCTCTTTCCTTTTCTTTTTCAAAATTTCGATTTTGATTTTTTCTTTAAGACTAAACATATTTGTACACAAAGTTTTAAATGATATTTGTTTAGACCCAGCAATAAAAAAACGATCAAATGCTTCCAAAAAATTACATTTTCACCACTTCAAAAGTAGATCTAAGTGCATATTTAAAGCTTTTTTGGAAGTTATTAATATTTACTTCCAAAAATGTGAAAACTAATGTATTTTTAGCAAGAAAAAAGGTTAATAATTTCTAAGAAAATTAAAATTTCACAAATCTTAAAGCATTTTTTCTTCAAAAGTAATGAACATGAAGCATAAAGGAAGAACATCCTTTCAATGATAACTATGAGTTAACAAAAGAAATTCTGCAGCTATTTTTCAGCACTAAGTTCTTCTTTCCAATGACAACACAATATTAAAATCGTGACTTTTTAGCACTTTTTCAGATCTTGTTTTTTGCTGGAGAATAAAACAAGTTAACAATCTTTAAAATCGCTTGAAAAATCAAGAAATTATTAAACATTTTCTAGATATTTTCAAAGAATTCTTCACATGTTTTATGACAAAATACTTTATATAATGTTTGATTTGATGCATACTTTTTGGGGCAAAATTTAGAAAAGTTAGTATAAAAAGTTTTAATAAGTTATTTTTGATAAAATCGAATAATCTACAATTTTTGTATAATTTTTAAAAACAAAATCTTGTTATGTTTATAACAACAAATGCCTGCTAAAATGAGTATAACTGTAACTTTATAATATTTAATAATTAAATGAAAAAACAATTTTACACCAATAACCTTGAGAACATTTTTCACACTTAATATGAGTTTAATTCACTTGCAAATTATTTGCAAACTTTCTTTGAATTTTAAATTTATTGTTATTTGGTTACATAAGTTTAAGTTATATTAAAAATTTATGACATTCTGAAGAATGTGGGTAGGAACCATATATTAACCATAGAGCTAATTATGGACAGATATGCATAAAATTAGGTATCAGGTAGTGAAAATTATGCACTTATATAGAAACTGCGTAAAAAAACTAATTTCGAGAAAACATTTTTATGACAATTTCAACCAAATTCACTTGAATCCTCTTTGATAAGAATGGTATGGGTTAAATTTTATTAAGATATTTTGCAAGTTGCTACCAATAGTTTGATCAGAATGTTTATATCAATAAGGGTTAGGCAGACGGATTGACGAACACCGCTGAACCGCGGTTTAATAAATTTTTTTTATGCCAAATTAAATACTGGAAGATGATTGAATAACATTGTTTTTGCGCGTTATAAGCATTATGGAAAACGTCATAACATCTCATATCTCAAAATGATGCAAGTTATAATGCAGTTTTTATTTCCAGCTGGGGTATACTCAATCTGTCCAGTTTTTTCAAAGGTCTGCTTGCTTTGACTGTTGTTCTTTCACGACACGAACAGCACCGAAGAAATACCTAACTAAGATAGAAAATAACGGTATTGCCAAAGTTAATTCTCAGTTAGAATGTGTTAGTTAACGAAAATAAATCCGACGAGACAAATTCTTCTACTCTCGGCTGGATGTCTACGATTATGTGACTAATTGGGTTTGCCATTGCTTTTGCAATCCGCAGAGATAAATTCTTCGGATCTCAGTCGGCTTACTATAGGTTTCTGACAACAAAATAAAATTCGATAAGTTAGGTTCTTCAACTTTCAGTCGACTAACTAGG
The DNA here is from genome assembly GCA_932274085.1 of Protocalliphora azurea. Lineage (NCBI taxonomy): Eukaryota > Metazoa > Arthropoda > Insecta > Diptera > Calliphoridae > Protocalliphora > Protocalliphora azurea. Next base: position 28,341,970 of record OW026521.1, on the reverse strand, counting down.
ATCGTATGGGCTTCGCTAATACTACATGCGAGATAAATGCTCATTTTTGTCTCAAAATGCAATCCGACGAGATAAATTATTCTTGGCTAGCTACGAGTTTTATCCTCCAAATACAATCCGATGAGTTAAATTCTTGAGCTGTCAAACGGCTAACTAAGATCCGACGAGATAAATTCTTTTGCTCTCGGTCGGCTAGCTGGAATCGTATGAGCTACTCTATAAAATAAGTACAATCCGACGAGCTAAATTCTTCGGCTCTTGGTCGGCTAACTACAAGGTTCGGCCCCCAAATACGATCCGATTAGATAAATTCTTCAGCTCTCAAACGGCTAATTACGATAATACTACTACAATTTGACAAGACAAATTCTTTAGCTCTCGGTGGGGTAACTACGGGTTCGGCTATTGTTCGGTTTGGTCTTGTCTGGTGATACTTTCATCCCCAAGAGCAAAGTATAACAAGATCGGTACTTCGGTTCTTGCTCCAATGTATCGTCTTAGTCTTGATTATTTACGTTTAAATGTATATAAACTAAATGAGAATTATAAATTCTCTTATTGTATTGTAACTACTAAAGTAGTTACAATATGTTAGTACGGTGGTGGTGTAATATTTGTAACTACACGTTACAAAGTTATAATTAAAAAATCTTGGTATATTAATACCATTTATCCTGGGTTTTCAAATGTAACATATAACTTTTTTAATATATTTAAGATGCTGAAATTTCCCTCCTTTCAACGATGCTAATATTTTTTTATAAAAATTTACGGTTTAGTTAATGTCGCAAAACCCATTTTTTGCCCCAATGTACAGTGCGTTGTATAAGCTTTTATAATATTTTTATAATTGTAATTAAATTTGAAATAATTTTTTGTTTTTTTAAATGTTGTTTAAAAATTTACTTTTTAATATTTTACCAAAATATAAAAATTGAACCTGATTCTTCTACTTCTTAAAAAAGTTTAAAAAGAAAAAAATCAGCAAAAGAATTGCAGACTTAGACATAAATTTACACAGGAACCTACAAAAAAAAATTTTTGAGCATAACTCAACATTTTAAGGGTGTATAGAAAGCTGCTAGTTATTGGCGTTTTAAATAAAAATTTCTTACCCAAAAAATTTGTAATTTAAAAGTTTATAATAAATATTGTAAAAAAAAATTACTATCTGCCTTTTGGCTCGCAGTACATAATGAAATTTACTCTTTTATCTCATTCTTTGTAAATTTCATGGGAAACGGAAATTACAACAGGAACAATGATTATAAACTTTAAGGAAGAAAAAAAAATAAATAAAACATGTACAATGAACAACAAAAGCTTAATTAGTTATTCACTTCAAAAGCAAAAGAAACGAACAAGACACTTCTACTAAAACTCCCAGTACTGAAAGAGAATTAATGACTACAATAAAACTAGATTTCACAGTAATGAATTACGAGGCAAAAAAAAAACAAACAAAAAAGATATTTATTCTTCTATTAAACTTGTTGTGGAAATAGTCTATAAGGTTAAGAAAAAGAAACCATTACAATGTTAACTTAAAATACGTTTTTTTTTTTTTTTTTTGTTGACTTTAACAAATTAAGTGCAAAATGTTAAAGTTCTTCTTATTATTACACAATACCAGGGTTAGGATTTACATGCAATTATACATAAAAATAAGCCCCTAAAATATGCTTTTAGAAATTTACATACATGTAAATTAATAAAAATTTTAGTGCGTATTATACCATATTTTAAAAAAAGTAAATAATAAAAATTCAACCTCTAATTATTGCACATTAAAAAGCAAAAAATATAGCTATGCACATTTCTTTCACAGCGAAAAAAATAAATATTTATATTTAAAAAACCAAATTGAATAGATTTATAGATTCAAAATAAACCCCTAAAATATGTTTAAAAAAAATTTAATAACTAACACATATGTAAGTGTAAATTTCTCAAAAGCATATTTTAGGGGCTTATTTTTTTACGTATAAATGCATGTAAATCCGTGCTCTATACATTAGTAACTCTGCCATCTACATATTGTAAAAGTTACAGGTGTCCTTTTTATTTAACATTATTCTTATTGTTATTTTAAAAAGTTTTTTATTTATCGAACTTGTTATATGCTGACATTTCTTTGCAGTTTACAAGACTTGCAAATAACAACAGCTAGAACAAAGTATAGTAAATTTTCCATTTTTTCCAGGCTTCCGTTTTATTTATTGTACACGAGCGGCAATGATACCTTGTTTAAGATCACGAGTGTTGAAAGAGCAACAATTTAATTTTTTTTAATCAGAAATGAACTTTAAAATGACACGAGTAATTTTTTCTTTTTTATTATACCTTCCACCACCACAAGCAGTGAAAGAGGATATGTATATTATGTTTGTCGTTCCGCTTGCACCTGCAGAAGAAATTCATTTAAGACCCCATAAAGTATATATATTTTTTGTCCGTATGAAATCCTGAGTTTATTTAAGTATATCCGTCTGTTCTAAAACCTTCTCACCTCCATATTATTTAACCTATTTGATTGAAAGACACCCAGATTATTTTTTGTCTTCCTAAGAAAAGTAGAAAAAAAAAGTTATAGAACGATATCTCTCCAAAATGACAACTTTTCATTTTAATTTAAATTTTTTTAATAAAATTTAGGCAAAATTTCTAGCTAAGTTTATTTTACAATACTACCAAAAATTAACCAAACCGGACCAGTATAAGTAAAGTTATATACAAAAATATTAGCAATTATATGTTTTTACCACAAGAGGCACTGTCGCTTTACATAAGCTCAAAATACATTAACGCGTAGTCAGCAACATTATCAACAAAAATAATCAGCTGATCGCTGTCAGAATAACATGGGTCAGCCTTTATAACTACATTTAAGTGTAGGCAGCGACAATTTACAACCATCATCTTGCTTTATTCTACTTGTCCATATGAGCCTCCCATTTCTTTGCTCACTCACCTTGTCACACTCTCAATTTAAAAGCATCGCAGTAAATTTAGAAATATGGCTAAATAAAACATCACTGCAAACTGCTGCTGACCAAATGTAATCAACTCCATAACAAACAGTGCATACTAAATTACCAACTGATTGTGTCAGCACACACTCCTGCTGACTACGCACTAATGTAATTTGGGCTTTAAACAACATTTGTACACGCAACATCATGTTATAATTTTTGTATGGAGAGTGTGTGTATGTTCACTTCAACATAAATGTTGATAAACACAAATTCATACTCCAGCTACGTTGTGTATGGTGTATGATCGTGGTGTGTTCGGTTCAATAGCAACATTTTGCAAGAAATGATATTAATATTTATGTATTAAGACAAAAGGTAGCTGTAAACCAGTGAGTATACACATAGAGACAAAACCCTAGATTGACAATTAAAAAAAATTGTTGTGTTGTTTTTGTTAATTTTTTTAGCAAAAAAAATGTATTTTATTACAAGTATTTTGTTCTTGCATATGTTAGGCTTTTGACAACTAGTTTCGTCTCTTATTACTCTTAGCTATACTTCGATGTATTACAAACTTAAAACATCGTTGTATAGTGGCCCCGAAGCACTATTTTTAAATAATTCTCTAACTTTGTAAATCGTGAGAGATATGTAAATAAAATTTCACATGGTCAGTGCTTAGATTCTTTCGAGTTGATTTAGATTAGCACTGGTCCTTAGCGGATCACAGGGGTAGAGGGTAGACCCTCAAAGTTGTTCACTTCGTGAATGTAATGTTTTATCTCTTTTAGTTTATCGCTTTTAGTTAAAGAGATATTTAGATCGAAGCTAGCTTTACCCTCATTTAGGACCTTAATTTGAGCCCTAAAATTTTTTGAAAATATCCACAAGAATTTTTACAAAATTTTAAATAATATTGCTGTAAGAATCATATAAATATATCTATCCCGTAAAAAGTTATATTAATCTGAAGTTGAAACTTTAAAAACTTTCATATTCTTGGGGTTTTTTTAAATTTTTTTTTTTTTTTTTTGTAAAATTCTTAAATGTCAAAGTCGAGATCGACAACACAATATATATAATGTGTACAGCCATATTTATTTATTATTTCCAAAAAAATCATTTTGGGACCACTGTGCGATAGAACAGAAAGAAGTATTTACTAAGAGTATTAACAACGATGCAGGAATAAATTTTATAAATATGAAATGGTTTTGAAGTTTTTTAATGTTTTCTTGGGCACGATTAAGAAAAAGTATATTATATTTTTTGTTTTTGTGGTTTTAGAATTAATAAATTTGAAATAAAGAAATGTCACCAATCTTATAACTTTCTTTGTAAAAATAAAACTCTGATTAATAAATTTAAATTACTTTCTTTAAAAAGCATCATTAATTTTTTGCATTTTCTTAAATAAAAAAGATTTTAAATATAACTTTGCAACATTTTAGAGTTACCGTTTGGTAGAATAATATAATTTGATAGCAAATATTTAATTTACAATCGGTTAGAGCGATTGTGTCAGCGATTTATATAACATAGTGTCTACATTAGAGATTTTTTTATCAACACAGACGTAAACTTAACGCGAATTTGTGGAAGGTGGCAACAGTAGCACAAAAACAACAATATGGCGAATTTATTATTGTTTTTTTTTATATGCCGTTTGACAACTGTAACAACCAAAATAATAATCAACTGTTTAACTAGGTTACCTTGTATATATTCGCACTGATTTTGACGTTTGTTTTAATATAAATTTGCCTAATGTAGACACTATGTAAGAGTAAATAACGTAGAGGAGGAGAACTCTTTAAAGTTAAAAGCAGTGTTGCCAGGAGGTGACTTTAAAAAAAGGTAAAAAAGCCTAAATGCTCCAAAACAATATCATAAAAAATTTTTTTATGATATTATAATTTATAAATAAAACATATAACTGAGGTTAGCAAAATGACCCAATGAAAAGTTGCCCACAAAATATCTATACAAATTTGTATTATATTTCATATGTAAAATTCTCCAATGTTTTGAAGAGATTCGTCATTTTTGAATTGTAATTCATTTTTGATTACTTAATTTAAAACTTTTTGGTGATTTTTCGCTTATATTTAATTATATTTATTTTTATATTATTTTTGTTTCTGTGCTTAATGGTTTATTAAAAAATGTTATAATAAATAATCATTTAAGCAAGTCCATATTATGAGTTAAATTATATTTAATTTGGAGGATGAATCTTGATTTTTATTTTTTTTTTTTTTTTTTTTTTTTGCGAATTAATACACAAAAATTTTTAAATACGTGATTTTGTAAAAAAAAAATAGTAAAAGCAAATAACAAATGATCTTCTTTGAAGAACCAAAAAAGGCTAGAAAAAAAAGAAAGCTAGAAGCTAAAACCAAAATTTTGAGACTAAAAGCAAAATCAGAAGGCTAAACTGGTAACACTGGTTAGAAGATAATACTTTGTATGTAATAACCATATTTTCTTTAATGATAATTTTCACATATTAGTATTTTCAACACCATCAAGAAATTTCCCTAATCGCTTTTTTAAATCGTTTTTTAATATAAATTTGAGGAAATCGATGGTAGGTAAAATTTTTGTTTAAGACCTTCTAAACTTTTCCTTTTTAAAACCAAAGTAGTCACAAATAAGTATAAAAAAATTAAAATAAACATAGTTCGGAGCTCAATATTCATTAGAGCTATCAATTAATTTATCTCTCCTTTGGAGACCTCTATCAAAATTCTAAGAAAAAAATATTTGTAGAACATTTTAATCCATTTAACCAAGTCTTAATCAACTTTTAAAGCCTTTCTTAAAAACGAACTATAAATTACCCCTTATAATGAGAGATAGATGAATTGAAAGTTCTAATAAAATATTCCCCGTTAAATGCTCTAACTATTTATGTGAAAATAATTGAGCTTCAAACATATATATAATTTTTTTTTCGATTTACTTGAGACTACAAAATTTTGCCTACCACCGAAAATTCCTTTGGCAGGTTTATTACGCTGATCAAATTCTATCAATTTCAGATGGAATGATTCTGCTCCCACGCTATGATCCTCAATTTGTCGCATAGTATAATCAAATTGCAAAAAAATTAGTAAAAATTATGTTTTATTAAGGAAACTAATTTTTCATTCATTTTTTATTAAATACTTTTGAAATATATAAAAATTTGCTATTCAAGCGAAAAGCTTAAAAACTTTTCCTGGTGATCACATATTTTTTGTTACTTCCTAGCGCTTTAAAAAATTTAATTTTAGTTTTCACTCAAAAATCAACTTTTGTTTAAAGATATGTGATCAAAATTTTTCATTCATATGGCCCTAGCGGCATAAAAAATTAAATTGAAATGAAAATCGATTTTTTCCTTTTTCTCTAACATATTTAGTTTCTTTATATATAAAATGAAATAAAATTTTTCTACTAAAATAATCGATCTTTTGAGAGAAATATAAGACATGAAAAATATCGATTTTTAATGAGAAATATATTTAGATTATCACAGATTTTTATTCTTCTTCACGAGCGGAGGTACATGGCTTTAAATATGGTAGAAATTATTTTTTATATTCTCCTAAATTTCTTATGGAATATAGAGCATGGAATTTTTACTTTTTACATCTTCTTCGCCAAAATATACGTTACAATAATTTTTCAAAGTATTTTTTGTAAATAGAAAATGTGGCGGAGGGCATATAAGATTCGGCATAGCCGAATATAACATTCTCACTTGTTTTTTGTAATTTGTTTTGCGATAGTTTGTAACACCCATAGAAAGATAGAGCATACATTAAGGCTGACATTTTGTATACAACATTGTTGTTTGTATTGCATATTGTTTTGGAAAACAATTGTGTTGACATTTCATTACCAAGTGACATTTAGATAAGACTTTTTGTTTGGCTTTCTCGTCAAGGAGATACGAGTTTGTATCATTATTGTTTTGAAAATATTTTGTCCTAAAATTACACAAGGCAACACTGATCATTTTTAAATTATATATCGATTTTAATAAAAAAAAAAAAACTCATCATATAAAGCTTTATGGTAAAGGATAAAAAATTGGCGGTTTTACTTTTTTTACGATTCTCTTCAAAAAAAAAGTAATAATAATAATTTTATAGAACTTTTTTTCACAGTTTTCTTCATATCTCCAATGCTATTAAGCAGATTAAAAAATAATCATGCATAACTTGCAGATAATTTAAATTAGATTTTGTTTGCTATTTTATTGATCCAAACCAGACAAATCATCTTCGAGATATGCTGCACTATGGCAGCACATAGTGCATTAACTTTCTATATAATGATTATCTTGAAAGCTAGACTCAATTGAATGAAAAAAGTGATTTATTGCCTTAAAACTCCATATCCACATGTTCGCAAAATAACTGAGAAAATTTTCATTTTGTCGCCCTGTGTTATTAATATACATAATTACATTTTTCAAAATAGATTCTTTTAAAATAATCTCTTCTTCAATTTTTAGTCTTTAACATTTTACTCTCCCAGTCCAAGAACCAAAACTGTCGCATATTTTTAGGCTGTATACATTTTAAATTAATTTATACAGTTCACGTTTTCAAATACATACATATTATATTTTCTAACGTTATAAATTTCTAACGAAAAACTTCCCCATAAATTTTCTAAAATAAAATGAATATATTTAGTGTTATCAAGGTTATGTACCAAAAAAAAATATATTTAAGCCAAGTTCACACTACGCTAATATTTGACGATTTTTGCAAATATTTGCTTTGCGTAATATGAATACGAAATATTTTTACGATTCAAACAAAACAACAGCTGATTTTCGATAAACAAAACTTTTTGCCCTTAATTAAAAATGTCGCTAGTGTGAACACAAGTTAAAAAATATTTACCACTATTTTGAGCCAATTCTTGTTTGATCTTATAAAATGAATTTAAGATAAAACAACGCTAAACAATAGCTGATGTGGTGAACGGCTTGAGCTTAAAAAATTGTTGGTTTTATGTACATAAACTTTAAATTTACAAAAACGAATTTATCAATTTATATTTGATCTACTAAAATATAGTTTTTTTAATAAAACCATAATAATACTTGTTATTTTTAATAGCATAGAACACAACTAGAAGTTTACATGAGAGGCAAACTAAATTCTCAAAAAATTTACTCATTTTTTTCAAAACGCAAAAACAAAATATATGTGACTAAATGTATTTTGTTGCTGCATGAATTAGTTTTTTGACAACTGAATTAGATTTTTGTCTCTCACATAAACATCTAGTTGTATTCTATGGCTGAAAATATAAATGACGAGAAAAACGTAAATTACTTATGAAAAAAATGTAAATGTATATATTCTTTAAAAGTAATTTTTATTAACGTGCGTATTCAATCGATTGATATTATCTAAATAAATTACTTTGTAAATTTTATAAATATTTGTATTTAAAAAATAAATAAATAAATAAATAAATAAATAGAATTTTCGCTTTACATTAAATAAAAACACTAAAAACATTACCTTGACATCCACATACTCCGAAATTTTTCTAAATTGATTAAAACAAAATAAAAAATAAGAATTTCCTATAAATTCATTTCATAATTTTGAGTAAATATTTTGCATATAATCTGGACAGGGTTAAAATATTTTTCCCCTTGTCGTATTTTGCGATATTCGAAAGCTGTTTCATCAAAAAAAAACGTGAAATAAATGCGCGTAAAGGCCATAATTCACTATCCTATTTAGTCGCTAGATCGTAAAAAAAGAAACGTATATATGCTCAAAAAGTATGATAGTGTGGATTTGAAATAAATATATGTGACAGATTTTTGAAAAGTCTGCCTTACTTGCTTTTGCTATACGATTAGAGTTGCATTTTGGGAGTAGCCAATAAGAAAATAACAATATATGTTTTATTTGTGCAGTAGTGTGGCACCGAAAATTCATTATTTTGCGACTTTTTTTTGAATGGGACAGAATTCTGTCAGATTTTTCATTGACAGAATAGGATGATTGTTTAGAATAGTGAATTAATGTGAATAAAAAACCAACTCTGTATTTAGTCGCAAAAATTGCGGTAAAACACGATGAAATATGTCAAATATTAGCGTAATATGAACTTAGCTTTATACATTAAACTACAAAATTAAGCAACAAATAAAGAGCTCTTTCCCAAGCCAACCAAAAATATAAATACATATATTCAATTCCCAATTATGCTGTCATTTCTTTTGATTTTTATTAACCAAAAACAATTTTATATAATTTTGTGTGATTTCATATAGTTTGCAAAAATAAGAGAAATTTCTTAATACCAAAATAAAAACACTTAACTCTGATAACTACTTAATGCTAAATCAGGAAAAATGTTATATATAGCACAGCAACTATACTAAGGCAACCACTAAACAAAAAACCTTGTATATGGTTACAAAAGTGTGTTTGACATAAGTTCATATATTTAGGATTTTTTTTTTTTCTCAACTTTCCAACCAACTACTGTGACATGTACCAACTTGCTTACCCACCAACACTTGTTTGCAGTTCATTCAAGCCTAGTGCTGGCTAAAAACAAAAACAACAGCAACTACAAACTATATCAAAATTATGACACGTATTATTCTTGTTTCACAGTTTCCTCCTGGTATTTTCTCTACAAGTAAATAATTTCTTTTTTATTCATATAAGTATAACATTTTTAGCAGGTATTTTGAAATTTTGTTTTAGATGGGCTTCTGTTTTGGTTATTTTTCTCTCTTTTCTTGAATTTGGTGATTGTTGCATACATACATACATACAGTGTCGACCAAAACTAACTGAACAAATCCTAAATTTGGAAGATTGCCTTCGTATGAGCAGAGTAATATATTTTTTACAAAAATATTTACTTCCATATAAAGGCTGTTATCTGCTGTAATAAAAATATATAAATTATTATATAAATATAATAATTATAAAAATATAATATAAAATTTAATTAAGTATTGACGCTACTCTAAATAAAGCTCAACAAAACAAACTGAACTAAATAGGTTTTTGTCGAAATATCAAATAAAAATCACCATTCGAATTATCACTGCTTAGGAAAATTTGTCTTCTTTTCAAATATATATAAACGTTTTTATAATACGAAAATTTGTGGAAGACATTTTGCAAAATTATATCGAAAAATGATTGAGTCGACATTTTGTGCTATTATTCAGTTTGAATACTGCAATAAAATTTTTATTAATATATATTTTTTTAATAAAATTTTACAACTATTTAGACCTTTTAACGCTTAATTTGAAACTAAAGATATATATTTTTTTTTTTTTTAGATTTATCAACAAGAATTCCGCAATTCTCAAAAAAATTTCTAAAAAAAACTTTTTTTGCATATCTTTCTAACCGATACCGGACACCAAAAATTTCTATAACTAAAAAATAAAAAAGGCATTGAACTATGTAAAAGAAAGAAAACGTTTTTAATTCCAGCTTTGCGATTTGAGAAATTAAGGTAAAAATTGGAAAATCATGAAAAAATAGGTCGAATTCGGGAGACCCTGGTTCAGACACGACTACGTTTCAGAAAATTGTAAATATTATATATAAGGAAAATTTGTGAGCAATTTTTGCAAAAAACAATTTTTTTCAAGGTTCAAATTTAAATGCCTATTTTTTCAAAAATTCCTTCTTTACACAATTTTGCTATTTGTTGTTAAAAAAAAAAAAATAAAGAAATCGGGTGAAATTTTAACTCGCTGTAATGAAAAAATTTCACCAAGACAGGCTAAAAAGTAAAAATTTTAATCTTTGAAGCCTCGTATCTCTTAAACTAAAAGAGATAAGATACGCCATAATATATCTCGACCAGCAGAATCCTCCTATATAAAAATCTTTCAAATCGTTTCAGATTTAAGGAATCAGGATCCTTTTTACAAAATTTTATATCTGAGGTGTCTAAACTTGGCACCCAGTAAACTCGTCCAATCTCAAAATTTAAACTCGCCCACACCTCTACTATCACAATGTGAAATTTCATTATAATCGGAACAGCCGATATTCCATAATTATTTCCATTTTATTTTTTGAATCGTACACTGTCTGCCAAAATATTCAATAGGAGATATCATATTTGATATTGTTTAATGATGAAATTTTACAAATAATTTAGATTTATCTAAACTAGTGAAAATAATGTATATATATATATATATATATATATATATATATATATATATATATATATATATATATATATATATATATATATATATATATATATATATATATATATATATATATTAATATATATATATATATATATATATATATATATTAGTAAGCATCGAAATATTAGACTCGTTCATAAAAAAAATCAGGGCCTGGAATAAACTGTAAGCAGATTCGTGTTTACCATATAGTCCATATAGTCCAACTATTCGTCTTTAGGGGAGGATTTTTTTTTTTTTTTTTTTTGTAATTTGTCTTAATTTTAATTTTTTTCTTTTTTGTTAATGAATTGTCATACCATACACTACCATAGGTGGTTGGGGTATTATGCGTTTGTGTTGATGTTTGTCAAGCATAGAAAAAGTTATTCAACACAATCGACTCAGAATAGCTTTTAAATCGATCTAACTATGTCCGTCCGTCTGGTTGACTGGTCGGCTGGCTGGCTGTCCATGTAAACCTTGCGCACAAAGTACGGGTCTCAATTTTAAAGATATTTCAATGAAATTAGCCACGTGGGACTTTTAAGATACAAGGACGAAGCCTACTGAAATTGTGATCAGTTCATTATTTCACCTAGCCCCCATACAAGTAAGCGTCCCCAGGAATAGAGTTTAAACTTTCAAAATCTATTTTAATGAAATTCGGTGCAAACAAGTTCTGTATAAGTACCAATCTTTTTAAAAAAATTTTATGAAGATCGGTCCACAATTGATCTTTACCAAACTTTATAATAATACCATAGCTCCCATATATACCCACTTCCAGGAATCGCATTATTCTGTATTTGTATATTTTATTTTACATTTAGTAAAATTGGCCTCAGATGTTATATAAGTCCCCTTCCCGAATTTTTATGCCGGTACACAATGGTGTAGGGTCTTGACCGACTATATCTTACTTTCTCGTTTTTTCGGTTTGTTTTATGTTAAAAAAACGAAAAATTGATTCAAAAAATACTAGTTATTTATATATTGTTAAAAAATAAAAAATAATATATATATATATATATATATATATATATATATATATATGAAAATATGACTCTAAATATATGGCTACCAAATTAAACATCTCAAATTTCAAAAAATAATTTCCTCGACAAAGAGGAATTCACAAATCAGGAATTGAATTAGATTTGTAAAAGTAATTCAAAATTCACTCCTAAACGTAAATCAAATGCTTCTGTAATAATAAAAATTAAATTATAGTTATATTCCAGAGCTAATCCGATATAAAGGCTTTAGTCAGAATTAATCATAAATTGTGAGAAAAACAAAAAAGTATATTTATGTTATGCATAATATTAACAACAAATTGTTCTTTTTTATTTTAAAAATAACATTAAATATCTTGCATTTTTAAAATTACGTATTAATAAGGCTTCAACAAATTTTAAACTTAATAAATTTAATATTTTCCTAAATTTGGAAATTTTTACTAAATTTCATGAATGATAAAAATAATATGATATATCAAGTACCAGATATTTTCTCTTGAAAGTTTTTTTATTTTTAAGTTTAAGAATCACTTGAAAATTTTTGATATTTTTCTTGCGTAAAAAGGTATGGACGGAGTTATTTCAATCTCGATTAGAAATCAAACTTAAAACGTAAATCTTGTTTGTCTATGTTTGAACAAAACTTGTTTGATATCAAACATTAAAATCATATTGCAAACCTTTGATTTGGTGTTTACTTCTTTTATTTATTATTTATATTTATTGATTTTTTACTTATTATAGAAAATTTTGGTGGATTATTTTCGAGTTTTAATGTCTCAAGGGGGTCGTGAAGCTGTTGCTGTCAAGGTACTATAAAGCATAGAAGCGACATGTGATGGCTGGGGATACTTATCAGGACAAAGACTAGGATCGCTGCGTAAAATTATGGTATCGAAAAATTCTGCAAAATGTAATTTTTTCACATGCCCGAAATAAAATACTGACCCCTTGTATATTCAAAGATGATAAAGACCGAAAATAAACCTAAAAGTGAATGAAAAATTAGTTACATAAGCAAGTGGTAACAGTCATGGACAAAACCACACAGTCCGATAATCTTAAGACTATTTAGGTAGGACTTATGGAAAATAGTAAATCAGAGAGAAATTGGGAAATGGACGGGATAGGACAAGAGAGACTTTGCTGTGTAATCTCCTAGGCTTGGACTACAAAACCAATGCATATATTATACAGGACTATTTGTTTAATGCCTGATACAAGCCAAAAAACTTCACTGAAGTGATCAAATACAAAGGGATTGCCACAAGACATTAAGCTCAACAGTTTTGTCGTGCAAGTTATTGTTTTTTGAGTTTATTTAATATTCTTATTACGTTTCTATTATGAATATAAAAAGATATATTTCTGTTATTATATTAATTAGTATTCAATCTTATTATATTAGCAATATGTTCATTCAAAAGCAAGAAAACGTTGCGTTGTACCCAAATTGATTAGAAAGTAACTTTTGTTCAGTTAGTTTTAGCCGACACTGTATGTGTCAATGTAAAAGTTTAGTCAGGTATTTGCATGTATGTGCTTGATTTTGCCAACGAAGTGGCACACACGTTTAGTTTCCTTTTTTTTAAGTTCTTTTTTTTCATTGTTGTCTTTTTCAGTATTTACGTGTACGGCATGTTTAAATACCATCATGTTTACAGATTGTTAACGATTCAATTTATGCTGCTCGGTATAATTTAACAGATAATTTTAGTTTCAGACTTAAAGATGAGACAGAGAAAACAATATATTTATAAAAAAAAATTCTGATCTAAAACCTCGTATATACTTTTGTCCAGTCTACATAGTTTTTGTTTTGTATATACATATATATATATATTTATATATATATATATGCTTTTATTGTAGACTATATTACAGCATATATTTTAGCCTGTATATAGTCCATAGCCTTCTCTATATTGTCATTTAAATTATGGGCTATTATCTAGTTTATATTCTTGTCTATAGTTTGTTCTATGCTATAGTCTAATCCATAAAAAATCAATGTAGACTAGATAATAGCCCATAATTTAAATGACAAAATAGGGAAAGCTATGGACTGTATACAGGCTAAAATATAGAATATTGTCTACAATATAAACACGAATATAGACTTAAATATGCCACGAGATGGTAAAACTGACTACAGGACATGCAATAGACCAGGCTATTGACTTTACTATAGGCTATACTATAGATAATGCTATAGACCAGCATATAGACTACACTATAGACTAAAGAAAATATTATAAACTAGATGATGTCCATCTGTCCCTCTGTCCGTACCTCGGTTGAAATGGCATTTATGAATCCCACCGATAACATATCAAACGATCGAAAAACCTTTCGAAAATTTGAAATTCAGCAAAATCGGTTCATATGCGGAAAAAACGGTCTATATATATATTATATATATGTATATATATATATATATAACTATGTCCGTCTGTCTGTTTAAATCACCTTTTAGAAAGACCCAGTTATCACATATATATATATATATATATGTTTTATATATCAAATTATAGGAAATAATCCTTGGAATAACGCTAGTAAAAATCAACAAAATCGATCTATTAATGAGATATTACCAAAAGACCTAAAAATCCTCTAAACACTTCTTTTTATCGGCTTTCCTAAGCCCCTATATAAGCTTCGTTTTTGCAGAGAAAATTCGAAATCATTTTTTAAAATGTTTTTGTGGAAAAAAATAAATAAAATCGTTTCACCAGTAACTGAAATGTAGGTCAAAACACATTTTTAGACTTTGTGAACCTGCTGTTGTAGATATTTTTCTAAAATTTTGGTTCTATGAATTATGCATATCGGTCCATAAACAACCGTGCTATAGGCAAAAATCTGAAATAATTATTAGAAATATACACACACAAACATATATAAAAAGCATTGCGAAATTCACTGCAATGCTTTTTATATATGTTTTGTGTGTGCATATTTTTAATAATTATTTCACATAGATACAACATGCTTATACAAAAAAACAACACTATAGCATAGTAGAAATAATTATTAAAAATATACACACACAAACATATATAAGAAGCATTGCAGTGAATTTCGCAATGCTTTTTACATATGTTTGTGTGTGTATATTTTTAATAATTATTTCAGATTTGTGTCTATAGCAGTATGCTATAGTGTTGTTTTATTTTTTTTTTTTTTTTTTTTTTTTTTTTTGTATAAGCATGTATCTATGTTCAAACATATGTATTTAAATTTGTTAGTCATCAGAAGCTTTCACTGTTGCTGTTATTTTTTTGTGAAAGCAACGCTTGCTATGATAGTTTAATTTCGTGTTTAAATTTTTGTAGTTTGAAAAAAAATACGGATTATTTTTGGAATTATAAGTGTGAAAATATTAAAGCATACTTTAAAGCGTAAGTGAAGGGTAAAAGATTAAAGGGTATAAAAGATTTGGCACAGCCGAATATAGCGCTCTAAATTGTTTTTATTATAAGGTCAAATGATATTTTCTGACTATAATGTATACTATAAGAAAACAAATATTTTATTCATTTAAAAGTATTTAATTTTTATTTCAATTCGAAGTTCAGTCACGACCATACATAAGCTTTAATGGCAGATTTTATGAACAAACAATTTTAAAGTTATTTTTGATAAATTGCTAATGATCTTCATATAGTTGCCCTTAAGTACGATGTTAGTATTTAGGATTGCTTAGTATCATTTTTCAGGAAGCTACTGAAAACCTTGAACCCTATTACTGAGGAAATTTTTCTTAACTCAAGCTCAGAAACCTAAATACTACAAATGTGGTTATCCGAGCATATTTTTTGTGCGCATGAAATGCTTTTTTAGAGCATAATAAAAATTAATCACATATATTTTTCTTTGGCATTATGATTTTTCGTAATAATATAATTACGTCCGTCTGTAAGTCCAGCACAAAGAAAAATTTACTTCAATCTTGTCCCATTCCTTGACCACATCCGCGTATGCAATTTTAAAAATCATATACATAATGAATCAAACGTTTATCTTATATTAATTTAAGTTCTGTGGTCTTTGGAGCCAAAAAAAAAATTCATTCGAAATATTTTGAAAGTAATCTTTACAAGAATGTTAACCCCTGTTGTATTACTATTATTTTTTTAGCTTATGACAGAAAATAAAATCCACATAAAATTCGTAATTTTATTTTCTATAATTCTTGCTTTCTAAAATTAAATGGGCGAAATTTAAGGTCTTAAAAAATAGTATGATTTTAAATAGCCTAAATTCTGCAATCACAAAAAATGTCTACAGACTAAACCATAGCACAGTGGGAAATTTTTTCCATTTTCTGTTCATAAGTCTGTAACTTTTTAATCGCTGAGAAATTTTTCCACAATATTAGTTAGTATGAACTAAATTCATTTGAAAAATATTTGGAAAACTCTTTTTGAATTTGAAATTTATTGTTATTTGATTACATAAGTTTAAATTATAATAAAATTTTATGACAATTAGCGGAATTGGGGTAGGAACATTAAAGTCTTTGGCTTAAAGAATTAATGTAAATTTTTTAATTGAATTAAGCCATGATATTTGGGGACAAAGGTTAATTTTCCGATAACACAGCCGGATGAACATAATATGGCGACTATAGAATTTTATAATAATCTGTGGTAAACGGCGTAAAATTTACATAAAAGTTTTTATTGTGATGGATTAATTACATTAATAATGAGATATTATTAAAAAATTTGTAATATATTTTAATGTAAATCAAATTTTTTAAGTTAATAGTTCTATTTTATTTTATTTATTTTATTTATTTTATTTATTTATTTTTTTTTATTTTTTTGAAAAATATTTGGTACAAAAAATGCATAGATACCAATTCAATTTTATTAATAACTCGGAAATCAATTGAGTAATCATGATGAAAATTCACAAACCTATTACGGTTATAACAATGAATCACATGTATATTTCCCTTGTTCTTTTAAACCTTTTTGGGTGGAATAATTATATTTGGTTATCCCTTGGCTATATCCGCAGATATCTGCAAATAAAATTAAAAAAATCCAATATACAAGATATCAATATTTTATTTTATATTGATTTAAGCACGAAGGTAAAGGGAGCGCCAAATACGCGTTCTGTTCTATTGGTTTTGATATTTACAACTAAAAAAAATAACAACTGCGCAAAATTCTTTATCTAAAATGGTACAAATAATATGCCACAATTTTTGCGACTAAATATAAAGTTGATTTTTTGATCGCATTACGCTCATTTATTTGTCGCTTTTTATTTGATGAAACAGCTATCAAATGTCGTCAAATATGAGAAGAAAATATTTTAAATATTGCCAGATTAGATCTATTATTTACTAAAAATTATTTCATTAAACATACAAATACCATAAATTTATTTGACATCAATTATTAAATGATTTATAGGAAAATCTTATTTTTATTTTGTTTTAATCAATTTAGAACAATTTTTTGAAAGAATTTCGAAATATGTGGATATCAAAATAATGTTTATTCTACTTATTTTAAATACAAATATTTATAAAATCTACCAAGTAATTTATTTAGATAATAAAGATAATACGAATTATTAATCGCAAATTAATAGAAATTACTGTAAAAAATATATATTTAAATTTCTTTTGATAAGTCATTTACAAAACAGCCCTGTCTTCAAAAAATAACACTGTTTTCTTTGCACGCCACCAGAGTGTAACAAGAAAGTGACCTCTTAAGCCCAGCTGATTTACAATATTTTCATGTACATACCTCTCAAATTGTTTTTGTATTCGTATGTAATATTTTTTACACTTTTATTTACACTTCACGCGCCATCTTCAGCTGTATTAGTATTATTATGGTTAAATAATAAAAAATATTAATATATTGAAAGTTTTATTTAATAAACTATATTTTAGTAAACAAAATATAAATTGACCAATTCTTTTTTGTCAGTTTAAAGTTTATGTAAACAAAAACAAAAATGTTTCAATTCAAGCCGTTGTCAGCTGTTGTCTGCCGCTGTTTGATCTTACATTTATTTTCTAAGATCAAACAAAAATTCGCCCAAAATAGTGGCAAATATTTTACAACTAACGTTCACACAATTCTCACATTAGCGGCATTTTTAGTTAAGAGCAAATATGTTTTGTTTATCCACAATTAGATAACAGATCATTACGCAAAGCAAAAATTTTCAATTATTAGCGTAGTGTGAACTTAGCTTAAGATGTGAAATTAATACTCTTTAAAATGTGCTAGGATTTGGTTCAAATTTTTTTATTTCAAATATACTAAATTTAGTGTATATTTTACAGCAGTTATGTTGGTTGAAATTTTGTAATATTTTCACACAATAGTAAATTAACAATTTTATATAGTTTCAAAAATATTAAAAAAATATTTATGATCAGGTGGTATTGTAGCATAGACTATAAAACTACTAACTGGACTATAGACTACAATCGAGCCCAGATTATAAACTAGACTGACTGTATACTTGACGATATAGTAGACTATAGACCACACTCTTGATAATTAATTTGACTATAGTCTGGACTTTACAGAAGAATGTAAATTTAGCAATAATCTATAGCACTAAAATATTAGTAATTCTACTTCTTGCTATTTTTTTTTTCTTGCCTCAGTAAATGTTTTCAAAAACTTTCATTTAAATTAGCAAGCACATTTAATATTGTATACCAACCACATTGCAAAACGTGTCCCATAAAAAAAACTTCTAAAGTGACACCCTACTTGATATATTTTATATTTGCTGCTGTTTTTTTTTTTACTTTCTCATGAAAGTTCTATAAACACGTTTTTCTATTTGGGGATAAACGTCTATATTGGTAGTTGTGAATATGTTTGAAGGCATTAAAAAAACTAAAGAAAATATTTATTTATAAATACACACCTTTAAGAAGTTTAAAAAAATAACAAATATGATTGCGATTACCTTGAGCAGGTAGGTGGTGGTGGTAGTAGTTGAAAGCGAATTTTAATTTTAGATCATCGTTATCAACGTCATTAGTTTTTCTTCTATCCTTTAAGTGCTTAAAACCACATCTGAAATAAAAAGTTTGTTTGCTTAAGAAAATAATTTACAGTTTAATTAATAAAATTTTCCCATAAATTATAAAAACGTTCAAATCTTATAATGAAATATTAGTTTGAAAATCAAATGCTATTTTTAGAATTAAAAGTTTTTGAAATATATACAACTTTTAGATATTACTCTTATTTGTTAATAAAGTGTGTGAGTTTAAGTTGATATAGAGATAAATAAAATAAGCTTAAAAGTTGTCCTTATGTGACGACAATTTATTAAATTATAAAGATATTAAATGATATTATCTAGACTCAGAACAATTACCAAAACTGAAAGCAATAAAACCACAATCTAGAAATACATATCTAAATAGTATGTTTTATAAATATATATTATTTTAGCTTCTGTTATAAACAGACAGTGCGAAGTATCTGGGTAAAATAATCGACTCTAAACTGTACTGGCTCCAGAACACCCAGCCTAGAGCTTCAAAGGCAAACATTGCCCTTTATATGTGCAGGAAGGGCATAGGGAAATCTTGGGGATTAAATCCTAAGAATACTAAATGGCTCTTCGACATGGTGATCAAGCCTATACTTATGTGTGGAGGCATCCAAGGCATTATTCGTCCTGATGAACTGGATGCCAGTGGGTCTAATGGCCAAACAAATCGCCATTATGACGGCGACTAGGCTCAGTACTATAGGTGCATGGAACGGTGGAATCTATGGCCATGCGACCATTTTGGGAATCTCGGAAGACATCCCTGACAATATTTAATATTGTATTCTCAAACTCTTTCTGGACAGAGGCTTCTCAGTTTCAGATCGATTGAGGTTTACACTGATGGATCCAAATCTTCTGAAGGAGTTGGGGGAAATGTCTTTATTCCCGCATATAGGAGGAACATCTCCTTTAAATTGCTGGATCACTGCACTGCTCTTCAAGCGGAGATCTCAGCCACTAGAAGAGCGGTATAGCGCATTCGAAGTGGATGTTCAAATTTGTACCTATAGTCAACCCGCTATTAAGTCTCTTTCGGGTTTCTACTCGATATCTAGTCTGCTACATGAATGACGGACATCTTTAAAAGAGATAACGAGACATTCAAACCCATAATTGGTCTGGGTAAGGGGTTACCGGGAAATATTATTGCGAATGAATTAGCCAGAACTGGTTCTCTTCTTCAAAGTGCAAAAAAAACGGACCAACTAGTTGGCATATCGCAGTCATCTTACAGATCAATGATACTGCAGTACTTGTCAATTATAGCTCAACAAAGATAAACAAACGATTCCGCTTGTTCTATCTCGAGACAGGTTGGCATCAGTACGATCAAAAACGGTCGAGTTTCATTCTGGGATTGCCAAGGTGTCATCTACCAACACTTGTAGCTACTAATAAAGGACGCTGGTTTGCACATGATAGGAGATTAGGAATCCCCTTTAACGACGGAGGAGTAAGAGACAGTGGAACATTTTCTTTGTCACTGTCCTGCTCTTGCGGATATAGAGAATGAAGAATTTGGCAGTTCATACATGATCGAACTATCTGATCTCTCTGCAATTGATGTTAGACGAATCAGATCTTTTATTCGATTCGAACCTATTTTCGGACATGTGAAAACAGATTCACAATCGACCAAGTGAGCTGTATAGTTACATTTGCAGCTGCCCATCTAACCTAACCTAACCTTCTGTAATAAACCTACAAATAGCTCATAATTATATTATCCACAAAACAAAAATAAGATTTTTTATACCCTACACCACCATAAGTGTATTATGCCTTTGTGATGACTCAGAATTACTTTTGAGCTGGCTGGTTGGGTGTCCATGTAAGCCTTGTGCACAAAGTACGGGTCGCAATTTTAAAGATAATTCAATGAAATTTAGCTCGTTTGTCTTTTATGATACATTTTATGATACTGAAATTGGTTGTGATCGGTCCATCACGATCAATCACTTTTACGTGCATAAATCTCATACGAATGTTAATATCAAGTAAGTAAAAACAACGTTGCCATATTTTGTGAGAATAGGTCCACAATTTACCATAGCTACCATATAAACCCACTTCCAGAAATCGCCCTAAAGTGCATAAAATCATCTAGATGTTAGTATTATTCTGTATTTTTATATTTTATTTTACATTTAGTAAAATTGGCTACAGGTGTAATATAAGCCGTAGACGACTGTATATTTCTTTATCGTTTTATTTTAAAAACTACTTTCCAAAAGAATGCAACATTTATTACATATAAGGCAAAAAACATTTTAAAATTTTAATTTTATTATTTTTTCAAAAAAAATCTTCTAGTTTTCTATTTGAACGTTATGTTGTTAAGCGCTCTTACTGCTCTTTACAAACTGTTACATATTTATAGTAAATTTTGTTATTAGAATAGAACAAACGAGAAATTTAACTAAAAACAAAATAATAAATACTAATTGTTTTATTTTTATATGCTAAAAGTTATTTTTGGTGGGAAGGGAAAAAAACAAATAAAAATATAAAAAATTCATGCATATTTTATTATAGTTTTATATGGTTTGCATGCGGATACAAAAACTCCCACACATTTGTTTAAAAAAGCAACCATATACTTTATTCCCTAACACACACTTTTAACATTTTATCACATACCAGCAAATTGCTATCCAAAGTTCTTACTCTATTTTGAAATAAATTTCTAAAAATAAAATTGTTTGCTGGGTTTTTATGCTCATAACAATAACATTATTATTAACTTTCTCTTGTATAACGTATTTGTGTGCATGTGTCTTCATTGTCAGGTGTATGTTTTTGCATATGTATGCATATTTAGTGTTAGAAAAAAAAAAATATATATATATATATATATATATATATATTATTTTTATATAAAACATGTTGTATGCAGATAAAAAGAATATCCTAGATCGTGTTTTATCATACAAAATTATATTGAAATTCTAAAAAAAAGATTAACATTAGTATGAAAATATTGCACATAAATAAAGTGCTACAAAGTTAAGTCTCATGTGAGAAATTAGAAATAAAAAATAAATACATAAAAAGAATTTCAAACAAAATGTTAAGTTAAGTCAAAAAGTATGTATAACAATCAGGATTTCTAACAGTGTAGTATATTTTCATTGTTAAAACTTTCAGGCAATTTCTTCAAGCATGATAAGGTATACAGCTTCAAAAAGTGCCTCAATTAAATATCGATAAGATAAATCCCATTGTAGGAAATCGCAATCATTAAAATCAAGACAATCCTTGATTTAACTCTACCCTAAATCATAGAGCAAAAAATATAACGACAACTGTCCAAACAATAGAACATATTAAAGAAAAAATAGAATATTGGCTCAAACTATTGTCTATACCATAGTACAAAATGTGGTCAAATGGGCTCAACCACTCTATAAAAACTTCCACAATCTAGACAAATAAAGTTCAAACAATAAACTAGTTTATAATATAGACCCGTCTATAGTTCAGACTCTAAATCAGTCTATAGCCCAGACAACGAAACATTCAATAGTATAGACTATGAAAGAATCTGTGGTATAGATTATAATATAGCCCAGACAATAAACCAATTTATAGTCCAGACAATAAACTAGTCTATAGTCCAGACTACAAACCAGACTATAATTCAGACTATAAACTAGTCTATAATGCAGACTATAAGCCAAACTATAAACCAGCCTATATTCAAAAATCTTGACTATAAACCAGTGTATAATCCAGACTATAGTTCAGACTATAAACCAGACTATAGTCCAAATTATATAAATCAATCTCTAGTAAAAATTAAAGACTATAAACCGGCCTATAATCCAAATTAGAACCTATTCTATAGATCAGACTATAAATCTGTCTATAGTGCAAACTATAGTACAAACTGTAGTACAAATTATTAACCAGTCTATAGCCCAGTCTATAAAAGAGCCTATAGTACAGACTATAAATAAATCTGTAATCCAGACTATAAACCAGTCTATAGTCTAGACTATAAACCAGTCTATAGTCTAAACTATAAAACAGTCTATAGTCTAAGCTATAAACCAGTCTGTAGTACAAACTATTAACCAGTCTATAGTCCAGACTATAAACCAGATTATAAATAAATCTTTAATCCAGACTATAACCCAGTCTATAGTCCAGACTGTAAACCAGTCTATAGTTCAGACTATAAACAAGTCTATAGTCAGGAATATAGACCAGTGTATATTCCAGACTATAAACCAGTCTATAGTCAGGACTATAGACCAGTGTATATTCCAGACTATAAACCAGTCTATAGTCCAGACTATAAACCAGCCTATAGTCCAGACTATAAACCAGCCTATATTCCAGACTATAAACCAGTCTCTAATCCAGACTATAAACCAGTCTATAGTCCAGACTATAAACCAGTCTATAGACCAGACTATAAACTAGTCTATAGTCCAAACTATAAACCACTCTATAGTCCATACTGTAAACTAGTCTATATTCCAGACTGTAAACCAGTCTATAGTTCAGACTATAAACAAGTCTATAGTCAGGACTATAGACCGTTGTATATTCCAGACTATAAACCAGTCTCTAATCCAGACTATAAACCAGTCTATAGTCCAGACTATAAACCAGTCTATAGTCCAAACTATAAACCAGTCTATAGTCCATACTGTAAACCAGTCTATATTCCAGACTGTCAACCAGTCTATAGTCCAGACTATAAACCAGTCCACACTCCAGACAATAAATCAGTCTGCAGTTCAGATTATAGTGCAGATTTTAAACTAGTTAATAGTCTACATTCTTAACCAGTATATGTTCCAGACTATAAATCAGTCTATCGTTCACACTATAAACCGTTCTCAAGTTCAAACTATTAACCAGGCTGTAGTCTAATATATGGTATAAACTATAGTTCACATTAACTTTTATAACAGAGTCTATTGTAGAAATATAATATTTCTCTAAAAGATAGGGCTCCCGATAATAAAACAATAGATCATTTTATTTATTTTTAATTTTAACATAAATTTTTTCAAAAATGTTGTTGGTTTTTTCAAAACAATGTTGAGAAGAGAATTGTGATTTTTTACTCCTGAAATATCCCAAGAACTCTTTTGAATATTTCTTTTATAGAAAGTCTTTTGTCAAAAGTGGCAATCTTAAACATACAATTTTCATTAAATTTTTTTCAATCTGCTTTAAACAATTTTATTTATTATTAAAAGGTATTTTTATTAAATAATTTTTCTTTGAAATAAATGTTTGATTATTTGACTCTTTTTGAGAAAAAGTTTAATTGTATTCCAGTTATAAAAACGTAATTTTTAATCTCATTTAATAATGAGATAAATTAAAACTCTTGAACATTTTTTTATAATCTTCAGAAGTTCTTCTTTTAATACTTCTTTACAAATTATGTTTTCTTAATTTCATTATAATTATTTTAATAAAACCTCAAAATATAAAATTATAAGATAAATAAATTTGTTGGTTTTAAGGCCATTTTTAGCTTTTTAGCGAGGACAACAACATTAATCCGTAAGTTATCAAATAAGTAACTTAAATTTTTTTCTAAATAAAAAAAGTATTTATCAAAAGTTTATTAACATAATTCCAATAAAAACAACATAACATTGTATATTTGATAAATGACTGAAAAGACAATTATTAATTCATAAGCAAAATTAAAATATGAAAGTAATTGGTTTAAGAAATACTTAGGTTTTAGTTACTAAATGTACATACATATAAATATATAGTTATTTAACAATTGTTTAATATGTTAAATAATAAAAATTTGTTATAAATTTATATTAAAAGTATTTAAAAATCTAAAAATAATTATCTTACTGTTTTAAAATAGGCCATTATTTTTATTATACTAAAACACCTTAAATAAGGCCATTATATAGTCTTTATCCTAGCAGGAAATTTGAATATAAAACAAATTTTTATTATCATATTTAAGGCTCAACAAAGAGAAAATCACAAGGATATTCCAGTAATTCTCCTTAAAATAGGCAACGCTATTATAAAATTTTGATTTATTACAAACAATGTGATATCCTAACGTAATAAAATTTGTGATGTTATAATAAAAAAGACCTAATAAGACATAAATATTATACGAATTTATTAAAATGTAAAAAATTCTTTATCTCGTAAAATTCAAGCATACTTATAAAATTAAATACTTCAAAGCTTAAGAAAAGAAAGTGGAAAAAAATTTTATATTATTCAATAAAAAAATAACTAGATAATATTTAAATTTCATCAAAAATACCTTAGGCTTAAATTAAATAAAAGACAATATTACAAGTAAAAATGGAAAATTTTAAATGTATAAATATTTTTGAAGTAACGAACAATAGTACATGAGTTAATATGTTTATTAACTTTTATAAATAACCAAAAACCAATCAAAATCTAATTTCAAGCTCAGCACTTTCCAAACTTTGTTTCAAACATAATTTCAACACATAATTTCGCAATTTCTATTTTAGTCATTATTTTATTCAATTATTATCTTAACAATCTCAAGTTCGTATTAACAATAGTTGTCACCATGTTGAAGAGGAAAAGAAGAAGAAGAAGAACATCTCTTTTGTCAGCTAACATGAAGCACATCCAAAAAAATTAACATTCTTAAAACAATTTCTTAAGCATAGTATTTTTTGGTTTTTCTTTTTTTCCCTAACTATTATCAACTTTTTTGTTTAAAGCTTTTCTTCCACTAATACATTCATACAAACATCCGTTATTAAGCTTTAATTGTGCCAACAAAAGCATTATTAAAAGACCATATACTCAGACACCTGAAGACAAGGCAATGAACAATAACTATTTCATGATAAATTGAAACTAACAAAAAAACAAAAAGATGAAAAAAAAACTAAAGAAAAAAAGGGAAATGAAAAACAATACGATTGTATACAAACACAATAAAAAAAAACACATACTCTCCTATATGTGTTTTTTCTCATTAAAGGGAAAAACTAACTAGAAGTGAATAGAACAATTGTTTGCACGTAATGAAAGTATAAAAGTATAAAACAAAAGCAAAAATAGTTGTGCAGAAGAACTAAAACGCTAAACTATAAACAATTTTAAATTCTATTTTTAAAACGAAATGGCCAAATATAGAGAAGACAGTGGTTAGGGAGAGAGAATAATATGAAACATGCTTTAGTCTAGAATAGACTAGAATGCAAAATATCCCCTGACCTGCAGTACTGAAGAGACTCTAGCGAAGTCTACAAAACAAACAACAACATAGTGTAAAATGTGGACGATAGGCTACTGTATAAAGCATACCACAGTATTGACTATAAGATAGACTAGAGCCTAGACTATCTTATAATCAAATCTATAAACCAGACCATAGTCTAGGCTATAAACTAGACTATAGTCTAGCCTATAAAGTAGACTATAGTCTATTCTATAAACCAGATTATAATCTAGCCTATAAATTAGAATATAGTCTAGTCTATAAATCAGACTATAGTCCAGTCTATAAAGTAGACTATAGTCTAGCCTATGAACCAGAAAACAGTCTTGTCTATAAACCATACTATAGCCTAGTCCATAAATCAGATTATAGTTTAGTCTATAAACTAGACTATATTCTAACCAATAAACTAGGCTATAGTCTAGTCTATAAAACATGCAATAGTCTAGTCTATAAACCAGACTATAGTCTAGTCTATAAACCAGACTATAGTCTAGTCTATAAACCAGACTATAGTCTAGTTTGTAAACTAGACTATAATATAGTCTATAAAGTAGAATACAGCCTAGTCTATAAACTAGACTATAGTCTAGCTTACAAACTATACTATAGTCTTCTCCATAAATAATACTATAGTCTAGTCTATAAATCAGACTATAGTCTGGTCTATAAACCAGACTATAGTGTAGTCTATAAACTAGACTATATTCTAGAATATAAACCAGACTATAGTTTACTCTATAAACCATACTATAGTCTAGTCCACAAAACAGACTATAGACAAATTTATAAACCAGACTATAGTCTATTCAATAAACCAGACTATAGACTACTCTATAAACCAGACTATATTCTAGTCTATAAACTAAACAATAGCCTAGGCTATAAACCAAACTATAGTCTAACCTACAAACTTCACTATGGTCTTCACTATGGTCTATAAATTAGACTATAGTCTAGTCTATATAAAATAGACTAGTCAACAGTCTATTCTATAAACCAGACTATAGACTAGCCTATAAACTAGACTATAGTCTATAAACCAGACCGTAGTCTTGTCTACAAGTCAGACTATAGTCTAGCCTATAAACCAAACTAATGTCTAGTCTATAAACTAGACTATAGTCTAGTCTATAAACTAGACTATAGTCTAGTCTATAAACCAGACTATAGTCTAGCCTATAAACCAGACTATAGTCTAGTCTATAAACCAGGCTATTGTCTGGTCTATAAACCAGGCTATTGTCTGGTCTATAAACCAGGCTATTGTCTGGTCTTTAAACCTGATTATAGTCTAATATATGTTATGGCTTCTAGTTTAGACTGGACTTTAGACATACTGCAATCCTTAATTAATTAGATATTTATTTTCCCTGCCTACTGTTCCACTTAAAGTATTTAAAATACTATGAACAGCTGAAGCGAAACCATATTATATTGTACCCTCATTTCAAGTAGCTTTGCTGCGCTTTCCTTTTCTATTCTTTCCTTTTTTACATTTATCTTCACACTCATACTCATAATATTACAGCATATGTACATTATGTATATGTATTTGTATAGTTACTTATTATATGTTTTTCGGTAGGTTATCTAACAACTACCAAATGGTACTAAAAAAAAAAAGAAAAACGAAAAGGTTGCAAAATGTTTTAACATGCCGCCACAATGAGCAAAGTTAGTTTCAGGTATTTTTATGAGCTGTTGGCTACAAATGATAAATTGTATTTGAACACGCTATAATTTTGCTTACAGCAATCAGGAAAGGAAGCAACACTTGCAAACGCACACTTAAGTAACAAAACTGTAAAAATAACAATTTCTATTTATACCAATTTTATAGTTTTATTTAAAGATAGAAAAGGAAATAAATAATAGTTTTTAAAGTTTTGAAAATTGAGATATTAGATCTAAAATATTTTGATAGTACTATGAAAACTGATATCAAGAATGTAGCATGCTTTAAGGCTTAAACTTTAGTATTGAGTGTGATTTTTTTTAAACGTACTTATGGGACTTATTTTTATATTGTAGAAAAAGCAATAGAAAAATATTTTCTGAGTTTTAGTCTACTGTACGTAAAACTAAATGAATATGAATCTTTAATGCAATTTTCTGTTTAAAATAGATTTAAAGTTTTTAATTTTTTGCTTTTTTTGCTTCGATTTTTATTCTAAATTCCCTGACAACATGCAATTTATGTATCAGAAATTTAAATTTTAAACGTAATTGATATAAATGACTACGAAAGTTTTGCTAAACAAGAGAAAAACAGCCTAAAAATTTTATTAACAAAAAGTCATTGACTTGTTTAAGCTTATTTATATTCCTTTTTTCCGCCCAACAAAAAACACACACAGAATAAATTTAATTAAATGTTGTCTTATTTTTTTATATAGGCCAATTTTATTTTAATACCTTCGTTTTTCACTCATTTTGCGTCCTTTTTGGTCCTTTCTTGGAATTTTATTTATTTATTTTTTTTTTATTCTGCGTGTTAGTGGCGGGAAAGTGCGGTTGTGGCTTCATTGTGGTTTAATTAATCTAATAATGTGGTTTTATTCTTTATTTACTTCTTCCCAAAGTTTGCGGTGAATGTGTGTTTAATTTATAGTGTATACTTTTGGGCGTTTAATGTATGTTTTTGTCGTTTTTATCACCTGCATGTGTGTACAGGTATAAAATGTTTGTTTAATGACCTTTTTTTGCCCGTGATAGCGATGATACATACATATATTCAATTGTTAACATGTGGTTTATAATAAAAAACTAAAGACTATAAAGAAAATGCGCGCCTTAAAGAAAATTCAAAAACATTGCTAGAGTATTTAGAAGTTAATGACCTTAATTAGGTTAACCTATTAATATTTAATGCAGAGAAAGAGAAACAGGCACGAAATTTTTTTCTTCGATAAAATAGTATAAAAATTAACAAATTTACTTACATTTTTATAAGGAATAATTGAATAAGTAAATTTTTTAATGTAAATAATTAAGTATTGAAAAATAGCTATAATAAATTTGAAATTTTTCGCAATTAACTAAATTTGTACATTACTTTTCAGGCTAGAGTTTTAGAGTTTTTTATGGAGTTTCCATAATTTTTGTAAAAAATTGGTTAAATTCGCTAAAATATTTTTGATTTTTATTCTAAATATTTAAATAATTTTGTGAGACAATTTATGAAAACAATTATGAATTCTTTTTATTATATATTTTGTCTATAAATAAAATAAAATAACACTAAAATCTATTCTGCAAACAAATTTTACTGATATTTTGGTCAAAATTCTTCCATATATGAATCGATGTTGATGATTTTTAACACCAACATTCTTAGGACTTTACATAATACACGTAAACTTATTTTTAACACAAAAATAGTTATTCTTGGTTAAACAAAATCTATAAAAAACACATAATTAACTAAACTTAGCACTTTAAATTATTCTGTTATTTATATTCATATACACAACTTGTTAAACATACAAATGTTTTGTTTTAAAGCATAGTTTTAGGTGTTTTAGGAAAAACCACTCAACCATTCATTTCTAAAAAGTGATTTTGTTATTTAAATTATTTTATCTTTTCGCTATAAGTATTTTACTAAAAAATCATTTATCATTGGGCTTGTTGTAGAGAGTTTTTATTACATTATACCTTTTAAAAACAAACACAATATCCTTCCTGTTGGTTTAGTCAATCATGACACCGCACAGTGCTTTGTCCCATAGACAAAATCCAAAATAATAACATTTTTCAAATTATGTTGAAATATATATTTTTAGAAAGGTAACAATACAGCTCATATAATTTTATAATAATTTTTTATGAATAATTATTTTTGTGGTTACGAAAAAGCGTAAATATATATTATAAATATAAAATTTTAATTGGATATTGAGCAAATTTAGGCAAATTAATAAAATACTGAGGAGAAAATATAGGTGCAGAAGTTCAAATAATATTAAAAGATGACAGGGAGGTAGATATGCCCTTCAAATATTGTCTAAATCATAAAAACTCTTTTTCCAAAGGCTATTGCAAATTTTGGTAATGCTTTGGGCAGATTTTAGAAGAAAATGTATATATGAGAGCTGAAAATTAATTTCTTAATTTCAGGATGTATGGGAGGTAGGAATGTTCTTGTTCCGATTAAAATAAAATTGGCAGACACATAAATAATCCATATATAACTGCAGCTACAAATTTAGTAAAATTCTGAATAGTACTTTAGCTAAAAATACTTCTTCAAATATACATCTAGGACCTTAAAATGAAAATTATTTGCGATTGTTATGATTAAAAATAACTTTTGGATATATGTCTGCCTATGTGCTCAAATAGATTTTATGAAGCCCGCAGTTTAATATATATATATATATATTTTCAACACATATGTGGCATATAGTTTCGAAAATATTAGTATTTATAGTATTTTATAGTATTAGTATGCGAAATCCTTTCAGTGATGGTAGAGTTATAAACGATTTTCTAATTTTCTTTGACCAAATTGAATATTTTATATTTCACTTGCAATAATATAAAAATATTGGAAAATTGTGAACACGAATATCTCAGAGGAAATGTTCTAGACTAAAAACCCTTAAGCCTGAATTCGTATCACCGGTTTCTGCTTTTCTTAAAAAATATTAAAATTTCCGTTATTGAAAAAAGAATTTAATTTGACAATTGTTGATGTATTCTTTATAAAAACTATTGTTACGTTTTTACCTTTTAAAAGATGTTGTTTATTTCATTTTTAATAAACCGGATATTTTGATTGCATATAAAAGCAGTTTAGTAGTTTAAAAATTTTAACAGCTCTTTATTTTATTTAAAAATATACAGCAATAACAATTTAAATAGTCACTATGTGTTATAATATACAAACACACTTAAATTACATACCTTAAACAGCACACTTTAATAATGTACAAGAATATACAGCCAACTTCAAGGCAGTTAATTCATCTTTACTTCTTTCCAATTAGACTGACTCAATAGTATTCTCACGGCCAATTTATATACACTTCTAGATGCTTCTCGAAAGCTCTATTTCTACAACGATCTTAACGGACAAACTAGTATATTCGAATTCTAGAGCTTTCGATGTTAATGTTAGCAGCTTCAACATTTAGTGTTGCCACACTTACAAATAGTGGTGAAAGCTTTTCATTTAATGTTGTATGTTTACAGCTATGTTAATAATTTCTACAGATATGTTAACTGCTGTTAACATAATTAGAAAAATTTAGAAGCATTGAGAAAGATTGAGAAGCATTGAAAAAGGTTGAGAAGCATTATTTAACTTTAAACCAGCCGTTAGAACTATTATACTTGAATTCAAGTACAATTTGGTAACAGTATTATTTAGCTTTGGGCAGCGTTTTAGGCTTTCTATATAAGCAATTATGATATTAATAGGCCGATTAAATATAGCAACCAAACTTCAGTTGTATTACCTACTGACAACGCAACCTACAAGTAAATTTATATTATGAATTGCAATTCAATTACAGTTACCAAAAACATATCAAAAATACCATTTTGAAAGTTCAGCTACTGAAATAAATGTAAATAAATAAATAAAAAATAAATAATGTAAATAATGAATGTGAATTTGTATACTTTGCGCTCAACACTCTCTTTAAATGGATCCATTGCATTTGTTACAGAACTTGCGTGATAATTTCAACAGCTTTAAACAACTCATAATAGATGACACTTTTCAGAACCCACCAAATATATCGCTATGATATGGATTTTCCCGGATGAAGGAGATTATCATCCTTTCAAAGAAACAGCATCGTTTGCCTTTTAGACATGCAAAATCGCTCTTAGATGCCTCTTGAATTAATGTTCCACTTTTCTAACTTTGAATGAATCTAATTGCTTTTAAACATATGGAATTGGTACTTGATCTACTAATTCCTCAAATTATTAACACTTTTACAAAAAAATATTTAGTTTTCAATTTTTTGTTTTAAAAAAATTTGAGCAACCAGAAATTCTCAGTTGTCTGTGTGGCAACTTAAGTTGAGAGCTTTCACTTGCCAGTTGCCATTTGTAAAATAATTTCGGCAACTAGCAATACAACTTCAGTTCGACCCATAAAATTCAATACGAAGATAATATACACTGCTTAGGCTTGAGACTTAAGAAATGTAGGTCCGGAGTTCGATTCCTGATCAAGACTTTGAAAAATTGTTTTATAATTAGCTTGAAACAAAATCTTGAAACGTTAGACAAGGAACTGTAAAATATATTTTTACATATATTTACTTAAAAAAAATTCTCTTTGAAATTTATTAACCCTTTCTACCCCAAAGTTGCCCCAAGTTTAGCAACATTTTATTTTAGACTAACGGAACTAATCGGTATAGGAACACATCGTATTATTTAATTGCAAGCTTTAAAATAAAAAAATAAAAAAAAAAACAATAAAATAGTATCATAAATATGATGCGTTATTCACTGTAAAGACGATAAAATTCTAGAAGATAAAATTTTAGCTGAAAATGAAAAAATTAATAAAAATTCATAAAAAATCTTATAAACAAAAATTTTAAAAAGCAAGTACGCAGCTTTATTAATAAAAAATTAAATAAAAAATATAATATAAAATTTTTAAATTCTTTCACTTTTCAATGTCCTAAAATGGTCCAGGGTTGTTTATGTTATAGCATATTTTATTTTATAATTTGAAAATTTTTTTAAAGGTTTTATTCACAGATATAAGCAACTATTATTTGCTTTTCAGTCTAGAAAAATATATGCGACTTTTTACATTCGTACAAATGACTTCCATAAAACTTATTTTTACTACTGTGACAATTGTTAAGACATAAATAAATATATATCGCGGAGAATAAATGATTGAATCTCTGGATTTAAGCTACTTGTTTGGCGGTTTGTGGCCTTTATTATGTATTCTTGGACCTTATTTATATATCTTTGTTATTTCAATGACTTTTGACTTGTTTCTACATATACTATTCCACGTTCAGATTTTCCTACTAAATATTTTCCATTCCTCCAAAGTAAAATAACAAATTGCATACGGAATGTTACTATATAAAATAAAAAAGTAAAATTTATTAGGCGTTATTAAAGCCCTAAGATTAGCTGCAGAGTTGGCAATTTAAATCAATATATAAATTAAATCAATATATATTCAATTTCTTCCTGGCCCGACTTTTAATGTAAGCATAATTGTTGCCATTTTTTTCAAGATGATTAAAAATACCATCACGCAAATATTTTGTAACAATATACGAATACTTCTTTTTATTGTTGTCAAATTAATATATCAAAAAAATAGAAAAAAGTTTTGTTGAGATATGAAAAATCAGTGACAAATTGTTTGTAAGAACTTGCCCGATTTTTATTGTGAGTCACTGTATGTATGTAGATATATCAATAACTAAAAAGAAAATATGTTTGGAGAAAAAATTAAAAAAATAGTAAAAAGAATTACAAGACATATTTTTAATTTTTTTTTATTAAAGTTTTTTAAATTAAAATTTGCTTCATATATTCATCAACTTGATTGATTTGATTAAAATGTTTATTTTTTTAACTAACGTTTTTATTAATTCAAGCAACACATTATTTAAAATTTTAATTTTTTTTAATTATTTTTTTTTTTAATTAAGTAATTCCATTTTAAATTTAAAAATTTTGAACACTCTGAAATTTTCTTAGTGGCAATTATAACGATAAGGCTTCCTACCATAAAAATATAAAAAAAAAATTAAAAATGGACTTCTTTAGGTAAGAAAATATGTTAATAAAAATATTTTCAAAATTTATATGTGGCATCTTAAAATACAAGCTTTCACAAATCCACTTCAAAAAGAATTATTTTGATATCTTTTATAATAACAAAAGTTATGACCATTTAAATAAATATGTTAATCACTTTCAAAGCTATAGTGTTGCCACAGTTCTCAAAATTAAAATCAGAAAAATTGATTTAACATGCCTCTTTATACTCCTCTACACATGCAATAAATTTTATCTAAATCGAGGGTCAACATTTTTTAAATTTAAAATGGAATTACTCATATGATACATATAAATGCACGATATTAATTAGAATTCAAAGATTAAATTAAGCTTAAATAGTGCAAGGAATATGCTTTTAATAAAAATAATGTAACAGATTTTTTTTTTTATTTCTAATGAATGGACATGTGGGCGAACATATTTACTACATTGCAGAAGTATTTTATTTCTACTGAACTATTAAACATTTTTTAAGGTAAAATTATAGCTAATTTTGTTACTGCTAAGAGGATATAGATGGACATATGTATGAATATAATTATCATATTACAGTGTTTCATAATAACACAAAAGAAATATTATTCATATTAACTAGGTATTTTCGTTTTCTAATTGAATACATAACATATTAGTTTTTAATTAAAATTCCTTATTTGATTTTTGACAAAATTCCAAGAACAAAAACAATATAAATAAAAAAAATTAATTTTCTCTTAATTAAAAATATATTTGTAATAATGTGTGTTGAGGGTAATTAACGTATAAAGAAATGAATTTTAATTGATCTAAAACAGAGTAACTATAATTAGGGAATTTTAGGAAAAGAATTAATTTAAATTAAGCCAAGTTTACATTAGGCTCATATTTGACGATTTTTGTAAAAAATTTGATTTGCCTAATGTGAACAACAAATATTTTTACGAACAAAACAAAAATTAGCTGGTCGTAATTGTATGATTTTAAATACGTTTAATTGGATTTTTTCCTTTTGCGTTTTTTACAATTTTTAGTAATTGATATCACCATTTTGGTGAGAGGTGCAAATTTAAATATTTTTTTGATCAAATGATTTATTTTGGTAAATAAAATGTTTTTTTACTTTTTTCTCTCTGAGGGTATGATAGTATAGCGTAAGTGTTGTAAATTTTCAAACCTTGGTTCGTATCATTGCAGAATTCAATTGTTTATTTATTTTTTTATTATGAACTTAATTTTTTTTTTTGTGAAAAAATAAGTTTGACAAGTAAATCTGAATATGCGAGATATATATATATTTTTTTTTTTTCTTAAAAAAAATATCATTTATGTTTAATTGTATTTTAGATTTTTAAATACAAATAAAAAGATGGTATAGTATGTTTGCTGGATTTGTGTATAGAGCCCAGGAGCTTCTAGAATCTCTTTAGGGAGGAGTTTTAAAGAAGCTTATTGAACTTTTTAGTAAAAGAGAATAAATTTTAGTAATTCTTGCCAGAATTTAGATTTTAATTTTTACAACTAAAAAGTTTTTCTTATCCCTAAGCAAGATTATATCACATTTTTCTCAAGACTCGAACTAGTGTTTAGGATTTCCCGCAAAATTTATTTTCCCGGGAAACGGAAACGAAACAATCAATTTTTTAAAACTTTAGTTGTGAAAAAAAAAGGCCATGATTTCTTATAAATAAAATTATAAATTATACTCAATTAACGAAAAATGAAATAAGATAAAAATATAATGTCATTTCTAAGATTATAAAATTTTAAACATTTAATAAAAATAAAACTATTGCCTTTCGCAATTTATATTAAAAACTGTTTCTCAGATATTTATGTTATTGTGTTTTTGAAGCTAAAACTTTTTAAAAATATATAGTAATCTATTGGATAAATTTTATTACAAAATTTTTGCCGCATAGAATACAACTTGAAGTTTATATGGGAGGGACTTCGAACTAAATTTAAAAAAAAATTACTAATTTTTTTCTAAATACAAAAACAAAATTTATGTTACTACATATATTTTGTTATTGTGTTAATTAGGTTTTTGACAATTGAATCAGGCTTTTTTATCTCACGTCTTTATGCCTACACCCAGAGACCATCCGGTCCATTGTGATCCCTTTATAAATACTAGAGAAAGCTAATAAATGAAGAAAGAGAAAAACCTTAGTAGAATATGACACTAGAGTAGAAAGAAAGATAACGAAATAAAAGGAAAGTGTGGAACCTAAGACCCATCAATCAACCCAGATTACCTCTAAGCTACTTTGTCCCCATTACGAATCCCCGTAACCTCCTCCAGTTCTTGTAGAATATGACTTATAAACCACTTCAGTCCACTACGTTGAAGCTCTACACAATGACATTATCACACGTCCTACAAAAATCTGACGTGCCAGTGTCCCACTTACTGGTCATATTCCCTATTGCGAGGTCACTACTAATCATACCAAAAATGTTCCTTAGATTCCCATGACTCATTCCCAGAAGATGCTTCGAATCAGCTGCTTGAAGACTAGGCCATAACGCTCTATATAATTTGTATTCCGTTCTACTCCACCAAACATAATTCGTTCTTTCTAAAGTCCATTCCCTTATGGCTATGAAATATGACGCAATTGGAATCCTAACCGATACCTCCACAAAAGACATGTCCAGCTCCAAGCACTTACAAGCTAGCTCATAGGCTATTTCATTGTCGAGAATACTGCAGTGGCCAGGAACCCGACAGAGTCTTATTCAGTAGGCATTCATTAGCCTTCTAATTTCCTTCCTACACTCAAGCACTAATCTGGTATAGGCACAATAACTTGTCACTGCCAATAGTGCTGCTTGACTATCCACATAGATACTTACCTCAGTATCCCTCTCAACATTCTATTCCAGTAATCCTAAGCCCTTGGAAATGCAAAGAATTTCTGCCTGGAAAACGCTGCAACTATCAGGAATCAGACAATCTAAAAGACCGTTTGATATCCGTTCCCATGAAGTAGACACCCGCCCCAGTGCCTACTTCCATTTTCGAGTCATCTATAAAGATAGCACACCCTCCGCGGAGCTTTCCCGCTCCAGTCCTAAGATCCCTACTAGGGATTTCGATAACGGGAGTAGCCCCAAAGTCAATTATAGTACCCACATAATCTGTTTGGGCAGCCAAGAATAATGTTCACTATCAAAATTGACTTCATTAAGTATGCTAACATACCCAGCTGTAAAGCTCCCTATTAATCCCAATTCTTTCAATCTAAATAAGATCCTCACAGCCATTCCTCTCACGAACTCCTCAATTGGAAGAATGATGTCCAGTGCTGCCTGAGGTGATGTCCAGTGCTTCCTGAGGTGTACTTCTCACAGCATCCGTAACGCCTACTGAAGCACATCTCTGAAATTTAGAAAGAAGGTTCCTATAAATTAATTTTCTCAACATCTCCCACCATACCGAACATACATAAGTGAGTACAGGTCTCAAAACCGATGTGTATATCCAATATACAATAATGTGTTGGAATGAAAAATCTAGTAACCAAGTAATTTTTTTATAATAGTGAATATTTTCGAACTTCAACTTATTCAACATTCATTTCCTCAAATCCATATTAATACTATAAAATCAAGTATGTGTTTGTTTATGACGCAATCACGTCTAAACTGCTGAACCGATTTTAATAAAATTTTAAATATATATGAGTTTTAAGGTGGAAGGCACTATAGAATATAAATTAATATCATGTTGCTGAAAATGGCGAAAATGTTGCAGTTTTTTTGCACTTTATTTTTTTTTTTTTTTCTTAATATTTCGATAAGAATTAAATTTTAATTGAAGAAGTATTACGGGAAACAATGTTTTTTTTTTTAAATAACTGTACAAAGCTTTCTTACATTTTTCTTACATTTTTCATTAAACTTTTAGATTCCATGCAACGCAGGGGTATTCAGCTAGTCTATTATAAAGTTAAAGTGTCCAAAATTTGAAAGTTGTTTTAAAATTTCATGCGAAACAACTTGTAAGTAAATTCGTTATACCATAGATAAACAAATACATATGTAGATATCTGATAGAAAAAACCTAATTCAATTGTCAAAACCCTAATTCATGCAACATTAACGTTCCTCTCAGATAACATTCTAGTTGAAAAAAATGCAAAATGTTTGCTATAGAATTTTGAAACTACAAAAATTTCCGGGAATTCCCGAGAACATTTTGACAGGAAATTCCGGGATTTTCCGCCCGGGAATTCCCGAACCCCAAACCCTAGCTCGAACCTATAACGTTAAAGCTAAGAATGCTGAAAACGATAAAATGGCTAATTCAAATTCAAAATATCTAATTTCTAGGTATTGGTTTCGAAACAAACTGTTGGTAGGAAATTGAAAAGGAATATACAATTTTTATATATCTCTTCAGATAGTCTGAGCAAACTTCAGAAGTCGTATGACCATAAAGGTAGGAAGGTATTCTGGATTTATATATTTATGCAACGTAAATTTCGTAAAGGGCATAAAAGATTCGGCCTAACTGAATATAAGATTAGCAGTTATTTTACTACTATATATATTGGTGGCAGGCGCGTCCTTGCTCCGATTGGAAAATAAATTAACAGACTAAAAGATATTATATTTCTAAATGCTGCTAATAAATTTTTGTAAATTTCCGTCCAGTATTTTAAAAGAATGTCACTTTTCTTAATTTCAGGATATATGGAATGTAGATGTCCTTGCACTGATTTTTTTAAAACTTTGTGTATATTAATCTTAAGTCTAAGGTAATATACGTACCAGGTTTCAATTTTTTACCAAGTGAGTTCTATTTTTGCCGCAACGTTATATGATATTAAAGCACTGTGCACCGCCTTTAAGCAGCTAACGCTAGTCAAAAAGTTATTATAATGAAAATTTATATTTCTTTAACACACATCCAACCAGGTATAAATATTATCAATAATTTGATGTTACAGTTATGGAGCTGTTATATATACACATATGTATTTAACATAGCACAATTGCCTATATTTGTCTCCCTTCAACATTTGTGAGTATATGTATAATGGTTGGCCTTAGGATTTGCATAAAAAAAACAAACAAATTCTTTTGTTTAAAATATTCCATACAAATGCCAATGGTAATAAGCAAAGCATACTTAAAGGGGTTAAGTGTGTTGGGGTTTGTCAGTGGGTATCAAATCAGCCTTAAAACATAATAGATTTGTTTGGGTAAATTTAAAATGATTTTTAATTTTGAATTAAAACTAAAAGAGATTAAAAGTTTTTAGGTAAAAGGTGATCAAAATCATAGATAATTGATTGCTATAGGATGGTTATATTTTATCTGAATATATTTAGAGGGTTTACAATTTTTAAAAACTAAATAAAACTTAACAATATTAAAACATAAGAAAAATGTATATTTACATACATACTAATATAAAAATAAAAAAACTCTCATTTCACAATTATTTTTACAAATACAAAATTTATTAAAAACATTCAAGAAAAATTTCATTAAGAACAAATTACTAAATTTAATATAAAATCAAAATTCAACCCTATCAGCGTTTGGCAGAGAGTTTTTACATCTATCCACTACAAAGTTTATTTTTGACACTCTTGTATGTTCAAAAGTAGAAAATATACAAATTTTCATTAACAAAACACATTAGTATCGAATTTTGATCTAAAAAACTAGACTTGGGGGACTGTTTACATTCCAGAGCAAAGATAAAGAACAAGCACAACATAAAGTTGCATTGAATTCAAACGGGTAATTACTTTTGAGATTCCGATATAAGCTGTAACAACAGATCCAATTAGCGTCTTGGGTGTGCCGAAGATTTATGAAATATTAGAGACACAGCGATCTCTGGTCATGAATACTTTTTATGCAATTCTATTGCTGAAACCTAATTTTCGTTTAACTAAAACAGGATAGATGTACTTATTATAAATATAACTTCACATAGAATTTAGAAAAATGCTAAATTTTAGATCGAATTTAAAGTGTAATAATTTTTTTTTTTTCAATTTAATATTTAATCGAGCCACAACGAATTTAAACATTAATTGAACACAAGTTGTCTTATTTCTACAAGTGTTTGTAGTTTACATTAGAGGAATTGGATACATATGCTAAAATCCGCGATTATATTAATCAAAAAAAAATATTTGAGGTTTCTTAAAAGTAAAAATAGAATACCCCAATAAGAAAATCGAATAAAACATATCAAGAGTATGAAAATATATACAAGACTAAAATGGCTACAAATTTAAGTTGATAAGTAACAATCAAATTTTATACAATATTTTTATAAATAACTTTTTTTTTGTCACCAAAAACTGTGATATTATACTTTATTATTCCTTCTTAGTTTTTGAAATACAAAAAAAAAGTTATGAAAATATAGTTCACAAAATTTCAGGGAATATTGAATAGATTTTAATAATTTAAGGTGTGTTTTTATTTAACTGTTATTCTCTATACTTAGAATATCAATTTTACTTAAATAGATTTAATTATATTCTTAATGATCTAATTATATTCTTAATGATGCAAAATTTTTGAACTAATCTGATAAAATGAACAGTACCGAAAATCCATTACTTTTCATTGCTTGTAAAAAGTAAGAAATTGTAAGAAAAACAGCAAAGTTGTCAAACGCAAAAAACTAACAAATTTCCAAAAATTCAAAATGCCCTGTAAATTTTGAGATATTTTGAAAAAAAAAAACATTTTGATGATATCTGGTGTTCTAAAGATGTCATAGCTACCTAAATTTTAGGTCAATTTCTAATTTAATTAAATGAAGAAAGCAAAAGAACGGAACTTTTAAACAAATAAGAAATAATAGTTTTTAGATTTCCAATAAAAAGAGACGTCAATCCTTCAAATCGTTTAAATACTCAAACAGTTATTTAAAAAATTCAAAACTTTATCAAATTATTTTTAATATATTTTTAAGCAAGTCACTTTATGCTTTATTTGAAACATAATTGGAACAAAAAAAAAACGTCCAATATAGAAGAAATTAAATCTTGTTATGCTTACAAAAAAGTCTTCAAAAAATATTATATCGTTGCATAGGCTTTTGTAGAAAAATTTATAATAAATTGCAATAGAACTTGATAATTTTCATTTTCTTAAATGTTTAAAAATTTTCTTTCTACTTAAAAATATCTTAAAAAGAAAAAATTAACGAAACAATAACAGAAATTATCCATAATTCAAAATATTTAATGATTTTTATCTATAAAATTATACATATTTTCAATTAACCTTTTGCTTAAGATTTTACTTGAAAAATTACAATTTTTAAACATTTATCGTTGATAATTTATGTGCAAATATTTTTATTTAGTTTCCAAAATAGAATTGTCGCAAAATATGCAAAATTTCCATTATGTAAAATTAATAATGTTGTTACTTAAGTGAAAAGTTTTGGATATATTTTGATTTATGAAATAAAAAATATTTTTCATTAACTGTTAAAACTTAGAAAAATTATTTTTTTTATCAAAAGATGCATTTTTAATCGTATGGTCCGTAAAATTTAAGCTGAAATTTAACAAAGTTTGGAAATTTTAAATTTCGGAAACCCAAGAAAAATAAATTAAATTACAATTTATTTACTATTAGAAGAATTTAACATTTTACAAAAATTCATAAATATGTTATGTAGTTATTAAAAAAATGAATTAAAAATATGCAATTCCTATACTTTTTTATTAAACAAGTGCCAATTTTCTTTAATTTTTCTTAGTTGAAAAATTCATTTTTGTGGAGGTGAGGGTGAATTTGCTTCTCAATCCCCACCCCGTGGATCCGCGCCTGATGTTCATTAATGTCAATAAACTTACACAAGATTGTTTTTTTCCATATGAAGAAAATCAATTCTCAAGTTTATTTTTCCACTTTACAAAAAAAAAAATAACAATATAAATATAAATGATTAAACCAAAAACCACTCAAATGCTACATATGTAAGTCATCAGTTTTAAATTTCATCATAATAAAAAGTTAAAAAATACTGTCTCCTTACTAAATTTTTTTTATGTAAAAAAAAATGTTTACAAAAAATAAATTCATCATGTTTTCAATTTGATAAAATGTATTTATTAAAAAGTACATAATAAACAAACATATCCTATTACATAATATGAAACATACACTTTGGTACTTTTAATCTCTAAAAAGACTTCCTTCTTTAGCGCCATTAAAGGTAAAAAGAAGTACCGATTTTCCATCACTTATAGAGCATACTTTTGTATGGAAAAAGTGTTTCAGGAGGTACATAAACATACTACTTAAAGAAAATGTTTTGTAAAGATTTCTATAAAATTCGGTGTAAAATAATTGTTAAAAGCATATCTTAAGGATATGTGGAATTTCTTAAATTATAGCATACGTTTAGGAGTTAAATCGAAAAAAATCTTAATGTAAAAATGTATAAAGGTAATTTATTCAAAATTGCTCCCTTCAATATTTAAATAATGCTTATCTACCACACCTCAATTAAATTAGCTATTCATTGTCACTGGAAGTTAGTAAGTCAGTAAAACTTTCAGATTTATTTTAATCGATAATTATAATTATCTTTGTACCAAATTTTTAATTTCACTTTAAACTTCTGCTTTTGTTTTTCTTCTTTTTATACCCTACGCCACCATAGGCAGTTGAAGAGTTATGCGTTTGTGCTGATGTTTGTAACACCCAAAAATATTGGTCTAAAACCCCGCTTAGAATCACTTTCTGAATCGATTTAATGATATCTGTCCATCTATCCGTCCAAGTAAACCTTATAATCAATTTAAAAAAAAATGTTATAATAATTTTAGAGAATTTGGTACACAGTTTTTCTATGATCCAAGGATGAAGCCTACTGAAGTTGGTTATGATCAATATTTTTTTTTTTTTTTTTGTTGATTGTTTTACCTAGCCGGAAATAGAGGTTTGACAATCATGAATCTCTTAAATATGGAAATATTTTAATGAAATTTGGTACATGGAATATAAGCATAAATCTGTCTGCTGAATTTCATGAAGATGAGTGCATAACAACCATAAATCCCATACAATCAGAATAGTATCAGGTTAATATTTGAAACAAATCAGTGTTATATAAATAGAAATCGCAGTGCCAAATTTTATGAGAATCGGCTCATAATTGAACATAGCTCCCATATAAGGCCCATCTCCGAGAATCACCCTAAAGTGCATAAATAACATAATTTAATGTATAGGTATGTTTTATAGAAATAAACACTACTATCAATATAAGTATAGATCCACAATTGGTCCCACACCATCTCCTCCCCCCCCCCTCAAATTTTGATGCACATACACAATGATGTAGTTTATCATATGGTCGGCTTGATTCACTATATATTTC
This sequence comes from Protocalliphora azurea, assembly GCA_932274085.1. Taxonomy (NCBI): domain Eukaryota; kingdom Metazoa; phylum Arthropoda; class Insecta; order Diptera; family Calliphoridae; genus Protocalliphora; species Protocalliphora azurea. Next base: position 28,298,328 of record OW026521.1, on the reverse strand, counting down.
TCACTTGTTTTCTGCAGCATATGTTCACAATTTACATTTTTCCAGACAAGTTTGATTTGGTTTTTATAGCAAAATTCGTTACCAAATTCCTAGTATGATTAGACCATCAATGAATAGTTAGCAAGGTGAAACAAACGAATGAAAAGTGGGAGTATGTAGCTGAAGTGTTTGACATAGCAAATTCGCAACTGTCATAATTTTTGTGTAAATCAAAAGGAGGTTGAGCGAAAACAAAAGAGAGTAAATGTAAAAGGATTTTTTGAAAAAGAACTTAAAAGGAATTTAAGGACATAAATTTGTTGAAGAGTAAATTGCGCTTTAAATTAGAAACTATTTCATTTTTTTTACACCAGTATTAAATTGTTGAAAATGGTTATTTAGAAAATGTTAAATTTAGAAAATTAACATTTTTCGGTGGTTTGTTTAGAGGAAAAATTCTGATGTTTCTGAGGAAGAAATCCAAAATCAATAGAGTTTTTAAATCGGTGAATACAAAATTTAATATATTTTCTTATTTTTTGCACATATTTCAATTTCAAATATGTTTTGTTCCAAAAACACAATGAAATATCTAATCGCTCTAAGGTAAAATTTATTGAATTGGGGTAATGTGGTAAATATACGTATTAGGGTAAAATAGGATTTATAATATTCTAAACATTTTTTTTTTATAATTTTGGTGAAAATATACTAAATATTATGGACATTTCTTCAAATTCAAAAACGTTTGCAAAATTTTTAGATGCCACATCAACGCAATTTAGCACCAATATTAAAAGGCTTTAATGAAACACAAATTTGTTTACGTAAATGACTTTTAGCGAAAGACGTTAGTATTATGGAGATTTAAGATAAAAAGTTACAAAAAATTGCCAAAATTATATTTTCAACAATGTTTAAAAAATTATCACACGTATATAATCCGCATCAATATGGCTAAAATACAAATTAAGTGATACTATATTGTTGATGACATCGAAGATAATAGCGATCATAGTTATTTTTTAACATTTCATTAAAAAATGTTTAATCAAACAGGTATTCAAAATACAAATTAAAAGAGTATCAATACGTTTTATAATAGTTAACATAATCGCGATCAAAAATCTGTTTAAACCTCCCTGTAGAAAATAGAGCAAAAAAAGTGTGCATAGATTTTTGATATTTGTTTAATTACATTTAACTCACTGGTGTATTTTTCACATCTAACCCAAAAAAACTCTTTAATTGATGTTAATAATTAACGAAATAGAAAGATATATTATGTCTAGACCCACAATATGATACATTACACAATTGTGTACGAGTATAAAAATTCGGGAAGAGGACTTATATTACATCTGTGGTCAATTTCATTAAATGTAAAACAAAATATACAAATAAAGAATAATGCGTTGATATTAACATCTAGAAGATTTTATGCACTTTAGGGCGATTCCTGGAAGTGGGTTTATATGGGAGCTATGGTAAATTATAGACCGATTATCATAAAGTCTGGTAATGTTGTTTCTACTTAGATAAAACTTATTTGTGTCGAATATGTAAGTATATTTCGATGTGTTACAAATGGAAAAACTCAATAGACCTCCCACCTTTTTGCAATGGATTTTCACTATAACTCAAACCTTCCAAAAAAGAATTCATCAAAAAACTAAATTTTTAAAATATTTTTTGCAAATTTTCTCCTTAAGACCTTTTTTACTTCATCAATATTTCATAATTATGCCAATATTTGTTTCCGAAAAATAAGCACCGTGTAATTGTCCTATAAAAACATTTTTGCCAATTTGTTGCATTAATGTCCCTACACTCAAGTAGGTTTTCATAATGACCCATCTGCGGTGTATGAAAAATGTGTGTGTGTGTGTATGTATGTGTGCATACTTCGACTATGACTATGACTAACATCTGGTTGTTACGGTTTCTCTACTCATTTAAATTTTGTTTCAAAATTGTTAACTGTGTGTCCTCGTTATCCATACAGACATTAAAAGTGTCTAATATTGCATAGTGGGGCACAATCAAAAATTTTTGGAAACAAATCTGTAACTTCTAATCTTCTAATTGGATCTACATAAAATCTACATAAGATTAGTGCAAAAATTTTAAGTTTGGAATTGGGAGAGACCGCTCAGGAGCTATTGTGGCTCAAAATAGGGTACCTTCGAAATAGAGAATTTTTAACATCTTGCCAAATTTTTGTTTCTTATCCGATTTGAAATATTTTCACATCATCTTATGATTGTAGAATTTACCATATTAAATGATAAAGTGTAAAAAATTTAAGACTTTTGTAAAAGGAATTCCACAATTCCCAAAAAAAAGTGGCGAAAATCAAAAAATGATTTTTTTTTTTTTTTTGGAATTTTGTTAATAAAGTCCACATTTGTTGTATATCCCATGAATCACGCTTGCAAATTTTTAGTAATATATTGGAGATTGCGAAACTGCAGTATTTTCGTTGATTGAAGCTTTATGATATTAGAACATATATGCTAAATTCAATATTTCTATACAAAATAGGAAGGGTCTGTACATAGCCCTATTCGGAGATTGGGCTGGCTTTCAATTTTAAAATTATCTCCCTAAAGATATATTTCGGAAGAGTATCAAATTATTATATATCCTTAAAGAAAATTTTTTTAGAGAAAAAAGAGCGTAGACAATTTTTCGACAAAAAAAAAATAAAAAATCAGAATTTTTTGAAATTTGAAATTTTAAAATCATTTGGTTTTGAGCCCGGAAGTCATATGAACTTCAAGTTTTTTTACTCGTTATATAATTTTTTAAATTTAACTAATTGGGTAAAAAATTTAAAATTTCGGACGAATATACATTGGTGCATACTCCTATAAACGCACACAAATTTTTTAATCAACTTACCAAAAATGGGGCTAAAAAATAATTAAGGTACTACAAATTAATTTTTTAAATAATTTATTGATTTCACTTAAAAAATTAATAACAAAAAACTTAAAATGTACATTAAATTTTTTTCATTGTAAATTAGTAATTTAATGCCATTTTTTATGGTATTCTCCTATATACGCACTTAAACTAAATAATGTTTTGATGAACCTTTGTTTTAGATATTTTCAAAAATTCGGTCTGGCATTGATGCGACTAATTTTTGAAGAAATTTACTATCAATTTCTTCTCAGGCTTGTTTAATTTTTAGTTTTAACTCCGTTATTGTCATTATGTCTTCATTCCCTGCATTTCTTGTGTAAACTTTACCGACCATGTACGCCCACAGATTTTCCATTGGATTTAAATCTGGACTGCAAGCCGGTCAGTTCAATAGTGAGATAATATGTTCATTAAACCATGATTTAGATTGCTAAGAGACATGGATTGCAGCGTTATACTGCATGCAATCTTCATTTTTTTTTTTTTTTTCATCCAAAAATCAGAGGAGAGCATCTTGCAACAGTTCATTATAAATTGCACTGTTCATTTTAGTTGGAACAAAATATATTTTTGATTTTCCTGCAACAGAAAAGGCTGCCCAAACCATAACACTTCCACCGAAATTACGTTTCGACATACGAATATGACAAGAATATGAGTCGAATACAAGAATCCAAATTGAAGTTCTTTTCATCAGAAAAGTTTACTTTATCATTTAAAATTTTAAATGATTTTCCTTATGATGCTGTTTTAACATAGCTTTACATTTTGGTTTCTTCTATTTTATGTTACCATCTGTTCACAAAATGTGTGCAAAATGTTTGGAAGTAGCAGAAAGGTCGAGTTTATTGTGTAACATTTAACTTATTGCGTGTGGCTTCTTCTTTTATTTGATTAATTTGCCTTTTTGCTAATTTTTTGATTACCTTTTGTTAGTTTCCGCACTTCGTATTTCTGCCCTTACTTAAGAAAGCCTCGAATAGCTTCTTCCAAACGGTTAATTTTACGTCTAATTTCTCTGCTAGGATAGCATTGATCACGAAAAAATTTAATTAACTGATGAAATTTCCCCCATTAAAATCAAAAATATTTCCAGTAAACCGAAATGTTTTCATCAAAAACTTACTTTAAGTGAAACAAACAACTAAAACAGTTAAAAATTTTTTTTAGACAAATTTTTCTCCACTGCATTTATAGGAATATTCCACTGAAATAATCACCAATATGTTCTGATTGCTAAATTAAAGAAAACAACCTCAAAGAAAAACAAAAATTTTAAATGCGTTTATATTAATATGCTCCAGTGTATTGAGTTACATATTGAAAAAACTGTCCGAAGATTTTGCAAAATTGAGATAGTTGAAATTTCAAATGTAAATAACTTGACATCTATAAGAAATAATTGCACAAGCAAGCATGTTTAATAAGGCGAAAAATTTTGAGATTTGATTAAAAACAAAAATTTGGCAAAACAGTTAAAAATTTGCTAAGTGGACCCCACCTTCCTAAATTAAAATTGTGCACTTTTCTGCTACGCCTATGTATCCAATTATCCGATTAAAAGTTACAGATTTATATCCAAAAATTTTTTATTCTTTCCCACTGTGCATTGTATCGGGTACATATTGTAATAACGTGTATTGTTGATGTTTCTGTTTTGATTGTTCTGCATTATTGTAGAAAAACACAATTGGCCTAAAGATAAAAATTAAATTTTATGATTTTTCATAGAAGATTTTTGCTTAAATTAATTTGTATAACTTGGGTTAAAAATACTAAGATAATATTGTTATTCCACCTAAAAATATATTGTAAAGCATAATAATGCTTATATTATATTGAAATATTTACTGAAGTATGTTATAATTTGAAAAAATATACATTATACGTTTCAAAAAGCAGATAATATTATTTACAGCTATTCCAGCTAAAAATAATATTTACAACATTATTTTATATGTTCAACAAAGTTCATTTTATTTTCCTAAAACTAGACAATGTATAGTTGTTACAACTAATGATATTTTAATTTATTTGGAACATGCATTCAAGCCATAGAAAATATTCAGTCATATGTCTTTTATTCTTATGAATTACAAACTGAATTATTACAAATAACTAATGCAGCAACAAAAAAAAATCATTTATTAATAATTTATTATTTTAGTAGAAATATGTTACTTCACATTTGGCAACCAATGCTACCATAGTTGGAAATTTTTAAAATAAAAACTTCTTTGCTAAATATTTCAGTTTCTCTTAAAACATAATTTTTTAAACACCCTGTTTTATAAATAATTATATTATTAATCATACGGTTTTCTATTTCCTCTCTTTTTAGGTTTCTGCTTCTGGCAAAGGTGTCTTGATTACTGGCTGCGAAACTCCCATTGCTTGGTATTTGGCTAAGAAATTGGATGATTTAGGTTTCACTGTCTATGCCGGTTTCAATACGCCCATTGAGGATTCGGAAGAAGCAAAAATCTTAAAAGAGGAGACTTCCGGTCGCATGAAATGCATTTATCTAGATGTTACCTCTGAAAAAACTGTAAGTTTGCACACAAACCCTTCAAAATCTAATATTCATAGAAAATATTTTATTTACAAAACTTTTTCTAAAGCTTTTGGAAGCCACTTTATTTATCTCTCAACATTTGCCTTATAACTCTCATGGTATTCCCGCTGAAGGTTTGTGGGCTTTAATCCACTGTGCCCATTGGGTGGCCTTAGGTGAATTGGAATGGATTCCATTTGGTGTTTTGCGCAAGTCTTTGGATTTGAATTTGCTAGGTATGTCTATATGTATATTATTAAAGCTTTGTGCTTAAAGCTTTTATACTTTATTTTTGTAGAGTTTTTCTTTTCATTTTAAATGTTTTGTTATTTTATTCATAGGTGCTGCTCGTTTAACTCAATTAATGTTGCCATTGTTACGTGCTGGTCATGGACGTGTTGTATTTATGACATCTGGTAAGTTTTCCTTCTTCTAAAGTTATTTTAAATTAAAATGTAAAACTGTTGAAATATTATTGTTACTTTTGCAACTATAAAAAGATTTTTTTATCATATTTTTACAGTTATTAATGAACATTTTTTAGTCAAATTGAAAAATTTATCAGTTTTAGAATAATTCTTTGATTTTGCAAAATATTTTTTTTTCTCACTAAATTAATGAACAGTTTTTCTTAAATTTATTGTTGCAAAGGTCAAATATTAAAAACAAATCATTGTTTGCAATGAGAAACTAAATTTTAAGTACTTGAGTAAATCTTACATATATGAATTCTGGAACTAGTTTTCCTTTCTTCATGCTCATGAATACCTCAAATACATATGTCATTATTTTTATAAAATTCGGCAGAAATAAGGTTCATATAAATGTCAATCAGTTTGCCAGACTTTACATAAATCGGAGCATAATTGGCTATAACTTCCATATAAGTCCCATTTCGGAAAATCACTTTAACACATAGAAGTATCACAGGACAAATAAATGTTGCTTCGGAACACATCACAGTGGCTCCAAAACTTTTTTTTGGAAATAGTTCTATAACTTGTGAACTGTCCGAAATATCTCAATGAAATTTCTGGTGATCAGAGAAGAGGTGCACCGAATCATAGCGGGTTAGAAGGGGAGTGACCTTCAAATTTGGTCACCACGAGTATGTAATTTTTTTTTTTTTAATTTATTTATGATTTGACAGAAAATTATATATAGATATTCCTTGTAAATTTGTAAAAAAAACCCTCATATGTATAGGTCTCTCTTAGTTTAAGAGATATTTAGATCGAAATATTTTTCTCTTCCATTTTTAACCTCGTTCTTTTATTTAACCTGGGGGACACAAGATTCCTTACAAAATTCTTAATAATACATATATATATATATATATATATATATATATATATATATATAACGATCCGCTGAAAATATCACAATAAAATTTCAGTTGGCCAGAGTTGAGCTGTCTTCGATTTGGAGGAGCAGAGATTCATTCAGAGAAGGAGTGAGTGTGAGTACACCTCCAAAGTTGTTTTTGATTCAGACTTATATAATTTGTTTCATGTTTTCAAAAATAATCTTAACTTAACTTAGTTGCGTGTATAACAAACGTGAGTCCGCTTAAGGAAACTGTCTCCCCACAAGCCCAACCCTAAAAAAAAAAAAAGTTTCTCAAAAATTGACTTCTTTCATTGAAATGGTAACCCTGTCGTTATAAGGTTTTTGTGTATTTTCCCAACAAATGGTAGTATTTCATAGACATATTTTTTTTCTTAATCCCAGCTTTAGACAGAATAATCTCATTGGTAGCTTTTTTAAAAAGAAAAAGAAAACAAAACAAATGTCTGATACAAATGTCTCATATAATTTATCTCTATTTTAAAAGATTTTTTAGCTCTTCTGAAAATTTTGAAACGTAGACTTAAGCCGTTTTATCAAAAGTCTAAAAAATTATTTTTCTTTTTTTCTACACAAAAAATAATTTTAGATTGGAATATTGCACTAAATATTATGACAAAGTACGCAAAAATATGCATTTTCAATAAAATATGCATAAATATGCACTAACAAATCAATACAATTTTAAAGCAAATTTTAGTTTACTCTGTTCTAGGAGTAAAAGCAAAAAACATGTATTTACATGAACTTCCGGTCCTTGCTTATAAATAACACATATTACTCATACGCACGATTTACAGTGAGGCAGGATTAAAATTTTTTGGAAATAAATCTGTAACCTCTAATCGGCTAGTTGGATACACATAAAATTTAACATAGGCATAGCAGAGAGGAACAAAATTTTAAGTTTAGAAGGAAGACGCCACAAATTCACCAGAAGCGAAACTATTGGGACTCAAAATAGGATACCTTAAACGCTAGCCAAATCTTTGTTTCTTAGCTGATTTCAAAGCATTACATATTTTCTTAAGCTCTCGATAAGGCCTATGAAAAATATGCTGGCCTATGCTATTTATCTTCTATATTTTTTAAGTTATTTGCATTTTTTGCCAAAAAAAATGTCTAAACTCTTTTTTTCTCTAAAATAAAATTTACCTTAAGAATATATAAAAATTTTATATTTTTCTGAAACATATCTGCACACAAATGATTATAGAATTAAAAATGATAGCATATACCCAATAGGCCTATGTACAGACCATCTCAAATTTTACCTATTTTATTTAAAAATTTTTACTTTAGTCTATATGTTTTAAAATCCCAAGGTATGAATCTACAAACAAAATGTAGTTTTGGAAACTCTAATGTGTATGAAAGAGTCTGTCAGCGGATTTTTCCACACCTGGAACAAATGTAGACTTTATGGGCAAAATTAAAAAAAAAAAATAAATAAATAAATAAATACATTTTTGCAATTTTCACCGTTTTTTTTTTTTTTTTGTTGAATTGTGAGATCCTTTTTATAAACATCTGAAATTTTTCTACAATTCATTATTTCGAATAATAAAATCAACAAAGACTCAAAATTTCGTAAGGATATATTAACTAACAACGACTTAATAAGCAGTAAAATATTTATAGTTTATTCCATTTCAAAATAGACAATATTGTCTAGCTGACAGAATTCTACTTTAAAATTTAATATGTCAAAAACATTATACTATTGTAGAAGTTAATAAGTCATAACTAACTAAACTAACTAAATAATTTCTTTCCGCAGTCAATATCCAGTCAATAGATAATTTTGTTCTTTAACGAATTCTAAAAAAATTTTACAAAATTGAGCGAAAATATTGGGCTATATACTGAAAAAACTGGATTAAGATTTAGTAAAATTTAGATCTATGACATTTCAAATACAAATAATTTGAAAACTATAAAAGATTAATAGCACATGCGAGCATGTTTTTCTTAGGCCTTATCGGGAGTTTTAAGATGTCAAAATATTTGAGATCGGATAAGAAACGAAAATTTAAACAGCGGTACCCTATTTTGAGCCCCAATAATTCCGCTCCTGACTGGTATGTGAGGCCTTTCTGCATACTTTTCTGCTACGTCTATGTGAAACTTTATGTAAATCCATCCACTCGATTAGAAGTTACATATTTATTGCCAAAAAATTTCTATTCTGCCCCATTGCGCATAGGTGGGGAAGGTATAATGCTTCTATGCTTATATTTATAATAGCCAAAAATATTTGTCTAGGACCCACATTAGTATATACCAGTCGTCTTAGAATCGCTAGTTGAGTCGATTTAACGCTGTCCGTCCGTCCATGTAAAACTTGTAATCAAACTAGAGGTCGCAATTTTGAAGAAAATTTGATGAAATTTGTTACATATACTTTATATTACCCAAGAACGATCTTATTGAAATTTGTTACGATCGATCTATTATTTCACCTAGCTTCAATACAAATGTCCTCCCGAAATATGGGATTAACAATTGTAAAAACGTTGTTTTAGTGAAATTTGTCACAAGTAAATTGTATATAAGTATAAATTTTATAAAGATCGGTTCATAATTAACCATAGCTTCCATATAAACATCTGTTCCGAAAATCCCTTTAACGTGCATAAATCCCATACTAATGTTAGTATCAAATTATTATTTAATAAAAATAAGCTTTATATAAGCCTAATCACAGTGTCTAATTTTATGAAGATCGGTTCATAATTAAGCATAGCTCATATATATGTAAGTCCCACTTCAAAAAATCACCGTATTGTGCATAAATCTTAATTACATAGTAGTAGAAACATAATGTAATGCATACGAGTATTCTACAGAAACATATATTTTACTTAATATAAGTATCAGTCCAAAATTGACCACAAGTTCCTTCTATTACCTCAGCCCGGATTTTGAAGCACATACACAATGATATAGGGTATCATATGACCGACTATATTTTTCTTACTTGTTTTTAGGTTGGATTGGATAAGCGAAATCGAATAAATATTAAATGATATATTATTTTTTAGTATTCACTAAAATTCCCTTCATTTTTATTTATTTTCCCATTTTTTATATGTTTACTAAATGAAATAAAGAAATGTTCTAAGTATTCCTTTTTTTTTTTTTTTTTTGTTGTTTTGTTTTCGAACTGAAACACCTCCTAAAACTATACAATGAATTTTTTATACTTCAATTATTATATTTATTTTTTCTTTATTTATTACTGCAAAATTATTTTGTTTTACTAATTTTTTCATGTTTTTTTCAAAGGTCTCAACAAAATCCCAGTCCCTGTACGCGGTATTCAATGTGCTACCCAAGCTGCTATTGAAGCATTTGCTGGTTGTTTGCGCCAAGAAATGCGTCCACGTGGTGTTGATGTCTCTGTTGTGGCTTCTAGTGAATTTGCTCCTGGTAATGGCTGGTTACATGAAACTGAACTTCGTGAGCAGGTAAAACGAATATACATATGTATTACTATGAAATATTAAATAGTTGTAAAAGTAGCAAAATACCACATACCAGCAACTAGTTGCAAAGAATTTAATTACAAACTACAAAGGCAAACTTTGGAAACAAAAAAATCTATGTACTTAAATGCTATTATACAAAAGCAAATGTAACTAAAAAACTATAAAATAGTTTATTTACAAGGTCATCATAATTATCTTGCTAGAATAACATAAATAGCGATAGCAAACTTGGTCATAAATGGCAACACATACTAGTTTTTAAACTTCCTGTTATAGACATAATTACATACACGGACTGACTAAGTTCATAAGTTTGCATTTTACTGGGGCTAAGGCAGCTTAAATCCTATGGAGTCTCAGCTGTACCATAAATAAACACGTTGTTAAAATCTCATTATTATGTCTGGCAGAACTAAGAAAAAATTATTATTATTTTTTTTATATGCTGTTAAAATAGTCTTTCTGAGGAAAACAAAACTCATAAGTTAAGCTAAACAATGGCTAAGACCAGAACAAATGAATAACATATATTAAAAGCTTAATTACGTAAAAAAGTTTATAAATTCTAAAGAGTATTATAGGGGGCTTAAACAAACATAAAATATTCCTAGCATAACTATAAGCGAGAGGTAAATAAGAAGAATGTATTAAAAAACATAATTACACCTTAAAAATTTAATTCATTTCAAATATTTATTCAACATTTTTTTTTAAGAATGACCTTAACATTACACTTGTTTAGATTGATTTATTATCCTTTAAGTACATATTTCATTCACTTAATTTCCTTTTATTCCTCTATCTATTATGTATAGTATATTTTAAGGCGGATTGAACACGTAAACCATGTAATTATAATTAAAAGAAAGAAAATATTAAAAATTTCTTTACAATTTTTGTTAAGATAAATATCTAAATACTTTAAATTCTAAGAAATTTATTAAAACAATTATAAAAGGAAGATTAAAAGATAATAAACTTGCATGCCTAAGTTACAAGAAAGAGAAATATTATTTTGGCCTAAAGGTATGCCAATATAATAGCGATTAGACTTTTTTAAAAAGGAAGTTCAAAGTTAATTATATACAGTTTTAAAAAGTAAGGTTCATTAGGAATGTCTATAAATAGATTACATTTTTTAGAATATTAAAACGCAATATTTTGCACCCTTTGTGATCCAAATATTTTAGGACGCAAAAAAATTTAATTCAAAAAATTCTTGGGCTCTTAATGAGCACACATTGCTAATGTTTAGCTATGTATGTATATCGAAATATTTTCCATTTACTATAGAACCTTATCTGCCAATGCCAATTATGTTAAAAACAAAGTCATATTTTTTATGGTTGTAATAACTTTTCTATTACTTTATGGATTCATCAAACTTTAACATTTACGATTTACATAAATTTTTCGTTCGAATCAAACATAATACAAAATTTTCGTAATGACTCTTTCCTACAAAGATTTGGAAGTTATCTTCCTAGAAAAAATTTAGAAGAAATTTTTTTCATTATTTGGGCGAAAATTATCAAAGCAATATTTTTCTAATATTGTATTTTTATCAGTTTAAAGAAAATTAGCCAACAACCAAGAAAAAATATATAAAATTTTATTTTTTTATTACTCTAATCCTCAAAACATCGCTCTTTCTTCAGTAACGTGATTATCACCTCCACAATAAATTGATGATATCCCATTAAGATCATTTGAAAGAAAATAATGCAATACTTCTTTTCCAGTCACAATTTTTTTAATTGTCGATAAATTTTTCAGAACTGAAGAAATATTGAAGAAATTTATTTGCCTTTTAGCAAAAAAAAAAATGGTAATTTTGTGTGACCGTTTCAGTTTTTGTGTTTATATTATTTCAAGATTTATTTAGTGATCATTTTTATATATATTTATTATATCCTCAAGAAAATTATCTGGCGAAATCTTCTTTATTTCACCTAGATGATTATCTAATAATATTACCTATTTTTCTCTTAAAAAAATACCAACACTTTTTCCATACAAAATATTATTTTTCTATATAACGACTATGCACGACAAAATTTAGTTATATAAGATTACAAGAAAGAAACTAATGGGCCAATCTCTTTGAAGTTCCAATTTTATTTTAGTCAGCTTCAAATATTCTTTAAATATTTTTTTTCTATGACCCAATACACTTCAAATGGACAGAGTTCTGGACAGTTTAATGGATAGCCTTCCCTTTGTATATAGCAGTATCATTTGGTTTGATATTACACAGATACTTTTTGTTGCCATAACAAGGAAAGAGATTAGTCCACACAAATTAAAATGCGCTGTGTTTTCTATTGATAAAAAGGAATCTTTTCTGACGACACTCATAAATAGTTGAAGAAATTAAAGAAAAAATATTAATATTTTTTAACAAAAAGCTTGAAATTATAAATTTGTTTTTATACCGGACATACGGACGGACATAATTAAATTATCATTAAGATGGACAATAACAAATTAAAATACATTTACATTACATTTCATATCTTGGTAAAAATTCGGTTATTGAGTTATTAAAAAGTGCCAGCAAAAACTATATAAATAAAATAAAATATTTAAATTTTTTAAATTAACAAAAAGAAATACATATTACTGATCTTAAAAAAAAATTAAGTTATTTTCACGAAATTTTGCAGATAATTGAAAGGTATAATACCAAACAGCGTACCATTTATTGAGAGTCATTATAAAAAGATATGATGATCTTATTAGGAAAAAATAATCTGTATCTCCTAAACTACTACCCAGATCAAATTGAAATGTATGGAAAAGTTGTAGAAGAGTGCCCAAGCTTTTTACTAAATCATCCTGTAGACACCCTGTGATAGTACGAGATTAGCCAAAGGGTGTCAAATTTGGCCACCACGATTATGAAAAACTTTAAAAAAATCATAAAAAAATACAAATCAAGTATGACTTCAAATATTTAAAAACCTTTGTAAATAACTTGATGAGAAGAAAAAAATATGATTCTGTTATGGCGACAAAGATATTTGTACTAGAATTATGAAATTTCGATTTTTGGCCTTGACTTTTTTTTGGTTTTTCTCAAGTAATTTCCGTAATATAGGAGCGAAAATTTTTTTTAATATCCTAATATTCCCGGTACAATCAAAACTAATGTGTTGAAAATTTTTTTGAATTACGAGGGCGGATCAATATTTCCGTGATTTTTCGAACTTCCCTAGTAGTTATATGAAATGCAACACTATTCCCATCAAGTACCACCTGTTAATAGACTACTGTCAAATTTTGAGCAAGTGTCGTTATTTGCTTTGCGTTTAACAGCTGTTCAAAACATACATACAATCTCGTGCTCGATAAATACTATGGGGACTCTGCACTCGATTTCAATGGTAAAAAAGTGGCTTTCGTTATGGTCGCACAAGTACAAATGACGCTGAATTTTCTGGACGGCCAATTGAGGTCAGTACACCTGAATATGTCGAAAAAATCCTCGATATGGTGTTGGCCGACCGAAGATTGTTGATGCCATAGGTATTTCATATGGCAGTGTGCTTTCGATTTTAAATGATCAGCTGGGTTTAAGAAAGTTGTCTGCAAGATGGGTGCCGCGTTTGCTCTCAATTGACCATAAACGTAAACATGTGACAACTTCAAACGATTGTTTGGAGTTGTTTAACCGCCATCCTAATGAGTTTTTGCGGCGTTTTGTAACTGTGGATGAAAGATGGATCCATTACTGTACTCCAGACCAAGCAGCAGTCTAAACAGTGGGTTTCTCCGGGTGAACCTGCTCCGAAGAAGGCCAACGTAAGTTTGTCGGCCAATAAGGTGATGGCAACAGTTTTTATGGATGCACGCGGGATAATCCATATCGATTACCTTCAAAAACGAAAAACAATAAAAGCCAAATATTATGCCAACTTATTAAACCGATTTAATGAGGATTTATAAAGAAAACGACCCCATATGGCCAAGAAAAAAGTTCTTTTTCATCAAGATAATGCACGGGTTCACACGTGTGCAGTCTCAGTGGTAAAACTCTATGAATTGTGCTACGAATTGGTACCTCATCCGCCATATTCTCTGGATTTAGCCCCTAGGGATTACTCGCTATTTCTAAACCTAAAGAAATGGCTCGGTGGAAAGAGATTCAGCTTCAAGGGTGAAATTATTAACCAAACAAATGCCTATTTTAAGGACCTCGAAAAATCCTATTTTTTGGAAGGGATACAAAAAGTGGAGAAACGTTGGACTAAATGTATCGAGTTAAAAGGAGATTATATTGAAAAATAAATTTTTGTTTTGCAAAAAAAAGCTGTGTTTCATTCAAAAAGTCACGGACTTATTAATTCGCTCTCGTATATCAATTCGTCTACTCGTGAAAAATTATCAATATCAAGACGAAAATTGGTTTCTTTTTTTTACAAAAGAAGTGGTCACCTTTTTCTCAAAATTTATTTAATTAAAAAAATTTTTGTTCTCTGAATATCTATATAAAAGATATAATTATTTTGCCTTAGAGTCCTAGGAGGAACATATAGTTTTATGGTATGAAGCAAATCAGAACAATCAATTAATCCACGAATTATATCATATAGGAAATATACAGAAAAAATTGTAAGTCTTGTTTCTAAAGTTTTCATAGAAATCAAGGCACACTTATCAGGGTATGTAGGAATCGAAATTTGAGGGTTTACAAGTGAAAAATTTAAAAATGAAAGAACTAACTTTATAAATTATATGTAATTGAGTACAAGGGCTCCAGATAAAAGCATCATTTAATCTAGATCTCACAAAGGATGTAAATAGAACTTTTTTGTGTAATGATCAAAATTATTAAAATTAAGGCATAAAAAGCTTAACATTGTATAAGCTTTAGGTATAATATAATTTAAGTTATTATTAAGTGATAATTTTTTATCAAATAATACCCCTAAATCTAAAATTTCATCCAAGAATGATAGTAAATGTTGATGAATTCTATATCGGGATATAACAGTGTTACAACATCTATGATAAGTCGTAGGAAAACATTTGTTTAAATTAAAAGGTAAACCATTGCGGCCTGACCAAGAACTCAACCTATCTAAATCCTCCTGGAGATTAAAAACATCATTGGCGTTAAAATTGTTTAGATCATCAGCATACAATAAATAATGAGACTTTCTGAAACATAAGTCAATGTCATTAATAAATATATTAAATAACAGAGGACCCAAAGCACTACCTTGTGGAATATCAGAAGTAGGAATAAATGATGTAGAACAAACACCATCAAGGTGTTTGTCAAGTAATAACAAAACCCAATTTATATAATTTTAATAATAAAAGTTCATGTGGTACTCGATCAAATGCCTTAGTAAAGTCCGTGTAAATCGTATCAATCTGCAATCGGTATTCAAAACTATCAACACAATACTTAGTAAAAACAGCCAAATTAGTACAGGTTAATCTTCCAGTCATAAATCTGTCTTGAGATAAAGAAATATTTACATTATAGGAAAGCTTATGATAAACAATATGTTCAAGAATTTTTGAAATAGTGGTTTATTTGGAAAATGGTGACATTATTTTTATCAACAGATTTATAAATAGGAAAAATTTTTAATAAAATAGCCATTGCTTAGAGGCTTATTAAAAATAATTTTCAATTATTAGATATATAATATAAACATATTATAAAAATAGATATATTTACTTATCCAATGACATACACTTTGTCTACATAGCTTTCCAAATTATGTGAATATAATAACCTAAATGCAGCTATCTTTTTCAAAATTGCTAAAAAAAAAAAAGCCTAGCTTGATAATTAAAGCTAAAAAAATGATTTGCCATTTTAAATTTTTAAGAAACTTTTAAGAACTATTTTTTTTTTTTTTTTAATTTTTACTTCACTAATTTTTAAAAAAGCTCTAAAACTACTAAGCAGGTACCTTGCATTTTAATTTTAGTCAATGAAATAAAAATAAATTAATTCGTTTCGGTTTTCAAACTAGATGGAAAGTTTAAGTAAGTTATTACAAAAAAAAATCGGAAAAAGTTCCACAGTTTGAAAAAACTAAATCTTCTTACGCTTATAACAAAATTGTCTTCAAAAATTATTACATCGCATTCTCGGAAAAAATTATTATAAATTGCAGTTAAACTTGAAAAAATTTATAACATTTGTTTGATGCAAGTTAAAAATTTGCTTTTAATATACCAACAAAATATTAAAAATATATACGGTTGAAAAGCCTGATTCTTTCGCTTACCAAAAAGGTTTAAAAGTAAAATATCTACAAAACAATAATAGAGTTAGGAAAGCATATAAATTGAAAATTTTAAGAAAAAGATTTATGATGTCCTCATGAAAGCTTACTACACGCAGAGAAAAAACATGGTTACAGCATTATCACTACAACAATATTATGTTCTCATTGTTAATTTTAGTGAAATTTAATAAATTTGTGTTCATGATAACAATGATTTTGACTCAATTTTGTCACTTAATGTTTACACTCAATAATAATTTTAATATGATTGATTGCAAAAATATATGTTTTTAAATATTTTTACCAGAAACAAAATTTTGTTAATATGAAACATATCATTACTTCTACAATCATTAAATGTTTACAGTCTTTTTCCTTATTCTTAACCCATATTCTGTTTTTAAACCATACTAATATTTTTATTCCTCTAACAATAATATGTTACAAATAAGTATAATACTTATCCTTTTCACAAACTTAGTGGAAAACTTCAATACTTGTTTGTTTTTAAATATATAATTTTTTTTCTAACTTCAATGTAATTCTCATTTAGTTTATATATGAGTAAATATAAATAAACCAGGTTTGGTTATACTCGGTGTTATATTGGCTACTGAACACATTTCTATATTATTTTCAATACAAATTTTATAAGAATAATAATTTTTATTAATATATGATAAGATGAAATAATAATATGACAAAATAAAATATGATTGGATAACTATATGATAGCATAAGGTAATAATATGATAAAATGAAATCATAATATGACAACGTGGTATAATAATATAATTAGATTGTTCAATTATATGTAAAATTATAATCATAGCATGAAAAAACTATTCATAAAATCGGATAGAATATGACAAAGTGGAATCATAATAATTATTCCTTTTAATCATTTCTATTGTTAGCTGTGATCATATGTTCTAATCATAATATGTTGCTCTTAGATTATGGTCACTACATCTATATTTTTTCTCTCCAGATTATGCAAATATAATGACCTCAATCCAGATATCTTGGTAAAATTGCTAAACAAAAGCCTAGCTTTACAATTAAAGATAAACAACTGATTTGCCATTTTGAATTTTTAAGGAATAATTTTTTTCTTTTTTTTTAATTTTTGCTTCACTAGTTGTTGAGAAACTCCAAAACTACTGAGCAGATAAATTGCATTTTAATTTTAGTCAAAAAAATAAAAATAAATTGATTCGTTTCGGTTTTCAACCTTGATGGAAATTTTAAGTAAATTATTAGAGATAAAATCGAAAAAAGTTCTACAGTTTTAAAAAATTAATCTTCTTATGTTTACAACAAAAATGTCTTCAAAAATTATTACATCGTTTTCTTTGAAAAAAAAATATAATAAATTTCAGTTAAACTTGAAAAAAAATGTGCAAAATTTGTTTGATGCAGTTCAAAAAGCCTGACTTTTTCACTTTTCAAAAAAGTAAAAGTAAGAAAAAAGTACAGGTTTTTATTTAAACTTTTAATTTTCTACAAAAAGAAAACAATTTGTTTTTGTTGATGATTTGTTAAATATAGCTCCTGGTTTCTTGTTAATTACTTTTTTAATGTAAACAAATTTAATTACAATTTAGTGTCTTTTTTCAACAATTGTTATTTTGTGTGAAAAACAAACTTTGCTTTAACGAAAATCCTAAAGTAGGCATATAGCCTACTTTAAAGCATTTGTTCTTAATTTCTTAGCTTAGACTAACCCAAGGGCATAATGTATTTTTCTTTTTAATTTTATATTAGGTTATTTATTATATAACTTTTATGAACTTTAATTTTCTTATTATTTTTTTTTTTTTTTTTTTTTGCTTTTTTTTTTTGTAGGCTAAAGAAATGTGGGCTCAATTAACCTACGAACAAAAGAAAACTTATGGTGAGGATTATTATGAATCTGCCATGACAGCTGTCGAAAAATATTCCAATGAAGTGAGTAGCTGGCAATAAACATAAAAGCAACAGGACATCTTTAATATTATTGTTATTTTCTGTTTTAGGCCGCCGATATTCAACCCACTTTACGTGTTTTGATTGATGCTGTTACCCGCACTTTCCCTATGGCACGCTATACTCCTGTGACCCCCAAAGAAAAGCTTCAAATCTTTTTGGCTGAACATTTGGCCCCATCTTTGTATGAAATCTTATATGGTGTTCCCAGAAAGTAATCAAGCGTCTAACTAATGGCTAAATAATTTTGAATCGAAAGTTTTTGTTAATCAGCAAATAGAAATTTTAGAGCATAAATTTTTGTTTTGTAAATTTTTCTTGTTTTTTTACGCAAAAAGAAAAAGAATAGCATTTTTAATTAGCATTTATGTCAAAATAAAATATTTTGTTTTTGTTTTTCAGTTTTTTTTTATTTTTATATAAAGACCTTCGTTTAATTTTAATTTAATTTATTTTTATTTTTTGTATTAAGTAAATGAAATAAAAACAATTTTGAAATAATAAATACATATTACTTAAAAAAAATACATTTATTTGTTTGGTATATTAAAAATAAAAGGATAACCACTTACATATATCATGGAAGTTTTTTTTTTTATTTAAGCTGTAAAGTATGCTATAAAATATTGATTACTGAAGTGAATTAAATATTAATCATACGCTAAGTATTATTCATTAAAATCAGTATTGCCAGTTTAGCTTTTTTGTGGCAAAATCTAGCCTTTCATTTTGCTTTTAGCCTCAAAATGTTTGTCATAGTTTCTAGCTTTTTTCTTAACCTTTTCCGATTCTTAAAATTGCTTAAAAAAAGCTAAAATTTTAGTATTTCAACTGTAAAGTGGTTTTGTCGTCGGCTGAGGTAGTTCAGTTATGTCCAGGATCGACTAACGGGATCCGCGAACTTTAATTGGGAATACAAATCGTTTACCCTTTCTGGGGATCAAATATACAGTGTATCTGTATTTAATAATTCATTGTTTTAGTTATCGGTAATAATAAATTATAATAAATATTTTGTGTTAGATAAATTACTACCAGCACGATGATACGTAGGGATTCAGTCGGTTACTTCTTAGATAATTCGGATTCTACTAATGGTATGTGCCGAGTTGAAGATTTGGTTTCCTCGGGTATTAGCAGCAAGCTGGAGCGTTTATTATACTTAGAGATATCTTAAGAATACTAATTTAAATAATAAAATTTCTTAAAACTAAATTACAAAATTCAGACTTAATCTAAAGAGAATAACAGACGATACAATTCGCTGTGCCAAAACCGATGCCGAAACAGACAATCGTAGTAGCTGTGCCAAAAATAAACACCGAAGTTGTGGTGCCGAAAAATACGACCGAAGTCAGAGTACCGAAACAAACGATCGAGGTCGCTGTGCAAAATCAAACAACCGAAGTTGTAGTGCCGAAACAGATGACCTAAGTAACGATGTCGAAATATACAACCGAAGTCGTTGTACCAAAACTAACAACCAAAACTTCAGTGCAGAAATTAACAATCGATGTTGTGGTATCAGGACTGATGACCCAAATTATAGTGCTGAAACAGACGGAGCAAAGCCGCTGTATTCGAAACAGGCAATTAAATGCTGTGCAAAATATCCCCCTGACGCTCGGACTTGATCCGAGTACCAAAGAAAAAATGACAAATTTTACAGTATCAGATGTCTTGGAATAAACAGATTATATTGTAAGATCAGCTATCTTGGTTTTTGACAAATTCTTTTACCGCCGGAATAGCAACTACTTCAACCAACCTTAGAAAAAAAATTCCATAAACTGAATGAGAATTATTAATTCTCTATAATCGTATTGTAAATATAATGGTTTGTAGCTAAAGTGAATACGTTAATGTATTACTGTAAAATAGTGTAGTTACAGACGAGCAAAGGAGTGAAATGTTAATGGAATACAAACATGCAAAAGAATGTAATGAATATAAATATTATACTTATGTACAACTTTAGATAGCTATTAAACTTTGTTACACAACAAAGAAGAAAATAATTTTTTTATTTGCTTTTACTAATTTTATTTTTACAGAATCAGCCATTACTTATATTACTTATATTGAACAAATATTTTCGCCTGCTGCGCTTTATTGCACAAATAAGTCTCGACTTATTTTATTGTCTTACTTAATCAATTATTATAATTATTTTTTAATAAACTTCATTAACTATAGAATATAACTTAAAAAGAATATAACTTAAAAAGAAATTGTAAAAGCGAAAAAGGAATTATAAATCAAAAATAAAGAAAGAGCACTTCAAAACATTAGGTTATTTATCATGTGAAATATAACCCAAGTTTTTATAAGAATTTTGTGGGCAATTTTTCATAGGATCATTTTGTTGGCTGTTCTGTGTTTTATTTAAAAACTTATTACAATATCTTAAAAAATATTTGAAACTAATAAGAACAAAAAATATAATGTTTTTAAACAAAAATATATATCAGTTTTTTTTTTTTTTTTTTTTGGTCTTATTTTAAAGTAAAATTTAGTCTCTTTTTTCTCACCTTCTGGCAACACTGATTAAAATATAAAATATATAAAAAAAACTTAAAGCAAACAAAAAACTATATACAAACATTTTACAATAATTTCATAAATTTATTAATATTTAAACACTTAAGTGCTGGCCACATATTACAGCTGTGCTATTCCTCTTAGCAGGATAAGTGTCTGCATTGTAGCACTTAAAATGATTATAACCCTATTGCAGTTATTGTGAAAATGTTACATTCTTTCATATTCTTATCATTCAAAAACTGTCTCATTTTATAATATAAAATAAATGTTAAGCTTATTTGTATGCTTTGTCATGAAAAATATTTGTTCTTGTTTGCATATTTTTTGTGGCGAATATTCTGTTACATCTTTTAAAGTACATAGATTTAGTTGCAATTTCGGTGTTGGTTGTTTCTTGAAATTGATTTTAAAATGCAAAAAAAAAAGAAAAACAAAAACAAATTTATATAAAAAATACAAAAAGTTTTTTTTTTCCCCGAAATTTATGTTATTATATGTATATAAGAGTGTTGTATTTCCCACCAAGTTTTTGTAGCTAAAGTTTTGCGATTTTTTGTTGATTTAAAACAAATATACATATAGTGCATACAAATAAAATTATTTGAATTTTATGAGTTAGAATTCAGCTTAAGAAAAATTAAGGTGACCAGGTGGAAAATTCAATGGAAAAAGTAAAAAATCAAATAAAAAGTGATTTTTCTACAGAATATGTTTTATTATTAAAAAAAATTTTAAACAATTTTACTTTCTTACTGAGATTTTTGCTTAAACTCACAAATCATTCCAAATTAGGATCAATCCACAATATAGGTGCACTCCTCGCTGCACAGTATCTCCTAAACTACTGGACGGATCGAATTGTAAGAGAAAGTTGTACAGGAGGAACCAGACTTTCAGAACACTAATTTCATAGTTATTCTGTAATAATGCGAGATAAGCTACTGGGTATCAAAGCTGACCATCTCGAGTAAGTAAAAATTTCAAAAAAATCGTAACTTCTACAAATCAAGTCTGATTTCAAAGATTTTTATATTTCTGTGAAATGTTTGGCAAGACAAACATTTCACAGAAATATAAATATCTCTTACTGTTGAAAAGATATTTACGCTTGAATTTTTGATTTTTTGCCTCAACTTTATTTCATTTTTCGGGAATAAGTTCTGAAGTATATGAGGAAAATATTGTTTAAAAATATTTCCATTCCATAATTTCTAATACGTTTCCAATAATGTGATTTTTGAATATCTCAATTCGTTTAGTCGTGAAAAATTTTCAAAGTTGGCACCAGTGTTGCCAGGTGGTGCGAAAAATAAAAGTTAAATTGAACTATAAAAAGTTCATTTTTTCATTTAAAAACTTATTTATTTTTATTTAATGAAATTTGGAAAATATATTAACATTAACACTGGAAACGCAAATACCAAGTTTTAGCACGATTTTCGCGATAGTTAGGATAGATAGTGACTTACCATACTTCTGAAATAAGATAAATTTTGTTTATAAAAATACAAATATCTTCCTTTAAAATGTTATTTGAAACATGTTTTTATGATATTTCCCGAATTAAATTTAACGGTCGTGTGTCTCAAAAAATAGTACTTTTAAATTCAAGAAAAAAAATATATGTAAACGTTGAAGCCTTTATGTATATTATCAGTAAGAATCGTGTTAGGAGTATTAACCAAATGATATTTTTCGTATTCCAAAACTCATATTGATATCTAAATCTATTATAAACTTTTATATTATTTTATTATAAATTTATTTTTAAATCTTAAATGCTAATATTTATAGGTTTTTTTTTCAGCTAATCATCTTCCATTTTGTGGCATGCAAAACATATGAACAAAATATGAATATAGACATACTTACCCATAATCTGCTATATATAATGAAATGTAGTATCTTAAGTTAAGATATCTAGGGTGAAATAAAAAAATTGTTCTTATTAGTTTTTGATATTGTAATAAATTTACTAATAAAACATAGAACGACTGGCAGCAAAATGGTCCATTAAAATATCTCCTACAAAATTACCCCACATCATTGTGTATGTCCATCAAAATTCGTGGAGAGATCTTATATTAGACATGTGGACAATTGTGGACCGATACTTTTACTAAGTGTGGAATAAAATATACGAATACAGAATATTATAATATAATACTAAATAAATAAATTTATGCACTTTAGGGTGATTCCCGAAAGTGAGCTTATATGGGAGCTATGGTAAATTAAGGAGCGATCCTCATAAAATTTGTCATTGTGATTTCTACTCATATAAAACTTATTTGTGTCGAATATTAACTTGATACTATGTGTATGTTATGTATGCACGTTATAGTGGTTTTTGAAGAGGGTTTTATATAGGAACTATGGTCAATTATGGAACGATCTTCATGAAATTTGAGAAGATTGATATTTTTACAAAGCTTCCCTACACCAAATTTCATTAAAATATTGCTATATTTAAGGCATTTATGATCGTTAAACCTCTATTCGGGATTACATTTGTATGGGGGCTAGACGAAATAATAGACCGAACATAACCAATTTCAATAGGCATCGTCCCTGTGTGATGAAAGTCCTATATGCCAAATTTTATGGAATTATCTTCAACATTGCGACCCGTACTTTGCGCACAAAATTTTACATGGACAGCCAGCCGTCCAGCTAGCTAGACAGATGGACGAACACCGTTAGATCCACTCAAAAAGTGATTCTGAGTTGATTGCTGTACTTTAAGGTGGGTGTTGGATGATTTTTTCTGCGCGTTACAAACATCAGCAAAAACGTTTTGTCGTCGGCTGAGGTAGTTCAGTTGTATCCATGGTCAAATATACAATGTATCTTTATTTAATAACTCAATATTTTAGCTATCGATAATAAAAAATGCATAAGTGTTAGATAAATTACTAGCAGCACGATGATACGTCGGGTACTTCTCAGGTAATTCGGATTCTATTACTGGTAGATGCCGGGTTGAAGATTCGGTTGCCTCTGGTATTATGCAGCAGGCCGGATCATTTATGATACTTAGAGATATCTTATGAATACTGATTTAAATAATACAGTTCCTTAAAACTAGATTACAAAATTCAGACTTAATCTAAAGAGAAACAGTCAACCGAAATTGCTGTACCAAAGATATCAATCGAAGTTGTAGTGTCAAAACAGACGACCGAAGTCGCTGTGTCCAAACAGTCAACCGAAGTTGATATGTCAAAACAGTCAAAGCGAAACCGCTATGTGCGAAGCAGTCAACCGAAGTTGCTGTCAGGCGAATACCTGACGCTCGGACTTGATCCGAGTACCAGAGGAGCAATGGTTGATTTTACATTATCAGATGTGTTGGGAATAAGGCAGATTATATTATAAGATCAACTGTCTTGATTTTTGGCAAATTCTTCTATCTCTCTAATCGCAACTGCTGCAACCAACCGTAGAATACCTATGTGAAAAATTCCATAAACTAAATGAGAATTATTAATTCTCTATAATCATAATGCAAATATGATGGTTGGTAGCTAAGGTAAATGCGTTAATGTATTGTTATAAACTAATGTAGTTACAGATAAGCAAAGGAGTGAAATGTTAATGGGATATAGATATGTAAAAGAACGTAATAAATATAAATATTATAGGTATGTAAGAAAGTTTAACTAGCTATTACTATTAACTTTGTTACAAATTGTATTCATAAATATTTTCTGTGGCTAAAGAAGTTTATTAAAAAATAGTTGCTTGTACTAATTGATTAAGTAAGTCTATAAAATTATTTAAGTTATATTTGATGAGGAGTTTGAAGCGCATCAGCGAAAATTTTAGTTAAATATAAATAATTTTGATTTTTTTGTGCTAATTAATATATAAAAATTTTTAAATGGATGATTCCCTAGAAAAAAAAATAGTAAAAGTAAATAAAAAATTATTTTCATCTGTGTTGAAGTACTGAAATGTTAGCTTTTTTAAGGCAATTTTAAGAATCAAAAAAGGCTAAAAAAAAGCTTGAAACCCAAAAGGAAAATTTTAAAGCTAAAATCAAAATAAAAAAATGTAGATTTAGCCTTAGAAATTCTAAACTAGCAACACTGTTTGTCAATATGAAAAATGGCTATTTTGTTACAAAATTACAGTAAAATTCTTTCTCCTCAAAGTTTTCTTAACAAAAATATTTTTCTTTAAATAATTCAAAAGACAAAGCCTTATAAATGTTTAATAAGGAAACTTTAAAATGTTTGAGATTTATACCCTACATCCAGCATTTATCATAATTGGTGAAATTTAAAAATAAATTTCACGTTTATCGATTAATAAAAAAAATTCCACGAGAGCTTTTTTTAATTGATTGATGCTGTTAAATTACAAAATATATTAAGATCGATTTGACGCTAAACTAATTCCCGCCGGGCAAAAACAAATGCAGGAGTACAGGTTTTATGAAAGAAGTTAAAATGTTCTAAAGACCTTTCTTAATAGCACAAAATATTAAAAAACATGTTATGTTTTATTTGAACGCACACCTTATTAATTACTTATTCGTTTTAAATAAATTTAGAAGTTTTTACATGTTTTTTTTTACATATTTCATGCTAAAAAGCATATCTTGCCATATTATTATGAAAAATTCTTATTTTAAAGCTTATTTTAGTAAGGTGAATAACATATTTTTGCAAACTTTACTCTTTAGAACATAAAAAGAAAGTTTTCATATATTAATTTCATATATTAAACTAAAGAGCATAATTTTGCATATTTTACACTTAAGAGCAAAATTTTTAGTTTATGCACGCAACGGAATTTTTTACATAATATGCCATTAGAGTATTTTAAAATTTAATTGTCCAATTATTTTCTTTTTACAAATTGATAGAAATCTAAAAATTTTCTGATATAACTTTGAATATTTTTAAGCGATAAAAAGTGTGTTTTTTCAGGAATTTCTAATCAAAATCAAGTCTTTTTTGGCAGGGAAAATTTTAGTATAACAAGAAAAAAATATAGTCTAGGAGGATATTTTTAATTTTTAAGGATACATTTTTTGGTCTTGAATGCATTTTTAATGCGCATCAAACACTTTTTTATTTTATTTTTTATTATATTTTTTGTTGCCATAATAATAAAAAATAGATCCGTGGACTTTTGAAAAAGAAAAACATATTAATTCGAGATAAGGCCATTTGAAGATTTTTAAAGCTCACCAAAAATTTACATTTAAAAAAAATTATCAAAGAATTTATTCAAAATAAATTGTTTTTTCAGAAGTCGACAGATATAGTGTTAATTCTAAAGGTACGTTAACGCTAGTCAAATATTTGACCAGAATGACGTAAGCACTATATGAAATATTTTCTAATTTTTCTTTTTTAATAGGAAAACATTTTTTACTTATCACTAATCATAGCTGACATATTATCGAATTTTGTTCGACGCTGCTTTCTCTTAAAAAACATTTTCAGGATTAAAGAACGGCAAACAATATTTTTATAAAACTAGTTGTCATGCAATTTTGATCAAATATTTGCCAAATGTGAACACAGCTTAAGCAAAGGAATAAAAAAAGAAATATTTGTTACACAATGGGAAATAAGTAAGATATTAAAAATTTACTAGATTTTGTTTCATTCAATTTTTAATTTTATCTAGCTAATGTACAGGTTTCTCCATTTAAATATTATTTTCCTTTCTCATGAAAGTGAAAATACAAATGACGGAGTTTTACTCTATGATCTGCTGAGTTATACCATCATTTTTTGGCTTCTTTTAAAGTTTAAGTTTTTTTAAGTTTTCCTGGCACTGATGAAAAACAACGTCCGTTCTTACGTCCGCCCCAATACTCAATTTATGTCTCTATATTCTCACCGATTTAGCCACCTTATTTAAAAAACTTACCTAGACAATAAAAAACCTTAACTATAATTTTCTGTTAAAGTGGTTTCTTCTATATTGTTTGTTGGTGGTATAAAGTTTTTGAAATAACACATGAGTTTATAGCTTGTGCAGCTGATAGGTAGGTAAGTAAATGTAAAAATTTTCAATGTAACACTTTTCGCATTTGTCACTCATTCACTTTTCTCAGAATACTAACTTACAACTTTTTATTAAAATAAAATACATATATTTATACATGCATTTTTTTTATTTTTCTTATAGCAAGAGAAAAAAAATCATAAAAATCAACTACAATTTTCTAACCACAACCACATAAACAAAAGTTAAAAGAATAAAAAGTCCTATAGAAAACAGATAAATTTAAAAGCAACTAAATAAAATCATTAAACTATGCAGTAAATATATAGCATACCTTATGGCTTC
Source organism: Protocalliphora azurea (assembly GCA_932274085.1). NCBI lineage: Eukaryota > Metazoa > Arthropoda > Insecta > Diptera > Calliphoridae > Protocalliphora > Protocalliphora azurea. Next base: position 28,270,945 of record OW026521.1, on the reverse strand, counting down.
TAAAAAAATATACACTAGCTTCCAGCTACAGGCAAAAAAAATATTTACTTTTTATTCTAATATTTGTTGACATTTAAGTCATTTTAAAAATTGTAGCTTCGATCCCGTACTTATCAAATTTACAGCTTCAAGTCACAAATTAACGGAAAAGCAACAAAATATATGGAAATTTTTAGTGCAAGAACACTTTCCTAACTAAAACCCGCAAAATTTGGCTAGTACTGGAAAAAAGCTTATATTATTTAAAAGTCATGTGGTTGGTTTATCTAATTTATTTTTGAGTTATAATCAATTTTAATTAAAGTTTTGCAAGTAGTGTTATTTTTTTTATATCCTCCACCACCACTAGTGGGGAAGGAGGATATGCTAAGTTTGTCATTCTGTATGTAACACCAAGAAAAAATCATTTAAGACCCCATAACGTAAAGCATATACTCAGAATTTCATACGGTATATATATATATATATGTAGACCGTACGAAATTCTGAGTCGACTTAGCTATGTCCGTCTGTTGTAAACTTTTGAACGTCCAAACTATTTAGTTTATGTATAAATATATATAAATAATAAAAGGTGGTACAAATTAATATTATTAATATATGATAAGATGGAATGACAATATGACAAAATGAAATATTAATATGATAAGATTGGATAACTATATGAAAACTTAGAAAAATAATATGATAAAATGGAATCATAATATGACAATGTGGTATAATGATATTATAAAATAGAATAATAATAATAATAATAATAATAATAATAATAAAATAACATCAAATCATAATCTGATAGAATGGAATAATGATGTAGTAAGATTTTTCAATTATATGTAAAACATGACAAACCATAAAATCAGGCACAATATAATAAATTGAATCATAATAATAATTACTTATAATCATTTCTAATTTTCGCTGTGAACATACTTTCCAATCATAATATGTTGCTCTTAAATTATGCTCATCAAAACTGTATTTTTTTTCTGCGTGAGGGTACATAAGATTCGACATAGCCGAATAAAGTATTTTCACTTGTTTTAATTTAAATTAGATTTTTGAAATCAATAAACCACAGGGCATACAAATCCTCTGCACACTTTCGGCTTAAGCTAGGGGTAATAAAGATATGTGTATATGTACAGGCATACAATTAAATTTGTGGTATAAGAGATAATAAATATGATAATAAAAATAAGTATATACGGCAAATCTTTAACTGCAAAAAAAAAAAGAATAATTGTTTGAAAAAATATTTTTTTATTTTATTTATTTTTTTTTTTTTTTTTTTTTGACATAAAAAATTTTCGATTTTTTTATTTTTTTAATATTTAATTTTAAAATACATATAAATTATAAAAAAAATACATTTTATCCCCTCAGTTATTCTTTTGGTAAAAAATCCCCTAAAGGTATACCTTACAAATATTTAACATTTCAAAATTAATGAAGACAGCTAGATGGATGGTTATTTCAAATGTTTCTGTATGTATGTTATTTAAAATTGATAGCTTTTTGTTTGTTAATTTTCTCTTCCTTTCATTGACGAGGTCACGTACATTCTGTGTTGCCAAGAAATGTTATTGGAAAAGTGCTGAATCATGCAAAAAATTATACAAAATTGTTCTACAGTAGCAAACGACAATGCTAAATTGTTTTTTTTAAGGAAAATTCATATTTTCTTTGCTCTTATTTTTTATAAAATAAAGTTCAAATGACAACTTATAAAAAAGTTTTCCTAAGAAATATTTGTAGTATTGGGAAATAAAGTAAAAATAGAGCTTATATTTTAAAACTGATAACTAATGCGTCAAATTTACTACGAAATTGAATCAAAAAATCTAAAAGTACTAGATTAAAAATATTGCAAAAAGTGCTAAAAACCATTTCACCTTTTCAGATGCTAAAACTAGTCTTGAAAATGCTTAAATGGCAACACTGCATACATTCTTTTAATATATTTTCTATGTATTGGTTTATATAAAAAGTATCCGAGTTTTTTTTTGGAAATTTTTTTTTATTGAAAATCAATTTTAATCATATTCACCATTATTGTCTATGACCTCTTGTAATTTTTATAATAGCTTCATAATTCCATCGCTTTAGAATTTATTTGATTTATCAGCGAAAAACTTTGACAAGTGATTTTCAGCGGATTTTCGTTTGGCCAATTTTGCAAAAACAAAAAAAATGGTAGTCAGACGGTGGATCATCAAAGTTGTGTGAGGCCTGGCATTGTCATAATGGAATAATTTCTGTTGACCAATTCTGGTTGCACTTGCTTATCTAAAATTGTTGTAGAATTCAGAATTGATCGCTTTGAAATGTTTTAGCAGCTCATAATGTATAATTCCTTTCCAATCCCACCAAACACTCAACATAACCTTGTTTCCTGCTAAACCAGGCTTTGAATTCGTTTGTGTAGTGTCGCCAGCCTTTGACCATGATTTTTCACTTAATATTATCGTAATAATCCATTTTTCATAGTCCTTAATGATCCGCTTTAAAAATAGTTCGATTTCTTTGCGTTTCGGCAGCGTTTTTCTGATGGTAATTCGGTCAATCAAATTTCTTTGCATTAATTTATGTGTCAACCAAAAATCTAGCTTCTTTGAGTAGCCATCCTTTTTTAAATGATTCCTAACTCTCATGTGGTTGATATTTAGTGCCTCCATTCTATATTGACAGCTTTGCAAGCTGGTGTTGCTCCACCAGTTGCAATAGAGCAAACCACTACTGTGTTCGGCGTTCACTCATAGCATTCTTATCGTACACTTTACAAATTCTATGGCATGTTTTTTTTTCTTCTTTTCTTTCTTTTTCTTTCTTTTTATTTCTTTTTCTTTCTTTTTTGTGACAAAAGTGCGCGCTACGGAGGCTTGTCTTCTTAAAAAAAATTATTCCTTGATGTGTAGCTCATACGTGGTAGAATAAATTCCTGTCTCTCTACGCCCTAAGATTTCCTACTTTGTCTTAGAGTTAAGTTAGACAGGAAGTAGATAGGCCGCTCTAGTACCTATGAATTTTCTGGGTTCTGAATCTGGCAGAACGCAAGTTCTAGGTCTTACCAAGGACTACCAAGTAGCTGCCAAGGCAATCAGCGGTGGCGCCACACCAAACGTTGATGGCTCTTGACTGATTATGGATGAGTAATCTTAGCCAGAAAGAGAGTTATTAGATTGCAACCTGTATGTTTAACAGCAAATTGGGGCATTGGTTGGCGCATTATACTTCACCCGGTGCAAAGACCACCGTTGGGTTAAGCCGTCATGGCAGGTACACACGTTAATCGTGGGTACATCTGTGGTAAAAGTGTATCACATAGCGTATTTCTCAAGATTTTTCACTAATTTTCAAATCAATATAACGAAAAATGTAACCTGAAATGTCACCTTTCAAATACATGTTTGTTAAACATAATCGAATTAGTCTTGCCTTGTTGTCTCTCTTTAGCAGTACCAAAGCGGAGTTTTTGGATTATAATTAGACACAAACAAAATGAAATTCGTATTTTCTGTGCTGCTACATATTTCATCAGCTTTTATTCATGGTGTTAGGCATGCTTAGGTTTCGTTGAAACCTAAATATACCTGATATAAGGCCATCTATAACATCAAGGGACAAAAAGCCGCGCATACTTTTTATATGATCCAATATGTATTTGTAAATATTTATCTATTCAAAGATACAGGTATTTATACAACAACTAATCAAGGTTAAAATGCAATAAATACACTATTTATATCCTTATTTGCTGCAATGTATATTTTTATTTTATACAACTACAAATATACATACATAGGTAAATAAATAAAATACTACTAAACGAAATTAAATTAAATGAAAATATTATGCTAAATGTCACTCAAAACATTTTACATGCACACATTTTTAAAAGGGTTTTATTATTAGTTCTGTAGAAAAAAATACAAGACAAAAAAACATTTAAATAAGGGATTTCATTTGTAATTAAATTATATACATATGAGATAATTGATGTTTTAAAAAAGTTATTTTATAGAGTTATTAAATTGATATAGTGATTTGTGAAGTATAAAAAAATATATATATTTAAAACAAGTAAAAAATTCGTAATAGGTCGAGTACGCACAGCACTTTGTCCCTTAGATAAAAATCAAAATAAAAACATTTTTCAAATTATATTAAGATATATATAAATTTATAAAGGCATCAATATGACTCATATAAATTTAAAAGAATTTTTTAGGAATAATTATTTTTGTGACTACGAGATGGCACAAATTTCAAAGTATTTAAAGCAAATATTAATGAACAAAAAATGTGATCTTAAATAGTTTCAATAAAAAAAAATTTCAAAAATGAATTAATCAGTATATTTGCAATTAAAACTATATATATATATATATATATATATATATATATATATATTTTTTTTTTTTTTTTTTTTTTTTTTGTTTGCTCAAATTTACACATATTTTTTATTCTAAACCTAAAAATTACTTAAATTTGATGAATGATTTTTTTTTTAATTATAAAAATTTATACAATACTTTACTGTATATACTTTTTACAATTATTTAATAGATTAAAAAATAATTGGTGCATAGTTTTTCCCACTACCTTAAAAAATTCAAACTGAACAAGTTAGAGCGCTATGTTTGGCTGTGCCGAATCTTTTATACTCTTCACCACCTTACCGACAAAAAATAGAAATTAACGCCTTAAAGTATACTTTCATAATTTCACATTTATACTTCCAAAAATAGTCTACACTTTTTCAAAACTACAAAAACGTAAACAAAATTAAACTGTTATAACAAGTGTTGCATCGTTAAAAAAAAAAGAACATTAATAGCTTAATAGCTTCATGCTTATACAAAAAACAATAACAACATTGAGTCATTGCAATGCTTCTATTTCCATCTAAAAAACGTACAAACATACATAAAACATGATTGTGTGTATGTGTATACAATCAACAACTACTGTTTGCTTATACAAAAAACTACAACACTAAAAGTCATTTCAATATTTTTATATATTTTTGTGTATGTACATTTTTAATATTTTTTAATTCTAGTTTTTAACTATAACTCGATTATTTGTAGATCGATATGATTAATTCAAAAAAAACGAAATTTTATAAAAATATTTGGTTGATTGTTTTATTGTACCGATTTAGATAATTTCTTCAGCATAAAAAAAATTAAAATCTCCTTTGCAAAAACGAAGTCCTAGAGGCTTCAGAAAATCGATAACAAACAATTTTTATAAAATTCTGGCAAGTTTTCTTTTTTGAAAGCTTGAAAATATTTTAACATCATGTCTTTTACCTTAAGTTTACCTCTTTGGAAAATTAATACAAAGAACATTAATTCCTTTGAAAAGAACTGCAAAAAAGCGTTTTTCTCCACCTTAACTAAAAACTGGTACATGATATTTTTTTATTATTAATTATTGAGTTCCTATAATGAAATTTAAGAACTTAAGTTAATAACATATACAAATTTCATTTCCCGAAAAGTTATAAGTTAAATAGATGATATTTACAGAGAACAATACTGCAGGACGCTGAAAAGTGTTGATGACGGTAGTGATTGACTAGAAAATGCATTCCATTTTGCCGAGTGTCTAATAAAACTATTACAATGTATTCTACTATAATTATTCAATAATGCAAATATTCTAAAAACTTTAAAAAATTTCTAACACAGATTTCTCTTTTTAGGAAAACGTTTTCGTTAAGGAGCGCTATTATTTAACATTGGCAGATTTTTTTTTCTACAAAAATAATTAGAATTTCCAAAACAAAAAAAAAAGATTAAAAACCTTTACGCTTTTTTCAACATCATAAACGCAGTTTTTGCAAATACTTATATGACAATTTTTTTAATGTTTTCAGCTTCGAACAAAATTAGTTTTAATTTATTATGCATTTTTTATTTCAGTATATGAAACATATCAAAAATGGTATGATTTTATTAACAATTTCTTTTGAAATAAATTTTTAACTACGTAACGTATAATTAATATTTAACTTTTTTCTTGTTAAAACTTTAAGTATACGCCTAAGAATTTAAATAACTAAACAGGTATAGCATACTTTGAAGCTTATAAAAAATTCAAATGCAAGCGTATGATTAATATTCATTACAAATAACAAGTATACGGCATATACAGCTATAAACAGGTAAATTCGCGAATTTTATTTTTATCCACTTACCTGGAATTGTGTTTTGTATTGCAAAAACACGTTCTGCAAAATATTTTAATAATCGGCAATAGAAATGGAATTTTATAAGAAAAATGGAAACTTTAAGGTCCTTTAAGGGCATTCCATTAAAATTGATATTTGATGAGAAATATAAGGGATCACAGATTTTCATTCGTTTTACTCAGACGCTTCTGATCGATCTACATAAGAACCAAATACATACCTTAAAAATGCGTTCCTTTTGATATCTCGGTACCCATTTAGTTCATTTCTTCAGCATAAAAATTCAGAAAAAATTCAAATCTTCTTTGCAAAAACGAAGTCCTAGAGGCCTTACTATTAATTATTGAATTCCTATAAAGAAAATAATTTTAAAAACTTAAAAAACTTGTGGTAAATGTTCCTCTTTTTACCTCAAAGTTTGCTTCTTTATAAAATTAGCAAAAAAATCTTTTGCAGTGTTGTCTGGTTCTAATTAGGTTTTCATGTTTTTTAAGATATTAGAATAAATTTATAAATTAACCATAAAACGGCCGCCAGCAAAATAATCCAATAAAAAATCACCCAAAAAAAATCAATACAAACTTGCGTTATATTTCATGTGAAGAATTATTCAATATTTTGAATTGTTTTTCGTCATTTTTGAACTACAATTCCATTTTAATTAAGCATTTGTAAATTTTTGTGTGATTTTTCACAAGTATAAGAATTCTTTTCAATTATATACATAAATAGTTTCTATGGTTAATGAAGTACTCGTATATTATAAAATAATTATAATAAATATAGTAAGTTTATAAAATTAATTAATTTTTAATTGGATAATGAAGCGCCGCAGGCGAAATTTTTTTTAGATTTTTGTGTGAATAAATACACAAAAATTATTAAGTGGATGATTCTGTAAAAAGATAATTAATATTAACAAATAAGAAACTATTTTCTTCGTGGTTAAAATATTAATATTTTAGCCTTTTTAAAGCAATTTTAAGAATCAAAAAAGGCTAGAAAAAAAACTAGAAATTAAAATGAAAATTTAGCGCTAAAAGCAAAATAAAAAGGCTAAACTGGCAACATAGGACTTATGAATTAAATTTTTGACTACGTAACGTATAATTAATAATTAACTTTTTCATGTTAAAACATTAAGTATACGCTAACAATACTTAAGAATTTAAATAACTAAAGAAGTATAGCATACTTTGAAGCTTATAAAAAATTCAAATGAGAGCGTATGATTAATATTCATTACAAATAACAAGTATACGGCATATGCATTGTGTTTTATATTGCAAAAACACGTTCTGCAAAATATTTTAATAATCGGCAATAGAAATGTAATTTTATAAGGAATACTGACATTTAAATGTCCTATAAGGCCATTCCATTAAAATCGAAATTTGATGAGAAATATGAGGGATCACAGATTTTTGTCCGTTTTGCATTAGAGCCTCTAGTTTTCTTATAAAATTAGATTTTAGATTTTTATAAAAATCTATTTTCATTGATTTTTGGAGAGAAATATAATTAATCACAGATTTTTATTCTTTTTGCTAAAGCGCTTTTAGTTTCCTTGTGAAATGAGATTTTAGATCTTTATATAAAAAATTGATTTTTATTGAATTTTGGTGAGAAATATAAGTGAACAAATATGTTCATCCGATTTACTCCAGCGCCTCTAGTTTCTTTATAAAATAATTTTAAATTTTAATATAAAAAATCGATTTTTATTGATTTTTGGTGAAAAATATAAGTGACCACAAATTTGCATCCTTTCAGCTCTAGCACCTCTGGTTTCCTTGTTTATTTATATTTTTTTATATAAAATGAGATTTTAGATTTTCATATCAAAAATTTTTTTTATTGATATTTGCTGAGAAATATAAATGATTAAAAATTTGCATCTGTTTTGCTCTAGCGCCTCTAGTTTCCCTATAAAATGATATTTTAAAAAATATTGATGTTTGGTAAGAAACATTAGTGATCACAGATTTTCATTCTTTTTGCTCTAGCGGCTCTATTTTCCTTATGAAATTAGATTTTAGATTTTTTTAGAAAAAATCGACTTTTATTGATTTTTAGTGAGACATATAAGTGATCACATATTTGCCTCCGCTTTGCTCTAGCACCTCTAGTTTACTTATGAAATGATATATAGGATTTCCATATAAAATATCGATTTTAGAAGAAAATTATAAGTGATCACAGGTTTTTATCCTTTTTTCTCTAGAACCTATAAATCCCTTATAAAATGAGATTTTAAATTCTCATAGAAAAAATCGATTTTTGATTGGAAATATAAATGATCATAGATTTTTATCCTTTTTGCTCTAGCGGCTCTAGTTTTCTTATAAAATGAGGTTTTAGGCTTCTATAGAAAAAATCGATTTTTGGTGATAAATACGCAGAAAAAAATATTTCAAATAAATGATTAATTAATTTTATATGGAAATTTAGTTATATTATTAATTAATTTAATTAACTTTCTAATTGATTTACGATTTTTTAACAAAAATAGTCAGCTTTTAAAAAAATATAAAGCAAAAAGAAAAACTTGTCGATAAAAAAATATAAAAACAAAATAACTTTAAATCAATTTGAAACCATTTTTAGCTGCTTGGGATCATTATATCAATTAAAAAAAAAAAAAGAAATACGAAATATGTGCATGATTTCTCAGTTTCCGGAGACGAGTATAATAATTATTATTTCGTAAGTATGAATTTTAAATATTTGATTATTAATCGATTCAATACTTTTGTAGATATTCCCGTTATTGGTACCGGAGTTAGATTAATAGGCCGATTATGTAAGGCCTCCAAACTTTAGTAAGTTATATTATGAATATCAACTCCTTTCCGGTTGCCAAAAAGTTATCGAAAGCACTTTTTTCAAAGTTCAGCAACTGAAATGAATATAAATAAACAAATATTTAGAAAAAAAAAACAAAAATGAAAGTGATTTTGTATGTTTTTAGTTCGACACTACCTTTAAATGGATCAATTGTATTTCTTACAGATCCGTGATAATTTCAGCAGGTTTAACACTTTTCAGAATTCACCAAATACACCGCTTTGGTATGAATTTTCCTGGATGGATGAGATTATCATAATTGCTAATCTCATAGAAACAACATCGCTTGTGATACTGAATCTGCATTTTAGATATGCAAAATCGCTTTTAGATGCCTCTTGGATTAATGTTCGTGTTGCATCTAAATATATGAAATTGGTACTTGATTTACTAGTTCCTCAAATATTAAGTTTTAAGTTTTTTGTTTTAAAAAATTTGCAGCAACCAGAAATTTGTATACTTATAAATTTCGCAACCAATTATTGTTTCAAAGCAAAGTCACTCAAATAGAATAATATGAGAAATTAAAAATTGGAACACCCCGCAAAAGTGAAGGTTTTCACCATGTTTTCAGGAGGGAAATGAAACTTGACATATAGTCTTGCATTTTATACATCCAATTGAAAGTCACAGATAATCACTTGTGAGCTACATGAGACATTCGAGGTCAAAACTTACAAAAGATCAGATTTATATTTGATTATATGATTTATATTTGATTATCATATTTATATTTGATTTTTTTTTCCCAATAAAATCTTGATTTTTCATTTTTTTCCATCGAATTTTACTTGTATTTGCATTATTTAAATATTTTTTATAATTAAATAAATAATTAAAATCTGTGAATTTTTATTGAAGGAAATATTAATTGTAGAATTGAATTAATATAAATTTTAATCGATTTAAGGCAAACATTCAATCATAATTCTAATTAGTTTGATCAACAAAATTAATTGTAATTTAAGTCCAAGTCAATTATTATTCTTAATTAATATTGTCATTTTGGTGATTGGAGCAAAATCAAATAAAAATTTTATTAATATGAGCAATTTCGTAATTGAAGTCCATTTTTATTATTTTTTTTTTTTTTTCTGTGTATAAATGATCACAAATTTTAATCCTTTTGGCTCTAAAGCCTTTTGAATACAAGTAGGGTTGTCTACTTGTATATAAATTCTCCTTATATATGATGACTATGAGGGGGTCGTTGAAGATAAAAAGATGGAGAATGAATTATATTTACTCTTTTGATAAGAGATTACTGAGATTATAATTTAGGGGGTTTTGGGAATAAAGAAAAATATGGGAGTTCAATATCTCACCTTATCTTTCAGGGAAAATTCAGGAATGAGGAAAGTATCCTTTTGTTTTCAGTTCAACTTCAGTTTTTATTACAAAGGTAATAAGGTAAGGATTAGGAATAATTATTATAGAGTATTATTTATGATGATTCGTGACGGCTCGAAGGTAAGATGCTAATTAAGATGTTAATTGCAAGATAGCAAGATGATAATATGTTAAGTGTAGGACAAGCAAGATGATAAGATGTTAAGTGTAGGACAAGCAAGATGATAAGTGACCTTTTCAATGTGAAAGCCAATCGTTTTCCTTTTGGGTTTTCATCAAACCCAACGAAAACCGATAACATTACTTTTTGTTGGAGAAAATTAACTTATGGCATTACCAGATTATTTCGTTCCTATTAGCATACATATATATTATATATATTAACTTCTTATAATTAATATAAAAATTATAATTTAAGTGTCCAACTTGATCGGACACCTTTAGTTATCTCAAAAATTAACATTCAGAATTGATCTGTTTTCTTTCGCTTATACTTACCTTTATATAAAAATTTAATTCCCCTAATTAAAAAAATAACTCAATATTTTATAGTTTTTAAAACACTTTATTGTTGTTATTGGTTTTTTTAAAGTTTTTTTCTTCCAATAAAGGTGAAAAATTGCGGTGATTTGAGTGTGGCTTTCAATGAGTGAATAAGATGAGTGTGTTGAACAATTAATTTTATTTTTCTCATGTATTTAAATTTTAAAAACATACAGAGAGTGAATTTTACTTTTTTTAGAGTTTGAAAATGGTTTTTAATTTAGTTATTGTTTTTTTTTTTTTTTTTTTTTTTAATTTAATAATATAATATTTTAAACAATTTATGTATTTTTTAAAACTTAAGAAAATGTATTTAAATTTTCAATTAAAATTAATAATTTGTTATTTTTTAATTTTCTCACAATTACTAAGTAATACAATTACAAGTAGGGGAAGAGGAAGTGTTATTTTTGTGATAATGGTGTTTTTTTTTTTCAAATTTAAGTGTGTAAAAATAACAAATTTTTTTTTATTTTTTTAATTAAGTGTTTTAGTTAATTACTTATAATTTTCTATTTTAATTTATATAAAAAAATTTTTTAACTTTTGTTTTAGCTAAATTATTATTATATTTTAATATTGCAAATAATTTTTTTTAACATTTAAAAAAATACTTAGTGTGTATATGTGTATACGCTTTTGTTGTTACTATTAAAACTATTGATTTTTTGAAAATTTAAATTAGTTGCTGTTATTTTGTTTAATTATTGGTCTTTTATTTTGAATAAAATTTAATTAAAAATTTATATTTTTAATTTAGCTTTTTGTTTTCTATTTCAAGCCTAAATTTCATAATTTTTATTTAATTTTAATCTATTAAAATTTTTGACAATTGTTTTCTTTTCTAGTTTTATGCACTAAGATGTTAAATTTTAATAGAAATAATTATTTGGCAGTAAATAATGAAGGAAATTTGTTTAAAACAATAAGAAAAAGAAATAAATAAATGAATAAGTATATAAATACAACTGCAGGCTAGATAAATAATTTTATGCAAATTTTAAATATTATCTCCCTCTTTGAGGTGCGAACTTAAACAAGTTTGAGTAAATCGAACTCAAACTTGAGTTCTCATTAAACCCTTAAACCCTTTTATTTGCGAATTGGGGCTTCATTATATGTACTATAATATCTTTACAATTAGTTTGTGAAGTTGCAACAATTTAGGGCCTAATTTTGTAAAATTTTTATATAAATTGTTTTTGTTTTTTTATAAAAAAAAAATGTATTCAAAATTTTTCAAAGTGAGGTGAAGTGGTTTAAAAGAAGGAGATTATATAGAAATTAATAAATTTCATTTAAAATAAATGTATTTCTTCTCGTTGATTTTTAATTTAAAACGTTTATTATCTAGCCTGAAGTTATTGGACTACCGATTTTCTCAACATTTATAGCAAATTAATTTAAGTTGATACACTTAACTAAATTTAGTTTTTATTAATAAAACACACACATACACAGACAAATAGAGATTTTTTCTCTTTCGTTTTACAAACCAAACAGATTTTTTTTATACTCAATAACTTCTTTTGTTACCAATTTTTTGAACAACTCAATCTTTTTCTTATAATTTTTTTATATTAAAATTTGTATACCCAAATTTTTATAAATTTAATTTAATATTTTTATATATGTTAATTTATTAAAATTTGTTCTTCTTTTTCTAAATAATTTTTTAAATAAAATCAATTTAATTGTCAGTCTTTAGGATTGGTTTTTTTATTAAAATTAAAAAAAATTAATGATAAATATAAATATACTTCCACGATTTTCAAACTATAAGGGAAAAATTATATTATATTCTTTTAATGAAATGTTTTTAAACTTTTCTAAGAAAAATATTGAAATAAAATGAAAATGTTAAAAAATTTGCATAAATTTGTGTTAAAATAAAAGTACAATACAGGACGTAAAATTGAATTCTTAAAGTTATAAAAATTCTCAAATTTATAATTTTATTATTTTACTTACTTTACGTCCTTTACTTTTAGTTCGTGCAAAATATTTCCAACATTTTCATTAATATTCATTTATTTTCTTAATCACGATTTTTTTCGTGTTTCTCTGCTAAAATGCATGTGTGTTTGATTTGGTTATTTTAATTTTTTTTTTTTCGAAAATGATGTAGATAAATGATTTTGTATATGTGGCAAGGTTGATTGATGTTTTTTTTTTTTTGCTGGTGTTGTGTTGTTAATTACACAGGGCAACCTTAGCAACAAACAATTTTGATACAAAAGAAAAAATCACAAAAAAAAAAAGGAGGTTTCATGACTTTTTTAAGCATAACATGAAATATTGGTCCAATTTTATTTTATAAAATAACAGAGAAATCGCATTCAGATTATTTTTCAGCTATACTAATATAATTTTTTGATTGGATGTATAGTTTTGAAACAAAAAAAGTTTCAAGAAAATATTTTTTTTTAATTTTTTAAAAAATCATAAAAAATTTAAAAAAAAACTTAAATTAAAATAATTCGATTATAATGTTAAATATCATGGGAATAAAATAAATTATATTTCATTCAAGTTAATGAATAAATTTTTAATTTATGATCATTTGAAAATGGTACAGAATGTAATAAAATTAATTTTTACATTTTCAGAAATATTCAGAAATATTTCAATAGGATTTTATAATTTAATAGTAGAAAATAAATAAATAGATTTACAAGATATCTAGCTTCATGGCCAAAGAATTGAAAATTATATTTTGGTCATTTTAAATTTTTTTTCAAATTAAAAAAAACTTCTCAAAAGAAAATCACTAAAAAAAAATTATGAACGTTACACCACATTTTTAAGCATAACTTAAAAGACAATAATTCAATTTTATTTTGTGAAATACAAAAAAAATCATTTATTCAAATTACTTTGTTTTACTAAGATCATTTTATGATCGGACGTATAGTCTTGCAAATATTCAGTTTTGAAAAAAATTAAGGAAATTATAATTTTTTTTTATTTTTATTTTTTTTAAATTATATAAAAAATTAAAAAAATATATAAATTAAAATTACGCAGTCATATTGATAGATCTCTTGTAAATAAAATAAGCTATATTTCATTAAAATCAATAAATTTAGACTTTATTCTCTTTTAGAAATGTTACAAAATATAATAAATATTATAAAAAGAAGTCAAAAAGATTTTAATAGTTCTTCAGAAAATCATTTTCCTTATAATGAGATATCATAATTTAATAATAAAAAGTAAATAATTTTATTTTCCAGATATCTAGCTTTATACCTAAAGAATTGAAAATTATATTTTGGCCATTTAAAATTTTTTACAAATTAAAAAAATAATAATAATAAATAAAATTTTGCCTCAAAACGAATTAGCCAAAATTTTCTAAATATCTCCCAAACTATATAACAAATCAAAAACTGATGTTACTATACATAGAATACAATTAGAAGTTTATGTGAAAGGCTCTTCGAACTAAATTTAAAAAAAAAATACACAAAAGCAAAATATAAGTGACTTCATATATTTTGTTGTTTTGTAGTTGCATGAATTAGGTTTTTGACAATTGAATCAGGTTTTTTTCTCTCACATAAATATCCAGGTATTAATCTATGTTATTATATCTTAAAAGTAATTTAAATTAGAATTTTCTGGAATATCATTAAACAAAATTCAATAAATCCTTTTCAAGTAATGTCTAGAAATGAGGTGTTTATATAAATTAAACATCTCTCAACTCTTGAAACATATTTAAATTCGAATATCTGGAATATCATTAAACAAAATTGGATGAATTCTTCTCAAGTTATGTTTAAAAACATTAAGCAACCTACCTTATTTTTTAAATATGTTGGCTCAAAAAAAAAAACGTTATTTTGTTGTCCTGTGTTATTAATGTTAATAATGTATGGTATGGAAGTTTAGCTAGTATAGTAGAACCTTTCTATTCATATATGAATTATAAAGCCTGTTCTTTTTTACATTTTATTTTCTTTTTTTTTTTTTCTCTCATAACTTTTTTTATATATGGAAAAAATTCAAAAACCAATTAAAGGTTTTTACATCATTTTTGTGTTTAGTTTTATATAAATTGTGATAAGAGATACAGATAAATAGAAATATAAGAATGCTAATAAAGCAATAAATTTTAAGGTTAAATTTTCAGTTATTTTCAATAAAATTTTACACTTGACATATATTTTTCCTTGACTGAAGGTATAAAAAGACACTTACATATTTTTTTCATTATTGGGAAATTAAACAAAAATAGGTTTTTGAAAAAAAAAAAAAATAATAATTATTAAATTTAAAAACTTAACTTCAAACATAATTTTGAATAGTCTAACTTAATAAAAAAAAACAGAAAAACCTTTCCAATTGACTTAAGCTGTCTCTTGTAAACCAAAAACTTTATGTCATAAAATTACTTATATGAATTTTGAACTTGAATTCTCGTCATATCTTACACTACCAAGGGACATTAAAGTGTTGCAAAATTATTCATAGACAATTTAATTTAAATTATTAATCCACAATAAAAGTACAAAAAAAATATATATAGATCAATATGTTAACTAATTTTTTGTTTTCATTACCAATGGTTAGTAAAGTGCCATTTAACCCCCTCATAGATTACTATGAGTCAGTCAAGTAATCAGTCTTGTAGTGAAGTGCGCGAAAAACGAGTTACATTGCCTTGAAAAAAACTAATGAACTTTTTCCTTTCTTAACTCTCTTTTCTATATATAGTCAAGTAAACTGACCACTTTTTGCATTACTAAGGGATAATAAAATGTTCAATTCATAGTTAACTAGTGGTTGATCAAGTAGCCAGTCTTCTGTTTTCAGTGCTAGTAATGCCAAAATCTCTGTTTGGCTTGATATTCCAGCCCGATTTTCCGCATGTAATTACGTCAACTTATCACTACCTACCAAAATAAAAGTTTCAAATAATCTAGAGAAGTTACTCATACAAAATAAAAACCAAAAATATAAAACATTATATTAACTAACTTTATTTGCACTATTGAGTTAACGGACCACTTCTTGCTCTACTAAAGGACTGTAAAGTGCCAATAAACAACACAGTTAAGTAACAACGAACGGGTCTGTCAAGTAGCCAGTCTTGTGTTTTAAGTGCTAGCTAAGCCAGATATGTTAACTAATTGTTTGACTTAACATTTCAGCTCAAATTTCCGAATCTAGATACGTCAACTAATCACTCCTCGCCATACCAAGAGAAAATTTTCAAATAACCCTAACAGATCCAGACAGTTACTTCTATAAGCTAAAAACCAAAAACATAAAATATTATGTTAATTAACTTTTTTTATTAATTGACCCTATCATAGATAACTATGGGTTGATCAAGTAACCTGCATCGTAATTAAAATACTAAAATAAAGCGTAAATACATATAAAAAGAATTAGCCGACTGCTTCCTCTTCAATCTCAATCTTTTGTATCTGATTACGACAACTGACCACTCTATTCATTACCAGGAGTCAATAAAATGTTAAATAATTTCACACCAGATTTTTTGGGACAATTCGTCTCACCTGTGCCGTGATTAAAGTAATACAAGAAAAAGAAAAATTCATTTAAAAACGAATAACCGACTGTTTAATCTTCCAACTCATTCTTTTGTATCTAATTAAGTTAACTGACGACTCTGATCAGTAAAGTGTTAAATAATCTCATCTTAAATAGTCTGAAACTATTCGTGTTCCATAATGAAAACTAAAAATATAGACAACAGCAGAATAACTAAACTCTTTTTACATTGCCAGACAATAGCCAAATTTCAATTGACTACTTTTAGGTAACTTTTTGTCGTTGTAGTAACCAGTTGTATGTTAGAATTACTAGGCAGCGATTTAAAGTTTTTTTTTTTTTTTTGCTTTTTTCAAGCTGTTTTCTCTTCCAACTCCATATTATGTATCCAATTATCTAATTAAATCAACTAACGACTCTATACTTTACCAAGAGCCAATAAAATGTTAAATAATTTAATTTTAATTATTATGGGTTTATTCGTGTTGCTTTTTCAAAATAAAAATTAAAAATACACAGAACAGTACAAAAACATTTCTTACATTACCAAGCGACAGTTAAGTAACAACGAACCCCCTCATAGATAACTTTTGGTTGGTCTAGTAATCACTTCATTTTATAATTACTAAGAATCGATTTTTTTATATTTTGAGCTCTTAATACTTTAGTCAAGTTAACCCAAATAGGCTTAAAAATTCCATCATGTTAAAATTATTTTGAAAAGGCTTTTTCTCTGAGTAATTTAAGTTAGTTACTCTTATTCGCTCCCTCTTAGTATTTTTTCCTATTTAAATGTATCTCTTATTTATTTTGCTGTTTAAATTTAATTTTCTCCTTCTTTTCTCTTTTTTTTTTTTTTTTCTTGTATAATTGTCAGTTTCATATTAGTTTGTTTATAAAAGTTTTTATATGTTTTTTAATGTTTTTAATTATATTATTGGAAAATTATCCTGTATACTTTTTTTATTAAATTTAGGTTTCTGCTTTAATGCTTTTTTCTATCAATTACAATTCTTTATGATTTTATTGCAAGAATTTATTATTTTATTAAATTATTTTTTAAATTTATTTAATTTAATTTATTTAAATTTATTTAAGTTTTTTCCATAACAGTACGTTAACCATCGTTTACAGAGATATCTTAACCCTACTTTTTGTTTGTTTTTCTATTACGAATATGCTAAAATTTAATGGCTGGTTTTTTTTTTAAAGATTGTTTAATGATGATTAATGTAATTCATTTTTATCATAAAGTTGATAAAATATGTATGTATATATGTAGTTTTGCAAATATGTTTAAAAAGTTCTAAATGTATATATAGGTCCTATAAATATGGTTTAAGGGTTAAAGAAAGTTGGAGGTAAAAAGACAACACAAGAATTTTGGAATTAAGGCCTTATTCATAATCAAAATTTTTAATTTTTTAAAGTTTACTTAAAACATATTTTTTTAATACAAAATATTATTAAATTAAACTTTTATTAATTTTAATTGTAAATAAAGGCTTTTGAAGTGCAACAAGAAAAAGTTAAATTATTTTTTATTAAGTTTAATCTATATAGTCGGCTATGTGATGAGAATCGCATATCACATAAAATTGGCGATTAAGATTTGAAATCGTATGCCTATACCAAATAGAAGTTATCAGGCGTCTAAATAAAATTTAATATGTTTTCTTTTCATTTAGATAAAACAAATGAAACAATTTTAAGTGAAAATATGAAATTAAAATTTGATTCATTGTTCTCTTTCTTATTTCTTTACTCATACACTAGTGATTTAATAGTAAAAGCTGATCAAATTGAGTAACCGAACAAATAAATCGCGTGATCTACAGCACATGCTTAAATTTATTTGGCGATTTTCAAAACGCATGTAAAATGACAATCGCTTCATTTACATTACATAATGGAATGATTATTAAAACATCTTAATTTATTTTTTTTTTTTACTTTTTGTTTTAATTTCTACCTCCAACTGTGATTACCCTTAATGTTTGCTTGTATGTTATATTGAGTATTTAATTTATTTATGTATGTATATGTATTTTAATGTATGTATTTCTTTCAGTTTATTTCATTTAAATACTTTTTTGATTTAAAATAAAATTGTTAAAATAAAAAATCATAAAATTATTTTCTTATTTCATTTAAATTCTTCTTTATTTATTAATTTATTTTCAATTCGCATCAAGTCCCATTAGATCACAAACAAAAAATCACAGTGAATGATATAAATTGAACATTTGTGAACATTTTTCAAAAATAAAAAGAAATTCAAATTTTGCTAAAACATTGTTTAAACAAATTTTTGGAATAAGATTTTTGATTTCATGTATGTAAATGGCCAAAAATGATCAATGTTTAGAAAATATTTATCTAACTAGTAACATCAACTAAATATTCCTTTTACTACCTAGGATCTATAAAACGTATAATAACTCTATCATAGAAATCTGTGAGAACTAGTCGAGTTTTTATTCGAATACGAAACATACAAAATATTATGTCAGCTGCCTATGCTTTGCATTACCGAAGGCACAATAAATTGTAAATTAACAACAATGAAATTAATTGTCATACAACAAACTAACCAATTGTTTTCTCTTCCAACTCAGTAATGGGTATTTGAATGCATCAATTGTCCCATGAAGGGCTTGCACAGCATCTTATGATTAAAAACAACTGTTAATAATGCTGCAAATTCCGTAATCAAATTGCATTTTTATTAATTTAATGCATCAGCCATTTTTATAATTAGTATTTTCTTTATATTTGCGCATAGTATGCTTTGATGTTGCATTTTCAAACATTCGATTATTGCAACATTAGCACCGTTTGCATTTATGAACGTACTGGCCCGAGTTTAAAACGAGTTTCAAAATATACAATTAACAATTTTTTTTAATATTTTATATTTTCTTCTAGTCTAATATATATTTTTTATAAATTATTAAAAAAAATATTGCCAATATTTAGTAGAAAAATATAAGGTATAACATTTGAAATTATAAATATTTAACGTTGTCCGTCCTTCCGTCTAGCCGGCTCGTTGGCTGGCTGTCCAAGTAAACTTGTGCGAAAAATATAGATCACAATTTAGAAGATATCTTAATGAAATTTGTAATAAATAACACTGTGCTAGTCGCAAACAGTGTTGCCAGTTTAGCATTTTTAAGGATAAATATAGCCTTTTTATTTTGCTTTTAATATCAAAATTTTCGCTTTAGCTTGTAGCTTTTTCTAGCCTTTTTCGAAAACGCTTTAAAAAGGCTAATATGTTAAAATTTTAATTACGAAGAAATTAAGTTCTTATTTGATATTACTAATTTAATTTTTAAACCATTTCTATGTATATGCATATTCACACAAAAAGTCGAGATTTTTTATATTTAACTCAAATTTTCAACTTCGGCGCTTCATTCACAAAATCGAAATAACAATTAATTTTATGGACTTAATTTATCGTTTATTATATAATACTTCACTGACCGTAGAATCTATTTAAAAAATCTTATAAAACCGAAAATTCATCCAAAAATTTGAAAATGCTTAATAAATATAAAAAAATTAACTTCAAAACATTGGGTCATTTTGCAAATGACCCCAAATAGTATGGAAATTTTGGGTTAGTCTTCATATGTTCAATTTAAAAATTAATTTAAAAAATCTTTAAAAAATAACCAAAAATAATATAAACGATAAAAGATAAGGTTTATAATTTAAAAAATAACTTTTTTCTGGCCTTATTTTTTGGGATATTTAGCCTTTTCTGACTTTTTTAGAGTTCAATTTAGCCTCTTTTTTTCTCACCTCCTGGCAGCACTGGTCGCAAATTTAACAACTTGGGAGCCCCCACTGTTAAAGCTAATTCGAGTACGCTAAATTCAATGGTGGCAATCGCTTTTCGAACTTAGCACTTGCAATCGCGATATTTGGATTTAAACTTTATTAGGGAATTAGCAGAAATATACATATTATCGGTGCGCTGATGAAAGGTCTTATGTGTTTTTGAACAACTTTTCAGGAGAGCGAAAAAACTGTTTATTTTTTGTATGAAAGCCATATAAAATTACATCTTAATCATTTCGATAACTTCGGAACAAATTCAAATATTTGAAAACTGATTAAACTTAAAAAGCTCAATAAAGCTTTCAGATAGTCCAATTAAAAAATTTCGGAAAATTACATATAGAACTTTTCATCATATTACGTTTGCTATATTATTTTAAAACATTTTGTTGGTATAAATACGTCCATACGTACGTACGTTAAAGGGAAGGGAAAATGTTTAATTATCCCCTAGCTACATATACACAGATATCCGCAAATAATATTTTAAAAATCCCGTACACAAGATATACATTTTTCGCTTTATACTCATTTAAACGCATTAGAAATTAATAGTCTTAAAAATATAATAGCTTTTTGGACAAAATATGTTTATTTCAAAAATACTAAATTTAGAGACTATTAATTAAAATATTTATGATCAGCTCGTATTCTAGCATTTTCCACAGTGGAATATTTTTAATAGTACTTTTTATTTTTTATTAGTACTTGTTGAACAAATTAGAACATTTTATTAAAAACTGCTTCTTGTACTATTTTAAAAATTGGCACCTTAAGTACCCTTTCCGAACATTTACAAACATAAAAAAAAAATGACGTTTTTATAAGACGCATCGTCTTAAAGTTGTTATTCTTACTAGAACTATTTTAAAGATATTTACTTTTTCTTAAGAACTGATTGTTTTTTTTTTTTAACATATTATTTTTGTTTTTGAAAATAGGTTCTAATTTTTTCAAATAATTGAATGAATTTTTAAATATTTTATTCTCTACAACTTTTTGCTTAATAGTTTAAACAATTTTAAAATTTTGTTAATTTAATTTAATTTATAAAAATTGATCTTAAATGTCTGCTCTAAACCATTCACTGTTGAAATTACTTCAAAATTATTTTTCCTCTAAATTAAAATAAAACAGGATATCAAAACGAAATCTTATATATAATTTAAGCATTTTTAGTTATATATATTTTTTAATGCTAATACTAATTTCAATTTGTAAAACATTTAAGTGGTATTCTTTTTTTTAGTTTTACTCTGCTTTTGTTAATTTTATTAAATTTTAAGTGCTAATTTTTCTTTTTTAATTTTTCAATATTTTTACTAAAGACATTTAAATTTATTTTGTTCATAATAATATTTTTTATTATTATTACTTTAAATCTTAGACAAATTTAATTATATTAATTCGTTAGATTTTCTAATTATAATCAAATGTGAAAATAACGATTATTTCAAACTCATACATACCCTCAATTCATACCAAATTAAAAAAATACATTGAACTTTAACCTTTTTCCTTACATAAACGTGAGTTATTTTGTAAATTTCAAGTGATACTTGCAAAAATCGGTAGTCATATGTCTGGGGTTTTTGTGTTTCCTGTATTAGTTGCTGTTGTTGTTGTAGTGTTGTTGTCATTTTGTAAATTGGTATCAGTAACAACAATTGTTATTGTTTGTTCCTGATATTGTAGCTGTTGTTGTTGATGTTTGTTGTTGTCATTGTTTGTTTGCACTTGTTCGATTGTCTTCGTATTGTTAGTTTGCTGTTGTAGTTGTTGCTGCTGCTGTTGTTGCATGTTATTGTGATTTTGTAATTCATCATTCAATTGCCTACGTATTTCAGCATCAATGGCTTCGGCATCCTCGGGATATCGTTCCGAACAGAATATAGCACCATCTTTTAAAAGCTTTAACAAGTTAATTCTGTCCTCAGCGGTTCGCTTTGCACACAATGGTCTAATGGTGGGAGAGAAAAATATAGAAAACGAAAAGAGAGAAAGTAAGTTAAATATTAATAAAGCCCTTAGAAAATAATTTAAATAATAAACGATAATTTTAAAATCGTTTTAAACAAAATTAAATTAGTTTTACCAATTATTTGTAATAACAAATTATATAGAAACAAGCAAGCCGATGAATTTCTTATTTTTATTTAAGGATTGACTTTGTTCTTGTTAGATAATAATCATATTAAAAAATCTAATGAATTAATAGTTTTTTTCATTACAGTACTTTTTTACCAATTTAACTTTCCAGAAAAACAAAAGATTTATATTGGTTTACATTAAATAACAGATTTTTGTGAACATTTTATGTAATGTAGTTATTTTTTAATATACATATATTCATCCTGTTTGCATGTTTTCATATAAAACCTTTTTCATTCTATGAATTTTTCGTTGGAAAAAACACAACATTTTATAGCATGCAATAAATAACAAAAAAAAATATGCATAAAAAATTTTATATAATTAAATCAAATACAAAGCAATCAAAAACATATGTACCCTACCCAAGGCTCGAAATTAACAAAATAAAATCTCCTTATATGTCTAAAATCATGTCTATACCTTAAAATATGGTAACGTCTACAGTAAAAATATAACTATGAACTAAAATAAAGACTAGACTATAGAATCTGGACTACATTCTAGTTCATAACTTATTTTATAGTATATTTTATAATTCAGTCAATAGTCCAGTCGATAGTCTAGTCTATAGCCTAGCTTATAACCTAGTCGGTGGTATAGTCTGAATTCCAGTTTAAACTAAAGTCTAGTCTAGTCTATAGTCTAGTCTATAGTCTAGTCTATAGTCTAGTCTATAGTCTAGTCTATAGTCTAGTCTATAGTCTAGTCTATAGTCTAGTCTATAGTCTAGTCTATAGTCTAGTCTATAGTCTAGTCTATAGTCTAGTCTATAGTCTAGTCTATAGTCTAGTCTATAGTCTAGTCTATAGTCTAGTCTATAGTCTAGTCTATAGTCTAGTCTATAGTCTAGTCTATAGTCTAGTCTATAGTCTAGTCTATAGTCTAGTCTATAGTCTAGTCTATAGTCTAGTCTATAGTCTAGTCTATAGTCTAGTCTATAGTCTAGTCTATAGTCTAGTCTATAGTCTAGTCTATAGTCTAGTCTATAGTCTAGTCTATAGTCTAGTCTATAGTCTAGTCTATAGTCTAGTCTATAGTCTAGTCTATAGTCTAGTCTATAGTCTAGTCTATAGTCTAGTCTATAGTCTAGTCTATAGTCTAGTCTATAGTCTAGTCTATAGTCTAGTCTATAGTCTAGTCTATAGTCTAGTCTATAGTCTAGTCTATAGTCTAGTCTATAGTCTAGTCTATAGTCTAGTCTATAGTCTAGTCTATAGTCTAGTCTATAGTCTAGTCTATAGTCTAGTCTATAGTCTAGTCTATAGTCTAGTCTATAGTCTAGTCTATAGTCTAGTCTATAGTCTAGTCTATAGTCTAGTCTATAGTCTAGTCTATAGTCTAGTCTATAGTCTAGTCTATAGTCTAGTCTATAGTCTAGTCTATAGTCTAGTCTATAGTCTAGTCTATAGTCTAGTCTATAGTCTAGTCTATAGTCTAGTCTATAGTCTAGTCTATAGTCTAGTCTATAGTCTAGTCTATAGTCTAGTCTATAGTCTAGTCTATAGTCTAGTCTATAGTCTAGTCTATAGTCTAGTCTATAGTCTAGTCTATAGTCTAGTCTATAGTCTAGTCTATAGTCTAGTCTATAGTCTAGTCTATAGTCTAGTCTATAGTCTAGTCTATAGTCTAGTCTATAGTCTAGTCTATAGTCTAGTCTATAGTCTAGTCTATAGTCTAGTCTATAGTCTAGTCTATAGTCTAGTCTATAGTCTAGTCTATAGTCTAGTCTATAGTCTAGTCTATAGTCTAGTCTATAGTCTAGTCTATAGTCTAGTCTATAGTCTAGTCTATAGTCTAGTCTATAGTCTAGTCTATAGTCTAGTCTATAGTCTAGTCTATAGTCTAGTCTATAGTCTAGTCTATAGTCTAGTCTATAGTCTAGTCTATAGTCTAGTCTATAGTCTAGTCTATAGTCTAGTCTATAGTCTAGTCTATAGTCTAGTCTATAGTCTAGTCTATAGTCTAGTCTATAGTCTAGTCTATAGTCTAGTCTATAGTCTAGTCTATAGTCTAGTCTATAGTCTAGTCTATAGTCTAGTCTATAGTCTAGTCTATAGTCTAGTCTATAGTCTAGTCTATAGTCTAGTCTATAGTCTAGTCTATAGTCTAGTCTATAGTCTAGTCTATAGTCTAGTCTATAGTCTAGTCTATAGTCTAGTCTATAGTCTAGTCTATAGTCTAGTCTATAGTCTAGTCTATAGTCTAGTCTATAGTCTAGTCTATAGTCTAGTCTATAGTCTAGTCTATAGTCTAGTCTATAGTCTAGTCTATAGTCTAGTCTATAGTCTAGTCTATAGTCTAGTCTATAGTCTAGTCTATAGTCTAGTCTATAGTCTAGTCTATAGTCTAGTCTATAGTCTAGTCTATAGTCTAGTCTATAGTCTAGTCTATAGTCTAGTCTATAGTCTAGTCTATAGTCTAGTCTATAGTCTAGTCTATAGTCTACTCTATATATGTAGTCGAGTATAGTCTAAATATAATCAAGTATAGCGTATATGTCCCAGTCTATATTCTGGTCTATCGTCCTCTATACAGTCCACACTTTTACCAACAGTTAAGTGTTCTTAATAAAGTCAGAATAAAAAGAAACGGATATGAACATTTAACTGTTTCATTTAAATCCTTTCAAAAAGAACAAAATTATGCCATTAATTTGTTTACAAATGTTTCCCGGTGAAAAGAAGCATTTCTTTTTTATTATTTTGTACAAGTCTTAATGGAAAAGGGGTCTCATACACAGAAAATTTCACACACATTAATAATGCTATATTTTATGATTTACGAAACAAAAAAAGAAAGTAGTTTTGCCAACGACAACATATTTTGTATATGGAAGTTAAAAAAAATAAATCAATATTTTACTGTACTTTTAAATGCAAGTGAGTGTGTGGTAAAGTAATTGAGCCAGCAATATGTTTTTTTTTTTTCATAAATTAAATTAAAACAATTATTTTAATTTTATTTCTTTTTTAACAGTTTAATTAATGCTTCAAAATTTTTATTTCAAAAACGTCATAAATAAAATGTTGGATTAAAAGAATTAAAATCTCTTATTAAAGTATACTTTAAAAGTGATTGAAAAACAAAATAAAAATTAATAGTTTAGGAGGAAAATAAAAATCAGCTATAGAAATTACTAGCAAAATTTAAAATTATGAGAAAGAGGCAAGAAATTGATATAAATTATACTAAATCAAAAATAATATAAAGTTAGTATACAAACAATAATTATAGATATTTAGTAATAAGAAAAAAATCAACATTGAGACATAGATGTGTGATAGTTATACAAAACGGGGGATGATAACCACGTCCACATCTGGGCCTCTCCCCCTAACCTGCCTGAATCCTTAAGTTGATCCATAAAATCTTTTCCCGTTATATCCACTAATGAATTGGGATCCATATTCGACAGTGAATCCAAATCAGGATCACTCATAACCGAAACATTGCAAAGATTATTTTGCAGTTGCCCAACCAATTGCTTAATGCGGGCTGTTTTTTCGGCCTTGTCGGCAGCATCGGTTTGGTCATGTGGTGTGGTAATGGTGACATAGTGAGAAGGCTACAATAAAGGAGAAAAAAGAAACAACAATCAAATTTAATGGAATATTTAATGTAGAATTATATTTAGTTTTTATTATTCTAAAGCTACAAATTGTATTTCAATGTAAGTTTTCATTTTAAATTGTTATAAATGTATTACGTATTCATTGGGGTATATAATTTTACATAAACAATTATTTTGGCCTTAAAACTAGAAACCATAAACATAACAAATAAATATACACAGGAAGAGTTTTGTTCTCTTTGTGGGTAACATTTGAAAAATTGAGGAAAAAGAAAGAATGCTCAGTGTAACAAAAAAACATTTAATAAGAGAATATACTATAAACTATACAACAGACTAGACTACAGAATATATTATAAAATAAACCACAGAGCAAGCTATAGAACGGACTGCAAACTATACTCTAAACTAAACTAAAGTAGAGACTGGCCTATAGACTATACTATAGACTAAACTCCAGACTAGACTGTAAACTAAACTATAGTCTGAACTAGAGACTAAAGTATATACCACGTTGTAAACTAGACTATAGACTATATTATAGACTAGAATATAGACTAGATTATTGAATAGACTATAGGCTAGACTATGGATTGGACTATAGAATAGACTATAGACTATATTATTTGACCATAGACTAAACTATAGACTATAGTATAAACTAAACTGTAAACTAAACTATAGTCTAAAGTAGAGATTGTAAACTAAACCATAGTCTGAACTAGAGACTGAACTATATACAACATGATATACTAGACTATTGACTAGGCTATAGAATAGACTATAGACTAGACTGTAGACTATACTATCGACAAGACTATGGACTAGACTTAGAATAGGTTATAGACTATATTATAAACTAGAGAATAGATTAGACTAGACAATAGACTATAAACTAGAATATAGACTTCACTAACTAAATTATAGACTATACTATAGACTAAACTTTAAACTAAACTATAGTCTAAAATAGAGACTAGACTATAGACTAGACTATAAAGTAAGCTATAGCCTGAAATAGAGACTAGACTATAGATTTCACTATAGACTTGAGTATAGACTATAGGTTAGACTAAATTCTTAAAAAAAAAAAATTGATCTGCGTAACACTGTTCCCACAATTTACTTTTTTAATTCATTTCTATATTTATACTGCATTTGTGCATGAATATGCTACTTGTGTTTCGTGTTTGGTTTTTGTATTTTTGTCGTTTACTATATATGTTTATTCCCTTAATACCTGTAACTGTCATTGTTACAAAAAAAAAGGATACTTTCTGTATGTGTGTTTTACAGAGAATGTGTACAGCTCTTTCAAAATGAAAATAAGTTTGCATACAAAAGTCATTTGTCTACATACATACTCATGCTTTAGTATTCATATGGAAGTTACACTTAGGTCCCAAACATGCATGCATTTGATTTTTTTTTTTTTTGCTTTTCTTTTCTTATACACACAATTACATTGGAAGTCACAAAAACACAGGTGAATGCCTAAACAATATTATTGGAATTTATTGGCCCGCTTTCTAGAGGATCCTTTATCGTGATGTCTTTGAAAAGTAAAGATACACTTTTATTGGAGGACAGACAAACACATCATACACACATACATATATACATACAAAGTGACATTTATTGAAATAAACGAGGGTAGTGTAAAAATAAATTTTTTTTCTTTTTTTAAAAACCTAAAAATAAAAGTTTCAGATTTACCGTTTTTTTTTTCTGTCTCTATTAAAAAATTCCTCGCTCCTCCCTCTTAAATTAACAAAATTTAAAATTTAAAACCAATAACAAACATCACTGAACTTTCCATTTACGAAGTGACTTTGAGAATATGCAATATCTTTTATAAACTGCACGAGTATAAAATTAAAGGACATTTGCTTTTAGGAGAAAACTGGGGAAAATAACATAAATTTCTTAACATAGCTACCTTTTGGAGAAAGGTACTTTTTTTAATAATTTGCATTTTTTTTTTTTTTTTTAATTATTAAATTTTATGTATGTCAAAACGTGTGACATCTTCAATTTTATCTTTAAGCTTTATTTCATTTTCAAATTTTTTGTTTGATTTGAAATTTGTTTATTATCTTTTCTATCTTCCTTAACGAACGCATGTTTTAGCATAATTGTTGTTTTAATCAAAAATTCCTGACAGCTTAAAGAAAACGACAACATTACTAAGTGCTTTAGACATGTCTATAATAAAGACAATAATATAATATAGAGAAGTACATGTAAAAAGATACTAAATGACATTTAAGAAAAACTTCTTGGAATTGTAGATACGATTGTTACAAAATTAACAAACTAGATACTGAGGATAAAAAAAATAAAGCTTCCCCAAAAGTAATGGATAAAAGCGTTTAAAAAAGTGCCAAAAAAGCTATAAGTAGATATTTATTGATATAAAAAAGAATTCAAAATAACCAAAATAAGATCTGAAATATAAATTTAAGTCAAAAACTTAGTTACTTAAAAGTTTATAATAGAAGCTTTTCTCCATTCTTCCGTTTATACAAATACAAAAAAGTTTACTCACAAAAATTAAATTTTTTACATAAAATATTATAAATTTATAAACTATCTTATCTGAAAGATAAGAACATTTCGTAGAACATTTTTACTTTTTAAATTTTATATTAAAATATTTC
The DNA here is from genome assembly GCA_932274085.1 of Protocalliphora azurea. Lineage (NCBI taxonomy): Eukaryota > Metazoa > Arthropoda > Insecta > Diptera > Calliphoridae > Protocalliphora > Protocalliphora azurea. The sequence continues at coordinate 28,242,240 of OW026521.1, read as the reverse complement.
TAATAAGCTTTCTTTCCTAAAAATGCAAAAAAAACTTAAACATAAAAAGGCTTGGAAATAACCGCATATTCAAAGAGCATTAAGAAAGCTTTAATTTTTTTTATTATTTTTTTTTTTTTATTTTAAAGCTTATGTAAAGCTTAACATTAATATATATCCAAATAAAAAATGATAATCTAAAAGTTTAAATTTTTAAATTTCATTTTAAAAGCTTTGTTCTTTCTTACAAACTTCAAAGTTCTCTTTTAAAAACACTAGAAAATTAACAAACAGAAGGCTTTTAATGTTTAATAAGAATTTAAAAAAAACTTTCTTATAAGCTGTTATTTACATTATATCTCCATACTATATATAGAAAATCTTTTCAAATAGATTTAAAGATTTCTTTATAAAAGAAAAAAATAAAAAATCGCTAACGAAAATTAATAAAATCCACAAAAAGCTTCTTTACAATAAACAATAAACTTCTATTGAGGAAAAAACTTATTGTATCTGAACAAAAAATAAAATTATGTTCGCTAAAACTTCTTTTGAATAAACTGCACAAAAGTATAAAGCTTTTTTCTCACTATAAATTAGATAAACAATAAAGATTGTTTTTTTAAATAAAACTATTAAAAAGCTTTTAAAATAAAATTATATACAAAGCAACAGCAACAAACAGTTTTTCCTTACTCAAAGCCATGTTTAAAAAAATACACAACAAGCTTTTTAAGAAAGCTTTTTTTAATAAAAAAATATCAAATAAACTAAAATTATATACAAAGCAAGAAACATTCTTTTTTCTTGCTGAAAGGTTTATTAAAAAATATACACAAAATATAGATTTTAAAAGTACTATTCATTTAATATTTTCTACAATGAAAAGACAAAGAAGTTTTTGGTGATAAAACTTTTAAGAGACTCTTTCTAAACAAAAACTCAAAAATAAGCTCAGAAAAAGTTCTCCCAAAATAAATAAGTTCAAAAGTATCTCTGCTTTAAAGTATAGACGGATTTTTTTATAAAAGCTTATTATGAAAATGTACAGCTTTTCATGTTTTTAACAACTATATAAAATCAAATTAAAAGAATAAAACTACGTACTCAGTTTTTTTTTTTTTCTAGGACATAAAATTTTCTCTCAAAAGGAAAAAAATATTATATTTCATAGATTCATAGCTTTCCTTTGATATAATATTCGTAAATACTTGTATATATTTATTATTTATTATATTTATTATTTATTTATTTTTCGTAACTTTCAAGTAATTTTAAGAGGAAATTTTATGTCCTGGAGAAAAACAGTGTACGTATTTTTCTACATACGGTCTATCGATTTTTTCATGTGTGAAAATTACTGCCAAACTGATTAATATTTTTGTAAAAAGGCTTTAAAATTATAAAAATTTCGATAATAAAAAAATCAAGAAAATGCTTTTCGAAATTTATATAAAAACAAATAAATTTTAAAGTTAAATTCATAAATTACAATAAACGGCCTTTTAGCTTATTTAAAAGCTGCAGACAAAATAACAACTTTTTTATCATTTTCTAAATAAAAAAATAAATTATAAAAAGCTTTTTTTTTACAAAAAAAAATGTATCGTAACGAAAAAGTATTAAAAAATCTTTTTTAACAGCTTTCAAGTTAAACATACTACATTATTCAATCACAGTAAGCTTTTATAAAACAAATGAATAAACATTTTTATATAAAATATTAAAACTTTAAATAAAGCTTTCATCTCTAAAGAAATAAAATTCTGCCAGCACAAAACTGAAAACAATAGAAAATAAAAGCTTTAATAAAATAGAAAAGATTAAATAATTTTTAATAAATGTTATAGAAAACCCTTTAAAATTATCTAAAAAAAAAATTGTATTTTGTAAAAGCTTTTATACAAAGTTCCTTAGCAAAATAAAAATTATAATCTCATGAAAAATTAAAATAGCTTTAGTAGTATTAATAAAAGAAACTTTCATAAATTTGTATAGAAAATTGAATTTTTTATTAATTTTTTATTATTTTTTACTTTATTAATACTTATGTAAAGCTTTAGTATATAAGATGCTATAAAAAAATTTTAAACAATAAAATAAAAAGATTAAATAATTTTTTTATAAATGTTATAGAAAGCCCTTTGCAATTTAATGTTGTACTTTATAAAAGCTTTTATTTAAAGTTTATCATTTGAAAGGGAAAAGGATAGAAAAATTTAAGAGTATTGTAAAAAGAATCCCATAATTCCCATAAAAGGAATTTTTTTTTAATTTTCCCCATATAGTTCTGTTTGCAGAACTAACCTGTGGGATTTTAGAACATATAGGCTAAAATCAAAATTTTGATTTAAAATAGGTCAAATTCGGAATTGCCTGTGCATAGTCCTATTGGGTGTTTAGGTTTCTTTTTAATTCTAAAATCATCTCCGAGAAGGTACCTTTCGGAAGAGTATAAAATTATTATATATTCATAGAGAAAATTTTATTAAAAAAAAATGAGTGTAGACAACTTTCCGGCCCAAACACACAAAATATTATAATATTTGCAATTTTCAATTTCAAAATCGTTTATTTTTGGACTCAGAAAATATAGAAAATTTAAATTTTTTCTTTTCGATAGGTAATTTTGCTTATTAACTAACTGGGTAAAAATTGTATAAAATCGGACAAAAGTAATGGGATATATATTGAAAAAAACCTGGACCAAGATTTTGCAAAATTGAGATAGTTAAAATTTGAAATGCAAATAACTTGAAAACCATAAGAAATAAATAGCACATATGAACATTTTTTTTCGTAGCTTTTATCGAGCGACGTTAAAATATTTTGACAAGAAACAAAAATTTGGCAAACGGAAAAAAATTTTCTATGTCAGAGGTAAATAAAATTGTACACTCCTCCCCTACGTCTATGTCAAATTTTATGTAAATTCAATCATTCAATTCTGCTTCAATGTGCATTGGTGGGTAAAATATATATTTATATTCATAGTATTGCCTGCTTTATGACAAAATATTAAAAACTACACATTTTGCCGGTTTCATATCTTAAAAGAATTTTTCAGAAAAAAAATCTTCAATTATGCATGAAAAATTTCTTCCGAATAACTCTGAAACTGTTGAGTAGATAAAAAAAAATCATTTTAAATTGACTTAAAGATATGTTTCGATTTCGGACAACCCGTTCTCGAATTATGGTATTAAATGGAAGATAAGTATGTCTACTATCTAAAATAAATAAAATCACGAACAGATGGATAAAAGAACTGAAAGCAGACTCGTGTTTAACAGATCAAATTCCATCTAATGCACGTTTTTTTTTTTTATTTATTTTTATAGAAAAATCTCTAAATTTAAGCGAAATTGAAGTAAATAATTTGCAAATAAATAATGCATACTTTTAGGAGGTTAAGTTTGTTTCAATAAAAAAAATTAAAAAACACTTAGGTCCTTTTTCATTTTAACCTACTAACATTGATGCTATTTATATACGGATATTTCTAGTGACAACATAATAGCATTAGTTTCACTTTAGTGTTGAGTATATCTGAAAGAAATTAAACATACTCATATCCAAAATGCACACACCATGCATGCGACAAAATAACATGTTCTTCTAATGAAAATTGATGTTAGAATACACACGAATTATTTAGTGTTAGGCAAAAAATCATTTATTCATCTTTTGCCACATGTAGATGATAAAGAGATGTATATCAACAACACACTAGTGCATATTCCTATAAACGCACGTCAATTTTTTTAAACAGTTTACCAACAATGGGGCTAAAACTTATTAAGGTGCTACAAATTAATTTTTTAAATTATTTATTGACCACTTTAAAAAAATTAATAACAAAAATCCTAAAATGTACATTAAAATTTCTTTTATTATAATTTTAGTAGCTTAATGCCATTTTTTATGGCATTTTCTTATGTACGCACTTTAACTAATGAACCAATTTATTATTATTAATAATATATTGGTGAACCCTTGTTTTGGATAACTTCAAAAATTTGGTCTGGCATTGATACGACTAATTTTTTAAGAAATTCACTGTTAATTTTTTTCCTTCTTAATTCTGTGCATTTCTTGTATAAAATTTACGGGCCATGTACTCCAACAGATTCTCCATTGGATTTAAAGCTAAGCAACTTTTAATTTAAAAGATATAAAGATTCATAGTTTCGTGATATAAACATTTATATATCTTTTATTTTAAAACCGATCAGAATGAGATATATATAATTTCAGAATGCTTTCAAACGTTTATTAAATTATATTTGGAAGTATATCGATATGAAGGTAATATTAAAGTTATCGTATTTTATAGAGAAAGTTTTATGCAATCATTTAATGCAAATAGTATTTTTTTAAGCCATTGAATAAAAAGGATATTTTTAGTTGAAAATTATTTGTTAAGGGGATATTTTTATATATTCAATAACACTAGATACTTCGGCGAAAACGCAGATGTGCGTTTTTTCAATTCCAAACAACGCCATATATACGAAAAAGTGGTTATTTGCAAATATATAAATTACACATAATAAAAAAATACTCATAAAATAGTCTTCCCGTTTTATTTTTATGGAAATGTTTTTTTTTATTTATTTACAAAAGAACAAATATCAAATAATTGGCTTAAGTCAAAAATACATTTTTGAGACCGAAGTAGAACTACCTCCTTATATTTATATCATGATATTCAGTGGTCGCTCACCATAACTTTTTCGGTAATTACAACAACCTTGGGTTGATATCAGCTGCAGTTGTCTAGTCTGAACTTAGCTTTAAAGATAATAAACTCAGATTCTAGTTAACTGAAAAAAAGACTTAATATATTTCAATGAATTATTCAGCATTTTAAACCTTAAATAAACTTTTTCAGTTAAAACATTTGAAAAAACGTTCTTATTATACTATTCATAAAAAAACTACACAAAATTTTCTATAAAACAATAAAACAATAAAACATTTCAAATAATGGACATTGGCTATAACAACAACCAAAAAGGAAATTGTGACATTTACCTTTATTTGTTGGCAAAATGGAAAACAATAACAACAACAGCAAAAACTTTAAACAGGATATTGTCTAGGACACTTTATTAAGGCTAAAGTAAAAAAAGGATATATTTTTTCTCTATAATAAAATTGACTTAAAGTGCATACTTTTAGAATTTATCTCTTACTTAGCAGCAAGAAAAGAAAGTAATAAAAATAAATAAATTCTGGTAGAAAGTAGTGAACATTGTAAAAAAATCATTTAAAATTAAATAGAAAATAAATTAAATGATAAACAAGGGTTAGGAAATGAGGTATAGTAACCTTTAAAAATCGATTTTTAAATTTAATAGTACTAACTTTAATCATTGGAATTTGTACTTATTAAATTAGCTTGAATATATTGATCCTTGTATTTATCAAATTTAGCTTAATTTTTTTTTAGCTTAAATCCTTGTATCTCTTTATAACCAATTTTATCCTCAATCAATGGTGTTTATACGGCCGATTTTTAACTTTAATCTTTGGCCTTTTTATGCATCAATTATTGTCCATTATGTGCTTTTTTTTGTTTTTTGTTTTTTTTTTTTTTTTTGTTTGTTATCTTTATGCAACCGTTTCAGCTTCAATTATTGGTGTTGATATTTATCAATTTTAGTTTCAAACGTTGGTCTGATCATGGCTTCAATTCATGGTCAAAATTCAGATTCAATAATTGTTCTTTATATTGAGTAATATTAGCTTCAATCATTGGTTTGTGTATTAATCAATTCTATCTACAATGATTGGTCTTAATACTCTCCAATGTTGCCTTTATATGGTAAATTTTAGCATTAACCATTGCACATTGGAGCTTTTTGCAAAATAACTGATAAAAAATCTGAATCTTTTAAACGGCTAGACCAACTTTGTTGGCGCTACAGTGGGCCAAGGTTGATCACCTCGTGGATGAAAAACATATCGGAGCTTGTAACTTTTACAAATATAAATCGATTTTATATATTTTTTCTATTTCTGAATTCTACTAAATTCTTTTATGGTTTAAAAGATATCTGACTTAAAATATTTAATTTCCCATTTTTGGCCCTGACTTTGTTTTCAGTTTTTGCTCTATAAATTTTAAAATGAAAATTCCAAAAAAAAATTTTTTTTAATATATTGAAAATCTCCATCATTTTCTAAATTATGCTAAAAAAATTTTCTTTAGTTACCCAATTCGATAACAGGAAAAAATTGTTCACTTGTTGACTAAATTTAAAACATATCATACTATCTAATCTAATTCAAAAAAGTGCCGAAATCAGCAATCAACATTTTTTACAGATACAGATAGTTGAACTTTTGCCCAAAAATTTACTATTTTCGACTAGTGCTGGATATAGGATGCACGTTCAAAATTTTACAAAATTATACTTAATCGCTTCTTTAAGGTCTAGTCTTTCAGAAACTGTCAGAAAATAATGAAGTTGTTTAACAAAATTTTTTTTTAAAAAAATCTAAATATATAAAGCTACTTTTTTGACAAAAAAAATTGCGATATTTGAGACCTGTTTTGAAATTTTGATTTAGAGAATTTTTTTCTTGTTATAGAATTGAGGTAACTAAAAAGATTTTTTTAATATAATTTAGAAAATTATGGAGATTTTCAGCACATTTAAAAAAAAAAATTTGAAATTTTATTTTAAAAGTTATAGGACAAAAACGCAAAAAAGTCAAGGCAAAAAATGGGAAATTAAATTTTTTAAGTCAAATATGTCTTAAACGACACAGTGTACTACAGTAAGCATACTTTTCTTTTTCTTGCTTAGTAGAATTCTAAAATGTAAAAATATTTGAAATCGTTACATATTTGTAAAAGTTACAAGCTCCGATATGTTTTTCATCCCACTGTAGCGCCCACCATGCTTAATTTACACACTCCACAATATTCTAAAAGCCTAACTCCTCCTCTATCGATGTTCCAAGTTTTATTAATATCGGTATAGCCGTTTAAAAGATCGAGATTTATTACAATTTATTTTACCAAAGACCCCACTGTGGATTGGTATTTACATGTACCAATTTCAGCTTCAACCATTGTTATTTAAATGGCCAATTTTAGTTTCATTCATTGGTCCTTATATTCACCAATTTAATTATTAGATATTTATTACAAATGTTAAGTAGGGGAAAGTGGGATATTGTGGCATATGGGATAATGAAGAAAATTTTACGTTTTTCGCGTATTTTTTATTTATTTATTATTATTTTATGAAAATTGCTTCTGTTAAATGTTTGCCATTATTGCACTACATTTTTAAATTATATTTCAGTCATAAAACCTCATTAGTTTGTATTTTATTGAAGCTAGATCAAAGTATGCTCCACTTTACCCCATTCTTTCCCATACCTATACAATTTGCATGGAATTTTTACTAAATATATATTAGATGACTTCAGCTAATTGTGAATCAAATCATTATTTGTTCATAAATTTTCGTGATATATGGTTTATTTTATTAGTAATAAATGATAAAAAATGAAACATTTTACCATTTTTAACTTTTTATTAATATTTAAGAAAACAATTTTTCCAATTTTGCAAGAACAATTTATTTATTTATTTTTTCCTCTAATAGCGGATTGAAAGTAATGTTGAAGTAACTTGAATGGAATATTAGTCGGCATCTATTTGAGTTTTATTTATTTAAATCGGATAAGCGGTTCTCGAGTTATGCTAGTGTGACCGTTTTATTAAGGAGGTAATATTAGACTGAACATAAAAAAATCAGTACGCGATAATAGAAAAAAAAACTGAAATCAAATTCTTATTTAACACGTCAAATTCCATCTAGTTCAACTATTTTTGTTTAAGGGAGGGTTTCTTTACCGATCAGTGTATTTGTATTATTTGGAAGCTCGTAATAAATCTGGATCTTTTAGACCGACCGATCTTGTTGAAACTTGGGATATAGAAAGAGGAAGAGTTAGGCTTTCAAAATATTGTTAGCTGGAATGTATAACTGAAGCATAGACAGTGGGCCAAAAATTTACCAACTCGAATGTGAAAAATATATCGGAGCTTGTAACTGGTTTTAATATTTCTCAATTCTATTAAGCAAAATAAAGAAAAACATGCACACTGTACTACATTATCTCTTATGCACAGTGATTCCAAGACGACTTTTTTTTCTAAATAAAATTTTACACGACCAGAGCTGAGGTGTTTTCGAGTTAATTTAAAGGACCCCAGATCCCTAGCGTGTCAGGGGGCAGGGGGTGGTGGATTTTCAAATTTGGTCACCTCGGATGTTTTTTTTTTTTTATCGCCAAAAATTCATTTCTAATTTTATTGTAAAAAATTTTAAACATAGATAATCTTTATAAAACTCTACAAAAGTACGCTCACATGTGTAGGTTATCTCTTTTAGTTGAAGAGATATTTAGGTCGAAACAAATTTTTGACATATTTTTGATCTAGTTTTTTATTTATTTTTTTTTTTAACTTGACGGGCTTAATTTGAGTCCTAAATTTTTTTAAAATATCCACTAGATTTCTTATTAAATTTTAAATAATATTGCTTCAAGAGTCATATAAATTTTGATGACTAAAGTTTTTGGAATTTGGTATGAAACATAGTATAAGAAAATAAAAGATCAATTGTTGGGAGATAGATCACATCCACCCATTTGAAGGCGGATTATATCCGTCTATGTCCCTTATTTTGGATTCAGATGATCCGGAGGTCGATGGGATATACAGAAGAAAAAACATTCAGGTCAGGGGCAGGTGGTGGATTTCAGTTTCAGTTCTTAAGAACTTTTAAGTATCACAAATTTAAAGCACCTAATTATTTTCAAGCTAAAACTCTTTCCTTTTTTTTTACTTATAAATTTAAAAAGCTTGGAAGCTTTTTGAGCTTTAAGCTAAAGGCTTAAACCAGTAAGCTTATGTTATAAATCTTTTTCGATAAATATAGATTTAAATTTACTTTAATTCATAAGTTATTTAAAAACAATTTTAGAAAGTTTTAAAATATTTAAGTTTTAAGCTATTTCCCCAATTTTTTAATTACTGAAATTTAGCTGTGGAATAACCACAATGAATATATACAAATTAAAAGGCTTTTTAATTAAACAAGCTTTTAATTAAGTAATTTATAACACTTTTGTGGTGACTAAACTAAACGTTTTTGCAAAGCTTTAGCAATTTTAAAACTTAAAGCTTTTAATTTCAATTCTTATTTTTTAAAAAATTTTACATCAGTTTAATGTAAAATGGCAAACAGTTTATATTAGTAATGCGTTTTACATATTGGAGTAAAATTTTTAATCAGCTTAAAGTTTTTTTTAATTTTTTTTACTTAATATTTTTATCCCCTTTCCAAATGTTACAAAATTGTTTTAAAAAAGTTTTCGAATTTTTTTGTTAACGGAACATTTAAAATGAAATGTTTTTACTTTAAACAAAACAATATGCTTTCAATTAAATAAACAATTTAAAACAAATTTCTTACTGTTTTTTTTTTTTTTTTTTTTTTCTAGATAAAATTTTGACAATGAAAAAGTTTTCAAATGTTGTTTTGTAAATGTTCTTGTTTTTTTTTCTTTTTTTTTTAAGAAAAACACAAACCAACAACATTTTAGTATTTGATTTTTTTTTGCCACAAAAAAAAGGATTTTACAAAACTCATTTAAAGTGTTTTTAAAAAATGTTATTTTGTGATGAACATACCCCAAGAGTTAATTAAATTTTTAATAACAAAAAATAATTTTAATAACAAAAAATAATTTTCAAACACTCACATCAATCCAATGTTCCCCCGGAAATACGGCTATCAATTCAGTGTTGGCATCTAATGTACGAAAATATTCCTCATCATCGATTTCTGTACCATCTGAATCCAAATGTATTGTAGGTATTTGATCTATTTTTTCAAATTTCTCTGCCACCTTTAAGCGTATTTCTTCTAAAGAACCAGCAACAACTGCCTTTTTTATATTACGCGTTATATCCTTGACCTTAAAGAGAAATGAAAATAAGAGAGAAGAAAATCTTAATATAAAATAAAAAATTGTCTATATTTAGACATAATAACATTTTCTTTCAATATATTTATTATTCTTTAACCCAAAAATAAACATAATAATAAAAAAACCTAACAATGTCCTTTGAGCGAGTGCTTAAAAAAACGGCTCAAAAGCATGACTACTATTTGTGTCTGCTGGCTGCTTTAGGCAAAACAGTTCCACAAATGGAGAGTGTTCTGTATTTGATAAATTTTCTATTTAAAGATCATTTTTGATAAATACCAAAAGAAGAATGTAACTGATAATTTTCGTTAAAATTTTCTTTTATAGAAATTTTTCATTCAAAATTTTTCTTTACAAAAGGAAAGGAAAATTTTCGTCAAAAATGTACTTTTATTGAAAATTTTCGTTAAAACTTTTTTATAGAAAATGTGCGTTAAAACTTTTCTTTTATAGAAAATGTTCGTTGTAACTTTTCTTTTATAGAAAATGTTTGCTAAACATTTTATAAAAATTTGCATTAAAATATTCTTTTTTAGAAAATTTTCATTAAAATTTTTTTTATAGAAAATTATCATTAAAATTTTTTTTATAGAAAATTATCATTAAAAAAATTTTTGTTAGAATCTTCTTTTATCGAAAATTTTCGTTAGAATTTTCTTTTATAGAAAATTTTTATTAAAATTTTTTTGTATTGAAATTCTCCTTTATTGAAAATTTGCATTAAAATTTTCTTTTAAAGAAATTTTCGTTAAAATTTTCTTTATAAAAGATGTTCGTTAAAATTTTCTTTATAGAAAATGACCATTAAAATTTTCTTTATAGAAAATGTTCGTAAACATTTTCTTTTATAGAAATTGTTCGTTAAAATTTTCTTTTATAGAAAAATTTCACTAATATTTTTTTATAGATTTTCTTTTATAGAAAACTTTTGTTAAAATTTTCTTTTATAGAAAATTTTTGTTAAAATTTCCCTTTATAAAAAATTTTTGTTAAAATTCTTTTTTCTTTTATTAAACATTTCCGTTAGAATTTCTTCTATTTTTTAAATTTTCTTTTATAGAAACTTTTGGTTAAAATTTTGTTTTATAGAAAATTTTTCATAGAAATTTTCTTTTATATAATTTTTTATCAATTTTTTCTTTTCTTGAATGTTGAAGATTTTTATAGAAAATTCTCTTTCACAGAAAATTACATTTATAGAAAATGTTCTTTTGCAAAACGTTTCTTCTACGGAAAATTTTTTTAATATATATATATATATATATATATATATATATATATATATATATATATATATATTTTATAGAAAATTTGCATTTAAATCTTTTTTTAAAGAAAATTTGCATTTAAATCTTTTTTTAAAGAAAATTTGCATTTAAATCTTTTTTTAAATCTTTTTTTATAGAAAATTTTTCCTTTTTAGAAAATTTTCATAAAAAACTATTTATTACTAACTTTTTTCATAGAATATTTGCATTAAAATTGTTCTTTAAAAAATTTCTCTTATCTAAATGTTAATAAAAATTTTTTATAGAAAATGTAAAAAATTTTTTTATAGAAATGTATATTTTAGAAAATTTTTTTTAAATTTTCTTTTTAAAAAATTTTCCTTTCTTTTTGAAATATTTTCTTTATAGAAAATTTTCCTTTCTTTTCGGAATATTTTCTTTTTAGAAAATTTTCATTTAAAATTTCTTTTTTTAGAAAATTTTTATTAAAATTTCTTTTTTTAGAAAATTTCTATTAAAATTTTCTTTTTTTAGAAAATTTTTATTAAAATTTTCTTTTATAGAAAATTTTCGTTAGAATTTCCTCTTATAGAAAATTTTCTTTTATAGAAATTTTTTGCAGAAATTTTCCGTTAGAGAAAATTATCATATAAATTTTCATAAAAAATTTCTTCTATAAAAAATTTGATTTTATTTAAATTTTCTTTTAAACATTTTTTTTAAAGAATTTTTCTTTTATTGCAAATTTATAGAAAATTTTTACGGAAAGTTTTCTTTTACAAAAAATAAAATAAAATTTTTCTTTATAGACAATTTTTTATAGAAAATTTTCATTTATATACATTTTTTTATAGAAAAATTTTATTTACAGAAAATCTATGGGAAAAAAGAAAATATTCATCAAAATTTCCTTTTATAGAAAATTTTCATAAATTTTTTTTCAATAAAAAAATTTCAGTTTTTTATAGCAAAATTACATTTTTTTTTGTTTTTTTTTTTGTTTTGATAGAAAATTTGCATCAACATTGTTCGTCAAAAAATGTTCTCATCCAAAATGTTCGTTAAAAAATTTTTTACAGAAAATTTCTTTAACTTTTTTTTAAGAATATTGCCTTAAAATTTTCTTTTTTAGAAAATTTCTTTTTAGAAAATTTTCTTTTATAGAAAATTTTCATTTAAAATTTGTTTTTTAAGAAAACTCATTAAAATTTACCTTTATAGATATATTCCTTTATATAAAATTTTAATTAAAATTTTTCTTTTATTGAAAATTTTCTTTTATAGAAAATTCTCTTTTACAGAAAGTTACATTTGTAGAAAATTTGCTTTTATAGAAAATTTTCATTAGATATTTTTTTAAAGGAAATTTTCATTTATAGGAATTTTATTTGATAGAAAATTTATGGGAAAGAAGAAAATATGCATTAAAATTTTCTTTTATACAAAATTATCATTAAAAGTTTCTTTTATAGAAAATTTGCAATAAAATTCTCTTGTAGAAAATTTTTAGAATTATTTTTTTGATAAAAATTTGAGTTAATTTTCTTTTATAGAAAATGTTTTTGGAAAATTTTCTTTAAGATTCCTTTTTAGAAAATATTCTTTTATAGAAAATTTTTATCAAAATTTTTCTTTATAGTAAAATTTTCATAAAAATTTTCCTTTATAGAAAATTTTTATTAAAATTTTCCTTTATAGAAAATTTTTATTAAAATTTTCCTTTATAGAAAATTTTTATTAAAATTTTCCTTTATAGAAAATTTTTATTAAAATTTTTCTTTATAGAAAATTTTCATTAAAACTTTCCCTTATAGAAAATTTTCATTAAGATATTATTTTATAGAATATTTTCATTAAAATATTCCTTTATAGAAAATTTTCATTAAGATATTATTTTTTGAAAATTTTCATTAAGATATTCTTTTATAGAAAATTTTCATTAAAATATTCTTTTACAGAAAATTTTCATTAAAATTAAGAACTACCCATACTTTTTCTAAAACCTTACAAAAAAAAAGGTCAACTACCTTCTTTTTTAAAAGCACTTTTCTATTTTATTAAGCATATAAACTCATACAAAAAAAGCCCTTCTAAGAAACTAAGAAATTTTTTATCAAGATTATTTTCATTTAAGTTTATAATTTTTCATATATTAAATAACAACATCATATACGAAACTAAGGTATGTATTTTTTGTTTTGTATATTTTGTATAAAAATTCTCTGCTTCTTTGTGACGAAATTTCTAAAGATGAAAAAGAGGTTGTTATAGCAAAAAAAAATTTACATTGTTATATTGTATTTATATTTCGAAATGTTAAATGACAAGCAGTCTTTCAAACATTCATCTTTCTAAAATTTCTCCTAAAAAGTGGATGATGATATAAATATTGCTATTATAGTTTTCGTCATCTCTATAGAGGTAAAAAAGGGTAAATGTAAATTTTTCATTCCGTATGTAACATTAAGAAAAAATCTATCTGTAGGAAACATTCTCACATCCAAAATATGAACCCTTTTTAAATGGAATTTATCCAAATTGTTGGTTGTTATCCTAAGTAGTTGGCTATTTAATATTAGCTAAATCGGTTAAGTAGTTAAAGGTTATAGATATATAATCTAGAACAATTAAAATATATATATATATATAGAACTTACAGAATTATTTTCAAAATAATAAGTTTTTCTTTAACTGCGTTATTACTAGACGGACGGTATTTAAGATTCAACATCGCCGTTCACACTTGTTTGTAAAATATATATTACAAAAATTTGAGTTAAGAAAAGAAACTTGTAAAAGTTTGTAGAAGAATAGAATTAAAACATTTTATCTAAGAAATAGTTTTTAGAAAAATATTTTCATAATAAAGATAAACAATACGTAAGGAAGGATATGTTGTAATGATGAGTTTAAGGTATAAATTTCACAAATAAAATATTCGTGATAAAGAATGAAATTGAGAACACATTAAAAAATAGTTTTAGCTGCATAACTTTTAAAAATCCATTTATTGCATTTTTATTTCCTCCTGATTTAAATAAATTTGTAAACAACAGCAATATTAAACACGTGCCAGCATTTATATATGATTTTTTCTACAATAGATAAAAAATTTTTCTTCGTTTTATTTTTTTTGCAAAATATTTTGCATAAATTCCGCATTATTATTTGCATTTTAAATGCCATGCATGACGTGACAAATAAAAAGCATTTACTAATTTACACGTATGAAATATGTACATTGAATTCAATTCCATATATTTATACATTAATTCGAATATTATTTATTATAAAAGAAAGAACCAACATATTAGAGCAGAAGTTCTCACAAGCAACACCTTCACGACCCCCTTGAGACACTACAACTTGAGATCGACCCACCATAATTTGTATGCAACAAGTAAATACTAAGTCAAAAGTTTTTAAAGACGAATACGTTCAATATCAATTATATTTTTCAATGTTCAAACATAGACCAAAGGTTTAAATTTTAAGTTTGAATTCTAATTGAGGTTCACTTTACAATAAGCGTTAAATAAATCGTACTTAATTATTTTTATATAAAAAGTTATTTCAAAATAATCTGAAATCTAAAAATAAATATAAATGAATTCTTCTTCTTGTTGATGACGACTCCACTGAAACGTTTGGGGTCGCGGACCCCCATTTTAGAACCCTTGAATTTATCAATCCATTAATATTTTTACAAAATTTCAAGACGTTTCTTAAGAACATAAAAATAAGTAAATTTGTATTAACGTCTTTTAAATACCAAAAAACTGAAATTGTATCTTCAATTAAATGATTATCGCGACTCCACTAAAACGTTTGAACGGACCCCTTGTGGGTCGCGGTACCCCATTTGAGAAACGTGAATTTATCAATTCGTTAATATTTTTACTAAATTTAAAGACGTTTCTTAAGAACATAAAAATAAGTAAATTTATATAATCGAATTTTAAATATAAAAAAATTAAATTGTGTCTTTATTTAAATGATCATCGCGACTCCACTAAAACGTTTGAACGGACCCCTTGTGGGTCGCAGAACCCTATTTGAGGAACGTGAATTTATCAATTCGTTAATATTTTTACTAAATTTCAAGAGGTTTTTTAAGAACACAAAAATAAATAAATTTATATCATCGAAATTTAGATATAAAAAAAATTAAATTTTGTCCACTAAACTCCACTAAAACGTTTGTACGGACCCCTTGTGGGTCGTGGAACCCCATTTGAGAACCCATTTGAGATTAGAGTATTTGTACATTTGATGGATTTATGTACGTGTATATTTTAGTTTGTATGTAGATGTATAAACATGTATATGTATGTGGTTAATTTCACAAAACATAATGGAATAATTATGACCAACAGCAATACAACTACAATAACAAGATGCAAGACAAATGAATACATTATAAAAAAATAACACATCATCATCATTTTAGTAAATAGCGAAATTATTGTTATTTTCTTAACAACCGGAAATCATTTTGGAAAAATTTGTATGCATTCATAATCGTTTTCATTTAATATTTCTTTTCATTTGAATAGTCTATTCATTATATTATAAATTATGATTCATGTGAAAAAAATGTGAAATATGTATTATATGTATTAAAATTATTTTAAAGGTAAAATATAAATAGCTTACATTCAAAAAGGGCTATATTCAGATTTCTAAAAATATTTTATTGACGTTAAACACTTTGCTATTGTGTGCTTTATCAGTGGTATGTTTCAATTAAAAAATAATAATAATTCTAAAATAATTCTAAAAAAAAAGTTTTTGTAAACTTAAATGGTAAAATTAGTTAAGCAAGTCTAATTTCATTAATATCAAAAAAATTTGTTTTATTTTATTATTGTTTTATGTTTTATTTGGTGCATACTTTTTGGGGCAAGTATGTGAAATGTATGGAAAGGTTAAGGAAGTTATTGTAGATAAAATCTAAAGTTCTACAGTTTTTGTCTAATTTAGATAAAATAAATTTTATTATATTTACAATAAAAATTTCTTTAAAATAAATTGCATGGAGTATAGGCTTTTAAAAAGAAAACATTAAACTGACTTCACTCTAGATAACATATGGAAAGTAAAATAGTTAAGTAAAGTATTGTGTTATAACAAAAACAAATAAAAAAATATATTAATTGAGGTAGCTAACATACATAAATAGTAAAATTACATTTTACTTATTACATTTTTTGTTGTTTTTCCAAATAACAAATAACAAGTTTGTGTATTCCATTTATCACTTATTTTGTCATAAAATTTTATTGTTTTCATACATATGCATGTACATGTATGTATGTACATTAGACTGCACCAAAATTTATCGACTTTTAAATTTTCACCGCAGCTCCACCTAGAGTCGTTCATTGGGTGGTAAAAAAAAAAATATTGTGTAAAATATTAGTGAAATCGGATATTGTTAACCCGTATCGCATAGGATCTGAAGTTTGTAGGGTACGTTTATATGGGGAAAATATGACCTTTTTACAGTTTTTAGAAAAATTTTGGTAATAAATAATATGCTTTGTTAAAGAATCATAATCTACACATAATTATCCATCAAACAAGATAAAAAATGAATAAAACGGTAAAAAAAAATAGTTTAATAAGAATTCCCCAAACCATTAATGTGTATTAGACCACTTGTGTAAGGAGTGTGCAAACAAATTTTTAATTTTTTTCAGAAATGTTTAAATAAAATGGTATTTTTAATTAAATTTTAAACATTACTGAAAAATAGGTTTTATTTTCTGCAGGATAATTCAAACCGTTTTCCATGCTTGATTAAAAAATGTTCTTGTTTCAAAACTCCTTACACAAGTGGTCTAAAACATATTAATGGTCTGGGGAATTCGTAATAACTTAAACAAATTTTAACCGATTTTTTCTTTATGTATCTTGTTTGATAGATAATTATGTTTAGCATTTAGTTAAAAATAAAATACTTTTCTTTTATAGCTAAATTCTCCTAAAAACTACAAACTTCAAATCCAATGGATTAACGATATCCAATTTCACTAATATTTTACACAATTACCCCTAACATGAATAACAAATGGAATTTTTATTCCTCGTGAAAAATTTTTACCCCTATCAGTTTTCGGTGAATTTACAAAAAAAAAGGAAATTAAAAAAATAAAATTCAAAGAAATTTTTGTTCAAAAATATACACGTATATATATATATTATTTAAAAAAAGTTAAAAAACAAAGCAAAATATTTAGTAGTATTGGAATCATAGTTTAATTGCAACGTTAGTTTATTGCACTATTTAACTTTTATATAGTAAAATAATTCGGCTACTTTTTGAAAACCCAACAAGAAAAAAGAATTAAAACAAATTAAAGTGTACAAAATGTTTAAAATTAACACAATAATTTTATTGCAAGAGGAGGAAAGTAAGCACCAGCGAATTGTTCGTCGAGATTTGTGGGACGTAACTGACCCCTTGGAGTTACCCGATACAAATTTAGGATAGGGGAAAACATTTAGAAGGAAAAAATATTCGTGATAGGGGTGAATATCTTTTTACAACCTAATGAAAGTCGGTAAATTTTGGTGCAGTCTAATATACATCTGACATGACAAGACAATTATGTATTTTATATCCTGTTTTTATACCCTTCACCACAGGTATAAAGGGTCATTCAGTTTGCAATTTCCACAATTTTCATCGGCGAGCAAAAAAGTTAATATTTTCTGGATCCTTGTAAGAAATGATGATGATATATATATATATATATATATATATATATATATATAGCAAGATCGGTTCATAAATGGTTTTTTAAATCCCGTTCTCTATATAAGCTGGGGACTTCATTTTTGCAAAGATTTGGAAATTTCTGAATTTTTATGCTGAAGAAATGAACTAAGATCGGTCCAATAATAACCGAGATATCGGACAAAAGGCATTTTTGACTTTTTGAAGCCCTTGTTTAAACTATGGATTTCGCTTTTATATAGATCGATCATAAATATTTTTCTAAAATATCGATTTTTTAAATTAACCATAACAACTGAATTATAGGCAAAAATCTGAACAAATTATTAAAAATATACACACACAAACATATATAAGAACATTGCAATAACTTTCAGTGTTGTTTGGAGGTTTCTTAGTTAGAAATAGAAGCATTGCGATAACTCAGTGTTGTTGTTTTTTGTATAAGCATGTAACTACATACAAACATATGTATATAAATTTAGTAGTCACCATCAACGTTACCGTTGAGAATTTTTAAAAAGTGTGCAAAAAAAGGTGATTTTTTTAATAAGGGGCCAACTGCTTCAAAACTTATTTGATAAAAACAAAAAATACTGTTTTTAAGAAAAACTGAATTTATTAGTTTTATAAACAACAAAATAATTTATTTATAATAACTTTTATTATTGCAAACATATAGATTAACTCATAAAAATAGTTAGCGCAAGACAAGCGTTTTATTAGTTAAACTTCTATGCTTTTGCATGTGGTCTTCACTCGGACCCCAGTCTTCCAAAAAAATAAATTTAGAACTAAAATCATTGATTCACAACTGTTTACCTTAAGTCTATTGGACAATTCATTTTTCATTACTGATAATTTAGAAAAATGGCGTTCCGCCGAGGCACTGTTAGGAGGCAAAGAAAAAATATAAATATAAATTGAATCTGTTTTTCAATTTTCCCAATCCGGTCCAAAAAGATTCGGCATTTGATGTTTGAAATAGTTGTTCATAAAATGTATCATTAGCTTCAGTTTCTAATAATAAATTCAGTTCATTTATAAATTCTTCGGGTTTTGTATAACATTGTAAATCGATCTCAAAATAATTAATTTCTTCATAGGAATTAATATATAATGAAATGAGATGTATGAAACAACATAGTTTTTCTTCATTTACCACATTTTCTTCATTTAGCACATAAAGTCACCATTTAGTTCCATTTTAAAAAAGGTGCCAAGAGAGTGGCCAAGAAGTTGAAAAAGAGGCAATTGCGACTAAAGTCACCAAACGGTAATGCTGGTCATAAGAAGATATCAGTGTTGTTGTATTTTTTTTTTTTTAAGGAAGCAACGTTTGCTGTGATAGTTTAATCTTGTGTTTGTAGTTTGTAGTTTGGAAAAATATAGATTATTTTTTTAAGTACAACTATGAAAATATGAAAGCATACTTTAAGGTAAGTTAGTGATGGGTATAAAAGATTCGGCACATCTGAATATAGCGCTCTAACTTGTTTTTTTCACATTTCATTTTATTAACATCACAACACATCCATTCAAAGTATATATTTGAGTGAGTATATGTTTGTGTCTGGTCCGGGTGGAAAATAACAACACTGACACCGGTTAAAAACAGTTTATCAAACTTAAATATAAATTGGAGTTTTATTATTATTTCTCTGCGCACATAAAATTCCTTTTGACCTTGATCAATTATTTATGAATATAGAATGCAAAAAATCATCAGTGATTAATGATGGTTTTGTAGCAAATGTCATTAAAATGTTGCACATTTGCAAAATGACGTATTTAAATGTAAAAAAGGTAAATTCAACAATTCCATTGAAAATTGCTAAAGGTGTTGGCTAAATATTTATGGAATTTTTCTAAACGAGAAAGCATGAGAGAAAGTTATTTTTTGCTTTCGCAAAAGGCAATAATAATGATTTTCGACCTTAGCAATAAAATTGAGTGTGTGTAAAAGATTGCACAAAATGAAAAGATAGAAATTGAGGGTATATGTGTGTATTAGAGGGAAAGGAAGTGAATGTGTTTTAGAATGTGTATACGTTTATACATATGTGTGTGATAGTTACAGTTGCTATATTGACAACTTGATTAATGTCCAACGTTGTTGTGTGTGTAACATCAAATGCCGGTTATTTTTGTTGTAGTTGCTACTATTATTATTGTTGTTGTTTTGTTAAAAATTTCGTTTAAATTAAAACCTATTGTTTCGTTTCGTATTGTATATGTATTTGACTCTCTCCAAAATTACAAGCAGACTTCAGTAAACAAATTTATTTGTTTTTTCGGTAACAGGTTTCATTATTTAATTTTTCAAGGGCTCAATAAATGACATTAATGTTTATTGCCATTTAATAATTTAAATGAAAAGCTATGACTGTTCTTGTCATAAATTTTATATTTGGCGTTAAATTGAGTGACATATGCTTTCGCATTATCAAATATTTAAAGCTTTTAAAATGTTAAATGTTAAGCAAATGACAACAAAAAAAGAAACTCAAGTGAAAATTATGATAACGTGTCAAGTAAATGAGGTAAAAATTTTAAAATAATAAGTATGAATGTATGTATGAGCCCTGGGGAAAAAGTTATATTAAACATTAAGTGCTATTGAGAAAATAAATGTTGTTCTTTAATTAAGCTAAAAATTATGCTTAAAATATGAAAACATAGAAAATTGTCTGGAAGGCTATGTGAGAGCAACGTCAAGATAAATTTGTAAAATGTAATTTTTTTTAAAGTTCATAAACTACATACATATATGTATATTGTTTTAGCATGAATAAGGCTTTTAACATATTTGACTTTCCGTTTTTTTTACTATATAGGATTTTCACCTCCAAGATAGTCCTAAATAATTATTATGCGTTTGTGCAGATGTTTGCAACGGACACCTCACCTGTCTGTCTGTCCATTTGCGCGAAGTACAGATCGCGAAATTTCCAAAAGTATATATTTTGACTTTATGTGGTGCAATATTTAAATAAAAAATCTTATCATATTGACAAATTCTTGACAAACATATTAGTATAATATTCGTAAATATTTTTTTTTTTTTTGTATCCTTCGAAATTTTTAAGTCCATTTAATACGAAAATCGACATGATGGAGAAAAAGTGAGTACGAACATTTACTATGTATGGTTTCTAGTTTCATGCATATATTGACTTTTCCATGAGTGGAAAAAAAATTGTTTGCACGGTGAAATTTGTACAAAATTCAAATAATTTTTTTTTTTTTTTTTATTTGTCAACTTTTTATTAGAATTGACATTTTTTTTATTTATTTATTTATTATTTTTTTTTTTTTTGTAAATTATTACTTATTTTTTCATGAAAAAATCGACAAAAATAGAAGAAACCTACCTAGACAATTTGAAATAAATAAAAATATTAATATTTTGACGGGGCTCTTTAGCGGGGTTTCATTCATTGGTAATAAACCAATAGACATTGGAATAAATTAAATATCGTTTTCCTATGTATACCCTACACTACAATAGGTGTATAAACCCCTTTTCCCAAAATCACTTTTACGTGCATAAATCCCACACAAATGTTAGTATCAAGTTAATATTTAATGCAAATCTTTTTTATATAAATAGAAACCCCAGTACTAATTTAGTGACCATAGTTCCCACATAAGATTTTCTTCGGAAATAATCTAAAGTACATAAATAACATAATATAATGTATATGTATGTTTCATAGAAATATACAATACTCTTAATTTAAAAATCGGTCCACAATTTGCCACAGGAGCGAAATAACCCCTCACCGAACTTTGACGCACATATATGAACATATGGTTTTCTATTATATATGGTAACTTTAGTACCCTTTTGTGGCTTTTACAACAGCTGACAATTTTTGAACTAGTTGCTTTTAATGTTATATGTATTATTGACTTTGAAAAAATACATATAGTTCAGTTCTAATTCATTTCTAGTTCAGTTCTAGTTCAATTCTAGTTCGGTTCCAGTTTAGATCCAGTTTAGTTCTAGTTCAGTTCTAGTTCGCTTCTAGTTCAAGTTCAGTTCTAGTTCGGCTCTAGTTTAGTTCTAGTTCAGTTCTAGTTCTGCACTAGTTCTGTTCTAGTTCAGTTCTAGTTCAGTTATAGTCCTGTTCTAGTTCAGTTCTAGTACAGTTCTAGTTCTGTTCTAGTTCAGTTCTAATTCAGTTCTAGTTTAGTTTCAGTTCAGTTCTAGTTCAGTTCTAGTTCTATTCTAATTTTGTTTTAGTTCAGTTCTAGTTCAATTCTAGTTAAGTTCTAGTTCAGTTCTAGTTCTGTTCTAGTTCTAATTCTGTTCTAGTTTATCTCTAGTTCAAGTTCGAGTTCAATTCTAGTTCTGTTCTGTTCAGTTCTAGTTCCTTTCTAGTTCAGTTCTAGTTCTGTCCTAGTTCTGTTCTAGTTCAGCTATAGTTTAGTTCAGTTTTAGTTCAATTCTACTTCAGTTCTAGTTCCCTGTGTCAATGAAAAAACACATCAGCAGAATTAGGATCAAAAATTTCGGGAACAATTTTCCTATATAAATGGAAACTGCCCTTAAATTTTTTTACCCAAAGAAAATGTAGAGAAAATATCTGCTAAATAATAGAGTATTTAGCTCAAAAATACGTAAGTATATCTCTTCCATTTACCAACGAATTCTGATAATTTTGGATACCAAAATTCTTAAGAACTTAACCGATATACATGCATGAGACATGTCTCTCATATATTAAGGATCATCTGAAAATAGATCATGATAGATAAATGGACAGAAGGACATCGTTATTTCCTACCTATTAGGGTCCAGAAAAAATATTGCAGAAATTATAAATGGTATGATAAACTTATATATTCTTACCTCCTTTATTAAAAGCATTAAAAGGAAGGTGAGAAGCGTATATAAGTTTTGACACAGTCGGCTTTAGTACTCTAATAACAATTTATCGGTAAATATTTGAGTTTTCAAAAAACTGGTTAGTTAAAGATTTAATAACTTTACTGGCTTTATTTAAAAAAATTTCTAAACACTTTGAAATCGAATTTATGTGTATTATATTTCCAAAGTTTGTTTTAAAAATAGCCATTTAAAGCTAAAAAGTATAAAAAAACTGAGTTGAAACTTTATTATTTTTATTCATTTGTTCCGCATTTCTTATATAAGATATTACTTTAGATGATCGAAAATTATCTACAAAGACTCATCATAACGGTTAAAATTGATAATGTGAAAAATAAAAACGTTAAAAAATCATTTATACCTGCTACAGCGGCATACATCTTCAAACACATTTCGCTTGCTGACAACTATCGCAAAATATAAATGACGTTAATATTGATGTGAAATGAAAGCATTTTATTTGCTTATTACTAAAATTCAGGGGCGTCAAAATATTTTAAGGTCGTGTAATTTTATAAACCAAAAAAGATATTCTTAATCATAAAAAACACCTTTACATAGTAGTAATGTTTTAACTACTATATTTTTTAAACCAGTTATGGTATAGAATTAATATTTTCAGCAAGCTGTCCCAAATTACGTCTATTATTATCCATGATTTTTCGAAATTTTAAACCTATATAGTTTTTTTTTTTTTTTTTTTTTTGCTTTTTAAGAAATCGTGCAAAATATAAAATTAGACATTTTTCTTTTCAGTGTATTTTCTGACAATAATGTTGCATATTCTTAACCCTTTACTCTTTCTTGTGTTCTTTTCTAAAAAAAAAAAAAAAAAGTGCAACAGTGTATGCATGTGTAGTGTTCCTTTTCAAATATGTTTTACAAAAAAGTATAGAGAATGTTTCATTTTTTACCCTCAATTTAGTATGAGGGTTAGTATACTACACTTTTTATCAGCTAATTTATTCGTGGAAAATTTGTATGCTTTTTAAAAAAATTAAAATTAGAAATGAAACAAAAACTGAACTTATTTTACAATACCTATTGGAATCATTCTCTTCATCTGATGATGATGAAGTATATACAGAGATTATGCGACGAAAAAAATTACCACATGTGAAAAACTTTATTCTGAAGACGATGTAAGAAAAAAAATTTATGACACTCTATTCCACAAATTTTATCATGATTTCATCTATTTTCAGTTCAAAAAAATTTACTACTTAGTCAAAAAAGTGCCACATATTTGATAGAAAAGCACTCAACATCATGATGTTGTACAAGAACGTATCAAGGCGAAAGACCACAGTCAACATTGGAATCACAAATTCTATCATTTTTATGGCAACCTAATATAAATTTAATTAAAATGTTGATATATTAAAAATTTCTTTATTAGGTTTAGCGACAGAAAAATTACATTTAGAGAAGTAGCGAATTTATTTGATATGTCTTTGCCAAATCTTAATGCTTCCTACAAAAAGGTTTTTACAATTTTTATTAGAGAAAATTGCCTCAATAGTAATTAAACAATAGTAATTAAACAATTTCTGAAAAAGTATCAGTTTCTAAAGAATTTGAAAAGGTATAACACATATTCTAATAGACACGATACTCTGTCTATAATTCTGCAGGGTATCTGGGATTCAAAGCTTCAGTTTTTGGATGTTTTTACAGGTGTTCTCAGTAAAATACATGACTTAAGAATATTAAAAATATCATTTATTAGAAAAGATTTGCAAATTTTTTGTTCACTAAATTATCATTTATTAGGGGATTCAGCCTACCCCTTAAGAGAGTATCTTTTAACGTCATATCGTGTCTATGGCAGTTTATGTGAATCAGAGAAGAACTATAACACAAAATGTTGTCGGACCCGTGTAAAAATAGAAAATGCTTTTGGTGTCCTTAAAGGCCGCTTCCGATAACTATTTCGTCTTGGTTTTCAGGACGTTGAAACGATGACTGAATTTATTATTGCAACCTATATTCTTCATAACATTTGTATTGCCAAAGAAGATCTTTTTGGGGAAAAATTTTAAGATAACGAATTAAATGAGACTTTAGAAGTGTGAGCGATGATAGGCGCTATCGCATTTTAAGTCAACTGGAACAAATAAAAAAAAGCGAAATAAAAACATTTTCATTTAATTAAATTCATTTTTTTTTTTTTGATTATAAAATAAGGTACAAAGTATTTGATTTAAAAACATAAATATAATTTATTTTAAAAAATAACTTAAAAAGAAAAAGAGTTATTTCATAAAAAAAAAGTCTTGAGAGTTCTTTAAAGTAAAAAGGTACAAAATATGCAGACAACAAAAAAGTATTAAATTAATTTTATCTTATTCATTCTCTCTCTCTCTCTTTGAGTATTTTTTTTTTTTTTTCTAATAAGTCCATTTTTTCTAATGACACCTTTTCCTTGCTTCTTCCTTTTGCTTATTAATTTCAATTAAGATTTCCCCTGAACGGTCGGGCATTTTTTTTTTAAATTTTTCACATTTTATTTTTTTATATTTGTCAACTTTTATAACTTTAGAACTGCTCATTAGATATAAAGATATTTTTGTAAGCTCCTCCTCAAAATTTATACTTTTTCTTTTTGATCCCGATGCTTCATTGTTTTCTGCAGCCTGCCTCTTTTTTTCCCAACTCCGTCTTATATCATTCTTCACATTGCTTAGAGGTCTTTTCTTGAAAATAGGTTGCAATCTTACCCCACATAACTTTTTTTGTCTCGAATTTTTTTAACGGTCCAATTCCGGACATGTAACTTGCATACATATCTAATAATTGTCTAGTCTCCCCTTTTGACCATACTGGAAATAAAAAGTTTTTAACATATACATAGTTTGTACGTTCCTAAGATATTTATTACTTATATAGAATCTTTTTGTATGAGTATTTTTGTGTGGGGAATTCAACTGAATCATCGCATTGAGGAAATTTATTAAATTCCATTTGAATAGCTTTATTATATTCCAATTTATTAATTTGTTTTTAAACTTTTCGCCAATTTTGTATTATTTTTGTTTGTAGCAGCAGCTAATTTTGTTTATTAATAGATAGTGAGTGATGTTAATGTTTATTGCTGAACACATAAATATATGTTTAGAATCGCTTACACTACTTTAAAAAACACTCAAATATGCAATTAAAATCGTTTAAATTGTTTTAAAATATTTTAAATTTCTAATAGCTTAATATACATTACTCGTTATGGTTACATATCAAAAGTTAAAAAAGAAAAAATTCTACTGAGACCTCAAAATAGGTAGCACTTTATAAGGGTAAGGTTAGTATTTTAAATATGTTACCTAATTTTAGTACGACATTTTTTCTTCAGAAAAGAAAACGCTATTAGGCATATACTGATAGCACTTTAAAAATTCTATAAAATCGAGTTGTTTTGGTTTTGATAAAGCGAAACCTCTATTTTTAAGATTTTTTTTTTTAAGTTTCAACTTTAAACCTCCACAACTTTTGCACTACAGACTTTGCATGCACAAATATTTGTTAATAAAATCACAAATCGACGTTAGTAGTGTTAGAAGAAAAAAAATTTTCAAAATATTTTAACTCAAAATTTTTTGGAATTCCTTATATACATAATTTACTATTTTTCCTAATTTTACAATAACTTTATTTCCACAGTCGCTCCAGTTTGTTCTAATAAATTTGTTCAATAATTTAATTTTTCTTTTAAGTGCTTTTAAGTTTATAAATTTAATTTGCAAATTTTATCCTTTCATTCTACTTAATATACCACTTTTATTTCCTCCATAGAAATTCTATTTATGGTCATTTTATTAAATAATTTTTTTATTTTTTGCTTTGTTTTTCTACGCTATTTATTTCTGCTTAAGTTAGCAATTTTATAGAGGAATAAAAAAAATTAAAAAATTGGAAATAAAAAAAAACATAGAAAGACTAAATGAATGGTAGACTATTTGTAAATTTATATTGTGATAAAAATTTACAATAAAAATGAAAGCATTTTATTTCCTTATTATAATACTACTTTATTTCAATTTATTTTGAATAATACTAAAACACCCTTATTTAAAGCTTTGAAGAAATATCATTTTATTTATTTTGCGCACTGAAAAAAAAACCTACACATATGGCATGAGAAATATGTCATGTTATTTTATCATCAATATTTATGTAATACGTGTTGTGTTTTTAATATTCACTATTTCCATTGTCATTATTCCTAATTAGTGTTTCTATATAATTAAATACAAATACTAAGGACAAAAAATACCAAAAATAATTTACAAGTTAGATAAAATAAGCCATAAATAAAATTCAAACTAAAAAAACAGTCATTCTTATACCTATTAAGTAAAACCCCTACTAAAACCTCTACTAACACACATTAAGATAATTTCAATATTTAATGAGAATAATAAGAGAATAATAAGATTTCCCTTTAAGCCCAGCAGTTGCCGCAGCAATATCTTCATCCTAAAAAAAAATGTCTGTTAACAATTCTTCAAAAACCTTAGCAAACACTAATATATGTACATTAGGGTGGCTGCAAAATGAAAGATATCGATGTTCTCAGCTCAAATAAAAATTAACTTCATGTCAGGAAAAATATTGAGAAACGGTATCTTAAACGAAATAAATTTTCATTTGAACTAGAAATATCAGCATCTTTCATTTCGTAGCCACCCTAATGTACATACATCAATGTCTCGATAACATTTATCATCATTAAAACATGATCCTACTCCGTCCCAATAATATGTACAGTAAATTTGTAGGTATATGTTGTTTTATGTACACATGTAAATATTCATTATTTTACTTCGAAGTATCTATAGGAAAGTATTGTGGTTTGTAACCCCCAATGGCAGAAGTAAATATTTCCATCATATTGAAGACATTTTCAGGTAAACTTAAAAAATGTGAAAAGGAATCACAAATTTGCTAGGTTAACAAAAACAAATATATTAAGTAAAGTTCACACTACACCAATATTTCACGAATATTTGCTTTGCGTAATGTGAACACGAAATATTTTTACGATTCAAACTAGATAACAGATGATTTTGGACAAATAAAATTATTTACCCTTAGCTAAAAATGTCGATAGTATAAATACAAGTTGTAAAATATTTGCCACTATTTTGGCTGAATTTAATTTGATCTTACAAAATAAATAGAAGATTAACAATTGAGGTGGATGGCTTGAGCTGAAAAAATTGTTGTTTTTATGTACACAAACTTTAAGTTGACAAAAAAGAAGTGATCAATTTATATTTTATCTATTAAAATATATTTTTTTAAATAAAACTAGTATATAATAATAAAAAAAAATATTTTTTATTATTATTTTATACAGCTGCAAGTCGCGTGCAATGAAAATGACGAGAAAAGGAAACAGGGTTGTTCTTGTATATAAACATAACTTGCTTATAAAAAAATTTAAATACATATTTTTTAAAGTAATTTATAAATTTATAAAATATAAATATTTGTATTTAAAATAAATAGCATTTTCGCTTTACATTAAATAAAATCGCTACAAAACATTACCTTGACATCCACATATTCCGAAATTCTCTCAGAAAATTGTTCTAAATTCAATAAAACAATATAGAAATTAAAATATTCCTATAAATTCATTTGATAATTGATGTCAAATAAATTTATGGTAGTTATGTATTTAATCAAATAATTTTATGTAGACAATTTGCATCTAGTCTAAACACGTTTAAAATATTTTTCCTCTTCTCACATCTTTCGACATTTTGCAGCAGTTTCATCAAATAAAAAAAATAAAATAAATGAGCGTAGTGAACAAAAAAAATCAGTCCTGTTATTTAGTCGCGAAAATTGCGGGAAAACACGATGAAATATTTCGAGTCAAATATTTGCGTAATCTGAATTTAATTTTACATTAATGCATTTTCATGCTTTCAAAGCTTAAAGGACACGAGTTAACATTTATCTCTATCCTCGAACTTGAAAAATAACAAAAAAAAAATTGCCATGTAGCGTATTTTCTATAAGTTACACGTTAATGTTTGGCTACATAATTCAAAAACACATTTTTTATCTTTTTCATTTGCAAAATTTCACAAGTGTAGTATTTTGAGATTGTGTGTATATTTCTCTTTTCAATAAATGTAATATTACCTTTGAACTTGACTTTAGCATTTACCATGGTTAGTGTTGAAATATGTTAACAATTCTCATTTATTTTTAACTTCATAAAGTTTTTAAGCGTGAGTATGTGTTAACATAAAGAAGAAGAAACGCGAAACATACATACATACATGGCGGTAACTGATGCAGGAAATTAACGACTATAAATTTGATATGACAACCATAACAAAAATTTATACATGTTTATATGATTCCAAGGTTTCTGTCTCTTTTGTTTGCTAAACTGCGTAAATGATAGTAACTTGCAAAATAATATACACATCACAAGAAGCAAATCTTAAGAATTTGTTATTTTGCTATAAGAATTTTTTCAAACAAAATTATAGTAAAATATTTGAAATATTTGGCTAAAGACAATACTATAGACTAACCAAAGAATATAACAGCCTATACTCTAACTTCATAGCCAAGACTTTGACTAGTCTATAGACTGGAATATAGACTACTCTATAGTCAAGAACGTGAACTACTCTATAGACAAGACTATAGAGAAGTCTATATATAGTCCAGACTATAGACTACTTTATAAACAAAACTATAGCACCGTGTATAGTTTGTAGTCAAGACTATAGAATAGTCTATAGCCAAGACTATAGAATAGTCTATAGTAAAGACTATAGAATAGTCTACAGCCAAGACTATAGAATAGTCTACAGCCAAGACTATAGAACAGTCTATAGCCAAGACTATAGAATAGTCTATAGTGAGGACTATAGAATAGTCTACAGCCAAGACTATAGAACAGTCTATAGTGAAGACTATAGAATAGTCTATAGCCAAGACTATAGAATAGTCTATAGTGAAGACTATAGAATAGTCTATAGTCAATACTATAGAATAGTCTATAGTTAAGACTATAGAATAGTCTATAGTTAAGACTATAGAATAGTCTATAGTTAAGACTATAGAATAGTCTATAGTTAAGACTATAGAATAGTCTATAGTTAAGACTATAGAATAGTCTATAGTTAAGACTATAGAATAGTCTATAGTTAAGACTATAGAATAGTCTATAGTTAAGACTATAGAATAGTCTATAGTTAAGACTATAGAATAGTCTATAGTCAAGACTAAGGAATAGTCTATAGTCAAGACTAAGGAATAGTCTATAGTCAAGACTATAGAATAGTCTATAGTCAAGACTAAGGAATAGTCTATAGTCAAGAATAAGGAATAGTCTATAGTCAAGACTAAGAAATAGTCTATAGTCAAGACTAAGGAATAGTCTATAGTCAAGACTAAGGAATAGTCTATAGTCAAGACTAAGGAATAGTCTATAGTCAAGACTAAGGAATAGTATATAGTCAAGACTATAGAATAGTCTATAGTCAAGACTATAGAATAGTCTATAGTCAAGACTATAGAATAGTCTATAGTCAAGACTATAGAATAGTCAAGACTAAGGAATAGTCTATAGTCAAGACTAAGGAATAGTATATAGTCAAGACTATAGAATAGTCTATAGTCAAGACTATAGAATAGTCTATAGTCAAGACTATAGAATAGTCTATAGTCAAGTCTATAGAATAGTCTATAGTCAAGACTATAGAATAGTCTATAGTCAAGTCTATAGAATAGTCTATAGTCAAGACTATAGAATAGTCTATAGTCAAGACTATAGAATAGTCTATAGTCAAGTCTATAGAATAGTCTATAGTCAAGACTATAGAATAGTCTATAGTCAAGACTATAGAATAGTCTATAGTCAAGACTATAGAATAGTCTATAGTCAAGACTATAGAATAGTCTATAGTCAAGACTATAGAATAGTCTATAGTCAAGACTATAGAATAGTCTATAGTCAAGACTATAGAATAGTCTATAGTCAAGACTATAGAATAGTCTATAGTCAAGACTATAGAATAGTCTATAGTCAAGACTATAGAATAGTCTATAGTCAAGACTATAGAATAGTCTATAGTCAAGTCTATAGAATAGTCTATAGTCAAGACTATAGAATAGTCTATAGTCAAGTCTATAGAATAGTCTATAGTCAAGACTATAGAATAGTCTATAGTCAAGACTATAGAATAGTCTATAGTCAAGACTATAGAATAGTCTATAGTCAAGACTATAGAATAGTCTATAGTCAAGTCTATAGAATAGTCTATAGTCAAGTCTATAGAATAGTCTATAGTCAAGTCTATAGAATAGTCTATAGTCAAGACTATAGAATAGTCTATAGTCAAGTCTATAGAATAGTCTATAGTCAAGTCTATAGAATAGTCTATAGTCAAGACTATAGAATAGTCTATAGTCAAGACTATAGAATAGTCTATAGTCAAGACTATAGAATAGTCTATAGTCAAGACTATAGAATAGTCTATAGTCAAGACTATAGAATAGTCTATAGTCAAGACTATAGAATAGTCTATAGTCAAGACTATAGAATAGTCTATAGTCAAGACTATAGAATAGTCTATAGTCAAGTCTATAGAATAGTCTATAGTCAAGACTATAGAATAGTCTATAGTCAAGACTATAGAATAGTCTATAGTCAAGACTATAGAATAGTCTATAGTCAAGACTATAGAATAGTCTATAGTCAAGACTATAGAATAGTCTATAGTCAAGACTATAGAATAGTCTATAGTCAAGACTATAGAATAGTCTATAGTCAAGACTATAGAATAGTCTATAGTCAAGACTATAGAATAGTCTATAGTCAAGACTATAGAATAGTCTATAGTCAAGACTATAGAATAGTCTATAGTCAAGACTATAGAATAGTCTATAGTCAAGACTATAGAATAGTCTATAGTCAAGACTATAGAATAGTCTATAGTCAAGACTATAGAATAGTCTATAGTCAAGACTATAGAATAGTCTATAGTCAAGACTATAGAATAGTCTATAGTCAAGACTATAGAATAGTCTATAGTCAAGACTATAGAATAGTCTATAGTCAAGACTATAGAATAGTCTATAGTCAAGACTATAGAATAGTCTATAGTCAAGACTATAGAATAGTCTATAGTCAAGACTATAGAATAGTCTATAGTCAAGACTATAGAATAGTCTATAGTCAAGACTATAGAATAGTCTATAGTCAAGACTATAGAATAGTCTATAGTCAAGACTATAGAATAGTCTATAGTCAAGACTATAGAATAGTCTATAGTCAAGACTATAGAATAGTCTATAGTCAAGACTATAGAATAGTCTATAGTCAAGACTATAGAATAGTCTATAGTCAAGACTATAGAATAGTCTATAGTCAAGACTATAGAATAGTCTATAGTCAAGACTATAGAATAGTCTATAGTCAAGACTATAGAATAGTCTATAGTCAAGACTATAGAATAGTCTATAGTCAAGACTATAGAATAGTCTATAGTCAAGACTATAGAATAGTCTATAGTCAAGACTATAGAATAGTCTATAGTCAAGACTATAGAATAGTCTATAGTCAAGACTATAGAATAGTCTATAGTCAAGACTATAGAATAGTCTATAGTCAAGACTATAGAATAGTCTATAGTCAAGACTATAGAATAGTCTATAGTCAAGACTATAGAATAGTCTATAGTCAAGACTATAGAATAGTCTATAGTCAAGACTATAGAATAGTCTATAGTCAAGACTATAGAATAGTCTATAGTCAAGACTATAGAATAGTCTATAGTCAAGACTATAGAATAGTCTATAGTCAAGACTATAGAATAGTCTATAGTCAAGACTATAGAATAGTCTATAGTCAAGACTATAGAATAGTCTATAGTCAAGACTATAGAATAGTCTATAGTCAAGACTATAGAATAGTCTATAGTCAAGACTATAGAATAGTCTATAGTCAAGACTATAGAATAGTCTATAGTCAAGACTATAGAATAGTCTATAGTCAAGACTATAGAATAGTCTATAGTCAAGACTATAGAATAGTCTATAGTCAAGACTATAGAATAGTCTATAGTCAAGACTATAGAATAGTCTATAGTCAAGACTATAGAATAGTCTATAGTCAAGACTATAGAATAGTCTATAGTCAAGACTATAGAATAGTCTATAGTCAAGACTATAGAATAGTCTATAGTCAAGACTATAGAATAGTCTATAGTCAAGACTATAGAATAGTCTATAGTCAAGACTATAGAATAGTCTATAGTCAAGACTATAGAATAGTCTATAGTCAAGACTATAGAATAGTCTATAGTCAAGACTATAGAATAGTCTATAGTCAAGACTATAGAATAGTCTATAGTCAAGACTATAGAATAGTCTATAGTCAAGACTATAGAATAGTCTATAGTCAAGACTATAGAATAGTCTATAGTCAAGACTATAGAATAGTCTATAGTCAAGACTATAGAATAGTCTATAGTCAAGACTATAGAATAGTCTATAGTCAAGACTATAGAATAGTCTATAGTCAAGACTATAGAATAGTCTATAGTCAAGACTATAGAATAGTCTATAGTCAAGACTATAGAATAGTCTATAGTCAAGACTATAGAATAGTCTATAGTCAAGACTATAGAATAGTCTATAGTCAAGACTATAGAATAGTCTATAGTCAAGACTATAGAATAGTCTATAGTCAAGACTATAGAATAGTCTATAGTCAAGACTATAGAATAGTCTATAGTCAAGACTATAGAATAGTCTATAGTCAAGACTATAGAATAGTCTATAGTCAAGACTATAGAATAGTCTATAGTCAAGACTATAGAATAGTCTATAGTCAAGACTATAGAATAGTCTATAGTCAAGACTATAGAATAGTCTATAGTCAAGACTATAGAATAGTCTATAGTCAAGACTATAGAATAGTCTATAGAATAGTATATAATCAAGATTATAGAATAGTCTATAGAATAGTCTATAGAATAGTCTATAGTCAAGACTATAGAATAGTCTATAGAATAGTCTATAGTCAAGACTATAGAATAGTCTATAGTCAAGACTATAGAATAGTCTATAGAATAGTCAATAGTCAAGACTATAGAATAGTCTATAGAATAGTCTATAGTCAAGACTATAGAATAGTCTATAGAATAGTCTATAGTCAAGACTATAGAATAGTCTATAGAATAGTCTATAGTCAAGACTATAGAATAGTCTATAGAATAGTCTATAGTCAAGACTATAGAATAGTCTATAGAATAGTCTATAGTCAAGACTATAGAATAGTCTATAGTCAAGACTATAGAATAGTCTATAGAATAGTCTATAGTCAAGACTATAGAATAGTCTATAGAATAGTCTATAGTCAAGACTATAGAATAGTCTATAGAATAGTCTATAGTCAAGACTATAGAATAGTCTATAGAATAGTCTATAGTCAAGACTATAGAATAGTCTATAGAATAGTCTATAGTCAAGACTATAGAATAGTCTATAGAATAGTCTATAGAATAGTCTATAGTCAAGACTATAGAATAGTCTATAGAATAGTCTATAGTCAAGACTATAGAATAGTCTATAGAATAGTCTATAGTCAAGACTATAGAATAGTCTATAGAATAGTCTATAGTCAAGACTATAGAATAGTCTATAGAATAGTCTATAGTCAAGACTATAGAATAGTCTATAGAATAGTCTATAGTCAAGACTATAGAATAGTCTATAGAATAGTCTATAGTCAAGACTATAGAATAGTCTATAGAATAGTCTATAGTCAAGACTATAGAATAGTCTATAGAATAGTCTATAGTCAAGACTATAGAATAGTCTATAGAATAGTCTATAGTCAAGACTATAGAATAGTCTATAGAATAGTCTATAGTCAAGACTATAGAATAGTCTATAGAATAGTCTATAGTCAAGACTATAGAATAGTCTATAGAATAGTCTATAGTCAAGACTATAGAATAGTCTATAGAATAGTCTATAGTCAAGACTATAGAATAGTCTATAGAATAGTCTATAGTCAAGACTATAGAATAGTCTATAGAATAGTCTATAGTCAAGACTATAGAATAGTCTATAGAATAGTCTATAGTCAAGACTATAGAATAGTCTATAGAATAGTCTATAGTCAAGACTATAGAATAGTCTATAGAATAGTCTATAGTCAAGACTATAGAATAGTCTATAGAATAGTCTATAGTCAAGACTATAGAATAGTCTATAGAATAGTCTATAGTCAAGACTATAGAATAGTCTATAGAATAGTCTATAGTCAAGACTATAGAATAGTCTATAGAATAGTCTATAGTCAAGACTATAGAATAGTCTATAGAATAGTCTATAGTCAAGACTATAGAATAGTCTATAGTCAAGACTATAGAATAGTCTATAGTCAAGACTATAGAATAGTCTATAGTCAAGACTATAGAATAGTCTATAGTCAAGTCTATAGAATAGTCTATAGTCAAGACTATAGAATAGTCTATAGTCAAGACTATAGAATAGTCTATAGTCAAGACTATAGAATAGTCTATAGTCAAGACTATAGAATAGTCTATAGTCAAGACTATAGAATAGTCTATAGTCAAGACTATAGAATAGTCTATAGTCAAGACTATAGAATAGTCTATAGTCAAGACTATAGAATAGTCTATAGTCAAGACTATAGAATAGTCTATAGTCAAGACTATAGAATAGTCTATAGTCAAGACTATAGAATAGTCTATAGTCAAGACTATAGAATAGTCTATAGTCAAGACTATAGAATAGTCTATAGTCAAGACTATAGAATAGTCTATAGTCAAGACTATAGAATAGTCTATAGTCAAGACTATAGAATAGTCTATAGTCAAGACTATAGAATAGTCTATAGTCAAGACTATAGAATAGTCTATAGTCAAGACTATAGAATAGTCTATAGTCAAGACTATAGAATAGTCTATAGTCAAGACTATAGAATAGTCTATAGTCAAGACTATAGAATAGTCTATAGTCAAGACTATAGAATAGTCTATAGTCAAGACTATAGAATAGTCTATAGTCAAGACTATAGAATAGTCTATAGTCAAGACTATAGAATAGTCTATAGTCAAGACTATAGAATAGTCTATAGTCAAGACTATAGAATAGTCTATAGTCAAGACTATAGAATAGTCTATAGTCAAGACTATAGAATAGTCTATAGTCAAGACTATAGAATAGTCTATAGTCAAGACTATAGAATAGTCTATAGTCAAGACTATAGAATAGTCTATAGTCAAGACTATAGAATAGTCTATAGTCAAGACTATAGAATAGTCTATAGTCAAGACTATAGAATAGTCTATAGTCAAGACTATAGAATAGTCTATAGTCAAGACTATAGAATAGTCTATAGTCAAGACTATAGAATAGTCTATAGTCAAGACTATAGAATAGTCTATAGTCAAGACTATAGAATAGTCTATAGTCAAGACTATAGAATAGTCTATAGTCAAGACTATAGAATAGTCTATAGTCAAGACTATAGAATAGTCTATAGTCAAGACTATAGAATAGTCTATAGTCAAGACTATAGAATAGTCTATAGTCAAGACTATAGAATAGTCTATAGTCAAGACTATAGAATAGTCTATAGTCAAGACTATAGAATAGTCTATAGTCAAGACTATAGAATAGTCTATAGTCAAGACTATAGAATAGTCTATAGTCAAGACTATAGAATAGTCTATAGTCAAGACTATAGAATAGTCTATAGTCAAGACTATAGAATAGTCTATAGTCAAGACTATAGAATAGTCTATAGTCAAGACTATAGAATAGTCTATAGTCAAGACTATAGAATAGTCTATAGTCAAGACTATAGAATAGTCTATAGTCAAGACTATAGAATAGTCTATAGTCAAGACTATAGAA
Organism: Protocalliphora azurea; assembly: GCA_932274085.1. Taxonomy (NCBI): domain Eukaryota; kingdom Metazoa; phylum Arthropoda; class Insecta; order Diptera; family Calliphoridae; genus Protocalliphora; species Protocalliphora azurea. The sequence continues at coordinate 28,205,444 of OW026521.1, read as the reverse complement.
TAGTCTATAGTCAAGACTATAGAATAGTCTATAGTCAAGACTATAGAATAGTCTATAGTCAAGACTATAGAATAGTCTATAGTCAAGACTATAGAATAGTCTATAGTCAAGACTATAGAATAGTCTATAGTCAAGACTATAGAATAGTCTATAGTCAAGACTATAGAATAGTCTATAGTCAAGACTATAGAATAGTCTATAGTCAAGACTATAGAATAGTCTATAGTCAAGACTATAGAATAGTCTATAGTCAAGACTATAGAATAGTCTATAGTCAAGACTATAGAATAGTCTATAGTCAAGACTATAGAATAGTCTATAGTCAAGACTATAGAATAGTCTATAGTCAAGACTATAGAATAGTCTATAGTCAAGACTATAGAATAGTCTATAGTCAAGACTATAGAATAGTCTATAGTCAAGACTATAGAATAGTCTATAGTCAAGACTATAGAATAGTCTATAGTCAAGACTATAGAATAGTCTATAGTCAAGACTATAGAATAGTCTATAGTCAAGACTATAGAATAGTCTATAGTCAAGACTATAGAATAGTCTATAGTCAAGACTATAGAATAGTCTATAGTCAAGACTATAGAATAGTCTATAGTCAAGACTATAGAATAGTCTATAGTCAAGACTATAGAATAGTCTATAGTCAAGACTATAGAATAGTCTATAGTCAAGACTATAGAATAGTCTATAGTCAAGACTATAGAATAGTCTATAGTCAAGACTATAGAATAGTCTATAGTCAAGACTATAGAATAGTCTATAGTCAAGACTATAGAATAGTCTATAGTCAAGACTATAGAATAGTCTATAGTCAAGACTATAGAATAGTCTATAGTCAAGACTATAGAATAGTCTATAGTCAAGACTATAGAATAGTCTATAGTCAAGACTATAGAATAGTCTATAGTCAAGACTATAGAATAGTCTATAGTCAAGACTATAGAATAGTCTATAGTCAAGACTATAGAATAGTCTATAGTCAAGACTATAGAATAGTCTATAGTCAAGACTATAGAATAGTCTATAGTCAAGACTATAGAATAGTCTATAGAATAGTATATAATCAAGATTATAGAATAGTCTATAGAATAGTCTATAGAATAGTCTATAGTCAAGACTATAGAATAGTCTATAGAATAGTCTATAGTCAAGACTATAGAATAGTCTATAGTCAAGACTATAGAATAGTCTATAGAATAGTCTATAGTCAAGACTATAGAATAGTCTATAGAATAGTCTATAGTCAAGACTATAGAATAGTCTATAGAATAGTCTATAGTCAAGACTATAGAATAGTCTATAGAATAGTCTATAGTCAAGACTATAGAATAGTCTATAGAATAGTCTATAGTCAAGACTATAGAATAGTCTATAGAATAGTCTATAGTCAAGACTATAGAATAGTCTATAGAATAGTCTATAGTCAAGACTATAGAATAGTCTATAGAATAGTCTATAGTCAAGACTATAGAATAGTCTATAGAATAGTCTATAGTCAAGACTATAGAATAGTCTATAGAATAGTCTATAGTCAAGACTATAGAATAGTCTATAGAATAGTCTATAGTCAAGACTATAGAATAGTCTATAGAATAGTCTATAGTCAAGACTATAGAATAGTCTATAGAATAGTCTATAGTCAAGACTATAGAATAGTCTATAGAATAGTCTATAGTCAAGACTATAGAATAGTCTATAGAATAGTCTATAGTCAAGACTATAGAATAGTCTATAGAATAGTCTATAGTCAAGACTATAGAATAGTCTATAGAATAGTCTATAGTCAAGACTATAGAATAGTCTATAGAATAGTCTATAGTCAAGACTATAGAATAGTCTATAGAATAGTCTATAGTCAAGACTATAGAATAGTCTATAGAATAGTCTATAGTCAAGACTATAGAATAGTCTATAGAATAGTCTATAGTCAAGACTATAGAATAGTCTATAGAATAGTCTATAGTCAAGACTATAGAATAGTCTATAGAATAGTCTATAGTCAAGACTATAGAATAGTCTATAGAATAGTCTATAGTCAAGACTATAGAATAGTCTATAGAATAGTCTATAGTCAAGACTATAGAATAGTCTATAGAATAGTCTATAGTCAAGACTATAGAATAGTCTATAGAATAGTCTATAGTCAAGACTATAGAATAGTCTATAGAATAGTCTATAGTCAAGACTATAGAATAGTCTATAGAATAGTCTATAGTCAAGACTATAGAATAGTCTATAGAATAGTCTATAGTCAAGACTATAGAATAGTCTATAGAATAGTCTATAGTCAAGACTATAGAATAGTCTATAGAATAGTCTATAGTCAAGACTATAGAATAGTCTATAGAATAGTCTATAGTCAAGACTATAGAATAGTCTATAGAATAGTCTATAGTCAAGACTATAGAATAGTCTATAGAATAGTCTATAGTCAAGACTATAGAATAGTCTATAGAATAGTCTATAGTCAAGACTATAGAATAGTCTATAGAATAGTCTATAGTCAAGACTATAGAATAGTCTATAGAATAGTCTATAGTCAAGACTATAGAATAGTCTATAGAATAGTCTATAGTCAAGACTATAGAATAGTCTATAGAATAGTCTATAGTCAAGACTATAGAATAGTCTATAGAATAGTCTATAGTCAAGACTATAGAATAGTCTATAGAATAGTCTATAGTCAAGACTATAGAATAGTCTATAGAATAGTCTATAGTCAAGACTATAGAATAGTCTATAGAATAGTCTATAGTCAAGACTATAGAATAGTCTATAGAATAGTCTATAGTCAAGACTATAAAATAGTCTATAGAATAGTCTATAGTCAAGACTATAGAATAGTCTATAGTCAAGACTATAGAATAGTCTATAGAATAGTCTATAGTCAAGACTATAGAATAGTCTATAGAATAGTCTATAGTCAAGACTATAAAATAGTCTATAGTCAAGACTATAGAATAGTCTATAGAATAGTCTATAGTCAAGACTATAGAATAGTCTATAGAATAGTCTATAGTCAAGACTATAGAATAGTCTATAGAATAGTCTATAGTCAAGACTATAGAATAGTCTATAGAATAGTCTATAGTCAAGACTATAGAATAGTCTATAGAATAGTCTATAGTCAAGACTATAGAATAGTCTATAGAATAGTCTATAGTCAAGACTATAGAATAGTCTATAGAATAGTCTATAGTCAAGACTATAGAATAGTCTATAGAATAGTCTATAGTCAAGACTATAGAATAGTCTATAGAATAGTCTATAGTCAAGACTATAGAATAGTCTATAGAATAGTCTATAGTCAAGACTATAGAATAGTCTATAGAATAGTCTATAGTCAAGACTATAGAATAGTCTATAGAATAGTCTATAGTCAAGACTATAGAATAGTCTATAGAATAGTCTATAGTCAAGACTATAGAATAGTCTATAGAATAGTCTATAGTCAAGACTATAGAATAGTCTATAGAATAGTCTATAGTCAAGACTATAGAATAGTCTATAGAATAGTCTATAGTCAAGACTATAGAATAGTCTATAGAATAGTCTATAGTCAAGACTATAGAATAGTCTATAGAATAGTCTATAGTCAAGACTATAGAATAGTCTATAGAATAGTCTATAGTCAAGACTATAGAATAGTCTATAGAATAGTCTATAGTCAAGACTATAGAATAGTCTATAGAATAGTCTATAGTCAAGACTATAGAATAGTCTATAGAATAGTCTATAGTCAAGACTATAGAATAGTCTATAGAATAGTCTATAGTCAAGACTATAGAATAGTCTATAGAATAGTCTATAGTCAAGACTATAGAATAGTCTATAGAATAGTCTATAGTCAAGACTATAGAATAGTCTATAGAATAGTCTATAGTCAAGACTATAGAATAGTCTATAGAATAGTCTATAGTCAAGACTATAGAATAGTCTATAGAATAGTCTATAGTCAAGACTATAGAATAGTCTATAGAATAGTCTATAGTCAAGACTATAGAATAGTCTATAGAATAGTCTATAGTCAAGACTATAGAATAGTCTATAGAATAGTCTATAGTCAAGACTATAGAATAGTCTATAGAATAGTCTATAGTCAAGACTATAGAATAGTCTATAGAATAGTCTATAGTCAAGACTATAGAATAGTCTATAGAATAGTCTATAGTCAAGACTATAGAATAGTCTATAGAATAGTCTATAGTCAAGACTATAGAATAGTCTATAGAATAGTCTATAGTCAAGACTATAGAATAGTCTATAGAATAGTCTATAGTCAAGACTATAGAATAGTCTATAGAATAGTCTATAGTCAAGACTATAGAATAGTCTATAGAATAGTCTATAGTCAAGACTATAGAATAGTCTATAGAATAGTCTATAGTCAAGACTATAGAATAGTCTATAGAATAGTCTATAGTCAAGACTATAGAATAGTCTATAGAATAGTCTATAGTCAAGACTATAGAATAGTCTATAGAATAGTCTATAGTCAAGACTATAGAATAGTCTATAGAATAGTCTATAGTCAAGACTATAGAATAGTCTATAGAATAGTCTATAGTCAAGACTATAGAATAGTCTATAGAATAGTCTATAGTCAAGACTATAGAATAGTCTATAGAATAGTCTATAGTCAAGACTATAGAATAGTCTATAGAATAGTCTATAGTCAAGACTATAGAATAGTCTATAGAATAGTCTATAGTCAAGACTATAGAATAGTCTATAGAATAGTCTATAGTCAAGACTATAGAATAGTCTATAGAATAGTCTATAGTCAAGACTATAGAATAGTCTATAGAATAGTCTATAGTCAAGACTATAGAATAGTCTATAGAATAGTCTATAGTCAAGACTATAGAATAGTCTATAGAATAGTCTATAGAATAGTCTATAGTCAAGACTATAGAATAGTCTATAGAATAGTCTATAGTCAAGACTATAGAATAGTCTATAGAATAGTCTATAGTCAAGACTATAGAATAGTCTATAGAATAGTCTATAGAATAGTTTATAGAATAGTCTACAGTCAAGACTATAGAATAGTCTATAGTCAAGACTATAGAATAGTCTATAGAATAGTCTATAGTCAAGACTATAGAATAGTCTATAGTCAAGACTATAGAATAGTCTATAGTCAAGACTATAGAATAGTCTATAGTCAAGACTATAGAATAGTCTATAGTCAAGACTATAGAATAGTCTATAGTCAAGACTATAGAATAGTCTATAGAATAGTCTATAGTCAAGACTATAGAATAGTCTATAGAATAGTCTATAGTCAAGACTATAGAATAGTCTATAGAATAGTCTATAGTCTAGACTATAGAATAGTCTATAGAATAGTCTATAGTCAAGACTATAGAATAGTCTATAGAATAGTCTATAGTCAAGACTATAGAATAGTCTATAGAATAGTCTATAGTCAAGACTATAGAATAGTCTATAGAATAGTCTATAGTCAAGACTATAGAATAGTCTATAGAATAGTCTATAGTCAAGACTATAGAATAGTCTATAGAATAGTCTATAGTCAAGACTATAGAATAGTCTATAGAATAGTCTATAGTCAAGACTATAGAATAGTCTATAGAATAGTCTATAGTCAAGACTATAGAATAGTCTATAGAATAGTCTATAGTCAAGACTATAGAATAGTCTAAAGAATAGTCTATAGTTAAGACTATAGAATAGTCTATAGAATAGTCTATAGTCAAGACTATAGAATAGTCTATAGAATAGTCTATAGTCAAGACTATAGAATAGTCTATAGAATAGTATATAGTCTTGGCTATAGAGTATCCTATAGTCTCGAATATAGTGAAGTCTATAGTATTGACTATAGTGTATTCTACTCCGTAGTCTTGACTGTATACTATTCTTGATTATATATTACTCTATAATATGGACTATAGAGTAGTATATAATCTGAAATATAAACTGTTGACAATAAACTGAAAATTTGTTACTAAATTATTCTAATAAATCTAATTCTTGAACTAGGTTTTTTATGTAAATTATTTGTAAATATAATATCGTTTGACATATCGTTTCATGTAGAAAATGAATTGTTGCTTCGTAGTCTTTCTACAAACTTAAAATAAACAATGTCCTTGCTTAAATTGTTTTGTTATTTTTTTCTATTGTACCTTGCTAAATTTTTGAACAGTTTATTTATTGTTGGCATTTGTTGTTGATGATAATGTTGCTGCTGTTAACTGCAGTTTATATTTAAATAGTTTTGGCACAACCAAAAATGATAAAAACCGTTTATTTAGGTTATAATCTCTACAGTAGACACATATTAACATAGAGTGTAGTAGTTGTAGTATATTTAGTGTTTTTTTAAGCAAAGAAATGTTCTGCTCAAATGAAACTGAGAGATGAAAATCACATTAAGTATATGTAAATTAAAACTTTGTAGACTATATTTTATTTGCACAGCGTTTTTTAAGATTTTATAAAAAATTATAAAAAAAAAGGAAATTTTATTGAAGGTTACTCGAGTTAAGTAATCAGAAATTCAAAGTGAATTTTTTCCTTTCCTTTCTCTGTTATAGTTTCACTTTTAAGCTCAATAGAAAGCAATTTTGAAAATAGACGAATCTAGTATCAAAGGCCAAATTTAATTTGTATGAGAGAAATTAGATGAATATTAGAAAATTAAATTTGCTAAGAATAAAATTCTGGGAAAAGCAAAACGTCTTTAGACATAATTTTTTTTATTATTTTTTGCTTTTTTGTTGGTACTAATAGATTTAGATATTTGATTTAGTGGAACGATATTAAAAATTTAATTTAAGAGAATTTTACACGTTTAATTTTAAACATGTTGTTTCTTTTTCTTTTGCTGGCAATTTTCCACTTAAAAGATAATATTTGATTTTGCAACCTAACATCACTTCCGTTTTCCTGTTACTCCTACATTCTTCCGAAAATAACCACGCTTATATACATATGCCATTTTATGTTCTTAACAAGTTTGTATGATATACCTTTAAACAGCATTTGTATTTATGTTGTTGTAGTTTGTGTTCAACAACCAAATAAATTTTTAATGTCATTGGAGTAAAAAAAATTAAAATATAAATATATATATATATATATATATATATATATATTCACTAGACTACAGTCTAGTCTATAGTCTAGTCTATAGTCTAGTCTATAGTCTAGTCTATAGTCTAGTCTATAGTCTAGTCTATAGTCTAGTCTATAGTCTAGTCTATAGTCTAGTCTATAGTCTAGTCTATAGTCTAGTCTATAGTCTAGTCTATAGTCTAGTCTATAGTCTAGTCTATAGTCTAGTCTATAGTCTAGTCTATAGTCTAGTCTATAGTCTAGTCTATAGTCTAGTCTATAGTCTAGTCTATAGTCTAGTCTATAGTCTAGTCTATAGTCTAGTCTATAGTCTAGTCTATAGTCTAGTCTATAGTCTAGTCTATAGTCTAGTCTATAGTCTAGTCTATAGTCTAGTCTATAGTCTAGTCTATAGTCTAGTCTATAGTCTAGTCTATAGTCTAGTCTATAGTCTAGTCTATAGTCTAGTCTATAGTCTAGTCTATAGTCTAGTCTATAGTCTAGTCTATAGTCTAGTCTATAGTCTAGTCTATAGTCTAGTCTATAGTCTAGTCTATAGTCTAGTCTATAGTCTAGTCTATAGTCTAGTCTATAGTCTAGTCTATAGTCTAGTCTATAGTCTAGTCTATAGTCTAGTCTATAGTCTAGTCTATAGTCTAGTCTATAGTCTAGTCTATAGTCTAGTCTATAGTCTAGTCTATAGTCTAGTCTATAGTCTAGTCTATAGTCTAGTCTATAGTCTAGTCTATAGTCTAGTCTATAGTCTAGTCTATAGTCTAGTCTATAGTCTAGTCTATAGTCTAGTCTATAGTCTAGTCTATAGTCTAGTCTATAGTCTAGTCTATAGTCTAGTCTATAGTCTAGTCTATAGTCTAGTCTATAGTCTAGTCTATAGTCTAGTCTATAGTCTAGTCTATAGTCTAGTCTATAGTCTAGTCTATAGTCTAGTCTATAGTCTAGTCTATAGTCTAGTCTATAGTCTAGTCTATAGTCTAGTCTATAGTCTAGTCTATAGTCTAGTCTATAGTCTAGTCTATAGTCTAGTCTATAGTCTAGTCTATAGTCTAGTCTATAGTCTAGTCTATAGTCTAGTCTATAGTCTAGTCTATAGTCTAGTCTATAGTCTAGTCTATAGTCTAGTCTATAGTCTAGTCTATAGTCTAGTCTATAGTCTAGTCTATAGTCTAGTCTATAGTCTAGTCTATAGTCTAGTCTATAGTCTAGTCTATAGTCTAGTCTATAGTCTAGTCTATAGTCTAGTCTATAGTCTAGTCTATAGTCTAGTCTATAGTCTAGTCTATAGTCTAGTCTATAGTCTAGTCTATAGTCTAGTCTATAGTCTAGTCTATAGTCTAGTCTATAGTCTAGTCTATAGGCTAGTCTATACTTGATTTTTGTAAATATATTCAAGCATCAATTGAAAGTTTTATTACTTTTCTTTATTATTTTTTCCCTTAAACAACTTTTTATTTTCCAAGATGATATTTAAAAATGTCACTTAAATATGTATCATTATCTACAATTTATTTTTCCGTTTTCTTTCTTTTAAAAACAACTTAATAATTTAGTTGATACCGCATGCAAAATTTAATTTGTAGGAAAATAACTTTTATTTATGTAAAAAAAAAAGAAAACTTTTTGAACTTTTTTCTACTGGAAACTATTAATTTTTTTCAAGCAAATCAATTACATATTTTAATGCAATTTAGTTTATCTAGCATATTTATACGTGTTTAATTATTTCCCAGACAAAGAAAATGTTTTGCTGAATTAACATTTCTAAGATTTTTGTTCATTCATGTTCAATTTTCTAATTGGTTTAAGATAAATGCTTTTTTATATGTCGTTTTTCTTGTTTGTAAATTTTTCTATTTTGAGCAGCAATCAAAAGTGGAATTAAGAGAAATAATTGAAATATTATTTAGCAAAAGAATAAAAATAAAAACCTAATTTATTAGAAATAGGAAATGCAAAATACATAATTTACCTAAACATAGGCGTAAAATTATATTGTCTTAAGAAATAGAAAACAAACTTTAAAACCCATTAATTTATGTTTCAAATTATGATCTCTTTCTGGCAAATAGTTACCTAAAATAACCTTCACTTAAATTTTATTGTTGCCAGAAAGTTCTATATTTCATTAAGTTTCTTCTTTTTATCTAATAAAACTAGTAATAAAACTAAAACTGCAAAACCACAAATAAATGTATTGATTTTCATACCGTTTTCAATGATAATGAATTAAATTACATAAGATATTAAAGAAATTAATTTTTCTACCTGTCTGCAGAGGATGTGTATTTTACCAGCTAGAAGATATAAAAGTCAAATCGTAAACAGGAAATAACCAAAAATATACGAGTTAACAAAAAAGAAGAATACAAAAGCTTAATTTAATACTATTTCCTTTCTCTATTACAGTGCACACGTTAAGTTAAAATCAAGGGGAGATAAAGAAAAGTAAAAAATTTAAAACAACTGAGCTTAAATTATTAAAGGCATAGAGAAGAAAGCTAGAAGCAATAAGAATGGCTGAAGTATAGCCTAGGCTATAGACTAGACTATAGACTAGACTATAGACTATACTATAGACTAGACTATAGACTAGACTAGACTAGACTATATACTAGACTATAGACTAGACTATGGACTAGTCTAGACTATATACTAGACTATAGACTAGACTATGGACTAGTCTAGACTATAGACTAGACTATGGACTAGACTATGGGCTAGACTATGGACTATACTATAGACTAGACTATAGGCTAGACTATGGACTAGACTATGGACTAGACTATAGACTAGACTATGGACTAGTGTAGACTATAGACTAGACTATGGACTAGTCTAGACTATATACTAGAATATAGACTAGGCTATGGACTAGTCTAGACTATAGACTAGACTATGGGCTAGACTGTGGACTAGAATAGACTATGGGCTAGATTATGGACTAGACTATGGACTAGTATCGACTACAGACTAGACTATAGACTAAACTATGGACTAGTCTTGACTACAGACTAGACTATAGACTAAACTATATCCTAGACTACAAACTATAGACTAGACTATGGACTAGTGTAGACTATAGACTAGACTATGGACTAGTCTAGACTATATACTAGAATATAGACTAGGCTATGGACTAGTCTAGACTATAGACTAGACTATGGGCTAGACTGTGGACTAGAATAGACTATGGGCTAGATTATGGACTAGACTATGGACTAGTATCGACTACAGACTAGACTATAGACTAAACTATGGACTAGTCTTGACTACAGACTAGACTATAGACTAAACTATATCCTAGACTACAAACTATAGACTAGACTATGGACTAGTGTAGACTATAGACTAGACTATGGACTAGTCTGGACTATATACTAGAATATAGACTAGGCTATGGACTAGTCTAGACTATAGACTAGACTATGGGCTAGACTATGGGCTAGACTATGGACTAGAATAGACTATGGGCTAGATTATGGACTAGACTATGGACTAGTCTAGACTATGGATTAGTCTAGACTATAGACTAGACTATGGACTAGACTATAGACTAGACTATAGACTAGACTATGGACTAGTCTAGACTATAGACTAGACTAAGGACTAGCATAGACTATAGACTAGACTATGGACTAGTCTAGACTATAGACTAGACTATAGACTAGTCTAGACTATAGACTAGACTATAGACTAGACTATAGACTAGACTATAGACTAGACTATAGACTAGACTATAGACTAGATTATAGACTATAGACTAGATTATAGACTATAGACTAGATTATAGACTATAGACTAGATTATAGACTATAGACTAGATTATAGACTATAGACTAGATTATAGACTATAGACTAGATTATAGACTAGACTATAGACTAGACTATAGACTAGACTATAGACTAGATTTTAGACTAGACTATAGACTAGATTATAGACTAGACTATAGACTAGACTATAGACTAGACTATAGACTAGATTATAGACTAGACTATAGACTAGATTATAGACTAGACTATAGACTAGACTATAGACTAGACTATAGACTAGACTATAGACTAGACTATAGACTAGACTATAGACTAGACTATAGACTAGACTATAGACTAGACTATAGACTAGATTATAGACTAGATTATAGACTAGATTATAGACTAGATTATAGACTAGATTATAGACTAGACTATAGACTAGACTATAGACTAGAGTATAGGCTAGACTATAGACTAGATTATAGACTAGACTATAGACTAGACTATAGACTAGATTATAGACTAGACTATAGACTAGACTATAGACTAGATTATAGACTAGACTATAGACTAGACTATAGACTAGACTATAGACTTGACTATAGACTAGACTATAGACTAGACTATAGACTAGATTATAGACTAGACTATAGACTAGACTATAGACTAGACTATACACTAGACTATAGACTAGATTATAGACTAGATTATAGACTAGACTATAGACTAGACTATAGACTAGACTATACACTAGACTATAGACTAGATTATAGACTAGACTATAGACTAGACTATAGACTAGACTATAGACTAGACTATACACTAGACTATAGACTAGACTATAGACTAGACTAGACTAGACTATAGACTAGACTATAGACTAGATTATAGACTAGATTATAGACTAGATTATAGACTAGACTATAGACTAGACTATAGACTAGACTATAGACTAGATTATAGACTAGATTATAGACTAGACTATAGACTAGACTATAGACTAGACTATAGACTAGACTATAGACTAGATTATAGACTAGATTATAGACTAGATTATAGACTAGATTATAGACTAGACTATAGACTAGACTATAGACTAGACTATAGACTAGATTATAGACTAGATTATAGACTAGATTATAGACTAGACTATAGACTAGACTATAGACTAGACTATAGACTAGATTATAGACTAGATTATAGACTAGACTATAGACTAGACTATAGACTAGATTATAGACTAGATTATAGACTAGACTATAGACTAGACTATAGACTAGATTATAGACTAGATTATAGACTAGACTATAGACTAGACTATAGACTAGATTATAGACTAGATTATAGACTAGACTATAGACTAGACTATAGACTAGATTATAGACTAGATTATAGACTAGACTATAGACTAGACTATAGACTAGATTATAGACTAGATTATAGACTAGACTATAGACTAGACTATAGACTAGATTATAGACTAGATTATAGACTAGACTATAGACTAGACTATAGACTAGACTATAGACTAGATTATAGACTAGACTATAGACTAGACTATAGACTAGACTATAGACTAGATTATAGACTAGATTATAGACTAGACTATAGACTAGACTATAGACTAGACTATAGACTAGATTATAGACTAGACTATAGACTAGACTATAGACTAGACTATAGACTAGACTATAGACTAGACTATAGACTAGACTATAGACTAGATTATAGACTAGACTATAGACTAGACTATAGACTAGATTATAGACTAGACTATAGACTAGATTATAGACTAGACTATAGACTAGATTATAGACTAGATTATAGACTAGACTATAGACTAGACTATAGACTAGATTATAGACTAGACTATAGACTAGACTATAGACTAGACTATAGACTAGACTATAGACTAGACTATAGACTAGACTATAGACTAGACTATAGACTAGACTATAGACTAGACTATAGACTAGACTATAGACTAGACTATAGACTAGACTATAGACTAGACTATAGACTAGACTATAGACTAGACTATAGACTAGACTATAGACTAGACTATAGACTAGACTATAGACTAGACTATAGACTAGACTATAGACTAGACTATAGACTAGACTATAGACTAGACTATAGACTAGACTATAGACTAGACTATAGACTAGACTATAGACTAGACTATAGACTAGACTATAGACTAGACTATAGACTAGACCATAGACTAGACTATAGACTAGACTATAGACTAGACTATAGACTAGACTATAGACTAGACTATAGACTAGACTATAGACTAGACTATAGACTAGACTATAGACTAGACTATAGACTAGACTATAGACTAGACTATAGACTAGACTATAGACTAGACTATAGACTAGACTATAGACTAGACTATAGACTAGACTATAGACTAGACTATAGACTAGACTATAGACTAGACTATAGACTAGACTATAGACTAGACTATAGACTAGACTATAGACTAGACTATAGACTAGACTATAGACTAGACTATAGACTAGACTATAGACTAGACTATAGACTAGACTATAGACTAGACTATAGACTAGACTATAGACTAGACTATAGACTAGACTATAGACTAGACTATAGACTAGACTATAGACTAGACTATAGACTAGACTATAGACTAGACTATAGACTAGACTATAGACTAGACTATAGACTAGACTATAGACTAGACTATAGACTAGACTATAGACTAGACTATAGACTAGACTATAGACTAGACTATAGACTAGACTATAGACTAGACTATAGACTAGACTATAGACTAGACTATAGACTAGACTATAGACTAGACTATAGACTAGACTATAGACTAGACTATAGACTAGACTATAGACTAGACTATAGACTAGACTATAGACTAGACTATAGACTAGACTATAGACTAGACTATAGACTAGACTATAGACTAGACTATAGACTAGACTATAGACTAGACTATAGACTAGACTATAGACTAGACTATAGACTAGACTATAGACTAGACTATAGACTAGACTATAGACTAGACTATAGACTAGACTATAGACTAGACTATAGACTAGACTATAGACTAGACTATAGACTAGACTATAGACTAGACTATAGACTAGACTATAGACTAGACTATAGACTAGACTATAGACTAGACTATAGACTAGACTATAGACTAGACTATAGACTAGACTATAGACTAGACTATAGACTAGACTATAGACTAGACTATAGACTAGACTATAGACTAGACTATAGACTAGACTATAGACTAGACTATAGACTAGACTATAGACTAGACTATAGACTAGACTATAGACTAGACTATAGACTAGACTATAGACTAGACTATAGACTAGACTATAGACTAGACTATAGACTAGACTATAGACTAGACTATAGACTAGACTATAGACTAGACTATAGACTAGACTATAGACTAGACTATAGACTAGACTATAGACTAGACTATAGACTAGACTATAGACTAGACTATAGACTAGACTATAGACTAGACTATAGACTAGACTATAGACTAGACTATAGACTAGACTATAGACTAGACTATAGACTAGACTATAGACTAGACTATAGACTAGACTATAGACTAGACTATAGACTAGACTATAGACTAGACTATAGACTAGACTATAGACTAGACTATAGACTAGACTATAGACTAGACTATAGACTAGACTATAGACTAGACTATAGACTAGACTATAGACTAGACTATAGACTAGACTATAGACTAGACTATAGACTAGACTATAGACTAGACTATAGACTAGACTATAGACTAGACTATAGACTAGACTATAGACTAGACTATAGACTAGACTATAGACTAGACTATAGACTAGACTATAGACTAGACTATAGACTAGACTATAGACTAGACTATAGACTAGACTATAGACTAGACTATAGACTAGACTATAGACTAGACTATAGACTAGACTATAGACTAGACTATAGACTAGACTATAGACTAGACTATAGACTAGACTATAGACTAGACTATAGACTAGACTATAGACTAGACTATAGACTAGACTATAGACTAGACTATAGACTAGACTATAGACTAGACTATAGACTAGACTATAGACTAGACTATAGACTAGACTATAGACTAGACTATAGACTAGACTATAGACTAGACTATAGACTAGACTATAGACTAGACTATAGACTAGACTATAGACTAGACTATAGACTAGACTATAGACTAGACTATAGACTAGACTATAGACTAGACTATAGACTAGACTATAGACTAGACTATAGACTAGACTATAGACTAGACTATAGACTAGACTATAGACTAGACTATAGACTAGACTATAGACTAGACTATAGACTAGACTATAGACTAGACTATAGACTAGACTATAGACTAGACTATAGACTAGACTATAGACTAGACTATAGACTAGACTATAGACTAGACTATAGACTAGACTATAGACTAGACTATAGACTAGACTATAGACTAGACTATAGACTAGACTATAGACTAGACTATAGACTAGACTATAGACTAGACTATAGACTAGACTATAGACTAGACTATAGACTAGACTATAGACTAGACTATAGACTAGACTATAGACTAGACTATAGACTAGACTATAGACTAGACTATAGACTAGACTATAGACTAGACTATAGACTAGACTATAGACTAGACTATAGACTAGACTATAGACTAGACTATAGACTAGACTATAGACTAGACTATAGACTAGACTATAGACTAGACTATAGACTAGACTATAGACTAGACTATAGACTAGACTATAGACTAGACTATAGACTAGACTATAGACTAGACTATAGACTAGACTATAGACTAGACTATAGACTAGACTATAGACTAGACTATAGACTAGACTATAGACTAGACTATAGACTAGACTATAGACTAGACTATAGACTAGACTATAGACTAGACTATAGACTAGACTATAGACTAGACTATAGACTAGACTATAGACTATTATTACAGCTTGCGGAGATACATCATACGCCGATATCCTCAAGCAGGTTAAACGTGATCCGAAACTGAACATTTTAGGAAAAAATGTTAAAAATATAAGGAAAACAGAGAAAGGTGAATTACTTTTAGAGTTAATTAAACCGGCTCATCAGAACACAGTGGAATTTAGAACTGCGGTCAAAAGCGTTCTTGGTCCAGAAGCAGCAGTGCGTGCACTAACTCAAGAAGTACTTCTGGAAATAAAAGACATCGATGAGGTTACGACAAGAGAGGAAGTTTATGAAGCTCTCCTAAATGTTTCAGAAGAGTTTAATATATTGCAACCATCAGCAATAAAGTCAATGAGAACTGCATATGGATGTACCCAAACTGCCACAATTGGAGTAAACCCTGTATTGGCCAATATACTTATGGAGAAGTCTAAGATACGTATAGGATGGGTGTTATGTCGCATACGTGAGAAAATAAGTCCAAGAAAATGTTACCGATGCTTGAATTTTGGTCATACAGCTTCTGGATGTAAAAGTACTAATGACTACTCTGGCTTGTGCATTCGCTGTGGAGAAAGTGGACACAAAATCAAATTCTGCACTAACAATGCAATGTGTCTTCTTTGTAGAGAAAATGGATCTGACACTAATCATATTACCGGAGCAACTGTCTGTCCGCAATACAGGAAGGCGTTTAACAAACTTAAATCAAAATGAGACTATTACAACTGAACATGAACCATTGCGAAACTGCCCAAGACTTATTGGCACAAACCGTCCGTGAATTAAATGTAGATATATGTATTATTAGTGAGCAATATAGAAACTTAACTCCACCATGTTGGTTCAGTGATACCTCTGGCACATGCGCAATTTGGTCTACAAATAGTCACATTTTGAGGAAAGTAAGATTTGAGTGTTGTTTTGTCCGTACTATGGTCTCTGGAATACACTTGTACAGCTGCTATATTCCCCCAAGATTTGACATTGGTGAATACAAGAAGATCATACATGCTTTAACAACTGATGCGATCGGAAAGAGCCCTATCCTTATAGCTGGGGATTTTAACGCCTGGGCTACGGAATGGGGCTGCCCAAAGACAAATGAAAGAGGCAGAATCTTGCTTGAAGCATTTGCGTTGCTTGATGTGGTTTTGATAAATAGTGGAAATGTGCAGACATTTAACAGAAATGGTAGAGGATCAATAATAGATATTGCGTTTGCTAGCTCTAATATCCATAACGGGATATATTGGCATATTTCCGACATATACACCCAAAGTGATCACACTGCAATCATTATGGACTTAGGTATGTCTACATCGTCGTCCGAAGCAGGCTCCAGAAGAGAAATAAGCGGTTGGAAATCCAATACTTTTGATAGGCAGTTGTTCTCTATATTTATGGAAGACGTAGAATTATGTGGTACTCCTGAAAATATGGCTGAACAGTTTATAAGTCATATGACGCAAGCTTGTAATATGTCTATGAAGAGAAGGAAACGTGAATTTAAGAAAACTCCTGTATACTGGTGGAATGAAGAAATAGCTCAGCTGCGAAAGGATTGCATCAAAGCCAGAAGACGCTATGTAAGAACTCGATGTAGAATAGAAAATGAACTTTGTCACGAGATTTTTAAGCAAAAGAAAAAGGCCTTTAAGCTAGCAATACGTAAAAGTAAAAGACTACGATTCCTGGAGATATGCAATGATCTAGAGCATAACCCCTTTGGCTTAGCGTACAAACTTGTGAGAAAAAAGCTTAAATGTCTGAGCTCACCATCACCCAAGGAAGCTAAAATTCTTACTGAAATAGTGACTCATCTGTTTCCGGAGCAACGTACTGCAACATGGAATACTCAGAACATCCGAGAGATTTTCTACTTTCCAGAAATTACGTTATTGGAAATCCAAAAGGCTGTTACAAAATTCGAGGATAAAAAAGCCCCGGGACCAGATGGTATCCCAAACCTCGTCCTAAAAGAGGCTGTAAAGTGCTGTCCAAACCAAATGCTGCAGCTGATGAACTCATGCCTAAGGCATGGTTCATTCCCATCAATGTGGAAAAGGCAAAAACTTGTGCTCCTACCCAAGGATAAGAAGCCTTTAGAGGAACCGTCATCGTACAGACCACTGTGCATGATAGATACCAGCGGAAAGCTATTGGAGAGAATCATCTGCAATAGACTCGAAGAATGCATTGAAACATTGGATGGTCTGTCAAAAATGCAATATGGTTTTAGAAAACATAGGTCGACAATTGATGCAATTGCAATGGTTGTAAGCATTGCAAAAGATGCAATAGATGGTAGCAGCTGGAGAAAAGGATCCAAGGAATATTGTGTACTCGTGACTCTAGATGTCAAAAATGCATTTAACACGGCAAATTGGGAGAATATAGTCAATGCTCTTGTACGAATAAATGTTCCAGCTTATCTTGTGGCAATAATAAAGGATTACTTCCGGCAAAGAGTTCTTATATATGAAACAGACAAGGGAATGAAGGAATATAATGTCACAGGCGGAGTACCACAAGGATCGGTGCTTGGACCATTGTTGTGGAATGTGATGTATGATGGTATCTTGAGATTAAATCTTCCAAGAAGAGCAAAAGTTATTGGGTTCGCTGATGATATAGCCCTGGTGATAGTGGCAAAAACTATTAACGAAGCTAAAACAGTTTCCGAGAGTAGTATCCATGTGGTACGGTCATGGCTCATTGAAATGGGTCTATCGTTAGCTGAGCATAAGACGGAAGCGGTATTGATATCCAGTCGTAGAACGATGGAATATATAAATCTTCAAGTTGGAGACTGTGAAATAGGTACAAAGGATTGTCTCAAATACCTGGGTGTGGTGATAGATAATCGTTTATCATTTAAACACCACCTAAATTACGTGAGAGATAAAGCCACAGGTATATGTACAGCGCTGTGCAGGGTAATGCCGAATACACGAGGTCCAAAATATTTAAGAAGGAAAGTGTTAGCTGGGGTTGTCACGAGTGTAATTCTCTATGCTGCTCCAATATGGGCAGAATCCACCAGGCTAAGGACCTACAGCGGTAAAATTAGATCTGTCTACAGACTAGCAGCACTGCGAGTATCTTCTGCATATAGAACTGTATCGGATGAAGCAGCCTTTGTAATTGCTGCCATGATACCAATCGATATATTGGCAAGAGACGTCAAATATGAATTCGAAGCACGGTCCATACCGGAAAATGGTAGAGATGTTAGTGTTATTAGAAGAGACAGCATGGCGGAGTGGCAAATGAAATGGTCATCAGCTTCGAAAGGTAGATGGACATATAAGCTTATCCCAAATGTAGAAGTATGGTGTGGAAGACGGCATGGTTATCTGAATTACTACCTGACCCAATTCCTTAGTGGACACGGTTGTTTCCGCTCATACCTATACCGTTTTGGACTTGATAGCTCTCAATATTGTCCGCGTTGCGTAGAGGATGAAGAGGATTCGAATCATGTGTTTTTTGTGTGTCCACGTTTTGAATATGAGAGAACGAACTTGGAAAGGCAAATAGGCGGTGAGATATGTTCAAGTAACATAGTACAAATTATGCTTGTATCACTCGAGAACTGGGAGAACGTTTGCAAATACGTGAAAACAGTCCTTTTAGAGTTGCGGAGGCAAGAGGAAGTTAGAAGAGGAAATTTTGATTAGTTAGGGTTTTGATACCTTTCCCCCCTGCGAGGAAATACTTTTGCGGTGGTTCCGCAGGGAATGGGGGCTGGAGAATACGAGGTTGTTTTAGCGTGTTAAAGTCTCGCACACCTGGTATCATTGAACGACCAGAGTCTTTCGATGATTTTTTCCTCGTAAAAAAAAAAAAAAAAGACTAGACTATAGACTAGACTATAGACTAGACTATAGACTAGACTATAGACTAGACTATAGACTAGACTATAGACTAGACTATAGACTAGACTATAGACTAGACTATAGACTAGACTATAGACTAGACTATAGACTAGACTATAGACTAGACTATAGACTAGACTATAGACTAGACTATAGACTAGACTATAGACTAGACTATAGACTAGACTATAGACTAGACTATAGACTAGACTATAAACTAGACTATAGACTAGACTATAGACTAGACTATAGACTAGACTATAAACTAGACTATAAACTAGACTATAGACTAGACTATAGACTAGACTATAAACTAGACTATAAACTAGACTATAGACTAGACTATAGACTAGACTATAGACTAGACTATAGACTAGACTATAGACTAGACTATAGACTAGACTATAAACTAGACTATAGACTAGACTATAGACTAGACTATAAACTAGACTACAGACTAGACTATAGACTAGACTATAGACTAGACTATAGACTAGACTATAAACTAGACTATAGACTAGACTATAGACTAGACTATAGACTAGACTATAGACTAGACTATAGACTAGACTATAGACTAGACTATAGACTAGACTATAGACTAGACTATAGACTAGACTATAGACTAGACTATAGACTAGACTATAGACTAGACTATAGACTAGACTATAGACTAGACTATAGACTAGACTATAAACTAGACTATAGACTAGACTATAGACTAGACTATAGACTAGACTATAGACTAGACTATAGACTAGACTATAGACTAGACTATAGACTAGACTATAGACTAGACTATATACAAAACAAAATAAAGATTTTTCTTTAAAAATTAATTATTTTAAGAATCAGTTAAGTTAGTACCAGTTGCAAACTCAAAAAAGAACAATTGAAAATTTTATGCTTGATAAAGGCAGCAATGACCAAAAGTTATCTTGCTCAATGATACAATATAAAGAAAAATTTCTTTTCTCACATCTCAATGCTGAGTACACTAAACTTTTATTTATATCAAAAAGAGTTCAAATATAACTCATGTGTTAAATTTAATTTTGAATCAACAGATTTCATAGCATTTTAGTTGAAATATATCAAAGTTTATCCACTTGTTGGTTCCGAAGCCTTAAAACTATGAGAGCAATTTTTATCAACATACATTTTTATGTGAAACTATCTTTTTTGCATCTTTGTCCATCAAGAAAAAAAGGATCTATCTTTTGTGGACGCAGAGAATGATAGCAGCATTATTGGAAAAATTCTCCTAATATTAAAGATCTCATGAAGCAAAAACAATGTCGAAATTATTAATATTATTTTTTAATTATTTTATCTTTACATAACATTTTATCAATGTCAGAATTGTAGTGGGTCGCGCTTCCACTAAAATGTAAAAGGGATTCGAAGCAAGATCTTGTCAGAACCCCCGGACTAGACTATAGCAAATAGTCTGGTAAATAATCTAATCTATATTTTATACTTAAAAAAAAACTCTACATATTATCTTCATCATAAAAATAATTTTTCCTTTCATCGGTTTAAAACTCTCAAAATGTATGACCAAAATCCGCTGCTTGTTCCATTTTCAATCATAAACTTTAAAACTCAATTCTATCCCTTTTTCTTAAAATACCGGTATAAATAGGTATTAAAAAAATGTTTACAACGAGTAATAAAAACAAAAAAATGTGAATATATACCAAACTAAAAGAATTCTTTAATTTATGACTGGGAGCTGTGCATGTTGTAAATATTGTTAGTTGTTTTATTTGTTTTTCCATTTTTTTGCATTTTTATCCATTTCAGAGTTGTTGTGCGCGTTTCTTTATCAAAAATTAAGCCTTGAGAAAAATGTACGTTTTGTTCGAACAAATAAAAAACGGAAACATTAAGTAGTTGTAGTTGGCAAAAAAAAGATATATATAAACAAGGAATTATTTTGGTTATAAAAAGAGTAAAAAAAATGATAAAAAAAAACAAACCAAACTCAGAGGAAAAAATATGTTCATATGAATGCTTATAATAAACTCAAAAATATAATGTTAGTAAAAACAAATGCAACATATTAATTAATTTGTTATCTCATGTTAATTTTTTACTTTTTTAAGTTTTTTTGTTTGAGTGTAATTGCATCAGTTACTTAAGTTACATCTGTAGTTATGTTGTTACTAGTAGAAAACTAAATATTTGTATATCATGAACAAACTAATCGTATGTTAAAGGTTTTATAGACAAATAGCTAAAATAGGTAAATTCCTTGGAGCTTCAGTACAAGGATTTAGGCTTAAGTAAGGAAAATTATAAACAGAAGTTTGCTTTAATGGGAAATTTTATAAATCAGTAAGTTAAAAATAAAATTGTTTTTTGATAAAAACTTTAAATTTATTATTTGCTCAAAATATCATAAAAAAATGGAATATTTTAAAAATTCTAAATATGGGATTTTGGCTCGATTTTGCTATCTATACCCTTCACGATAGGTGTAAAGAGTATATATAAGTTTGTCATATTGTTTGTAATTTCTATAATTTTCGTCTGAGACCCCAAGAAATATATGTATATTCTAGATTCTTAGAGGACCCCTTATATAGGGTAGTCGTCTGTTCATCCCTCCGTTCGTGTGTTAGTTGATATGAAGTTTATGAAGCCCCCCGATAACCTAGATATATGATATATATATAATTAATAGACAGTTACTGTAATTCCTTTTACGCTTACAGTATACTTTCAATTTTAATAAATAAAATATGCAATTAGAAAGGTGTTTTCTCATAAAAAAAACTATCAAGAATTCCTGCAGTATTTTAGAAGTTATAAGCGGTAAAAGTTGCTACTAACATATATACAAGACGCACGTATATATGTAGAAACCTCAAACAGAAGAGAAACTCAAATTATAAAACTCTCCTCTATTTAATTTCTCATGCCTATCATACAACTGTCTCATTTCAAAGCAGTCTCATTGTTGCTATTTCTTTAGAAAAAACAAATGATTTAAGAGCAGAGAGTTAGAGCATTTTTCTCCACTTTTAATTGAGAGAATTGTAAGAGAAATAGAGAAGGGTTTAATACTATGAATAGCTTATTTTTATTTTTTGCTTGAGCCTTATGCATATAATAAGAAACAAAGTAGAAAATGTAAATAATTTGAGTTGCTTTCTGAAAGGTGTTTTGTTTTTCTTTTTATACCGTTCCATTTTATTTTTCGCAAATGCAAATTTTTGTGTCAAATAAATTATTTTATTTGTTATTTATGATATTTAAAATCAGTTGTTCACTTTTATAATTTTTTAGCATACATAATAGTTATTTTATGATATTTCTTCGAGTAGATATTAAAGTTATTTTGTGATTCTTATTACTTTCTAATTAATATAAAAGCCTTTTTTTGATTTTTCTTATTTTGGAAAATAGTATTGCAAGACACAATCAAATCGCCAAAATAAATTAAGAAAACGCTACAACGAACAAGCACCAAAGAAAGAAACGATAAAATTTCCAAAAAATTGCAAAAAAAAAATCACGATAATTAAAAAAAATCCTCTAACCAAAAAAAATTACGAGATTAAAAAAACGCCAAGACGGAAAATATGCTAAAGTAAAAAAAAAAATCGCAAAAACGAAAAAGTAAAAAAACTGTTAAACGGAAAAAATCGCAAAAAAGTAAGTGACAAAAAATCGACAAAATGAAAAAAAAAACAAATCGCCAACACGGGAAAACTTACTAAAACAAAAAAAATCGCCGAAAAGGAAAAAAGCTAAAAGGAAAATAAAAAATATTGATTCAACGGAAAAAATCACCAGAACGAAAAAATCGCCATAATAAAAAAATTAAACGGAAAAATTGCCAAAAGGAAAAAAGCTAACACGGAAAATCACGCTTAAAGGGGGAAAAAACTGAAAAAAAATCGCTAAATCCAAAATGAAAAGGAAAACTCCAAAACGAGAAAAAACAAAAAAAGTAAAAAAATAAAAAAATGCCAACATGGAAAAACACGCAAAAACGAAAAACGAAAAACGGAAAAAATAAAAAAACGAAAAAAGCCAAAGTGAAAAAACTCGCAAAAACGAAAAAAATGTTAAACGAAAATAAAAAAAATTTCCCAAATAAAAAAAATTGCCGTAACGGAAAAACACGCTAAAATTAAAAAATTACCAAAGTAAAAGATTTTCCAAAACCAAAAAATTAAAAAAAAATCGCAAAAAAATTTATAAATCATTAAAACGGAAAAAACGCCAAAATTTAGAAAATCACTAGAACCGAAAAAATTTCAAAAATGAAAAAATAACGAAAACCGAAAAGTCGCTAAAAAGAAAAACACCAAAAAAAAATGCAACACTATAATAAAAACGCAATCACAAAAATAAAAAATCGCCAAAACGTAATAAAACCGTCATAATTAAAACGTCATGACTGAAAATATTACCAATATATATGTGTCGGTTCTATACCCACTACCAAAAAAGATGGGGTATATTTGGTTTGTTATTCCATGTGTAACATGTCGAAATATTCGTGTAAGATCCAATAAAGTATATATATTCTGGGTCCAAGTAAGATTCGATGTAAATATGTCCGTCCGACTGTCTGTTGAAAGCAGAATAGAGATCGGGGCGGACCACCTAGGTGGACGAATTTTGGCTCAAATGTTTCTCTCATAGAAGTTTGTTTAATATTGAAAATAGGCAAATTCGGTTTATAAACCAAAAGTTATGGGCCAAATAATGGGTGAATCAAGTAGAGATACTTTTTTCAATAGCCTTTTTTTGACAGATCACGTGTGAGTCATGTATTGCTGTCATGTTATTTTTGTTTAGTATTGTTTGGCATTTCATAATGGAAAGACTTACGCCTGCATAACGTTTACAAATCGTTCAACTTTATTACGAATATTCACGATCTGTGAGGAATGTGTTTCGTGCACTTCGCTCATCTTATGGTGAACATTATTGGCCTACTGAGCGTATTATTCGCAACACCATCACCCATTGTGAGACCCAGCATGCATTATTGGATAATATTCGACCGAATAGACCACGTCCATCATGCTGTGAAGAAAATATAGCGACCGTAGCTGAGAGTGTACACAAAGACCGTGGAGAGTCGATTCGGCGCCGTTCGCAGCAACACGAACTGACATATGGAACGAATTGGCGCATTTCACGTCGAGATCTTAAATTGAAAGCGTACAAAATAAAGCTTGTGCAACAACTGAAGCCGCTCAACCTTCCCAAGCGACATCGCTTCGCTCTATAGGCTCTTGAAAAGTTCCAAGAAGTTCCGACGTTTTCGAAGCCCATTTCTAGCTGCATTTGGGACAAAGAGCAACCTGAAGAGATTCAAGAACTGCCACTTCATCCAGAAAAAACAACGGTTTGGTGTGGTTAGTGATGCCGGTGCGAACGTAACCGTCAATGGCGACCGTTATCGTGCCATGATAACCGACTATTTGATTCTTGAAATTGAAGCTCGTGATCTCGGCGACATTTGGTTTCAGCAAGTCGGCGTCACTTCAAACACATCGGCACATAATTTCACGTTTTGGGTCGGTCGATTAGCCACCAAGATCGTGTGATAACACACTGTTAGACTTTTTCCTGTGGGGATATGTAAAGTCTAAAGTTTATGCGGACAAACCCGCTTCGATTCAGGCCTTGGAGGAAAACATCACGCGTGTCATTCGCCAGTTACCAGTCGAAATGCTCGAACGAGTCATCGAAAATTGGACTGAACGGATGGACCATCTACGACGTAGCAACGGCCAAGATTTGATAGACGTAATCCTCAAAAATTAAATGTCAAAGAATGTTCTTTCAAATGATAATAAACATTCCCCATTAAATTTGAATTTTCTGTGTTTTTTTCTTTTAAAAAGTAGGGAACCTCGAAATGGATCACGCGGTACTAGAAAAATTTTGTGTCCGCCGTAACTCCAGTTCATACTTTTCCGCCGATATCTCTTAAACAAAAACATGTACGACAACGAACTTTTGTACAAATAGCTGAAGGATAGATCCGTTTACTTCCTCCTATATAAAGTGAAATTTAAAATTGGTGTGGTACATAAAAAGTTGAAGATGGTGGGAATAATAGATTCGGCTATGCTGAATATAACATTCTTTCTTGTGTTAATTTCGCTTAAGAATTTCAGAATTTGTAAGCATTTAAAATTTCTACTTACACAAAACACATATGTGCAGTATAAGAATAAAGAAAGTACGTGTGTTTGTTTAAGTTGTTCTTATAGAGAAATGAGAATTACAATTACAGGAAGTTTTATGCGGGTTTGATTTTCTGTTGGAGAATATTTTATACCAAAAAAAATGTGTTTACAGTAATGTTGTTTATTTCAATACAATAGGGGCACACTAGGTATATATAACTTAGTATACATCAAAAGATTGATAAGGCTTCCGATAATTTTGCTATTGAAAAATCACTGAAATCTCTTACAATGTAATTTTTGAATAAAATATTTTATTTTCATTAAATGTATTTATAAATTTCAAAGAACTTCTATTACATTTTATTGAGTAAATGAATTTCCGGGAATCTTTTAAAAAGTGAAAAAAAAACTATTCAATTCTCTTTAAAATATCGACAATAAAAAAACAAGGTAATTAAAGATCAATTCATTTTAAAGCAAAATTATTTAGTATTTTTCTATATACTGAATTTCAGATACCAGTATATATTTTGTTTGTTTTCCAAAGATTTGTGGTGCTGTCATAAAAAACACTCAGCAAAAAGAGAAAAAAAAAAGAAAAGAAAATAAAAAATAATAAAAGAAAAATAAGCCAATGAACCAGACAGTCTACTATATAATAAAAATTCGACACATACATATTAACTTATATATATATATGTATATATACAAACATAATCGCACACATAAAGGCATAGACAAAAGCATTTAAAAACACTCAATTCAATTGGCCTAAGTCCTAACATTAGTGTACACTCAAAGAGATAAATAAGGATGTGAAAGTGAGAGAGAGATATAAGGAGGCAGTATATAAAAATATGGCACCATTTCCTTTAAGTTGATTCAGAAATTAAATATTTCAAATATTTAAAGAAGCTACCAAATCAATTTAATTTTAAATAACAGAAGATTAAAATGTTAATCAAATTCAATTATTTCACATTTTTTAGAAATTTTTCAATTTTACGTATTTCGTATCCTATCAGAAAAATTGTGTTTCTTGTTTAAAGAAAATATTTTATTTATTTCGTGTTCTTTTTTTATTTTTAATAAATGTCTTAAAAATTCTATTATACTAAAATGTTTTTATAATATTTTTTGCATCTTTAAACACAGCAAGATTTCATTCAACTCATATAGGTGATTTATTTAGCTGTCATGTTTATTTTATTTTGTATAAATTCTTATGTGTGTGTATGTGTTTGTGTGATTCCCTTAATTTTCTAGCTAAATGTTGTTTTATAAACATTTCGATAGGGTATATTTACTTTATATGACTTTTTTGTACATATACTCTAACTTTTTTATATTCACAAAAACAGTACAAAACAAAAGAAAACCCTCATTTCTGATAAATTTTATAAATATTAAAAATAACGAGAATAATTGGAATAAGGTAAATATTCCAAGTTGAAAAAAATTGTAGTTATTTCAAACTCATTTCTTAAAAATTTTAAAATTGAAAACATTTTTAAAAATTTAATTTCCCAAAAAAAACTTTTTCCCTTCACTAACATCGCTTACATGTATAAAAAAAACCCTACATAATGCATTTTACATATACATACACACATATAATTTTCGTTTAATATTAAAACTTAAGCTCCAGCGCAACTTGAGGCATTTACAAACAACTTGTGTGCAAAATTATATATATATATATATATATATATATTATATATTATTTTTCTATGTGTTTATTTAGTCTAGTTAGACAACAAATAGCAAAAAATTTTCTATAAAATAACGAAAAAACTAACACAGCAGGAGCTTACATTAAAATAACGACAAAAAAAAAAAGACATCAACAGGAGCAAGAAAAACTAAATGGTTTGGAATCCAACAAGAATATTCGAAACTCACAGTTTTAGCAAAATAAAAATGTTAGTTAATTCCACTTCAAAATATTTTCTATTTAATTCAAAATAAACACTTGTGCTATAGCAAACAAACCAAAATAAAGGGACGTGTTTTACTACAGGATGTATGCTCAAAACCCAGTCAACAAAAAAGAATAAAGAAAAGGGGTCAAACATTTAAATCTTTAATCTAAAATCTTTTATATGACAGAAGAAAAAATCACAAAAGCAGCGGGAGAGATAATGAATGAATTTTACAAGGGAAAAACTCAAAAAACAAATAATGAGAGTTAACATATTAGTTGCTTGTAAATATATAAGCCTGGAAAAAGAACATGTTACCGCTCGTCATGTAACTATGTTATTATTTAACTATTTACTGGACTAATGAATATACTACAGAATAGACTAGACTATAGGTTAGAATATAGGCTAGACTATAAGCTAGACTATAGGCTAGACTACAGGCTAGACTATAGGCTAGACTACAGGCTAGACTACAGGCTAGACTATAGGCTAGACTACAGGCTAGACTATAGGCTAGACTACAGGCTAGACTATAGGCTAGACTACAGGCTAGACTATAGGCTAGACTACAGGCTAGACTATAGGCTAGACTACAGGCTAGACTATAGGCTAGACTACAGGCTAGACTATAGGCTAGACTACAGGCTAGACTATAGGCTAGACTACAGGCTAGACTATAGGCTAGACTACAGGCTAGACTATAGGCTAGACTACAGGCTAGACTATAGGCTAGACTACAGGCTAGACTATAGGCTAGACTACAGGCTAGACTATAGGCTAGACTACAGGCTAGACTATAGGCTAGACTACAGGCTAGACTATAGGCTCGACTACAGGCTAGACTATAGGCTAGACTACAGGCTAGACTATAGGCTAGACTACAGGCTAGACTATAGGCTAGACTACAGGCTAGACTATAGGCTAGACTACAGGCTAGACTATAGGCTAGACTATAGGCTAGCCTATAGGCTAGACTATAGGCTAGACTATAGGCTAGACTATAGGCTAGACTATAGGCTAGACTATAGGCTAGACTATAGGCTAGACTATAGGCTAGACTATAGGCTAGACTATAGGCTAGACTATAGGCTAGACTATAGGCTAGACTATAGGCTAGACTATAGGCTAGACTACAGGCTAGACTATAGGCTAGACTATAGGCTAGACTATAGGCTAGACTACAGGCTAGACTATAGGCTAGACTACAGGCTAGACTATACGCTAGACTACAGGCTAGACTATAGGCTAGACTACAGGCTAGACTATAGGCTAGACTACAGGCTAGACTATAGGCTAGACTACAGGCTAGACTATAGGCTAGACTACAGGCTAGACTATAGGCTAGACTACAGGCTAGACTATAGGCTAGACTACAGGCTAGACTATAGGCTAGACTACAGGCTAGACTATAGGCTAGATTATAGGCTAGACTATAAGCTAGACTATAGGCTAGACTATAGGCTAGACTATAGGCTAGACTACAGGCTAGACTATAGGCTAGACTACAGGCTAGACTATAGGCTAGACTACAGGCTAGACTATAGGCTAGACTACAGGCTAGACTATAGGCTAGACTACAGGCTAGACTATAGGCTAGACTACAGGCTAGACTATAGGCTAGACTACAGGCTAGACTATAGGCTAGACTACAGGCTAGACTATAGGCTAGACTATAGGCTAGACTATAAGCTAGACTACAGGCTAGACTATAAGCTAGACTATAGGCTAGACTATAAGCTAGACTACAGGCTAGACTATAAGCTAGACTATAGGCTAGACTATAAGCTAGACTATAGGCTAGACTATAAGCTAGACTATAGGCTAGACTATAAGCTAGACTATAGGCTAGACTATAAGCTAGACTATAGGCTAGACTATAAGCTAGACTATAGGCTAGACTATAAGCTAGACTATAGGCTAGACTATAAGCTAGACTATAGGCTAGACTACAGGCTAGACTACAGGCTAGACTATAGGCTAGACTATAGGCTAGACTACAGGCTAGACTATAGGCTAGACTATAGGCTAGACTACAGGCTAGACTATAGGCTAGACTATAGGCTAGACTACAGGCTAGACTATAGGCTAGACTATAGGCTAGACTATAGGCTAGACTATAGGCTAGACTATAGGCTAGACTATAGGCTAGACTATAGGCTAGACTATAGGCTAGACTACAGGCTAGACTATAGGCTAGACTATAGGCTAGACTATAGGCTAGACTACAGGCTAGACTATAGGCTAGACTATAGGCTAGACTATAGGCTAGACTACAGGCTAGACTATAGGCTAGACTATAGGCTAGACTATAGGCTAGACTACAGGCTAGACTACAGGCTAGACTATAGGCTAGACTATAGGCTAGACTATAGGCTAGACTACAGGCTAGACTATAGGCTAGACTATAGGCTAGACTATAGGCTAGACTATAGGCTAGACTATAGGCTAGACTATAGGCTAGACTATAGGCTAGACTATAGGCTAGACTATAGGCTAGACTATAGGCTAGACTATAGGCTAGACTATAGGCTAGACTATAGGCTAGACTATAGGCTAGACTATAGGCTAGACTATAGGCTAGACTATAGGCTAGACTATAGGCTAGACTATAGGCTAGACTATAGGCTAGACTATAGGCTAGACTATAGGCTAGACTATAGGCTAGACTATAGGCTAGACTATAGGCTAGACTATAGGCTAGACTATAGGCTAGACTATAGGCTAGACTACAGGCTAGACTATAGGCTAGACTATAGGCTAGACTATAGGCTAGACTACAGGCTAGACTATAGGCTAGACTACAAGCTAGACTATAGGCTAGACTACAGGCTAGACTATAGGCTAGACTACAAGCTAGACTATAGGCTAGACTACAGGCTAGACTATAGGCTAGACTACAGGCTAGACTATAGGCTAGACTACAGGCTAGACTATAGGCTAGACTACAGGCTAGACTATAGGCTAGACTACAGGCTAGACTATAGGCTAGACTACAGGCTAGACTATAGGCTAGACTACAGGCTAGACTATAGGCTAGACTACAGGCTAGACTATAGGCTAGACTACAGGCTAGACTATAGGCTAGACTACAGGCTAGACTATAGGCTAGACTACAGGCTAGACTATAGGCTAGACTACAGGCTAGACTATAGGCTAGACTACAGGCTAGACTATAGGCTAGACTACAGGCTAGACTATAGGCTAGACTATAGGCTAGACTACAGGCTAGACTATAGGCTAGACTACAGGCTAGACTATAGGCTAGACTACAGGCTAGACTATAGGCTAGACTACAGGCTAGACTATAGGCTAGACTACAGGCTAGACTATAGGCTAGACTACAGGCTAGACTATAGGCTAGACTACAGGCTAGACTATAGGCTAGACTACAGGCTAGACTATAGGCTAGACTACAGGCTAGACTATAGGCTAGACTATAGGCTAGACTATAGGCTAGACTATAGGCTAGACTATAGGCTAGACTATAGGCTAGACTAAAGGCTAGACTATAGGCTAGACTATAGGCTAGACTATAGGCTAGACTATAGGCTAGACTATAGGCTAGACTATAGGCTAGACTATAGGCTAGACTATAGGCTAGACTATAGGCTAGACTATAGGCTAGACTACAGGCTAGACTATAGGCTAGACTATAGGCTAGACTACAGGCTAGACTATAGGCTAGACTATAGGCTAGACTACAGGCTAGACTATAGGCTAGACTACAGGCTAGACTATAGGCTAGACTATAGGCTAGACTATAGGCTAGACTATAGGCTAGACTACAGGCTAGACTATAGGCTAGACTATAGGCTAGACTATAGGCTAGACTACAGGCTAGACTACAGGCTAGACTACAGGCTAGACTATAGGCTAGACTACAGGCTAGACTACAGGCTAGACTATAGGCTAGACTATAGGCTAGACTACAGGCTAGACTACAGGCTAGACTACAGGCTAGACTACAGGCTAGACTACAGGCTAGACTACAGGCTAGACTATAGGCTAGACTATAGGCTAGACTACAGGCTAGACTATAGGCTAGACTACAGGCTAGACTATAGGCTAGACTATAGGCTAGACTATAGGCTAGACTATAGGCTAGACTACAGGCTAGACTATAGGCTAGACTATAGGCTAGACTATAGGCTAGACTACAGGCTAGACTACAGGCTAGACTATAGGCTAGACTATAGGCTAGACTACAGGCTAGACTATAGGCTAGACTACAGGCTAGACTATAGGCTAGACTACAGGCTAGACTACAGGCTAGACTATAGGCTAGACTACAGGGTAGACTATAGGCTAGACTATAGGCTAGACTACAGGGTAGACTATAGGCTAGACTATAGGCTAGACTACAGGCTAGACTATAGGCTAGACTATAGGCTAGACTACAGGCTAGACTATAGGCTAGACTACAGGCTAGACTATAGGCTAGACTGCAGGCTAGACTATAGGCTAGACTGCAGGCTAGACTATAGGCTAGACTATAGGCTAGACTGCAGGCTAGACTATAGGCTAGACTATAGGCTAGACTATAGGCTAGACTATAGGCTAGACTATAGGCTAGACTATAGGCTAGACTATAGGCTAGACTATAGGCTAGACTATAGGCTAGACTGCAGGCTAGACTGCAGGCTAGACTATAGGCTAGACTATAGGCTAGACTATAGGCTAGACTGCAGGCTAGACTATAGGCTACAATACAGGCTAGACTATAGGCTACACTACAGGCTAGACTATAAAGCAGATTGTAGGCTAGACTATAGAGTAGACTATAGGCTAGACTATAGAATAGACTATAATGCTGAACTATGGAAGAGACTATACAGCTAGACTATAAAATAGACAATAGGCTATAGATCATAAAGTCTATACGCCACAATGTACCTGATTTCTCATACAATTATTAAATTTTTGTTGACAAATTTTAAAAGGGTTAAATTTCTTCAATCAAGTATTTATTTATTATCATTTTACTTGGTTCTTACTTTTTTGTGCAATAGTTTGTAATGATATTGATTTTTTGTTTTTTATTTTTTGACAATGTGTATTTCCTTGTGGCTACTGTAGCATAAAGCTGATTAAATTAAATAGATAAAATATGCTATATAATTTTCTTTGAATTAAAAAGAAATATACTGGTTGAAATTTCAAGATATATGAAAATAAAGAATATGCTTTAAATAGACTATGGCTTATAAATTAAAATGTATTTAAGAACACATGTGCCATTTTTAATATTTAATGACATATTTTCTTTTAATTAAATGTTTAATTTTATTAATTTTGAATATTCATTTAAAATTAAAAAAATGTTGCTGACATATATATGTCATTTAATGTTTTTGATGGCAATTTTGGTTTTTTTTATTGGTGTGTCTTGTTTTTTGTATTTCATTTCTTAATGTGACATTTGTTTTTAGCACATTTTATTTTGGCTGACAATTTTATTATTTACTTGTTTAAATCTTAATTTTCTTTCCACCCCGATAATTGTGAAGAATTATTTACTTGTATGCTCATTTTATATATAAATTATTATAAATTATTATCTAATGACTGTCATTAGATAATAATAATGACAATAATAAACATAATAATGTTGACAAAATGCTAAGTATTATAAATTATAAGAAATTTCTGGTTGTAATATATTTCTCAAGAATACATTTGCAAGGAAGTAACTGTTAAGGACGGAGTAAAATAAGACAATTTTCCCAATAGTTTTATTTTTTGGGGCACCCTTAAACTTAACGTGTGTGTTGGCCTTTCGCATTTAACTTTGAGTTTGTTTTCCCACTTTTTCTCAGCTTCCCAACGTTATTTTACTGTGACATTTATTTTGATGCAAAATTGATAAAGATAAAACTTTTTACAACAATTTGTACACAAAGTTACACAAAGAGTTCAAAGGTTAGAATTACAAAACAACTCAATAAATTGCAAACAAAAATAAATAAATAAGACAAAATTTAAATACTTCAAATCAACTATACTGTCAAGGGTTGATTTATCAATTTATTTAAACGCATTTTACGAATTTGCAAAATTTATAAACATTTTAAAATAGAAAGTTATTTATAATATTCTATTTATTTAAAAAATAAGTAATTATTTTTATTAAGAAATATTTTATAGTTACAAATTTTTTTAACATTTCTAAAATTTTTCAATAAGAAATAAATATTTTAGAATTTATTGTAAAAGCATTACACATTTCCTAAAAAAAAATTAAAAATATGTTTTGTTATCAATTTCATAGAAATATTATTTGTAACAAATTATTTATACTTAGAAGGTATTTTATTGAAAATTGAAAGCAAAACAGAAATAAACTCTCATATTAATACCGGAAAGTGTGAAAAATAAATTGGTAGTTTTATACGCTGCACTGCGGGTGACATGGTTGTATACAGGTAAACCGCAAATATGCCCTGAATAAATTTATCTATAAAATATTTATTTGTTTCGGAACAGATAAAGAATTTTGGCTGCGGTTTGTAAGTACATATTTTGGCATATTTTATTCTTAGCGGTTTATTTTTTATTTTTAAAGCATATTTACTTTTACTGTATATATAATACTTTAAGAACATATCTTGGTATTTTAAAGATAATTTGTTTATAATTTTGTACACTCAAAAAATTATGTAAGTAAATATAATAGAGAAATCAGTAAAAACAATTGTAAATTCATTTAAAAAACGGACCACTCACATTACATTTAAAATAAATGTAAAATTTTTTGAATGTTTATTTTTAACCAACAAAAGCATTTAAAATTACTGGTTTTTCAATTATTTTAATTAAAAATTTAATTTTAAAATTATGTAATTTACCAAAACAGTAGATGATACTGCTTTTTCGTTTATTTTAAGCGACACTAATAAAAAATAAAAATAAAAAACTTTAAATATGAATTTTTGGTATTTGTTCTTTATTTCTAAATATTTATTTATTTTTAATTTATTTATTTTAATATACATACATATAATGTTAAGAATTGATTTTGATATTACTTAATTTTACTCATACATATTTGTGTCCTTATTCTTAAAAAGAAAATGATAAAAATTTGTTCTTCCTAGAAGTACTATCAATACTTCCTTCCTCTCTCTCTCTCTCTCTTTTTATATATGATTAACGTTGTCCTGTCAATGTTTTCAACGTGATATCGTTGTCATGTCTGGAATTTTCTTATCTGTAGAAATATGAAAATTAATGTGTAAGCAAATGTTTAGAATGACGTTGTTGTACTGTTTTACCAGTTTTTGAAAATAAAAAAAAAACTTTCCGCATTCATTCTTGTCTTGCCTGACCGCGAAACACCGCTTAACTGAAAACAGTATACTTTATTATTTCTACTTAATATAATCTGAAATAACTACTTACCATGTTATGTTATTTATGTATTTATATTATATGACGTATATACAATATATTTAATTTTTTTTTTTTTTTTTTTTTTTTGTTATTAATTATTTTAATATTTTTGACAATGAAAGCTTTTTTATTATAAAATATTTGAATTTTAATGAAAAATTATAATATTATAAAATAACTGAAAATATTAACAGTAACTAAGAATAACTTTTTGTGATACCATTTTTGAAAAATTTAAAATAGAGCTTTTCAACAGCGCACCGATGGCATATATATATATATATATATATATATATATATATATATATATATATATTAGTTTTATCGTATTTTAGAAATTGAAAATAATAATAAATTTTTGTAATATATATTTTTTTATTTTATAATTTTGTACATACACTATTTTTGGAAATTGTGAAATAGGAATTTTCAACAGCATGGCATATATATATTTTAGTTTTATCGTATTTTAGGAATTAAAAATAATAAGAAAAATTTTTTTTAATATATTTTTTTCTTTAATATAAAAAAGTTAAAAAAATTATATAATTTTTTTAAAGGTTATAGGTTTCTATTTTAAGAGCATATTTATACCCACCAAAAACTTTTTGGTTCTCGGTAATGGTAACTACTAATTGAAGTAGTTTCCTGGTAATGAGGTGTCATTATTATATCCCTACTCTATATTACATAAATAAGTACTCAAGAGTATAATAGCAAAGTAATATTGCAATCATGCGGATCAGTTGGCTAGAGCGCTTTATTAGCAACCAGAAGGTTCTTGGTTCAACCCCATTCTGATGCTGTTAGTTTTTTTTTTACAAAATGTGTAAAAAGATATTTTATACTAAAAAAAGTTTCTGTCACTTACAAAATTAAGTACGAGATGGAGTGATGTGTAAGACGTTAGTCATTAAAAATAAATGGTTAATTTATGTCCGAATTCAAATCTCACTTTGTTTTTTTTTTTTCGTTTAGGTATATATTTTTGAGTACCCCTAGAGTCTAAAATTAACTACATTAATTTGTGGACAACTCGAACAAAAATAACTAGTTATTCTGGCAAAAAATAAGTAATTTATTTTGTTTCCAATACCTTACCAGGAAATAAAAAAAAACTAATAAATAGGAATAAATATTACAAGAAAACATTGAGATCTTTTCTGAAAAAAATGTTCGATGTTTTCGAACATCAAAATATTTTCTTCCGAAAATTTTCGATGTTTTCGAACATCAAAATATTTTTTCCGAAAATTTTCGATATTTTCGAACAATAAAATTTTTTCTTAAGAAATTTTTCAGTGTTTCCGGACATCAAATTTTCCATGTTTTCGAACATTGAAATATTTTTTAAGAAAATTTTCGATGTTTTCGAACATCAAAATATTTTCTTAAGAAAATTTTCGATGTTTTCTAACATTGAAATATTTTCTTAAGAAATGTTTTCGATGTTTTCGAACATCAAATATTTTTTTAAGAAAATTTTCAATATCTTCGAGCATCAAAATATTTTAAGAAAATGTTTAAAGTTTTCGAACATCAAAATATTTTCTAAGGAAATTTTCAATCGAAATTTTTCTTAAAAAAATATTTTGATGTTCAAAAATATTGGAAAAAAATTTCGATGTTTATTGCTTTAGAAAATTTTCGAACATCGACTTATTTTCTTTAGAAATAGATATTTTTTTTTCGTTTAGGTATATATTTTTGAGTACCCTAGAGTCTAAAATTAACTACATTCATTTGTGGACAACTCGAACAAAAATAACTAGTTATTCTGGCAAAAAATAAATAATTTATTTTGTTTCCAATACCTTACCAGGAAAGCAAAGTATTTGTTGGTTATTGACTTTATAACAAAAAAAATTCATGAAAGACTTTTAACAAAACAAACACAAATAAGTGTTCTATAGAATTGACACTTTTTCATTATGCTCTAAAATTATTATTTGAAAATATTTTTCAAGGAAATTTCACTGCTACATAGATATTTGTATAATAACACTTAATACTAAACCAAATTTCGGCTTTTTAATAGAAATTCTACAATTCCGAAAAAACTTGAAAAAATTTCTAAAAATATTATTTTTTTATCAATAACAGAAAAAAATTCCTTTTTATTAAATAATTCGAAACATCTAAGGGCATATAAAAGGTTTTTTTTATACCAGCTTTTCTATTGTAGAAATTTATCATAAAATGGAAATTTATATAAAAATATGTGTTATGCGAAAGTAGTGTATTCATAATCTGAAATCATAAACTGGTTAACTGGTATTTACTTTTTAAAAAACCGACCGGTTTCGAATAATTTTTATTATCAAATAATTTTTATTTTCGAATAATTCGACAGGCAAGTTTTTTTCTTTTATTTTTTACTAAATTAACCTTACATATGGCCTGATGCATTAAAATTATCAAATTGTTTAAAAATAAAATTTGTATGACTTCATTTACGAAATTGTTTTTATTAATTAAACTTTTAATTAATTTTGCTCCAATCACCAAAATGATAACAAGCAAGCACAAATGTTTGATATCAAATTAAGAGTGATTTCAAATCAAGTCCTTTCTCAAATGGCAAACGTTTGAGAATTATTTTAAAATAACTTGAAAGTAATAGCTTTCTCAACAAAAAGAGGAATTAATTGACAAATTGAGAAATGCTATTAAATGAAATTCTCAAACTTTTTTTCAAATGTGTATTGTGGCCACATGTGGAACATATATAAAATTAATTTGCATTTTTAATTTTTTGTGAAGTTTTCTTTTATATATATAAACTTGTAATTTTGTTCTATCAGCGTATACGTATTCATTAATTGGAAAATATTTAGTTAAGAAATTTTATTTATTATTTTATTTATTTGTATATAATATTTCAAATATATTGTTTTTAAATATATTATTTCAAATATCTTTAAGAATGATTTGATAATAACATTTGATATCAAATTTAAGAAACTACCATTTTTCAAATATTTGTTAACTTGTCTCTTTATATTTGTGAGTTATTTCATAATAACATTAAATATCAAATAATTACATTTGATATCAATTTGAACATATACAGTTCAAACGTTTTTTTTTTTTTTTTTCTCAAATGATTTTTAATTTGAAATCAAACTTAAATTCAAACCTCTACCTACATTTGAAACAAGTTTGAAAAACACGTTAAAGTCATTATATTTCAAACATTCATATGCATATGTATGTTTTTATGTAGATACATGCTGGTACAAAAAACAACAACATTAAGTCATTGCAATGCTTCTATTTCCAACTAAAAACGTCCAAACATATATAAAAAATTATTGTTTGAATGTATATAAAATCAACAACTACTGTTTGCTTATACAAACAAACAACAACACTGAAAGTCATCGCAATGTTTTTATATATGTTTGTGTGCTTATATTTTTTTTAGCTTTTAGCCTATAACTCAATTGTTTATGGACCGATCTATGACCGATCCATATAAAAACGAAATCCGTAGCTTAAACAAGGGCTTCAAAAAGTCAAAAATGCGTTTTACCCGATATCTTGATTATTATTGGACCGATTTAATTTATTTCTTCATCATAAACAATCAGAAAAAGTATCCAAATCTTCTTTGCAAAAACAAAGTCCCTAGCTTATATACAGATTTCAAAAATTTAAACCCGGTTTTTTGAGATATCTCCTCCGCCATTTATAAACCGATCTATATATATATATATATATATATATATATATATGGCAGTTATTGGTAGGCTTCATAAAAGCCATTTCAACCTATAAACGGACTGACGGACATCGTTCTATCGACATCATTTCTTACAAGGATATATACATTTTTACTCTCCGATGAAAATTGTGTTGAAGGGTATAAAAAAAATAACCAATTTAAAAAAGAAAAATAATAATTTTCAGAAAAAGTATCAATTAAAAAATATATATCGACAAATCCATGAAAGAACGCCCAAAAATTTACCGAGTGTCTTTCGAAATTCATAAAACTTTGCAAGCAAATAGACCATGGATATCGATAACGGTTTCAGTTTTCAAATTTACGAAATTGCGCAAACTCGCAATTTTATTTCGCTATTTCACTTTCTCAAAAACCAAAAAGAAAATTCAAAAGTATGTAACTTTAAATATCAATATCTCTAGGAAGGTTTTGTGAATTATAATGATTTAGACGGGACACAGTGTCCAATTCAAAAAATTGAATAAATTTGTAATTTGCTGGTATGATTTCAAAGCAATTTCCCACAGTGATAGTAGAGGTGTAGTAGAGTTTTGGCGTTTTTAATAACGCTCCAAAGTTAGACACCTTGAGGATGAATATTTTTAAAACGATCCCGAATCTTTATATCTGAACCGATTTGAAAGTGCATTTTATATGAGTGCATTCTGCTGGTTGAGATCT
The DNA here is from genome assembly GCA_932274085.1 of Protocalliphora azurea. Taxonomy (NCBI): domain Eukaryota; kingdom Metazoa; phylum Arthropoda; class Insecta; order Diptera; family Calliphoridae; genus Protocalliphora; species Protocalliphora azurea. Next base: position 28,165,798 of record OW026521.1, on the reverse strand, counting down.
ACAAAAAATATTATCTTATGTGGCTCTTTTAGTTTTAGTTAACGAGATATTGGGCTTCAAGGATTAAAAGTTTTACTTTTGGACGTACCTTTTTTATTTTATATATATATATATCTTTTTTTATTAAGAATAAATAACACAACCTTTGAAAAACTTTTTTCGGTATCAAAAGCTATATGCATTTCAACTTAAACTTCGAAAAAAGTAGATTTTTCACCGTTTTCTTTTTGCCAAAAATTTAGTCACATTCCTTTCAGTTGTGTTTTTAAAGTAACATTTGTAACAATACAAAATAGTGTGAAGCAAAAAAATTTTAATTATTCCTGCGACCACCTTCTGAACTAGACCTATTTTTTCCATAAATTTATTTTCGCTTTAATTTCTCAAATTGCAATCATATAATCATATAATTTTAATACTTTTTATATAACCTAATATGTTTTTTATTTGTTGCTAATAGAAATTTTTACTCTCCGGTATCGGTTGAGAAGATATAGCAAAAGTAAGTAAAAAAATTCCCATTTTAGACACTTTTGAAAGCTTTTAGAAAATTGCGGAATTTCTCTTGATAAATCGAATGTCAAATTAAAAGTCAAAAAGTCTATACAAATGTAAAATTTCTTTAAAAAAAAAAAAAAAATATATATATATATTAATAAAAATTTTATTGCATTATTAAAAATTAATAATATGCACAAAATCTCAAATCAATCCTTTTTCGATATCTTTTTGCAACCTATATAATAAACTTTAGTCTACTTTATGAAAAGATAACGCCAGGTTAAAAATTTTGTTAAACGGTAAAACAGAATGAAGTAAAGATTACTTTTATTGCGGAAAGGTTTATCCTCATGTATTAATATAATATTAATCAATGTGTTTATTACTCATATGCAGAAACATATGCATATAAATGTAAAATTATTTAATATAAATTTCAAATTGAACATGTAATCTATTTTATTACATTACAGAGAATTTATATTAATAATGGTGCCATAAAATATATTGATTGATTGTTTAAATATTCCATAATAAATAATAATGTTTAATATAATTGTAGATGATTTAATGGAAAATTATAAATCAGTGTTTAATACTTTTAGGTATATACTAATATAAAATTAATAGGAAAATTATAATTATAAGCTACAATTATTTATTTAATGATTTCAAAAGATTTATAAAGTAATTTAAAATGTTTTATTTAAGTATATTTAAATCATTTGTATTCATGGAATATTTTTGTATAAAATAGAAATGAGATCAAAATCTTAATAATTTATGTAAGTTTCTAATTCTCTCTCAATTTAAAATTTTTCTTCTTATTTACATAACCAAATTTAATGTCATTCTTTGTGGAAAATTTTTCATTCATTATAGTTTCAATTCGTTTTTTTTTTTTTTGTCTACTTTTAATTAATTTTAAAATAAAATTACAATTTATATTTTAAGCTATTGCATTTACTGCCGTCCTTTTAATATTCCAGCCAATATTTCTATCAATAAATGTAAAAATAATTACCATAAATATTTAAGGAAAAGTAAATGATAAATTTAAGTGATGTTTCTTTCGGCTATTTTTATTTATGAATTCCATGTCACTCATTGCTTCATATATACATATTTATATGAAGAATTGCCACCATATAGCCAAAAGAAATATGCAGCATACTTTAAGGGGGTAAATAATAAATATTAATTAAAGCATACAACTAGGAGTGTCTTTAAATGAAGACAATTAAGCAAAATACTAAAGTAACATGTTCTGAGAGCTATTTGCTTGAAAATAAATGCTTAAAAAGTATTTTATTTAATTACTGTATGAATAACAAAGTTATGAAATTTCTGATTATTTAAGTTTTTATCATTTACTTTGACTGTATATAGTTTGGTTACTCAGGAAATTGGTTTTGTTTAGTTTTATATATTTTTATGAACATTTTACTGCGAATTTATTTGTGTTAGACATAAACACATGCTTCCTGCTATTGTGGGTTGATAATTTGCTCTAAAATATGATAGAAAAATTGTAGAACAGTAGTTTTAAGTTTATTTCCGGTTAAGGACAATTGTTGCTACTTTTCTCTTACTCTCTATTTTTAGCAATATTTGTGACATCCGTTTAAGAGAATAGAGTAGTAAATATATTCAAAAACTAATAAATAGGAATAAATATTACAAGAAAACATTGAGATCTTTTCTGAAAAAAATGTTCGATGTTTTCGAACATCAAAATATTTTCTTCCGAAAATTTTCGATGTTTTCGAACATCAAAATATTTTTTCCGAAAATTTTCGATATTTTCGAACAATAAAATTTTTTTCTTAAGAAATTTTTCAGTGTTTCCGGACATCAAATTTTCCATGTTTTCGAACATTGAAATATTTTTTAAGAAAATTTTCGATGTTTTCGAACATCAAAATATTTTTTTAAAAAAATTTCGATGTTTTCAAATATCAAAATACTTTTTTAAAAAAATTTCGATGTTTTCAAATATCAAAATAAACAATAAAATTTTTTCTTAAGAAATTTTTCAGTGTTTCCGGACATCAAATTTTCCATGTTCTCGAACATTGAAATATTTTTTAAGAAAATTTTCGATGTTTTCGAACATCAAAATATTTTCTTAAGGAAATTTTCGATGTTTTCTAACATTGAAATATTTTCTTAAGAAATGTTTTCGATGTTTTCGAACATAAAATATTTTTTTAAGAAAATTTTCAATATCTTCGAGCATCAAAATATTTTAAGAAAATGTTTAAAGTTTTCGAACATCAAAATATTTTTAAGGAAATTTTCAATCGAAATTTTTCTTAAAAAAATATTTTGATGTTCAAAAATATTGGAAAAAAATTTCGATGTTTATTGCTTTAGAAAATTTTCGAACATCGACTTATTTTCTTTAGAAATAGATATTTTTTTCTTAAGAAAACAAAAAAATTTTTTGCAATAAATATTATTTGCTTGTTGCAAACTTGTTTTTTCTTGCTCAAAAACAACAAAAAGACGTTGAAAATTATTTGCTCAAATAAACTTTATTCAAAAAAGACTTTTTAGAAAAGAAAATTCCCACCAAACAAAAATGATAAAAGTTTCTCATTTTTGTTCTACTTCGTTCGACATGTTGGGAACACAAACTTTTGTAACGAAGAGAAAGGGTGAAAGGTGGTTTAAAAAAAACCCACTTAAAAGTTAAAGCTTCAATGAATTGTATGAATTATAAAAATGTTCATGAATGAGAGTTCAAACATCAACAAGTTTGTTTTTGTTTTTTGGTTTTTAGTTGCTCTACAGCAGTATGTATGTGAGAAGGAGATTGCGAGGGAACAAAATAGGAGAAATTGCATGGGTTTAGCCAAACTTGTACATACATACACGTCCTTGATACTAGTATAATTCAACGAAAATGTGGTTTGAGATTATTCAAAAGAATTAAGAGCTTGAGTATAGAGTAATAAATAAGAAAAGAATAAATAAAGTGAAGAGATGAGGAGAAAGTGCAGATTTATAAATTTTAAGTTGAACAAAAAAAACTACAACAAGAGGTTCAATAGCTTCTCAACAATAACAACAAAGTAAGAAAGGGTTTGTTTACATAGAAAAGCAGAGTTGATGGTACGAAATACACTAAATCCTGATTTAACGGTGATTTGAGACTAATTTTTAAGGGATTTTAAATGGAAAATGTAATGGAAAAGAATTATTACAGTCGTTTTTCTCTCAGTAAATATAAATTTATTGTTAATTGATTTTTTTTAAGACACCGCTTTTAGAGCCTATTGTGTTTTAAAACTGATCTTCAAAATTGTTTTAAATAAAAAATTAAATGAATTATTAGTTTAATTAAATGTTAATTAACTTTTCATAAATATTTGAGTAAACTTTTTATTTAACTTCTTGACACTTTTCTTAATATAAAAATAAATGATACGATACAATTTCTAGTAACAATAGGTGGAGAAAAATCCTTTAAATTATTAATTAAAAGTGGAGCAAGAAATTTGTTTTGCCTTTACATGTGTCATATTTTTATTATTGAAAATCCATTATTATTTTTTATTATTTTTTTTTTTTTTTTTTTTGTTGGAAAAAGACCTTCAAAATATTTATTTCAAAAGGTAAACCAATGATAACAATAAACCAAACAAATCTTGTCATTAAATATATGTTATATATTTTGCCAACATTTTCTTAATTTCCCCAATGACTTTTTCAATAATTTAATATTGAACACAGATTTTGTTTGTACTTGTCTGACACGACAGGAAAAAAACAAGTAAGAAAGACATAGTCGTCAGACCGACCATATGATACCCTACACCATTGTGTATATGCATCAATATTCGGATGGCTAATGACCGATACTTGCATTAGGTGTGATATATATTTTTATAGAAGTTACGTACTAATTATATTAAGTTGTTACTTACTAACTTATATGGTAGCTATGCTCGATTATGGCTCGCTGTAGTTTCTTCCTATATAAAACTTATTTTTGGTGAAAAAAAAAAGTTATTTTCGTAAGAGAGGTTTATATGGGAAATATGGTCAATGGTGGACCGAAATTCATGGATTACATTTGGGAAATAATAGACTGATTTCAAACAATTTCAATAGGGTTAATTTTTGAACTACGTAAGTCCTATGTACCAAATTTCGTCAAGATTTACATGGACGGACGGACAGACGGACAGACGGACATCGTAAAATCAACTTAGCGATTGGTGTACATTAAGATGGGTCTTAGACAAATATGTTTGGGTGTTGCAAATATCAGCACAAACTCATTATACCCTCTCCAACGATGGTGGTATAGGCACAAAGGCAAATGTATGTGAATATTTTATTATCTTTTTGTTACATATTCGCAGGTGAAAATGTTAAGGATCGTTTAAACAATAAATAAAACTAAACAAAAGGTATATTCCATTAAATTTAAATTTAATTTTTCATCCAAAATATCTAGCATCACAGAAAAAATTATTACCTTATATTTTTCAACTAACATAGTTGTTTCATTTTGCATCCAAATTTGATAAATATATTCAAGTAAATATACAATAAAAATAACATTTAAATAAAATTTTATTTCTCACTTAAATTTTTAATTCAATCAATCATCTACTTAATTGATTTGATCAATTTTTTAATTCGAAAAATGTTTATCTTTTTCATTTCTTACAGTTTTTAATATTGATATAATCATTTTGGTAATAGGTGCAAACTTAAGAAAAAAAATTAATTAAAGGAATTATTTACTAACATATTTAGTGAGTGTAGACTTTTTTCTGTAATGTATCTCCGTATTAATACGACGTCCCAGGAATTATTTGTAATTGGCACTGACGAAATTGAGGCTGTCCGTCAATTCTGCTATCTTGGAAGTATCATATCCGCAAACGGAGGCTCGGGAGAGAATGTTGATAAACGTTTACAGAAAGCCGGTCAAACATTTTGTCGTCTAAGACTAATTTGAAAGACTTCCACATTATCTTTAAGCACGAAAATTTCGATCTTCAATGCGAATATAAAATTTACCCATTTATGCGGTTTTGAAACATTGAACGCTGCCGCTCGTGACATACAAAAGATGCAAGATCCTGTGCATTTTCTGATCAACAACACTGTCTAATCATATGCTCTGGCAAAGAACAGGTCAACACCACTTATCGATTGAAATGGGGAGATGGATTGACCATACTCTTAGAAGCCAAACAAACGACATCACAAGAATTGCAAGGGAACAGACGCCCAGCACATACGTTTAACAAGTTTATTGAGGTCCGATGCTCCATGCAGGATCGAGCAGAATATATATAATGTAATTTTTATAAGATCTTACATAAATACCTGTTGTAATATTTTTGTAGTTTATAACGAAAAGTAAAATATACACAAAATTCTTAATGTAAAACACTATAAAATTTTGCAGTTTTATGTTAAAAAAATAATTTATTTCAAATATTCCACATTTGGTCGATATTTTAAGATAAACCGGTTGGAATTTTGCAATATTTTTTCATAATTTCTAAGCTTTAATACAAAATTTATATTTTATCAAATTTAAGAAAATTTCTAAAAATACTATTTATGATCAAGTCGTATTCTAGCACTTTCCAAATTCAATGTAATTCGGTACTCAGGCTCTTTATGGCAAAAAGCCTAATTGAAATGAAATCGGACCATTATTTCAACCAGCTGGCACACAAATGTCCTCCCGGAATAGTTTTTTTTTAAGATCATAAATCTCTTAGATATGGACATATTTCTACAGAATTCAACACAAGTATTTTTGTAGACCTAAAACATCATTATCAGTTTATTTTCTTATTATTTTTACATTATTTAATTATTAATTTTCATGTTTTACTAATAGTGTGTTTATAGTATTTTCTCAATTATATCTTTTTTTTCCTTTTGATAAACTCATGCATATTAACTGTAAAATAAACCCTAAAAGTATGCCAAAGCTGTTTAAAACAAAACTTATCCCATAGTATTTTTCTGTTTAATTTTTCTTTTAGTTAGTGGTTTTAATAAAAAAAATAAGAATAAGCCAACAATAAAAATCCACAAATACTTAAACAGAGGCACTCGAAATAAGAAACCCTAAAAAACTCTTTTAAATATAATTATATATATATAATTATATATATATATATATATATATATAATTATATATATATATATATATATATATATATATATATATATATATATATATTATATTTGAATAAATAGACAAGGTTTGGTTATACTCGGTATGATTCAAGCAACATAAGATATTGTGTGATTCAAATGTAAGATATGTTTTTTTAACTAATTCCTTTAATGGTAGTTAGTAAATATCTTATATTGCTTGAATCACACCGATTATAACCAAACCTTGTCTATTTATTCAAATATAATATATATGACATCAATATATATATATATATACATACATTTACATAAACAAGTGCACAATTGTTCACAATTTTCAATTTGACGTAATAATACAATGATGTTTTGCTTAAATTATGGTTTCAACTAGTTTTTCCCGGTACGCTTATGGGGGCTATAACTCTCCCTGGACCTATCCGCCCTATTTAAAAATTTATATAAAAATTACTCCTACAACTTTTTAATACTTCCACTGTAATACTCCTTTAGATCTATCCATCCTATTTTCATTCTATCAATGCAATATGATAAGCTAGATGTTCACACAAAGTTTGAGGGCTCTCGCCATACTAGTTTCTTTGATATACCATAATGAATATGTGTTGTATGGGAGCTACCACTCCCCTGCTCCGATCGAAAAATTAAATATAGTATTTGCCGTGAAAATTTTAAGCAAATCGGTTCAGTCGTTTGAGAGTTTTAAACAAGTAGTCGGTCGTATAACACTATGCGACAGTCAAAATCGGGATGGGATGAAACCAACGGGAAATGTTATATCCGTAAAAAAGAAGTTATACGTCTCCCGGCGTTTCGCTGGGTCACGTCTAGGAATCGAGATATATCGATTTGAAGTTAGTAACTATCATATAGGGGAAATTGTGACCCTTGGTGGTCTTTTTTTTTGACATAACTCGAGAACCACCAGTCCGATTTTGCTGAAACAAATTTAAAAAAATTAGGAATTACAATTCCTTTAATCTATACATACAACGTTTCGCTACATAAGCAACAGTTTCGCAGTTATAAATAAATGTATGAAGAAAAAAACTATTTTTTGCCTAAAAAATTGAATTTTTTATTTTTAATTCATAAAAAATCCAAAACGGTAAAAAAAAGTGTCAAGTCCTATTACTTTCACGTAAAGTCACACAACCTCTAAACAAAATGAGACATAGATCATGAAAATCGATGGACGCGTTTCGCTTTTATTCACAATTAAGTGAAGGTATGAATTTCAAAAATTTGCTCGAGATATGCTCAAAATACCTTGGAAAAAAACATTAATGACCGGTAACAAACTAAAAAACGGTCATAAATGTGCGTGGACAATTAAAAGGAAAAAAGGAAAGTGCACTTTTTTAATTATTTGGGTTTTTTCCGTTGGCTACCTGCATGATTTTTTTACTCAAATTGCACCCATATTTATGAATGGTCATGTTTTAGAACGTTTCAAAAAATTTAAAACGCACACGAATCAGGTTTACAGCCACCCTTAAAAGATGTGCGAATTCATAAGTACCTCTCAGTAAATTATTGAAACTTACGTAGTATTTATAGGTGTTCACTGATCGATTTTTGTCATTCAACAAGTGTCTGCGAACGCGTAAAGTAAGGTTTTTTTAAAGTGACGAAAAAGTAATAAAATTATAAAACCGATAATATCAATTTATTTTGTTACGTTTGTGGCAAAAGAGCTTTTTCAACAAATGCTGCATTACTCACTGAGCAAGTGGAGGGCGCTTTTAAACTTTATTTTGATTGCGAGCGAAATAATTCGCGGCGTTTCGTGGGTCCCAGACAAAATTTATAAAACGTGCTACAATGGTCTTAACATGTGGATCCAAGGGAAACGCAGTTCACTTCGTTTTGGTGTACCAATAATTTGGACTGATCCAAGAGGGCACAATTCCGATAACTGTTACGCTTGCGTAAACAAAATATGTAAAGGCCTTAAACGAAGAGTTTACATATCTGTTAAAAGTGCACAAATACCACTACCGCATTCGGATGAAATACCAATTCCACCACTTCCAAGTCCTGACAGAGAAACTTCTTTTTCTATTGAAACAATGGATCAATCGGATTTCACCTATAAACCAACACCAGAAGCCGGCCCATCGAACAAAATAATTCCAATATCACAAGCAAGAATGGACAAGATTGTTGCAGAATTAAACCTTTCTCAACGTGAAGCAGAAAAACTTGCCCAGCTTTTGAAAGAAGGCAACAATTTGGAGCCTAATGTCAAAGTCACCGCATATCGAAGACGATAATTGCTATTCCAACGGTACTACACACTCAACGAAGGGAACACATTTGTTTACTGCCACGATATAAAGGGACTGATGGAGGCGATGGCCATTAATTATGTCGCAGCTGATTGGCGAATGTTCATCGATTCTTCGAAATCAAGCCTGAAAGTCGTTTTGCTACATAAATATAATAAAAAACCAAGCATTTCCATTGGCTACAGCACAGACATGAGCGAAACATACGATTCCATGAAAATAATTTTGGATATTTTGCTACACTGATCACATGTGGTGGATCAGTTGTGATCTGAAAGTCGTGGCAATGCTAAGAGGTCTCCAAGGAGGCTATACGAAAAACATGTGTTTCTTGTGTCTTTGGGATACCCGATTTAAAGGAATCCAATACGAAACGCATGAGTGGCTTGCTCGCGATCCAACGGAGAAAGGACACAACTGCGAAAATGATCCACTGGTGCCAATGGAGAACGTCCTCATGCCCCCTCTCCATATCAAACTGGGAATCGTAAAAAATTTCATCAAGGCCATTGTGAAGCAACCGAAAATTCTTGATTGTTTGGAAAATATTTTCCCACGAATCAGCGAAGCAAAATTGAAGGAAGATGTTCTGAAAGCTCATGAAATCAAAAGAATTTAAAGGTGCTTTAAACGGTAATGATTACTTTGCGTGGAAGGCAGTGAAGAAAGTCATACGATATTTTTTGGGAAGTACGCGAGCACACAATTACCCCGCTCTTGTGACCAAGATGTTGCACTACTTTCAGAAAATAGGAGTGAATATGTCCCTCAAAATTCACTTCTTGCATCACCATCTCGAATACTTCAGCAAGCAGCTAGCCTCAGAGTCGGATGAACATGCCGAGCGCTTCCATCAAGTGGCAATGCCTATGGAAACGCGACATAAATGCAAAAAGCTCGATTCGCTGGTGGCTGAAATTTGTTGGTGGTCGCAAAAGACGTACGATCCCGACAATGAAGATGAAGAAGAAGAATATACAATGGGAGTTTCCTCCGAGGGTAGGTCACAAAAATGAAGTTAACTAACTGATTAAAAACAATTGATTTTTTCCAGATGAAGACAGATCCTCATCCGATACAGACTCTGAACAAGTGGTCGAACCACCACGCAAGAAAGTAAAGGGCGCAAACAAACGAAAATAAGTTTTGCGTTCATCGATTTTTATAACCTATGTATCTATGTAATAACCTAATAATTACCTGTAATAATTTTTAATTTTACGTGTTAATAATTATAATAAATAATATATAATAAATATTATCCAAATTCATTGAAACATAAAATCAATATTCCTGTCAAAATGAGATACCTTCACTTAATTGTGAATAAAAGCGAAACGCCTCCATCGATTTTCATGATCTATGTCTCATTTTGTTTAAAGGTTATGTGACTTTAAGTGAAAGTAATAGGACTTGACACTTTTTTTACGGTTTTGGATTTTTTATGAATTAAAAATAAAAAAATTCAATTTTTTAGCCAAAAAATAGTTTTTTTCTTCATACATTTATTTATAACTGCGAAACTGTTGCTTATTTAGCGAAACGTTGTATTGTAATTCCTATTTTTTTTAAATTTGTTTCAGCAAAATCGGACTGGTGGTTCTCGAGTTATGTCAAAAAAAAAGACCACCAAAGGTCACAATTTCCCCTATATGATAGTTACTAACTTCAAATCGAAACGCCGGGACACGTATAACTTCTGTGGGCGTAATTCGATCAAGATGCAACAAAGCCTATAAAATTCTGCAGTGGAAGCACTGCCTGTGTGTCAAATTTCATGTAAGTAGGTTCATTGATAACGTGCAATATTGAAAAAATAGATTTTTTAAAAGTAGGCGTAAAATGTGGGCTTGACGTCCAATAGAGATCTAACAAAGCCTATAACCACCTCTGGCATTGGTGCTATCTGCGTGTCAAATTTCGTGAAAATCGGATCAGCCGTTTAGACGTGATTGATACACAAACAAACAAGCAAATTTACACTTCATATATATAATATACATATATAAAGATATATAGATTAATTAATTTATTTTCATAACAGTGATGTTTTTTCTGGCATTTTCGAAAAATCAAATCGCAAAAAATATATATTTTCACATACTAAAAATTACCTTTAAAGAAATATTATACATTAATATTATACATAGTCATTTATTATGTAGTTTAGAACAAATAACATACAAAAAAAAAGTAAGTGATTTGTAATCGCAGCTACTCACATGACCGCTTTGAAATCACGTGGTTTAAAAATTTTTTCTATCCAAAATACCTTTATAGTGAAATAAAATAATTTTGCGTAAAGTGAACGGGACTGATAATTAAAAAAAATAACAAAATATGCCCTGAGGCAGCCTTGATTAGAGGCATAATTTGTAGTACGAATTATTTTCCTTTTTTTTTTTATTCCAAAAAAAATATTTTTAAAATATTTTATAACAAACCATAATTTAAAAAAAAATTAGTGAAAGAAAAAATAACAAAAGAAATTAAAATAACGCTGCATTCGAATATATTTACTGTAAAACTCCCATTAAGTTTAAAAAATCTCAACAAGTTTAAAAATTTGCCACATTTTTTACACTTGGAAATTTTGTTGCTCTTGCTGCTCGTTTTTATATAGAAAAAACAACATTGTCAACTATTTGTAATCAAAACGCGCAGGAAAAAATCATAAACGAACGAAAATTAAAGGAATTTAGCGCTCTTTTTAGCTAATTTTTCAAATTAAAATCTGATTTTTATTAAGAGTAACAACTCGAACATCACAGGGTTGATATTTTTTTTTTTTTTTTTTTAATATTTTAACTTCAGCAAAAATAGTAAATTATATTTGGTTAGATTTTTTAAATTTTAGTGCAAAACCTTTGATTTAATCAGTCCAATTTTTTCCAAAAAAGACAATTCTTAAAATAAATAGAAATGTTTTTAAAAGAATCTGAAAAATTGCTAATAAATCCTTTATTCGATGGGATTGGAAAAACTGATATGCACGTCAAATGACCACTTTAAACGAAATAATTGTAAAAGTATATTTTGACATTTCGAAATGAAATGAAAAAATCATTTTAGCATTTAGTGAACTCGAAAATTAATAAAAATAATAACCCTAGAGGAAAGAGAACCGGTTCAGAACTAGTCACGTGACAGGTTCTCAGGTTCCGGAACTTTATTTGGGAGAAACTTGTCATTTTTACATGGGGTTGTTATTGGAGGTGGCTAATTAGCACCTTGGGACAGGTTATAGGACAGGTCTGAGGACTGGTCCTGTCCTCTTGGTCAGAGTCGATTAACACAATAAAAATTTTATAAGAATTGTTGTTTACTTTTAAAATCTTTTTTCTTATTTCTTTATTATTTTTTTACTGAATTATATTTATTTTCATTTCATAATTTTTCATTAATGTCGATGGCGACATCCCGAATCGAACCCATGACTTTCTTCTGACATATCTTATGTTTTATAGTCTTCAACACTAACTACTCAGCAACAGATTGTTATTGAGCGCGTGTTGCTAATTGCGCACTTGACAAGCGTGTTAGAAATTAACTCTCAACTGATATTTAGTGAGTGTGGTCATGTCAACTGGTTCTCAACTGGAACTTTGGTCACGAGTAAGGTGTCATTTGGTACTCAACCGGTAATGAGGAACCGGTCCATTACTGCAATTGCCACCAATTTCACGCAGGGAATGTTCTATGGTAAAAAATGTTTTTTCTCTGGTGAGAAAAATTCTTATTGCTGTTGCGTGAAATGAAAACTTTATAAAATATTGACAAATTGAAATTTTATTATTAAAAAATTAAATATGTGTAAACAGAAAAAACTAAATAGGTATATGAATGAAAAAATTTTAAGTGTTTTTATTGCATTTTTTTCCGTAGTGGACATATAGTAATGAATATGAAATATTTTAAAGATATAATGTAATAGAATCATAAGACATATAGAATTTAATGTTAATATTCCATGTACGTATATACTTTACAATATTGAGTTTTTTGTTATCAATTTTAAAACGTCGAAAATGTGTATACTTTTTGCTAAATTCTACTACTTTTATGAACTAGTAAAATTTTCATTAGATCATAATATATCTATAAATACTAAAAATAATAATTTTCTAATGGTTCACACGGGCTTTATATATATATATATATGTTAATAGTAAATGGGGAGGTAAAATAAGTTTCTAATCGACATATCTCTTAAGTAAAACGCGCCAATTTAGCCCCTTTTTTGAAAAAGCAGAAAAAATGAGACTTTTGGGCAGTTGAAAAGCGCTAAATTTGCAACGCTGAGAAAAAGCATACGATCTTTTTTTCCATTTTTGTAAGACAATTATGTATTTACAAATTCTTAGTTTTGTTGCAAATTGAATACTTTTAAAAATAAATAACCTTATGTTCTGCACAGTGCAGTATGTAGCTTTTTTCTAAATTCTTAATTTCTTAAAAAAAATTATTATATTTTTTTGTTAAAAAAACAAACAGCATTTTTAATTCAAATCATTTCAAAAAATTCCTTTATAAACAAAGTATTTTTGTTGAAATAAACATTGAAGCTTGTTAAATGTTATTTTGCATAATTCTCTTCTTGAAATTCACATCTAACATACAAAGAGAATTTTAAATTCTAATAGCAAAAACAACAGACATACAAAACAAAGCAAAGAAACAAAAAAAAATTAAAGAACTCTTAAATAAATGATGAGTAGCAAAGATAAATAAAGAAAAATTGTTGGTAGATATGCAAGTATTATGGGTGTATAAATAAATGTACATATCGTTGGTTTAATATAGAAAAGGCATATCTGGCAATAGGTTTTTTGTAGTTTTCTTTTAATTACACCTCCCTTAAAAAAAATTAAATGAGCATACTAATAATTATCAAATTTATAATCGTTTTAGAATAGCACTACATAATATCGAATTTCGTTTAATGTATTTTTAGATCTTATAACTTATAATAATTATAGCTTATAAATTATTAACGTATTTGTCTAAACAACTAATTCTTTTTAATATTCAATATACGCCTATTCTATATTAAGCCATCTATATACATATAACAGTGCTTTTGTAAATGACAGATGAACAGACGGACAGACTGACAAACTGGCTGTCGTATACAACAAAAGACCGTAGAAAAAAAATTAATTTTGAGTTCACCCAGTTTCTGACATATTTAAGTTGCTACATACACATGTACTGAGTAAATTTGCAACAATATACATACCTATGTTTTATACATAAATATCTATATAAACAATAACAACATAAGGGTGCAAAATTCCTAGAGACGCCCAAAAATTTTGCATAAAAAACCTTTTGGGTATAAATTAGTTTTACTTTTATTTAAAATACTAAAACTAGTAAAAAAAAAATAATTTAAACAATTACAAGGTTGTAAATAAAATTACTTACTTTAAAAGGCTTTTTGTTGTCAGCTTCCATTTTATTGTTGTTGTTGGTAATGATTTCGCTGATTGTGTTTAGTTAAATACAAAAATTAAATTTACACTCACACTCACGAGAGCGTTTTAAAAAAAGTCTCTATTTTTATTTAGTTTTAAGAAAATGTCTTTTTCTCTTGTTTCGTTTTTATTTTTAATTGTTTTTTATTTTTTCTATTCTTTGTTTATTATTTATTAAACAAGTAATTTTTATTATAATATTTTATTTCTTTGTTTTACTTGCGTTTGTTTAACGAACTTGCAGTTTTATCACTTCTATTTAGCACAACTTAAGCGAGCACCGGTTGTACTTTAAATGAGCTTCAAAGCATGCATGTGCTTGTTATTTAAAACCCCGTATTATAACATTTTATTATGCAGGCCATTTTGTTGTTTTCATTTTGGAACATTGTTTTGTTTACATAGTCTCTCTCTCTCTCTGTATCGATTAAAAAAATACTCTGTTAATGCTTATATTTTCCAAAAACACAAGTTTATGTGTGTTAATGTTTTTGAATAATTTTTGGAGCTCTACTTTGTTTACATTTTTATGTTATGGACAGGGTTTCCAGATTTCTTTCGAGGCTTATGGCCAAATAGCTAAATTTCATCCCCAAAAATCCCCAAATAAATCTTTATATTATCCCCTTTAAAATAATACCTTTATTTTAAAGATTAGTATTACCTTTTTTTAATTCAATCCATTTCATTTGTAGATATGTGCAGGTTTGAGTAGGTAAATTTAACTAAATTGTCAATATTGAAAAAGGAAATATCCCATATGTTAAAAGAAAATGAGATTATATTTTAACATTCGTATCAATAAAATTTTTAGGTAAATAATTTACGTAATTTTTATACACAGAAAATAATTATTACTTTATATTTTTAATTAACACAGTTAGTTGTTTCATTTTACACAAAAATTTAATTAAGATATTCAAGCAAAAATAAAATAAAGGATATATAAATACAATTTAATTAAGCTTTTTCTTTTCTCATTTAAATTTTAATTTACTCAGTCATATACTTGTTTGATTTAATAAATTTCTAATTGAAAAATTTTTTCTTTTTTTTTAGTAAATGCGTAAAATCATTTTGGTGAGAGGTTCAAATTTAAAAAAAATCTTAATTGAATGAATTGTTTTGTTGCTTGGTGACTTTTTTCTGTGCAGTTAATGAAAGACCGAAGTTTAAGTTTTTATGAAAGTGTGATAAATCAAGTTCCATTGCTTCAATTTTTTTTATACACTTTATTCTACTTTTTAACAACTAATTGTAATATATAATTATTGAAGGCTTTTAAATTCTTGATTATTATTACAGCAACAATAATAGAGTATCTATTCCTCAAATATTACACTCTCAGCCCACTTTATGGTATCATATTCAGTATAACAGTTATTTTTTATTGTCTTCAATTCACTGTTGTTGAATAAATAAATAGGTTAATCTTACTAAAAATTTATATTCGGCGAAATATTAATATTAATATTTAATTAATTTAATTTAATTAATTTAATTAATATTAATATTAATAATTTTTCCTAAGTTAAAAATAAAAATTATATAAATAAAATATAAATCACAAAAAAAATCTCTAAAGATCCCTAAAACCTAAAATTCATCCCCAACAAATCCCCTAATTAATAACCAAATTTTTTATCCCCATTTCCCAAAAAAATTTGGGGATAAATCCCCTGATCTGACTACATTGGTTATGGAGTATTGTTTCTATTTCTCTCTCTCTCTCAGCATAGCTAACACTCTGTTATGGAATATGCTTTGTGATAACAAAAGTTCGTGTGTTTGTTTATTATTGTGCGTAATAAAGTAACAGCATAGTAATTTAGGTTAAGTTTACATTAGTTCTGTTACTTTACTTAAGCTTAAATGTTAAATAAAAAATACTAAGAATTCACGTCATTTATTTATGCTGCTGTTAAATATGTCATATTTTCTGTTTTATGTTGATGTAAACTTTTATTTAAATAAGGTGTGTTTGGATTGTTATTACGATACATTGAATACTATATTTTTTATTATTTCAAACAATTGCAACGTCATAGGAAATAGTTAAACCACAAGAGTTGACAGATTCTAGAAAATAACAATAATAAGTGTTAGAACGGAGAAAATCCTAAAAAAAATTAATTAATATAAAAATTAATTTAAAATCCAGTGTATAGTACAGACTAAGGACTAGACAATTGTTTAGTCCACAGACAAGTTATACGCTGGTTTGCAGCAGTGATTAGTCTAGTCTATTATATAATCTATCCTATAATCTAATTAGATTGGTATGTAGCAATCTAATCCATTCTATAATCCAGTTTATAATCTCGCCCATAGTCTAGTTCAACGGTTCTCAAACATTTTAGGGGCGTCAACACGAAATTTAAAGCATTTTTATTTAATTAAAATTTAGTTAATAAAGTATCTTTAAATTTAGCAATGATTTCATCGAATTAACTCATATAGGAATTGAAAGAATTAAATGAATTATGTATTATTTAATCAACCTATTCTTAGTTCCAGATTTTTGTATTCTATATATTCTTTTTTAATGCGAAACTATGACCAAATTAAATATCTTCTCAAAATTTCAAATAATAACATTCCCAGCAACAGGAGGAATTCAGGAATCCAATTAGGAATTGTATTAGTTATCAAACTGATTAAATATTAATTACTGAATATAATTTAAAAGCGGCTGTAATACAAAATTATGACCAAATTAAATACCTTCTGAAATTTCAAATAATAACTTCCCAGCAACAGGGGGAATTCAGGAATCAAATTGGGAATTATATTAGTTATCAAGCCGATTAAAAATTAATTCTTGAATATAATTTAAAAATATATTATTTATATTTCTATTCCAGAAAATTGTGAAAAAATACAAAAAGCCTTTACAAAAAATTGTTTCTTTTATTTTAAAAATAACATCGGATCTCCTACATTTTTAAAATTACTTACTAATAAGGCCAAAACAAATTTTAAACCTAATAAATTTAATATTTCCCTAGATTTTAAAATTCTGACTTAATCTTAAGAATGATTAAAGAATAATATGAGATTCATGTGCCAAATATTTTCTCTTAAAAATTTATTTTTAGGTTTAAGAATGATTTTAAAATTTTTGATATCAATTTGAGAAATTATAATTTTTTAAATATTCACCCTTGCATAAAAATGTATGGATGGAAATAAAATTCAAAATTTAAACCTTTAGTCTAAGCTTGAACAAAACTTGTTAGATATCAAACATTAAAATCATATTGCAAACCTTTGATTTGGTGATAACAAAAATTTTTCTGGATAATTATCGAGTTGCAATGTCTCAAAGCGGTCGTGAAGCCGTTGCTAATCATGTATATAGCCTATTGTATACTATAGTCTAGTCTATGGGTTCCCATTGTAATAGTTGCATTGATATACCATAACGAATATTTGCTTTATATGGGAGGTACTACACCCCCTGCTCCGATTTGAAGCTAATCAGTTCATCCGTTTGAGAGTTTTAAAAAAGTGGGCGTAAAATATGGGTGTGGCATCCAACCAAGATCTAACATAACCTATAACATTCTACAGTGCAAGCGTTATCTGTGCGTCATATTCATGTAAATAGCTTCATTAATAATGTGTAAAATTAAAAAAAGTGTTTTTTTTAAGTAGACGTCAAATGTGAGTGTAACGTCAATCGAGATCTAACGAAGCCTATAACACTGGTATCAAATTTCTGTTAAGCCGTTTAGACATGATTGATAAACAAACAAATAAACAATATATATATATATATATATATATATATATATATATATATATATATATATATATATATATATATATAAGGATTTGTAATTACATCCAATACATTTCATTTTCATATAACACATCTCAATACGTGTGAAGGGTAAACAAGATTCGGCGCAACCGAATATAGCACCCTAGCTTTTTAAATTATGGTTTGTTACATAATGTAATTATAAAGACGGCACATCTACAAAAACAACATTTTGTTAGTGGAAAACCACTGTACATAATGTCAAAATGCTATGAAAAAAAGAGAAAATAAACGCGTTAAAAATATTATATACGAATACAAAAACGATTTGACAATTTCGTACGGTATATTCATGAAAAAGTTGTACATCAGTTAGGCTTAGGAGGTTTCTTTCTTATTACACTATGGTTTGTTACAAAATATCCCGTTGCTTTAAATTTAATTTTTTTTTTTTTTTTTTTTTTGAATAAAGAAATGGAAAGTAATCCAATTTTATACCACAAATTATAGAACATTGTTAATTTAAGGTCTGCAAATTAATTTCGAAAGCACAATTTAAAAAATTCTGCCTTTTCAGTATATGTAATAGGACTTCCGCCAAAACTTTCGTTCAGTTATGATTAAAAATAATAAGGTAACGTGCTACAACAATGGAATTAACTGCATAAATATGTAGATTATACAGTCTCTATAATTTAATATATAGTCCGCACAAAATTTTTTAAAAACATTTTTTGAAGTTACAAACCAAGTAATATAGTACTGCTCACCGAAAAACATATTTAATATAGCTATAGTTTTTTATTCATGTTTTTATATCAGAAATATTTTATAATTTTTATATAAATATAATTTTTATATATATATTTTTACCTAAACTCATATTAAAGAGGGAAATACTTTATTAATATTAAATTATATCCACTATGACTGGTTACACAACGTCCGGCCACCCGGTGTATTGTCAAGGTGTATTTTTTAAACCACATAATTCAAAAAATGGTTCTGGGCAGGATGTATTCATGACTGTACTTGCATTCTACCTAAAACGCTATGTGTTTCTCTTAAAAACCTAACCTTTTTAGGTTTGGAAGGTTGTTAAAAAAATACAAAAATTGCATTATACATAGAGAAATTCCTCGTTTCTTTTAATATTTTAGTAAGGACAAAGTGCGAAATATATTTTAAAACTTTTAAAGGATTGAATTAAACTTATGTAATAGCCTCAAATTTTTTAATCATACGATCTAATTCTCAAACGCAAACCTCTATGAAAGATATTTTATGCTGCTTTAAATTTGGTATAGTCCAAAGTGTTGTGTAGTCAAGAAAAATAAATAAAAACTATTGTGGAGATAACAATTAACAATTTAATCGCATCAATACAGTAGTTCAATTTTACAGAAAATATAAAAAATATAAAACAAAACTAAACCAAATAGTTATATGTTGCTATTGTTGTGCACACTCTTATATGAAGATTGTACTTTTCCTCCGTGTTTTTAATAGACAAAATTAAAGGCATTTAAAAGTTAGTGTTTTTTTTTTTAATCCTTACAGATATAATTTTTGTTTTAAACTAAATATTGTAAAAAATAAAACAATTCTTACATTTACTTAAGACCATGAATCAAAAAACGGAAAATTAAGATTTAAACCGCTTTTTTGAAAAATAATGTTAATATTTAAATTTAAATAAAAATTTAAAGTAACAAAGATATTCTACTGAAATTTGGGCGTAATAAAGATAAACTTGTACTAAAATTAAAGAATTAGAAAAAAGTCCCACTTTTTTGTACCAAAATACCTAAAATCTCAATACGGAAAAAACATCTTTCAAAAATTTACTTCTTTCATTGTAATCGACACTCTGTCGTTATAAAGAGTGTCCGTCTGGAAATACTTTCTGTGTACATATGGAGGTATTTAATTAAAATAATTTTATGTTGAACCGAGCTTTGCGATTTGGGAATTTAGCAGACAAATTTTTTAAAATTTTTCAAAACTTTCAAATTTTGGATAGAGCTTGTGTTGAGACCTTTGCCCCAAACTTCTCCGTATTTAAATTACACTCATTTGCGTTAAAATTTCTTTTGAAAACATTAAAGAAATTATATAGCTCTGAACAAAAAACAAATTTTATAAGTGAACAAATATTGCCACCTTTTTGTAAAAAAAAACCCAAAAAATATGAAATTTTTTTTAAAGTTCTAACTTTAGATTAATATAACTTTTTATCTGATTCATACATTTATATAATTCTTGCACCAATATTATTTTCAAATTTTGTAATAAATCTGGTGAATATTTAAAAAAATTTAGGGTCAATATTAAGGCCGCCAGATTAAAGAAAAAACTAAAAAAAGATGCTAAAAATGAGAGAAAATTTTATTTTGACCTGAATATCTCTTAAACTAAAAGATGCGCTTAATGTGCAGGTTACATATATAAGCGTATTTTTTGTGAAGATTTACAAGGACTATCTACATATAAAATTTATTTTCTGGCGATACATACTACATACCCAAGATGGCCAACTTTGGAGGGCCACCCATTACCCCCTGACACTAAGAATCTATACTCCTTCAAATCAACCTCACCTCTGGCCATGTGAAATTTAAGTGAGATATCTCCACTAACTATGTTAATCTATTATCTAGTCTATAGTAGAGTATCCAATCGATTAACCGTCATTCAGTTACCCGATTAATTTTGGTCAATTAATTGTTTGGATAATTTAAAATTGTCCATTTTCGAATAACGAATAAATCGAATAATTTGTGTCGAATAACCGATTAACAGAAATTTAGTTTTCTGGAGTTATAATTTAAGAAATTTTTTTATTCTTGAGATAAATTTATGTTAACCACATCTTTTTTAAAATGTCTGTTACATCCCAGCAAAAATAAATAAAAGTTATTTTTAGGCAAATACTTTTTCATTGCTTTCAAAATTTTTAATAAATTTCAGAATTTCAATAATAAAAAGAGACTCTAATGATGAATAGGTATCAAAAAAGAGGCCATCTTTCCATGATAATCGTTCGCAGATAAAAAATAAAGAGAGTTACATTAAAACAGTCTGATTTATTAAATAATGTTGAATTAGGAGAATATTTTGTAACATTAGGTCAAAAAATTAAATCTTTCCATACAAATGGACGAAACAAATGTTATTTTTTATTGTTTATTGAACCCTTTTTGAAAGAATTTGATCTATATTATATTACTAAAAAACTATTTCAATAGATTAAATATTATAATTATGGTTATTTATATGTTTTACATGTATTATTAATCGAATAATTTGCTATTTTATATATATATTTTGCTCGAATAATTATTTGTTGAGTTAACCGATTAATATGAATCCCCCATTAATTGGGTACCTTAGTGTATAGTCAAGCCTATACTCAGATCTATAGTCAAGTCTATAGCCTAGTCTATAGTCTAGTTTATATTCAAATCTATATATTTTGTATGTACCCTTTATTTCCTTTAATATCCCCCCAATGTGGCAACTCTTTTCCAATAAATCATTTCATTGTTATGTTAATCAAAAACCAACCTACAGAAAAATCTGTCCTCTTTTACATACCTTATTGAACTTACAAAATTGTCTGACAACTGTCAAGTACAATAAACAACAATCACTGCAAAAACAATTACACAAACACAATCCTTAACACCCAACATGCACATACAAAAAATATTCTTTTACCAATTCCCTTCAAACATTTGGAAGATAAATTTGTTGCCAATTGTCCAGACGTCACTTCTTACTGAATCCTAGATGATTGTCGGAAGATTTTTCGAATTTTATAAACACAAAATATATTGCTATTGCGCATTAACCGTCCAGATGACACTTCTTAGCCACTTATATTGATTGTCAGGAGGGAAATTTACAAAAACAAAATGCATTTCTATCATCCTTTCATCTACCTAAAGTAGTCACTTCTACCACTTAGTAGTCACTTCTAGAAGATAATATGTTGACAATTTGAATTTAACAAAAACAAAATACATTACTTTTGCACATTAATCTTCTTGGCGTGTGTTAGGAGTGCTATATTCGGCTGTGCCAAATCTTATATACCCTTCACCCATATTGAGATGTGTTATATGAAAATGAAATAAGTTATATATATTGTATGTAATTACAAATATATTTACCTATGATATATCTGTGTAAACATTAAAAATTTTAAATAATGTGCATTTTCATATATTTGTCTGACTATTTGTTTGTTTTTTTGTGTATCTATCACGTCTAAACGGCTGAACCGATTTTCATGAAATTTACCTCACAGATAGCACAGATAGTAAGATCTCGATTGGACATCACATCCACATTTCACTCCTATTTAAAAAAAAATCTATTTTTTCAATTTTATACGTTATTAATGAAGCAATTTACATTAAATATGACGCACAGATAGTGTAGAATGTCATACGTTATTTTGGATCTTGATCGGCTTCCACTCCCATATTTTACTCTCAAGCGGATTAGCTTGCAATCGTAGCAGAGGGTGTAGTACCTCCCATTTATAGCAAATATTCATTATGGCATATCTAAGGAACTATTATAGTGATAGACTTCAAATTTCGTGCGAAGTTTTATCCTATCATAACGCATTGATGAAATGAAAATAGGACGGATAGGTCTAGGGGGAGAGATAGCCTCCATACAAAGAAAATATAAATTTTCTAATCTAAAGTATTATTACAGTGAAATTCTTAAAAAGAAATTTAAAGTATCAAATTTCAAATATGGAGAATAGGTCTAGGGGGGTGTATTAGTTCTCATATTAAGTAAATATTAGCTATCGCATCAAATAGAGTAGCGAAGCGCACCGGTAAAAGCTAGTAAATAATAAATTTAACTCTCTAACGTTCGAATAAAAAATGTACTACCAGAGGGGGTGCAGTACTCCCATATAAATAAAATATTAGCTATCGCATCAAATAGAGTCGCGAGGATTGAAGGTCTAAATATTTAGTTTATTATGTCAACTAATTAACCAAATGATTAGAATACGAAAAGAAGTTAAAATATAAATTATTCAAAAAAATAAAAAGAGATACCCTGAGGAAGCCTTGACCGTTAGAGTTTTAATACTTTGGAATTTTACAAAAGCTTGTACATATTTAAGGAAGATATAAACACTTCGGTGAAGAACAAATATTTTATAAGTGAAAGACAATATTAAATTAAAAAAGGGTATGGTGGAAATTTTATGGACTGATTTGACTGATTTAAAAATCAGAAATTTAAAAAAAAATATGCATCTTACGGTTAACTGGATTCCGATTTTTTATTTCTTAAAAAAATTAACGATTTTTTTGTGAAAGAACGAAGTTTCTAGCTTATATAGGCGCTTCAAAAAGTTGAAAAAAACCAAATATGCCTTAGTTTATGGTTGTTGTTGATTTATAGTGCACATGAATTTGTGTTATCGTAATGCTTCACAAACGCAATTTAAACCATTTTAAACCCATTTAAAACATATATCCGCCATTTACGAACCGATCTTGCTGAATTTTAATAACAAAATTCTCGAAAGAATTTCCGAGAAAAAACCGGAAACCGGTTAACCGGATTCCGGTTTTTTATAAATGCCGTCGGTATAGGTTTAAAAAAAAATGTGTTTTAAAGGCGGTTAACCGCCAATAGAGTTTCTCCCATACATACATATGTCAGTAACTCTATTGTGAATGATAATTATAGTTTTTTTTTTTATTCATTTAATTTAAAATGTAATAACATTATTTATAAGATTATGTATGTTACATAGAAACCAACTGCATACATTAATGAGGAAACAATAATGGACTTGACTTTTTTAAGGGCAACCAAGAAGACATTCCAAGTAACATCTTGACCAATTACGATTTTAAAATCTCAACAAATTAAAAATCCATGTTCATGTGTGTATTGTGAACATGAATTTTCATTTCCATTTTTCATTTCAAGTAAAATTAAATTAAAAAATACAACACCACGGAATTTTATGGAATGAAACGAAACTTGGAATATAGTTTCACATTAACTTCCTATACATGTTGTTAAAAGTCGCCGATAGTCACATTTACACCACGTGAGATATTCGCGATCACAGAAATAAGTTTTTTTGCGCATAACTCGCTTATTATGCATCTTACGCGTTTTATAATAGTAAAATTTTTAAAATAGTAAAATTTTCTACCATTTTTCCCAAGTAAATTTTTACGTTTATATGTTTGATTTAGTATTTCATATATGGTTTCATATACGAAATCATATATGACATAAATTTTTCATGTATATTTCTATATATGACGAAATATTTCATATGAATTCATATATTGAAAACGATTCCATATATGAATACTTACATTTCCATATATAAACCCATATATAACAATATATCGTTAGACATGAGTCATATATAAAAATTATGAGAATTTTCAGCTGGACTTTTATTTATACGATAATTTAAATATAAATTTAAATGAACGAAAATTATTTCAATTTATCCGATAATTTAAACTGAAATAAATAAGTTCTTCCTCTCTGTTATATTTTCAAATATCAGGATTAAAAATAAAATCTTCAAGAATGTTTATTGAATAAAATAAATCAAATAAATAAGAATAATTTCAAATTAAAAGAAAATAAAAAAAATAATTTTGAAATTATGTACATCAAAATTTATATTTTCGCAGAGTAAAACTTTCATTAACGCATAAATTTAGGCTTTTGTTTAAAAAAATTATAAAATATAATATTTTTTTGTTAAAAAATTTAAATGACTGAAAACCGGTTAACCGGTTTTTTAAGAGTCCAAAACCTGACAATCGGTTTTTTTTAAAGTGAGATTTTTAGTTAAACCGAAAACTAGTATCTACAAAAGTCGATTTTTTGGATACTCTACTAGATATTTATATGTAAAATTGTAAAGCTGTGAAAAAGACAGAAAAAAGGAGAATAAGGATAGAAAAGAAAAAGATAGGAATGAAAACGAATCATATGGGAGGATTAGCAATGTTACCAATCACCCTAGGGTTGTACCCCTGATTCTCCCTTAAACAGTCGATTCCCATGACGAAGCCTATGACGTCTACAAGTTCTACGTCCCGAACGTCACTTAGTCCGCCGAGGAATTGGCTGCCCAGCCATTTCATCCTACGATGCTGCAATCGTGGACAACGGCATATAATGTGCTCAATAGACTCGGTCTCGTCGACGTCTCCACACATTCTACAAAAATCGGAATTGCCAGCGTCCCATCTAGACCTCATCTTCCCTATCAAACAGTGACCCGTTATGGCCCCTATCATGATTCTTAAGCTTCTCCTATTCAAGCCCAGAAGAGTGCTAGTGCCTGCTTTGTCTAGTGCTGTCCATATCGCCCTCGATACCTTACAGTCCCCTCTACTCTTCCAAGCCGAATTGGTTCTGACCAAGATCCAATCATTGATCTTCGCATAGAAGAAACTCAATGATGGTTTCACATAGGTTTCCCTCTCCGAGACATCCTTTGCTGCGCCTTGCCTTGCCAGTTCATCAGCCAGTTCACCCAGCAGAGTCTCACCATGTAGTCTTTCATCAGCTCTCTCAGTGACTTCTTACAGGCAGCAACTAGTCTGGATTTCACCACATGTGTCCCCAGGGCCTTCAGAGCCGCCTGACTGTCCACATAGAGAGTAACTTCAGTACCCCTCGCAACGTTCTGCTTGATTATTTCTGCGGCTTTCATGATGCCGAGAATCTCAGCCTGAAAAACGCTGCACTCATCAGGGAGTCTAAAAGACCAGATCTCCCTATCAGGTATCACCACGACAGGATTTACCCCAAAGTCTGATTCAGCGTCCATGTAATCTGATGTCCCCATGGAGTTCAGATTAACCTCACCATAACTGATCTCAAATATGACCCTGGAGTGATCTGCTCTTGATGAACCTAATAGTCCTGATTCCTTAAGTCTCAGCAGACTCCTTGCTGCTATACCCTTCACAGACTCTTCAATGGGTAAGAGATGAAGTATGACATCCAGAACCGCTTGTGGTGTGCTTCTCATTGTACCTGTAATGGCTATTGAAGCACACATATGTGCCTTCTTCAAAAGGTTCCTATTACTCTTACGTTCCAGTTCCTGCCACCAGACAGAACAACCATAAGTAAGACTTGGTCTCACCACCGAGGTGTAAATCCAATTTACAACTTTTGGTTTGAGCCTCCAATTCCTATGGAGTTTCTACAGGTGTAGTAGGCATTGAGGCCACGTTTGAGTCTCTCCTGAACATTCCTCTTCCAGGTCAGCTTACTATCAAGGAATACTCCCAGATATTTCGCTGAGTCGGAAAGCCTCAGTTCAGTTCCACACAGTACCGATAATCTGAAATTCTCTACCTTGTACCTTCTAGTAAACAGAACCAACTCTGTCTTTTCCGGGTTCACTCCCAACTCCTTATCAGCGGCCCACGAGGACAGCTCACCCAGCGCGGACTGCATGATTTCACTGATTGTGGGAAGAAATTTTCCCTTTACCAGTATGACCACATCATCAGCATATGCCACGATCTTCCGTCCTCTGCTGTCGAATTGACGCAAAATCACGTCGACAGCTATTAGCCACAGCAGCTGTGAGAGTACTCCCCCTTGCGGTGTCCCCCTAGTCACTAGTTTCCTTAAGCATACTCCACCCAAGCTCGAATTGACAATCCTGTTGCTTAGCATGAGGATTATCCATACGATCAAGAAGTCATGTACTTTAAGATCCACCAGCGCCTGCTTGATAGCGTCAATCTTGATATTGTTGTTTTCTGAAGAGGGTTTTATATGGGAGCTATAGTCAATTATGCACCGATCTGATATTTGAAACTTGGCACAAAGATTGATACTTATACAAAACTTCTTTACACCAAATTTCATTAAAATTTAATTTAAAGAATTTATGATCATTAAACCCCTATTCCGGGGCTATGTGAAATTATGAACTGATCATAACCTATTTCAATAAGCTTCGTCCTTGTGTCATGAAAGTCCTATGCGCCAAATTTCATTGAATTATCTTCAAAATTGCGACCTGTACTTTGTGCACAAGGTTTACGTGGACAGCCGGCCAGACGGACGGATGGTCGGATATCGTTAGATCGATTCATTCTGAATCGACTGATTCTGAATCGATTAGTATGCTTTAAGGTAGGTGTTGGATGATTTTTTCTGTGCGTTACAAACATCAGCACAAACGCATAATACCCCAACCACTATGGTGGCGTGGGGTATAAAAAGAAAAAAGCATTAATTTTAATTATAAACACTGACATAGTAGAGGTGTAAAATCATCTACTAGAAGAGACTAAAACGACACTTCTGTGACCATCGCCTTTTTCGACACTTCTAGAAGTGTCTTCTTCGAGTCATCTGGAAAACACTTCTGCGGGGAACAATTATTCCTGATTGAAGATGATTTTTATAATACTTTTGCAATAGTTTTGGCGATGAATTTCAACTTCTGGAAGACTCTTCTTAGTAGCTGCCGCAATAGAAAATGTTCGCAGGGCTCTTTCTAAACAAAGTAAACACACAAATAAACAACAATGTCTGAATAGAAGGTGCAAAATAATATTAATTTTATGCTGTTTTTCTTTTTAGCAGTTGTTTTTAGAGCTGAATTAAGTTTTATTTTATAAAAAAAAGAAAATCATTTCAAAATAAAACATTAACTTAGAAAATCTACTGAAATTGTTGTAAAAAATTTCTTTTATGTGTTTTAAAGTGTTTGATGTTTTTTTCTTTTCGTATAAAAAATAGGTTTCTTTTGCCATAACCTACATAAATTAACAAAAGTAAATATTTTTGCTATTTAACCTAGCATAAATGTACAAAAATATGTTGTATTCAAATGATGAAACAAAAGAATTAAAAGCAGAAAAATGGGAAAATAGTAGTGGTTGTTTTTTATAGAATTATATTGAGAGCAATTATTTTGTAAGGTGAATAAAATAAGGCACTGTGGGAAATTATTTTTAATATATATCTTTTTTTTTTTTTGTGAATCAATTAAGTCCTTATGTAAATAGCAAATTTTTGCTTAAATAAACAGCTTAGGTACTTTTTTTAATTTTTAGATTTTTACTAAAATTATTATTTTTTTTTTAGAGATTTTTCTAAAATAATGTTTCGTAAATTAAAGTTTTTCCTTTAATGAATTTTTCGAAAATAACCTTTTTTATAACTTTTTTTTTAGAAAATTAACAATATAATGTTATATTTGCCCCAGTGTGCTTGCCGTATGCAAAGCAAAACCCATATACCCAGCTGACCACAAATATCGATAATGATATCCGCTTCGAACATTTCGCAAACATTTCTCTGACAAAACATTCGAGAACGACTAGAGTTATCGATACGAATATAAGCTCCTTAAGCTCACTCCTCGCTCACTTTGTGACAGCAAATCTTTCAATCTCGAAGACTCGTCTGTCGTATTAATAGTACACCTTTAACGATATCAATTGCAAAACTTAAAAATATTTGATAGAAATTCGTTTTCGTTATTAAAAAATTATAAAACTTATTCGATATTTATATTACTAACGACTTGTAATTATTATCATTGACAATATTTTGAAAACGATAGTTTTCTATTTTGTTTCATTTCCATTTTGTTCCCATCTAAAATGAAAAGCTGATTTAATTTTTAAAGTTACATACATATGTTTTATTTCAAACATATATTAAGGAAATATATATAATTAAATTATAAATTGTTTTTTTATCTATATATTATTAATTTTTCTTTGGTCACATCCGCACTTTTTAGTGCAAAATTTTCAGAATTAATCTGCAAGAAAATACATTAGATATTTAGATAAATATGCTGTTATGCAAATATTTAGTAGCGATATTACTAACCATTTTTTATAAAATTTTATTACATTATTTTTTATTAAAAATTGCTGAAAATTTAACTAACATCATGAATTTTAAAATGCAATGTTTTACAACCGATCACTATGAAATATGACTCAAGAAAGACGCTACATTTTCTTTGTTTTAGTCTTTTGCATGCACAAACAAGCAAATACGTTGCTATTGTTTACATAAGAATTCCTCGAGATTATAAAAATTTGTCGAAACATTTAATTTTGATGTCATATTGAAAAAAGTTGAATATTCGATATCGATATTTTTTAAATTCTGGAATGTTTACCATCGAAAATTCTTCGTTTTTAACGAATGTTAGCTAATAACGAAATTCAGGTCAGGCGGGTATTTATACAGAAAAAAAGGTTACATGTTTTCGCTTAAATTTTCTGCATTCTTATAAGTACATACAGCCACACACCACGTCAAGCCAAAAATCCTTTTACTAGTACAAATGTATAAGTGTGTTATTTGTTAACCTACCCAGCTGACCATAAACTTCTATGTTTCAAATGTTTCGTGAACATTTCGCAAACATTTCTCTGACAAAACCATTCAAGAACGACTATGGTTGGCGCTCCGAATATACACTTTGCGGCTACAAATCTTTCGATCTCAAAGGTTCGTCTATTGTATTAATAGTGAATCTTTAGCGATATCAATTGCGAAACTTAAAAATATTCATTAGTGATTCGTTTTCGATATCAAAAAATGATGAAAATTATTCCATATTGATCTTACTAATGACTTGTGAGTATTATCATTGGCAATAGTTCGAAAACGATAGTCTTCTATTTTGTTTCGTTTCCATTTTGCTTTCAATCTAAAATTTAAAGCTTTTCAAACTTAACTTTTATTTCAAACTTAATACAATAGCTTTGTTCCCGTACACTAAATTGGGAGCACGCGGCATAGAATACAACTAGAAGTTTATGTTTATGTATGTAACTATGTACATGTATTTCGTTGTTGCATGAATTAGGTTTTCGACAATTGAATTACATAATATCTACCTACTTATTAATCTATGGCACGCGGGATCCCAATGTCACCGAAAAGCGTACCCGTACTGGAGAGCTATTTTGAGAGAATAATATTCTTCTTCTTGCACGTAACAGCCCATAATATTTCTTCGCGTAGATTACGTAAATTGTCAAATAATTAGAAAAATAAAAATATACAATAAAAAAATTTTAACGAAGATGAATAGAAAATTATTTGTTTTTGTTACTAATAGGAAAATTTCATTGAAAAAACTGGAAAAAAATTAAACATGCCGAGTTTTTCAAATAGTTTCATTTTTTATTTCTGGGTAAGCAATTTGGATTTTTGTGCTCCAGTACTTTTGTATGTTGTAGTATTTTTGTGGGAGAAAACTTAACTTTTTCTCATTTTATCGCACTTTATCCAAAAAATTACGGAAACAAATCTAATATATCAAATATTTATATATATATATATATATATATATATATATATATATATATATATAATATATATATATAAAATATATATATATATATATATATATATATATATATATAATATATATATAAAATATATATATATATATAGCTTTGTTTCTGTAATTTTGGTGCTCTAGCCAACTGATCCTCGTGATTGCAATATTACTGTGTTATACTATTGAGTAATTATTTATATAATATTGAGTAGGCAAATAATAATGATGTTTCATTACCAAGAAATTACTTTAATAAGTAGTTGCCATTACCGAGAACTGGAAATGAACAATAAAATTAATAATGTTATTTATATAAGATAAAGTTATTTACATAAGGTAATATGGTAATATGAAGAAAATACTTCAATTATGTTCAAATTTCAACTTCGCCCAGAGGAGTTATCAATGTTTTTTCTCTCAATATTATTAATTTTTCAGTTGCTCTAATCCACATCTTTTAGTAATAAATTTTCTGAATAACTCGGCATGAAAATATATTACATATTTTGATAAATATGCTATTTTATATATTTATTTAGACAAGTAGCTGTATTACTTACCATTTTTTCTAAAATTTTATTATATTTTTTATTAAAAATTTCTGAAAATTTTACTAACATCTTAAATTTTAAAGCACAATATTTTATTACCGGTCGCTATGAACTATGATGCAAGCAAGAATGACACTACATTCTCTTTGTTCTAGTCTTTTGCATGCACAAACCAGTGTTGTCAGATTTTGTTGAGCCTCTGTCTCTAAATTCTTAATCAGAAATCGCCAAAATAAAATACTAAAAAATTAACTAAAATGTTAAAAGTCGTACAATTTTTAGTACTTAAAATTTCGTATAATTTGTAAATGTAAATTGAGCTTTAACAAAGTCAATGATAATTGCAATAGCTAATAATAACACTTGACTAGTTGCAAATTTTAACAAACTGAACACCCTACTAATAAAGCTAATTTAAGTATGCTTAATTCAATGGTGACAGCCGTTTTTCGAATTAAACGTTCATATATTTGTGTTTAGACTTAATTGTGGAAGTAGCGGATTAATTGAAAATATAATAATAGAAATAAAAGGGGGACATTATTTATGTATGTTAAACAATAAACCGATTGAATATATATACATTCCAATCATAAATTAAATCAGTTTTAGCCCGATTTTAAATATTTTTATACTTTTGTTTGAAAAGTTGCTCATTGACAACAATAGTTAGCCTGCTTAATTATTATTTTTATTATTTTGTTTATTACCACTTAAAATATATTTGATAATAATTAAAAATTAATTGTTTATATTGTTTAAATTCAAAATTTAACTCTCGTATTCACAAGCCAATTTTAAATTTAAAATACATTTTATAAACAAAATTTGTATGAAAACTTTGATTTAAAATGCATTTTTAATTTAAAAGTTGTTTGTTAATACTGGGATAAATTATTAAATTTAAGCTAATAAGTTAATTTTATAGCCTTTCAAAATGAAATATCTCAAAAGGGAACGCATTCAACATTGTCGATTTAGTTTAATTCAATGGGCGCCCATATTGTTAAACAATTAGTCTCATTTTCGAACACTGTGTAATTGAATAAAATAAACAACTTAAAATACAGTTTTCTGACATATAGCCCCTTCTTAGGTCATCAACTTTTAAACTTTATTAGACTTTATTATATTTTTTTAATAGAATAATTCTAACATTATATAACAGCATTGGTCCTATTAAATTTATAAATTGTTTCAAAGAATTAATTTATTTATGAACGTTTATTTCATTGTGACCGAAATAATTAATATCCTCAAAGATGAAAAATAAATTATCAAACATTTAATAATTACATAAATATTGTAAAATATATTTTTTGATGATAAAATTTCGTGAACTAAGCTGAAGCTATTTACAAATTAAGGTTCTTAATTTTACTAGACAGGCAAATACTAAAAATATTCGATCTCTAGTAAGAAAATTTTATAGTTTTTCTCCACAATTGACTATTTAATCAAATTTTAAGAATTAGCCAAACAAATCGCCACCAAAAAATTCGTCATGTTACCAAATGGAAAATTTAGTCGCCAAAAGCAATTAAAAATCGCCACGTTTGGCGAAAAATCGACACATCTGACAGCTCTGGCAGACACAAGAAAATTCATATGCTGCTTTTGTTTACATATGAATTTCTCGAGAAATTAAGAAGATTAGAAAATTTGTGGAAACATATTTAATTTCGATATTTTATTTAGAAAAGTTATTGTTCAATATTGAGAAAAGTTCGATGCTACAAACATTCATAATTAATATAATTTACAATATTTTCTCGGACATATGTATTTCGAAAATTCTTCGTTTTTAGAACATTCGTTAATATCGAAACTCAGGTCAGGCGGGTAACCACATTACACATTTCTTCTAAATAATGTTTCATACAAAAGAAATGCGAAAAACAAACACGATTTTTTTACACATTTTTCTTTTTTTTTATTTACACTATATATTTTTTCTAAATCTCCCCTAAGCAATTATTTCCTTTAGTTTAAACAAAGTAAATATGTGTAATATATACTCACATATTTTTTGTAAGCTATAAAACAAAAACTGGGTCAAATTATGCTTATGCTTACCTCCAAATCTTATCACTCTTAACACCATCCATCATCATCGTCATCTTCATCATTATCGCCAACATTATCATTATTTTATTAACAACAACAACAGCGGCTGCACTAGAAACAAAAACTACATCAATGGCTGAATACAAGGGTTCTAAAATATTATTTAGATATACACGTACATATAATATAATCATCTATAAAAGAACAACCGAAAAGTTTACTAGTTTAGAAATTAGACAAATATTTCGAAAGCTAATTCATATAAAAGTGTATATTCTTATCGGCAAAGAAAACCTATTGTAAAGAAGGATAGGAGGGCTAGTGCTAATACTAGGACTAATACTAAACAAGAACCAGTTTTCAGTTTTTTTTTTTATCACTTACTGTTTATGGGCTTATCTAATATTTTCTCCCTAATAAAGCGGTTACACTAGTATATTTCACCGTTACTCGAGAACGGTTGGTTCGATTTAGATAAACATTAAAAGATGCGAACTAAAATTGCCTTCAAGACATCTTAAGATTACCGTTTTCATTTATTAAAACAAACCTCAAACATGCAAATTAAATAAATTTTAAATTCTTGTCAATTTCTTGTTTCTTGTACGATTAAAATACCATAAAGTATATATATTTTGGATCCTGTAACGAACCGACCATTGAGGTTTCAATTATTTAGAGGCTGGGCTACCTGTAGATTCGATCCGCCCCCAATGAGATGAGATAATATAAAATGAGTAATGAGTAAAAATTAAATTTTTAAAACTCACCAATTTTAAATCCTTTAATTTACGTCAGGCCTGATGTTTGAAGATTCTTGAGTTGCTACGTTATAATCACTCACTACATATTTGAATGTTAGTTATGAAGGAGTTATTGTTGTGTAAAACTTACAAATGTGTTAAAAATTTATGGTTTTACAATTTAATGACATTTGCAATTATTTTAGTAAAAATTAAAAATTAACATATTTAAAATAAAAATATTGTGCAAATTAAAAAAAAAAAACAAAAAAATTAAATACCAGTATTATTACTTTTAATTTGCAAACACAATGTAAGGAATTGATATATAATGTCCTTTTAGATAAATTTAAATGTTTAAGTTTCGTTATTTAATTATCTATTGTACTATGTATTTTTTAGTAGATCAATTAATTATTATCTTTTTTCAGCATTTTGATGGGAAATTAAAATTG
The DNA here is from genome assembly GCA_932274085.1 of Protocalliphora azurea. NCBI lineage: Eukaryota > Metazoa > Arthropoda > Insecta > Diptera > Calliphoridae > Protocalliphora > Protocalliphora azurea. The sequence goes on along the minus strand of OW026521.1, from coordinate 28,131,409 downwards.
TTTGTAAGTACTTGCGAATTCTCTCATTTAATTATTTTGAAATTAAAATATATTTTATTTGTAATTAATGTTCAGTTGTTGTTGTTACAACAATGATAACTTATTGCAAAAGGATATGAAGGATATGAAATTGAAACAAGGATGAGTTAACGTGCACGAACATACGAATATTTTTATTATCTAAATGTTAAAAGATCATTTTATTAGTCCAAAATTGTATGGCACCAAATTGAGTTTTCTTCTTACCTTTAAATAATTCTGTGAGGAAAATTAAGAATCTCTTTATTATAGATAAATTTAAATCTTTGATTTAAAGTTTTATTATTTGAAAATGTCCATTTGCGTACTTATTTCTTTGAATATTACATATTAAAATGAAAATTTTTCTAATATCGATTGTCTTTGACTTCAAAACTACTTAGAAAACTTTATATTTTTTGAAATTGAAATAAAATTCTTAGATACACTAAAAAAAAAAATTATTGTGAAAGTCAGTGCCTCACAGTCCTCATCTGTTTGTTGAAAACACGATAGGGCTCAGGGTGGATCACTTAGGGGGATGAAATTCGGCTCAAATATTCAAAAAATTCTTTGATACGGCTTTTTTGATTTGGTCCATAAACGAAAAACCAGAAAATATCGGTGACCGTCAAAACTCCAGTTCATATATTTTCGCCAATATATCTTGAACGCATTTTTTATTAATCTATAATTTAGTCTGTTAAAAATGCAAAAAGTCAGTTGATCCGAAAAAAAGTTGTTTATAAAGAACGGTATAGGTCTAACCATTTTCAGAATCTACAAGTTATAAAAGCGATGCAAAAGGATGTAAGACAACGAAATCTCTGTCTTATTTTCTTATTGGTAATATTAAAAAAGTGATTATTCCAAGTGGGTGTTCTGTCAAGTACGATACCAAGATATTTTGGCTTCAGAACTTAATGATTAAACCATTTAATATCATCTTCCTGAGTCTCAAAACTTTACATCTAGTAAAGGGTACAAGAATAGTCTTGATCGTGTTAATTGTAAGCCCCTATTCCCGCACCAGTCCATTCATTCCCATATATAACAAGCCAATAAGCTGGATCTACACCCCCTTTTGTAGGCGGAATGCAAAAATTCCGTTTGATCCTGGAGATTCAAAAGGGCTGAAAATTTCGATAGCACCATCTTATACGTTCCTCTACGAACTCTAGAGAGTTAAGAGACAGTGACGTGTGGCAGATTAATGTATCTTAACTCTCTAGATTGCAGACGATCCTTTAGCAAAATTTCAATACTACTTCAAATATGAATAAAGTATAGAAACGGTAGAGAAATATTCTGACAAAACGTGTGATAGCAAATATGATTTCAATTTTAATTTCATTATTTTTCACAGTTTATATATATATATATATATATATATATATATATAATTTTACTGTTTGCTAAAAATATCCTAAATTTGCATTTTTTTTCAAAACAAGTTCAGTTTAAGTTGTGCTTAAAGTTCTCGAAATGAGTTATAGAACAAAATTTTGAAAATGAACTTAATAAGCTTTATAGGGCATACAAAATCAAGCATTTAAGTTAAAACAAAAAATCAGTTATTTTATTTTCTTTTTTTATATTCAACATTTAAACTACTCGCATGCACAGCAAAGAAGACGTCAATTATACACACACACATACATATATAAAACCTAACGGCATAGTTATGTTTACATATGTATATGTAGGTCTTGTGTTAATGTAAAACTAGGTTATGGTACCGATAATGAATGTAATTTTTTCATTTATATCCTCTGTTTCTGCATTTTACAGGCTCTAACTTGACAACATGTCTTCTTTTTCCCACTCTTTCTCTCTGTTTATGTTTGATTAAAAGTAAGAGAGTGTGTGTTTATGTTTATGTATGCAAGCAATTGCATTTTGTTTAACATATGAATAGTGTTGTTAATGACGTCATATTTGTATATAGTTTTTTTTTTAATGGATGTTACTTTTTTTCTTTTGGTGAATAAAGTATAATGGGAAATAGAGTAACAGCATCATATAATAGTGGTCTATTAACACTTCTCTAAATATTTGTGTGTATGCAATTATTGATGGTATTGTATTACTTTTAATGGTAATGTGTTTATACTGTGATGCCAACAGAAACATGTAGAAATGTTTGAAAAAAGTGCTAAAAAAAGGATAAATTAAAATAAACAACAGTTTGTGGTACAATAAAAAACAAGTTTTGTGAAAAAACGCAAAAATGGGCTAAAATTATTATATTTTTTTATTTATTTTTTTTTTTTTTTTAAGTAAAAACACATAATAATCATTTTACCACTAATCAACCATTTGGAACGTACAACTCAAAATATTAATTGCAAACTGGGTAAATTAAAATGCAGGTTATGGAGACGTTATTATAGTTAACCTCAATCCAAAATTGTTAAGTTCTTTCAGCACTTTTCCACACAAACAATTTTAATTGTTGAAGACAGTTTTTCAATAATAAAGTTTCTTTATGAATTGTTAAGATCTCTGAACAAATTTGGGTACTATTCCTTTCACAAATATAGGGAGAAGTTAATACAAAAATTTTTTGCTCTTATATAATATTTTTATATAATTATTTTTAATGGGTCCATAAATTTTCCTTCATACCCTTTTTTTAATGTAATATTGTCTTACATTTATAAAATATTTGTTTTGCACCGAAGTGATTATATCTTCCTTTAATATGTGCGAACTTTTGTAAAATTCCAAAGAATTAAATTTGTTATTTACTAGCTTTACTAATATTTACTTCATATGGGAGCTATGAATTAAGTTACTTTAAACATTTTTTAAAACTTTCACTGTAACAATCCTTTAGATGAGAAAATTTATATTTTCTTTGTCCCATGCAATTGTGGGTACTACACCACCTGCTCCGATCTATTTTAATCTACTCGGTTCTTTCTTTTGAGAGTTTTAATATGGCGTTTTAATATGGGCTTGGCATCCAATCAAAATCCACACAAGTTTTATTTCAAACATATATCCTGTTTTATATTAGTGTAAAATTAGCCCTACCAAAAAGGGGAAGTCAGACAAATACCACGCTTATTTTTAAAAAGAAAAAGGAGTGATCGGAGATGATCGTCCTTTTTCCTTCATCTACTCTGGTTTAGCTTCAAAATTGATTTTAAAAAATCGAATCTTTGTACATACATACATTGAGTATGTACTTAGAAGGTGTTAATATGTCGAAAAAATCATTTAGAACGTATATATTCTGGGTCCTGGTAAGATTCTGAGTCAATCTAGCTATGTCCGTCTGTCTGTTGAAAGCAGGATAGGAGGGTGGGGTACCACCTAGGGGGACGAAATTTGTATTAAACATTTATCTTATATAAAGTGTATTTGGTGATCAAAATAGGAAAAATCGGTTAATAAACAAAGAAGGTATGGGCCAAATACTATAAATAAAGGGTGTCTGTTGTAACTTCAGTTCTTACTTTTCTGCTGATATATCTTAAACAAAAACATGTACGACAACGAAATTTTATACACAAAGTTCGAGGAAAAGTTAAGTTCATCTCAATTTGTAAAGTCTTGAATTCTAAGATATTTAATAGCAAGTAATAATTAATTATTAAGTACTACTTTAACTGATTTTTTCCCCAATAAATGTGTTATTTAATGTTTTTTTTTTTTTTTTTGTCATCTGAATAGGTTAATTAAGAATGAAATCAGTTTGCTTGCTTTCCTAATATTTCTTACAGTTATCTATAAGAACTTTTAAAAATTGACCGCGTAAAATAATTGCCCGATAAATAAAAAAGCGAAATTATAGAGTATAGACAATCCGGTATAAATCAAAGATATATTTCGAAAAAAAAACAACTCTTTAAGAAGTCTAGTTATAGAAAAAATATGAAAAGAGGTGCGTATAAAGCAACAACGAAAGCAGTCTATAGAGCCACCATACGGGATACCATCAATTCTACTGATACTGATATTATCTAAAAAAACTAAAAATTAAAAATAAATCACCTATAAACGTCAAGACGACTTCAATTTCTCCGTGAACACATGTTTCAAAAAAGGAATGCAACATATTGTTTTTTCGGATGGAAAAAAATCCGATCTGGAAGGATCTAATGGCTATAATAACTATTTTCATTATTTGAGAAAAGAATAACGCTATTTGTTTCCCCTAAATAGCTGCGAAAAAAATGTGTCAGCACAGTGAGCAATTTCATATTATGGAACATGTGAACTTCAATTTCTTTACCATAGAATGACGGCAAAAACTTACAAAGGGCTATTAGAAAAAGCAGTTTACAATTTTTCTGCACTATTTAAACACATTCCGTGGATATTCCATCACAACAATGCCCCTATCCACAACAATGGGTAGTAAAACAATGAATTCGAAGTCAAAATGTTACCACTTTGGAATGACCACCATACTCTCCCGACTTATATATAATAAAAATGTATGGGGATTACTTTCACGTAATGTTTATGAGTCGAACAGACAATACGAGGACAAAAATTCATTATTTGAAGTTTGGAGCAAAACTTCTTTGTCACAGATTGAAAATCTTTATAATTCCCTTCCGAATTGAATAATTATTACAAATTTCCTAATAATATAACAAAATAAACAAAGTACCTATTAATTATCATATTTTGTTATTTTATTTACTAAATTATGTTGAACCCATTTAGATGACCCAAAAAATTTACCTTAAAAAAATCATTTGTTGGGAAAATGATTGGTTAAAAATCATACTTAGTTATTTCTTAAATTTAGTTTGCTTGTAGATATCTTAGAATCCAAGACTTTAGAAATTAAGATGAAAAAAATAAGTTACATTTTTTTATTGAAAATAATATTTTTTATATTGAAAATAATACGAGTTTTAATGCAACGAAAACCTGGAAACTAAACTCTCCTTAAAATCTCACTGAATATGTTCAAAAATCAGGTTGAGATCGCCAAATGCAAGTCCGGAGGAACTTTTGTAGTGGCGTCGAAAGATCCTCTAAGATTAATAGAATGCATAAAATGCTATCCAAGACTCACTTTGTACCTTACTTCACTCAGAAGACAAATTGTGAATAGACCACGAGCAGTCAAGAAGCTTTGGAAGTTCTAATGGATACTAATTACTAATAATAGTAAAAATATGGTACTGTTTTTTTGCAATTTAAAAAAAAATAAAAAAGTTTTTTGAAAAGTTCATGTCATAAAATCTGCACATCTGCATTAATTTTTGGCCAAGCTGAAAGCAGTTTTGTGCACAATTGATCCCATATATTTCAATTCGATCTGACCGCTAGTTTTGAAGATACCAAAAGTTTTGCAATTAGCACCACTGTGTACCGTCGGGATGATTTTTAATTTAATAAAACGTTAAACTTACAACACAAAAATTGTTATTTTTTTTTGTAAGATGAGTCTGAAATTAACATGATATCAATATTATTATTTCGAATGATGTGATACTTGAGATTTAGTTTGTTCAAACAGTTTACGCTACGAACATTTTACACATAAAATGTTTAGTACGAAATATGAGTGATCATAAATTTGCGATTTTCTTGATAATTACGAATTATATTTTGAATAATCTAAAATGTCTTTAAACTCAAAAACCATACAACCTATGTATCCTCTTATTAATACAATTTGTACCCTCATTATGATGTTTATTTGTGCATCCTTTCAATATTAATACTCGTACATAATTCTGCTTAAAATCCTACTTACATTTACTCAACAACAGCAACAAAAAAACCGAGTAATAAACACTCTCAAACTGTTAAGAACTTAATCATAATAATCTATACTATTTTCCTTTTCCTTTCCTTTTAACCTTAACTCTCTAGAGTAAATAAAATAAGAAAAGCTCTCTTATAACGGTATAATATAAAGTTGACCAGTATTTATAATCTCTTAGTTTTAACACACCCATATTGTGTATAGAAAAAAAAGAAAATGAAGAGAAAAGAGAATAACTGCACATTTGTATAATTGTTGTTTGTGTAGTTATTGTTTGCCTATAGTTGTTATTATTGTAAAACAATAGTGTGTGTACAATTAATGCTTCTATATATATACATGTGCTTTAAATTCTATAAGGATACCAATGCAAAAACATGCAAATACGGCTATATAAGTTTAAGTATAGATGCATATAAATTTTATATATACACATACATTTTCTATGTACAAACATACATTTTTAAATATGTACATACAAACGTGCATATGTATGAGTGTATCTATGGGTATTTATGAGTTTGTCAACTTAGTGGTTGTGGGTCATTGAACCAAAAATGTTGCTTGTTTGGTGGCTGGTTGACTACGTGTAAAGATAATGCTAGAATTTTATTATTGTTGTATGTTGGTATGTAGTTGTTTTTATTGCACTCGTTGTTGTTTTTATTTTAAACCAAACTACTTACTATGGCAAGCACAAGTAAGTGATTATTTATTACATGTAAATGCATATTTCTTAGATTTCTTCTCTTATTTAATTGTTTAATAAATTTAGTATTAAAAGACCTTAGGAATAAACAGAAAAATGAATAATATTCTTAAGAAAATTCTTAAAAGCTTTTAATTAAATGCAAAAAAAATGAGAATTAAATGCAAATAAGTTGAGAATTAAATATAAAAGTTAAGAAAAATGTATGTATATAAAATAAATTATTATAAATTAAAGCACACTTAAAGAAATAATCCAGCAAAAAGGAATTTTAACCCTTTTTTATTACAAATGCAGTATTTTGAAAATTAAATTCATATTAATATTATAAAATCAAATGTGCCTAAACCGCTGAACCGATTTTAATGAAATTTTAATATAGTTAATTTTTAAGAAGGAAGGAACTATAGAATATAAATTAAAACAAAAACTAATTGCATATTGATAAAAATACCGAAAATATTTCAGTTTTATGCACTTTAAATTTTTCCTAATTTTTTAATAAAACTGGAAATATTAATAGAAGTATTACAGAAAATTTCGATATTTCAAATTAACTGGCCAAAGCTGTATTTTTTACATTTCTATTAATTTTTTATTCCATGCATTCAGCTAGTTTATAATAAAATAGAGAGAAAAACAATTATCATTAAAAATTTTTCATTAAAAATGAGGTTCGATTCAATGTTATTTCTTCATATATTATACGAAAATATATTTTATTAGAGTTTATTACAAAGAAATTGTATTTATTAATTTACCCAAGTAAATTTTTTTTTTTTACCCATAAAGATAAAAAATCTTTCGAAATTTATTGATGCGCCTCTACATTTCCATTAAGAATTACAAATACCATCTAGTTATGCCAATTATGTTCAATTTCCTGCTTTCCGTGCGGGATGCCTTAGCAAAATCTGTTTTGACAAAAGTGTTCCGTTTTCAACTAGACAAATTTTTATCAAGACAAACATCAAAATCAGTGCGAATCTAAACAAGGTAACCTTAGTTAAATAGCTGATTATTATTTTTGGTTATTACAGCTGTCAAACTGCATATACAAAAGACATTATTGAATTCGCATTATTATTATTTTTGTTCAACTGTTGCCACCTTTTCATAAATTCAGGTTAATTTTGACGTTTGTCTTGATAAAAAATTGCCTAATATAGACAATACGTTAATTTGTGGCCTCGATCAATTATATTTATCGCTGTTCTTATATCTTTATATCCAAGATTTGTACAAATTGCAATTTGCTATAGAAAAATGCAAATACATAAAGTGCAATTTTTGCGTAATTTTCAAAAAGTCCATAAATTTTTTAATAAATTTAATTTTATTGGTACCTGGATTTTATTGTGTAAAATAACAAAAACTAAGTTCATGCAGTAATCCATGCTATTCCATTAGAAACTGTAAATGTGCCTCGCGAAAAACTGATTTTTTTTTAATTTTTGTTCTTGTTTTCCAAACTTTAAAACTATCTATTAACTATTTATGCAACATGTATCCATCCCTGTTTCAAAATTTTAATTCCGTTGAGGAGCGCACATACCCCGCCCAAAAAATCAAAGAAAAAAAATTAAAAAATTAACAATTTTGCCATCAAATTTCGACTATCCACAAAGTCCGATTAGTTTATATAATATCGAATGAAATCAAAATGTATAAACGCGTGAACAAAAAGTGTAATTTTAATAATTTTAATTAGGTTTTCTATTTTTTTTTTTTTATTTTTGAACAACAATAGGTATTATAAAATGTTAAAATTTTGCACTCTATTTATTGCAAGTAGTACTGGCAAATTCTACTACTTTTGAATACTCGATATTACTCAATACTTTTAATTTGGGTACTCGATAATACTCGATACTTAACGAATTTTTTAATATGAAATATAATTTTTAATTAAGGTTCTTTTATTTAAAAATAAAACAAATATATTTATCAGATTAGCGTGAAATTTTATAAATTTATTTATATAAACATAAAATAAACAAAAAAGTTAACATTGAATTCAACGTTTACAGAAATTAATAAAATTATTTTCATATATTTAAAAAATAATTCGTATTTATATACAGAGATGTATTTTAGCCGTTATATTTTTAATACGATATCATTAAAAAATTAAACTCTAACTACTTTACAGTATTGAGTACCCAAAAAAGGGGCAAATACTCGGTACTCGATACTTAATACTCAATATTAGCATAGCACTAGCTACAAGCCTTTTGAGCTCAGATCTGTAATAAGGTTTTATATATATATATATATATATATATATATATATATATATATATTTATATATATATATCAAATAATTCATTAATTATGCAAGCAAAGTGCTGGTTATGCACAAAAAATTTTTTTTTCCAACGGTTATATGATGTAGTTTAAATAAAAACTGCTAAGAAACTATTCCTTTTAAATAAAGTAAAATTTTTTTTCGATTATTTTCGACTTCCTACTATTTTCAGCTTTTTCCGACTATTTTCAACTTTTTCCGACTATTTTCGACTTTCTTCGATTTCATAAGATATTTTCGAGATTTTTTACCTACTTTCACCATTTTTTGTTATTTGTCTTAAAAAAAAAAACTAAAAGGATATAAAATTTATACAACGCAATCAAATATATCAATTAACAGAGAGTCTATACAATGAAAGTGCTGGTTACATACAAAATTATGTTTTTGCGATACTACTTCCAACAGTTAGATGACATAGTTGAAATAAAAACTGCTAAGTAAATATTCAAAATAAAATAAATTTTTTCTACTTTTTCGGACTATTATCGACTTTTCGACTTTTTCCGACTATCTGGAAACAAGAAAGTCAATTCTCGATTCTCAATTTTCTAACCAAAAAGTCGATTTTGACTTTTCGACTTTTTTCAACAAAAAGTAGATTGTTCGATTCTTCGAAAGTTGATTTGATGAACGTTAATCTGTAACCCGTTTGTATAAAATAGTATTATCACAAAATTTATTCCATGTTAAAAATGATTGATAATGGCCCATATATATAATTTCCTAAGCATGTTTTCTCTATCCAAAACTTTCTGAAGCTCCCAGATGACGTAGAAAATTAAAAATGACATAGTTGAAATGAAAACTGCTAAGTAAATATTTAAAATAAAATAAATTTTTTCTACTTTTTCCGACTATTTTCGACTTTTTGATTTTTTCCGACTATCTGGAAACAAGAAAGTCGATTCTCGATTCTCAATTTTCTAACCAAAAAGTCGATTTCGACTTTTCGACTTTTTTCAACAAAAAGTAGATTGTTCGATTCTTCGGAAGTCGATTTGATGAACTTTAATCTGTAACCCGTTTGTATAAAATAGTATTATCACAAAATTTGTTAAGGATTAAAGTCAGTTTCAGCCATGTTAAAAATGATTGATAATGGCCCATATATATAATTTCCTAAGCATGTTTTCTCTATCCAAAACTTTCTGAAGCTCCCAGATGACGTAGAAAATTAAAAATGACATAGTTGAAATAAAAACTGCTAAGTAAATATTTAAAATAAAATAAATTTTTTCTACTTTTTCCGACTATTTTCAACTTTTCGACTTTTTCCGACTATCTGGAAACAAGAAAGTCGATTCTCGATTCTCAATTTTCTAACCAAAAAGTCGATTTCGACTTTTCGACTTTTTTCAACAAAAAGTAGATTGTTCGATTCTTCGGAAGTCGATATGATGAACTTTAATCTGTAACCCGTTTGTATAAAATAGTATTATCACAAAATTTATTAAGGATTAAAGTCAGTTTCAGCCATGTTAAAAATGATTGATAATGGCCCATATATATAATTTCCTAAGCATGTTTTCTCTATCCAAAACTTTCTGAAGCTCCCAGATGACGTGAAAATTAAAATTCAACTTACTGTTCGTCCTACAAATCCTAACGGATCCAGATTTTGAAATATCTATCAGAGAGCGGAGAAACGCGGATTTATTTTTTACTTTCTCTAATTGTTTAGAAGTCGGTTTTAGTTTAAATTTGTTATTCTTATTGTTTGCTCTCTCTTATCTTATTTACACCAATTAAATTTTTTGTATATTCTTTTTTTAATTTTACCTTTTAATACTTATGGCATCATCACCATAAAATTTTTAGATTATTAAATTTATTAAATTCAATACATATATACATATATATATATTTATATATATATATATATATCTATATATATATATATATATCTATATATATATATATATATATAATAGTACATATATATAAATAGTACTTTTATCAAAATTTATATATTTTTTTCTTTTCAAATGAATACAATTTTTGATATTTAATACTTTTTTTGGTAGTGGAAAATCAACACTTTATTAAAATTAAAAAAAGTAATGATATTTTTTGTATATATATATATATATATATATATATATATATATATATATATTTGACTCTTTTGTCCTTTTTTATGCCAAATTCAGTTTTGGTTCAACAATCCTTAATACATATATGTGTATGTAAAGGAGTTCAATAACCAAATAAATACATGAGTGGTATTCATATTAAAGCCATCAACCCTATATAATGTGAAATTATTTAAATTTTCCAAAAATTTACATAAAACAAAAAGAGAACTACAATGAATATTAAAAAATATGACAAAATAAGTCTAAGGTCACTATGATTTTGATTAGAGAAATGCTTATCTTTTAGCACTAAATGGTACTTTTTGAGAATATATATATATATATATATTATTTATAAAAGACCATTTTTTTTTTTTTTTTTTTTTTTTTTGTAAAAGAGAAATAAAATTTTGATTAGATGTAAAATTTGGACTTGATGCTTTAAATGTTTTATATCATGAATTCTATGAGACATCACATATACCATAGGTCCTCAGATTTTGTTCCTACTTATTTGGTGCTTGTATGCTTTGTAAGAGTATATTGATGTATCTATTTTAATTTTTTGAAATTTCAGAAAACTTGCGATTTTTTTCATGTTTTTCATTTCGTAAAAAATGAAAATATTTGTATATAATTTTAATTATATATTTTTTAATTATATATATCGATCTCATTGAATTAAAAGGCATTAGAAAAGCAACTTTAATATCAAAATTAGAAAAAGAAATCAATTTATAAAGAATGCATTTATAATGCAAATGCATTTTTTGATGCATTTTTTGAAAACTTTCTACCCCTTCGATTTTCAATTTCCTTAAATAAACCTAAAACTTAATATATTAATTTAACAATTCAGTTTTTTTTTGTGACGAGAAGCCATAAAATGTTATTTATGGATTATACTTAAAATATTTTTTAAACCAATTAAATCTGTCATTTAGTTTTGTATTTTGTATTTTAAGTTTATACACTCTTTGCCTAAAACAATATTAAAAAAGTAAATTTTTGTATGAAAAAAAGTGTTGGTATTTTTTCTAAAAATTATTAAAAATAGTAAATATTTCCGTCACAAAAAATCTAAATTAAATTTTTTAAGCAATAAATCAGTTTTTAATATGAAATAAAAAAATTAAAAATCGTAGGGGAGAAAAAGTTTTCAAAAATGCATCTGAATTTGCATATAAAATGCTTTTAGTAAAAAACTAAAATTATTTAATAAATTTATTATAAAAGATGGGAAATGTAAAAATCTAATGCATTTTAAATAATTAAAATCCTATAAGAAATGTGGAAAATATGGTATTTTAAAATTTTCGATTTTTTTAATTTTTTAATAATTTCAAACCGCAAAAAAACATGGTTTTTGATTTTTGATTTTTTATGTGTTCTTTGTTGGAATTCGCGATATATTAAATAATATATTTGAATAGTTTTTTTAATAAAAGAGGACCAGAAAAAACTCAATAATCCGGATAATTCAATAAATCAATTAACCGGATTATCGAGTTTATACTGTATGTAACTTCTTGTAAGTATTTTGTTCATTTCAGTTATTGACCTTTACGAAATCTGAGTTTAATTTCCACTGATCAAAAAGTTGACAAAAATTTGTAAAACTATGTTTTTGGACCGTACACATTATTCTATCGAAAATTTCTTAGAAATTAAAAGTTTTGCTAATAAACTAAATAAATAATATGATTTTTCTTTTTAGAATCTATAAAATGATTCCTTCAAAAAAATTTAAGATTTTATCATAAAACAACAATTTTCCGTTTATTTTATATTGTTATTAATTTATTTATAGATTTCCATTGATATATATGATTTGATATCACTACATTAAATACATTTATATTTTATTTATATAGTATTTTTATTTTTCAATAAGTTATTTAAAGGAATTATAGTTAAAGAATACACGTCACCATAAACAATTACATATATATGTGTTAGTATATACTCCAATAGAGAGCTTTCCCATGATAAACACAAACATAGGATTTATAAAATAGTATTAAAACATATTCAATTTTGCAGTTTGTATATAACAATAGACGGTTAAATTTTTTTATTATTTTTATATTCAATACTGTGGGGTTTCAAATACTTAGTTTTTTTTTGCCATAATTTTCTTTATAGATTTATATATTTGTTACATTTTAAATATGTATATGAATATTTTATTACTACTAATAAATAATTGAGTTCCATGTTGTTATTATTTTTTTTTTCAAGTGCCTAGGTCCTTTTGAAATCCGTTAATAGAAGTAAGTGATAGGAACTGATAATAAATATATGTGTGCTTTTATCGCCTTAATTTACAAAACACTACACGAACTTTTTTCCCTAAATGGATTTAATTTTTGACTAGTAAAACCAGTTAGCAGACAGTCTTCATTTTCATGCTCTGACATATATTTTATCATTAGCATACAAGATTCTGAGACACGAACACGTGATATTTTTACTTCGCGTCTTAATTGTTCATTAATTAAACGCTGCTGTTGTAAATTGGCAGCCATAATGTCCAATAGAGCGGTCTCGGCGAGCCCTATGTTGCTGCTTAGGGGCTTCAAAGTGGCTGATAAAAATATGCAACAGGCCGAAAGAGAAAAAATTGACAGAAAAAAACTGTCACAAATACCCTCCTAAATATATGTACAAGCACTTGTAGCTTCAAAATCCTTAATGTAGGCAATAGAAAATTTTTTGTTTGTTTTTGGAGAATTTCTTGCAAATGCTGTAAATAATAAATATATGTTTGAGTTGATTTTGTAATTAATATTAATTTCTTAAATTTACCTTTAGTAATTTAGAAACTTATGGAATTTATTTTTATTATAACTTTCAAGCACAGTTAAATGTAATTTGTGTATAAAAATCAATAAAATTGTGTCCTTATTGTACGCTAAAAATAATAGTTAAATACAACTCTGTAAGAAAAAAGATTAGGTAAGAGTGAAAGTATTTTTTTTTTTTGTGTGTTTTTAGCAGGAGGTGATAATAACCTACTTGTATAATAAAATGCTAATCATTTTTTGTTTTCTTAGGGATTTTTTTTCGGATTCTTGTGAAAATATTGTTTTTGTTATTTCAGAGCTCTATTTATTTAGTTAGTTAGTTATTTAGTTAGCTGGTTATTTGTTTATTTATTTATTTACTTATTTATTTATTGTTTGTATATTTATTTGTTTTTATTTATTGTAGGGAAACGGATCTAACAAAAAAAATGTATATATATATATATATATATTATTTTTTTTTTTTTTTTGAAATATAAAATTGCTTTTAGGTGAAATACAATTTTTGGAGGGTGAGCCGATAGGGTTCGATTCCCCCCAAAAATTTTGATCTGTTTCCCTACAATGGGCTTATAGTCATCGTTACTGTGCTCGTTTAATTATAAATAAAAATAATATATACTTATATATATATTGTATCAAATGATTTTTTAGGCAAGGCATTATCATGTGAGTTTTTCAACCTACTAATGGAGAAGATATTGCAAGAAATGAAAATCAAAACCACTTACATTATTTACAACAAAAGTGTCATGCTGCTTGGTTATGCTAACGATATTGACATCATTGGTCGCAACACACGAGCAGTAAGTGCAGCCTTTGCAAAACTCGAAAAGCAGTCAAAGAAAATGGACGGGGACAAAATGAAGTATTTTATTTCCAGTGATAGAGCATCTGAGCGTCTCGAACAACGTATAGCAATCGAAAATTACACCTTTGAAGTTGTAAAAGACTTCGTCTACTTAGGTGCCAGTGTTAGTAATAACAACGACGTCAGCTTAGAAATTAAGCGGAGAATAACTTTGGCCAACAGATGATATTTCGGGCTTAGTAAGCAGTTAAGAAATAAAGCCCTCTCTCGGCGAACAAGAATAGCACTCGACAAATCGCTCATCCTGCCCGGCCTTCCCTTCCTATTGTATGGTGCTGAAACATTGGCAATAAAAAGATCCGATGAGAAATTGCTCGCGGTGTTCGAGAGAAAGAACCTCCCCAAGATTTATGGCCCTCTACGCGTTTATGATGGATTCCGAATTAGAATTAAAATACAACCACTTCGTTGGCTTGGACCCGTAAGGTCTCTCCAACTGGCGCCAGCATGCAGAAGTGAGAAATAGCTGGCGTTTTGTTTTACTTCAGGCTGAAACCTGAATATATGCTCTAATAAAAAAAAAACTTTAAAAAGAAAACGTGCAAAAATGTGCTATTAAGCTCAAAATATGCCCTATTAAATGCATGCTGAAAAGTTATTTTTGTGAAATAAGTAATGCTTTGAAAAATTAAAGTTTTTTCGGGACAGTTTTATAAATATAAATTTATGAGGAAATTTTTTATAAAAATTTATAATTACAAAATGAAAAATTTGCTTTTTCCCAGAACACAAAAATTCATGATATAAAGAAAGCAAGAACAAGCAAAAACCCCATTTCTGTTACCAACATGATTTTTGCATTTAATATTTTTTTTTTATTTTATTAAAATTTAATATATTTAATGTAAAAACAATAGATCATTTTGTTTTTAGTAAACTTTTTCCAAACATCTGGCATCTCACGTACACCGCAAAAATACATTCGAGAAAGTAATCACAAACATACCAAATACTTTGAACGCACCGACAAGTAACCATAGGAAGCTAATTGTCAAAAAGTGAGGTTAATATTGTGTTATTTCTTGTCTTGTTGAGAATTTTTATTCGGTCGGTTTAAAAGTTGTAAAAAGGAAAAAATCTGTGCAAAAAAATGGCTTTATCTGTACCCAAAGCACCCGGCTTAGCCCAAATGATGAAGGAAGGAGCCCGCGTAAGTGAAATCCAACAATTATAATAAAAATTTCTGAGATTTTCTATAAATTAACAAGAAAATTTATTAAAAAACATACAAATATTGTCATGCGGTGGTAGAACAGCAGCAGCTGCTGCATAAAAGAGAAAAAACGCTATATGTCATGTTTAGACTGACTCATCACGGGTTGGGAAGGGGCTTTTATAAAAACAAATATGTGGTTTCTTTATTAAATTTTCTTGAAAATGTTAAATGAATCTTAAATTTTAGCTTTAAATTAATTATGAATTCCATTTGTTACGCAGATGTATAGCGGTTTGGAAGAGGCTGTTTATCGTAATATTACAGCCTGCAAAGAATTTGCCCAAACCATGCGCTCCGCCTACGGACCCAATGGCATGAATAAAATGATTATCAATCATATTGAAAAACAATTTGTAACTAGTGATGCTGGTACCATTATGCGTGAATTGGATGTTGAACATCCCGCCGCCAAACTTATGGTCATGGCCAGTGAAATGCAAGACGCTGAGGTAGGAGATGGCACCAATTTTGTTGTCATCTTTGCTGGCGCTTTGCTCGAAAGAGCCGAAGAACTTTTGCGTCTAGGCATTACCACTGCCGAAATTGCTGATGGTTATGAAAAGGCCATGGAAAAGGCTTTGGAAATTTTACCTAAATTGGTTTGCCACGAAATTAAAGATTACCGTGATGTAGACCAGGTTAAGGAATGTTTGCGTTCCGCTATTATGTCTAAACAATATGGCCAAGAGGATTTCCTTACCGATTTAGTGGCTAAGGCTTGTGTATCTATTTTACCCGACAAAGGTACCTTCAATGTAGACAATATTCGTGTGTGCAAAATTTTGGGCAGTGGTTTAGCCAAGTCTGAAGTTGTACATGGCATGGTCTTCAAACGTTTCGTTGAAGGTGATGTTTCTTATGCCGAAAAGGCGAAAATTGCCATTTTCTCATGTCCCGTTGACATCATACAGACCGAAACTAAGGGTACTGTATTGATTAAGTCCGCCGATGAACTCATGAACTTCTCAACAGGCGAAGAAAGTTTGTTGGAAAGTCAAATTAAGGCTATTGCAGATACTGGTGCCAAGGTAGTGGTCTCTGGCGGTAAAGTTGGTGATATGGCTTTACATTATCTTAATAAATACAATTTGATGGCTGTACGTTTGAATTCCAAATTCGATTTAAGACGTTTGGCACGAGCTGTCAATGGCACCGTATTACCACGCATTACCACACCCAGTCAGGAAGAGTTGGGCTATTGCGACAAAGTTTGCATCGAAGAATTGGGTGATACAGCTATTGTGGCTTTCAGGTGATTATTGAAAGGAAATTTCAATTCTTATGTTTTTATTTTAATTTTTGTATATATATTCTCAATTTCGAAATTGTTGCCAGTTTTAATTTTTGGTATAAAAATTGGACGGCCTGACCCGCGATGGGAAACAAAAATAAAATTTGAAATTTAGTTTTTTGTTTTCCATATAAATTATCAAAACGAATTTTCCGTTCCACATCGTTGGACAGGCCGTAAATTTGATTAAAAATGCCTAATTGCGAATGAAATTTGATACAAAAATGTTGAATTTCGAATGGAAAATATGTTTTTGGAAAACTTATATTCGCATTTTAATTTTGTATAAAAATTACAAATTTTGAAATGATAAACTTCGAATATAAATTTTTATCTCAAAAATTTTCTTATTAAAATTCTAATTATTGTTTAAAAAGTTGTAATTTCACAATTATAAATTTAGAATTACGAATAGTAATAAAAATTTTAATTTCAAATTAAACAAAAAATAATTTTGTATGAAAATTTTAAATTAAAAATCAAATAATTTCGAATAAAACATTTGAAATTGAAAAAAAGTTATTTAAAAATTCTCAGGTTCGAAAACAAATTTTCAATTTTGAAACGATAACTTAAAAAAAAATTAATAACAAAATTCTCAATTCCTTGTAAATTTTAATACAAATTTTGAATATTTCAAACAAAAAAAAATTTTAATTGTATACAAAAATTCTCGGTTTCTAAATGGAGATAAAAGAAATAACTTCGAATAAAAAAAAAATCTATTAAAAACTTAAAATTAAAAAATAAATAAAAAATAATAATTTCTCAGGCTTGAAGTTTTTAATTTAATATAAAAATTGTAAATTCGAATATCAATTTTAATTTTGAATAAATAAAATATATTCATATAGAATTTTCTAATTTCAAAAGTGAAGTTTAAAATTCGTAATTACGAATAAAAATTTTTAATGAAGAATAGAAATTTTTTATAAGATAAATTTAATTTCGAATAGAATTTTTTTTCAATTTTGAAATATTAATATTGAATAAAAAATTGTTTCCAAATAGAAATTAAAAAGAAAGTAATTTCGAAAAATAATTTTCAATTTTGAATAGAATCCTTTCATTTCAAAATTTAATATCTTAATAAAAATTTCGAAATTCTATTAGAATTTTTAATTCCAAAGTTAAATTTTAAAATTCTGAGTTTTGAAATTTTCGAATTTATAAAAATTTCTTAATTTTGAAAATATAAATTTTGTTGGAAATTGAAATTTCAAATTGAATTTTTTTTTTTATGAAATTTTAAATTTCTTTTGTTAGAAATTTTCAATTTGGAATAAAATCTTAATTTTAAATTCAAAATTTTAAACTTCGAAGCATTTTTCCTGAAAAACTTTATTATGTTTTACAAAATTTCTTTCCAGAAACGAAGGCAAGGACTCTCGGATCTCCACCATTGTCGTTCGTGGTGCCACTGACAATTTCATGGACGATATTGAACGTGCCATCGATGATGGTGTTAACAACTTTAAATGTTTATCACGTGATGGTCGTTTTGTAGCCGGTGCTGGTGCTGTCGAAATTGAATTGGCTACACAAATTGCTGCTTACGCCGATACTCTACCCGGTTTAGAACAATACGCCGTTAGACGTTTTGCCACCGCCTTGGAAGCATTCCCCAAAGCTTTGGCCGAAAATACCGGCATTAATGGCACCGAAATTATCAATCAATTATATTTGGCACATAGAGAAACTGCCGGCAAAAATGTTGGTTTCAATATTGATGCCGAAAAGGCTGAAACAATTGATGTTGCCACAGCCAAGATTTATGATCTTTTCCAAGCTAAATACTGGGGTATTAAATATGCCGTTGGAGCTGCCAACACTATTCTAAAGGTGGATCAAATTATTATGGCCAAGAGAGCAGGTGGTCCTAAACCTCGTCAAAATGCCGGCAGTGATGATGAAAGTTAAATTAAGTTGTAACAACTGCAATCTATCATTTGGCATATTTTCTTACGTTTTACTAATATACATACACCCTCACAATTTTTTTTATTAGGTTTCTTTTTCATATTTAAAATATGTTTTTCTTTAAAAAAAATTCTCTTATAACTCACCTTTATTGTATTAATCCTTGTTTTATTGCTTGAAAAATCTTCATTGAAAGGATTTTTATTTTTTGTTTCTAGTTTTACTTAATGTTTAACATAATTTGAAAGATTCATCAAACATCATACATATTGCGAGTCCTATGAAAAATATTCTTGCAAACTTAAAACAATATATAAAATACAGATATATAAATGATCAAATAAAAAAATAAATATTTATAAAAAATACAAAAAATGTAAAAACTTAAAAAATATTTATTGATTTCCTAAAAAATTAAAACCTAGGGGCGGTTTATTTTCACTATAATTTGTGGATTTTATGTGATTCTTGGCAGGTAAATTACGGGGCTGACTACAAAGTTCAATTCGAAAAGGTAATCGGACTGCAAATTTTATTAAAAACTTTTATTTCAGTCAAAATTTCATTAGAAAATTCGTCTTCTCAAACTTCCAATTGCAAAATATTATAATTCAGAATCAAAAATGTTAACTTGAAAATAAATTTCGTTTTCCATTTGTCGAACGAAATTTTCCTTCGACATCGTGGGACAGGTCGTTATTTTCAAATTTATTTTATTTATTTATTTTATTTTCAATAATATTTCATAACCTAGCCTTTTGGCCATAATCGGTCACAAATTTCTACTAACAGATAAATTTAAAATACAATTCATAAATAAAAATTTAAATATATAATAACATAAAATAAAAGTTAAAAATACATTTAAGAAGTTATTGCTAATTAATAAAACCAGTTAAATTGCACAAGTCAACCCAACAAAGCCCCATCAACCAAAAAATAATAAAAACAAATGTTAGAAAGTGAAGTCAATCATGTATTTATATAAGCAAAAGCTTGGCAAAAAAAAACTAATTACTACAAACGTGGTATATACCCAGAAAAACATGTCACACCAACACATGGCACAGAAACTTGTATAAACTCTTTATATTCCAAAATGCAACAAACATAAAGTAGCACACACAGGGTCAATCGGAAGTTTATTAATACTAAAGTCACTACAAATTAAGGATTTTCTTTCTATTTTATATTTCATTTTTATTTTTAACACGCTTGCGTAAGCATCAGTCCTTGAATAAGATACCCTTTAAAATTCTATAACATAAAGCAGTCCCATGAACAACATGATCACAGTACAGGTAACAATTTCTCTCACAAAACCAATAAAAGCACCAACTTTCGACTTTAAAATTTTTGTTTGATTTTACATTTGCAAAAAAATGGAAATTTAAAAAATTTTCAATTTCGAATCCAACATTTTAATTTGGAATATACATTTCTAATTCTTGAAGACACTTTTTATATCAATTGTAAATTTTAATTTCGAATTTTTTATTATAATAATTTAAAAAATAGTTTAATTTCGGAAAAAAAATCTCGAATATAAATTTTTAAATTAAGATAGAAATTCTATTTTGTATAAGAATTCTCTGTTTTATAACGTTTTATTTCGATTTAAAATATTTGATTTTGAATAAAAACTTTAAATTTTAAATAAACTTTGTATATGAATTATAAATATTTATTTCGCTACAAAATTTTTAATTTTGATAGAAATTGTTTAATTTTGAATAGGAATTTCAATACTCAAATAAAATTTTCCTACGAATCAATTTTTATTTTTTCGAATAGACATTATATTCTTCACATATATTAATTTAAAAAAATAAAGAATTTTAAATTTCTATTCTATTAAAAACACTTATAATAGAATAGAAATTTGAACAAAAAATTTTATTTTTGAAATGAGATTTTTATTTCGAATAGAATTTAATTAAATTTTTTTGATAAAAATATTTTATTTCGAAGTTTTGATAATTTCGAAATTCTAAATTTTGATAAAAATTTTTAATTAAATTTTTTATTTCGTATAAACATTTTTAATTTCAATTAAAAAAACTTTATTTCGAATAGGAATCAATCATCAAATAAAATTCGATGGATAGGATTTTTAATTTCAATTACGAATTTCGAATACAAAATTCTCAATTTCGAAATTTTTAATTGCAAACATATATTGTTTTCTAATCGATTCATTTTTTAACTTCGAATCGAAATTTTTAATAAGATTTTGAGTAATCGAATAAATTCTTTTAATTTCGAATGAAATATTCTAATTTCAAATAGAAATCGTATTTTCATAGACATTTTAAATTTCGTATTCAAATTTTCATTTCGAATCGAATATGCTAATTTCATATTTAGAACTGAAATGCTTTACTTCTAATAATTTCTTCGAAATTTTCAAATTCGAATGCAAACTTTTAATTTCAGTTAAAAATTTCGAATTAAAATTTTTCATTTTTGTGTTAAAAAATTTTAATTTTGAATTGAAAAATAAAAATTTTCAATTTTGATTCCAAAATTGTTCACTTCGTATAAAATTTCTCTATTGCGGAAGTCTTATTTTCGTATAGAGATTTGTAATTACATAAAATAATTTTAATATTTTAATTCTTAATTTTGGATTAAAAATTTCCCATTTCTCAACTTCGAAATTTTAATTTCGAATAGAAATTCTCAACTTTGTATAGAAATTATAATTTTTTAAATTATAAATTCTAAACGAAATTTTTATGTTTCAAATGTTTTGTAGAATTTTTAAATTGTTAATTTTGAATACAAACTTTTAATTTTGAAAAGAAATTTTTAATATTTATATTTTCAATTTCAAAATTGTAAATTTTGATATAAATTTAATTTTTTAAATATACGTATAAAAATATCGAAATTGCAAATTTTTATAAAAATTTTGGTGTTTAAAAGAAATTTTTAATTTTGAATAGAAACTTTTAATTTCAGTTATATAAAAATTATAATTATGTAAAAATTCTCATCAAGTTTTGATTTTTAATTTTTTTATGTTTGAAATTCTGAATTTTGTATAAAATTCTGATGGAAATTTAATTTTTTAATAGAAATTTTTTATTCTGAGTAGGCAAATTTAATTTCGAAAAGAAATGATTAATTTCGATCATTTACTAAATGAAATTGTAAATTTTGATAAAAAATTTGGTGATTAATAGAAGTTTTTAATCTGAATTTCGAAAATCTCAATTTTGAATAAAAATTCTTATTTTTGAAATTATAGATTTAAAATTGTTATGTTTTGATGGTATCAATTTTATATAAAATTTCGAAATTGTAAAGTTTTTATAGAAATTTGTAATTTCGAAATTCTAAAATTTGATATAAATATTTCATTTCGAAATTGTAAATTTCGGTGAACATTTTTTTTACAATTTTTATTAATTTTAAATTTAATTTTTAATTTCTAGTATAAAATTTTAATTTCGCCAGAAACTGCTTATTTCATTTCATTTATTTATTTGCAATATTTGTAATATAAAGCCTTAGTGGCCAAAATAACAATACTATAGAACAGCAATAATAATACCTGATCTTAATATCTCAAACTATATTTGAAAATATTAATACAAAAAATATATATATCGAAATTTTTTTATCTTACATGAAAAATTAAAATTATAAATCTTTCTGTTGCAAAAGAAAAACTAATATTTGAATTTTGCAAAAAAAATCAATCCTAGAAATTTTTTAACGGGAATTTGTGTTTTGTGCCGAATTTCTTAATGTGAATTTTTTATTAAACAATTTTCAATTACTAATAAAAAAAATCCTTAATATTGAACTCCATTGTCAATGTCGGTCGGAAGTTTTCTAATTTGATAAGAAATTTAAAATAAAAATCCTTAATTTCATATATTAAATTTCTTATAGATTCTCTCAATTAACTTGCACGTGTCTTATAGACTTGAGTTCAATCAAGGCAATTTTCTTGCTGAAATTCTGATTTCGTGAGAGAGAACTAGAGGGAATATGAACAAGCCTGCCTATGCTACGAAATTAGTTTTCGTACTTCAAAACAAAAACAAATCAAGGCAATTAAAGCAAGAATTGCTGAATTACAATTTTGTATAAGTATTTGGTTTTAAAAGAAAATAAAAATTCTTAATTTAAAATAAAAATTTTCACTTTTTTTAATCCTAAAAAAGAGGTTCTTTAATATTGAGCTATTGATAAAAATACTTCTTTCTAATCTTCTTTTGCATTATTTTAATTACGCCTTAACTTATGCTATGATTCTTTATAAACATTTTCTCTTACACTCATTTTATTTTACTCTTTATATTAACATTTTGAAATAAAACACACTTGAAACCTTTTTTAGTTTTTTTTAACGGTTTTTACTGTGTCCCACTAGTTAACACATCTATTTTTTTTTTATTGAAATCTCCAAGCAAACGATTTTTTATATTATTTACTTTTGGTTATTAATTTTTAAAGATTTTGTTATTAATAAATTTGAAATTCTTATTAATGGTTTGGTAAGTAATTTTGTTATTTTTGGTGGTTGGTTATCTGTTATTATTGTTGGGTGTTTGTTTGTATGTTTGTTAAAATGTCCTGCAGGTGATTTTTTTTAAATACTAGAGTGAGAATAGAGGTAACAGTATTTTTTTTAATAGCCTCCAAAAAAAATATGTATGAGTATTTTGTTTGTTGATATTTATTTTGAAATGTTATCTCAACTTTTTTTGTTTTTAGTAACCGTACAAAAAAAGAAGGAAAAAATTGTTGTTTAAGATTTTTCTTAGGTGAGAGTGTTAAATATTTAAATATTGTTTTGTTATTGTATTAGTTTAGAAAAATTCTTTTTTTCTTTTTTTTAATATATTGAGAAAAACAAACAATTGAGAAAGTGAAGCTTTTTTATTTGTTTAATAAATTTGTTTATATATCAAGTTTTTAATTAAAGATAAATTTTTAATTGTTTGTTTTTTTTTATGTTCAAAGTTTAAAAAAAGTGAAAGAAAAAAATTATCGAGTTCATGATTTTTATTTTAATATTAATTACTTTATAATAATTATGTTTTATTTAAGTATATAACTTAAAGCCCAAAAAGTTAAGCAAATATGTATGATTTTCTTAATTTTATTATTATTAATATTTAAATACGTATAATAACTTAAATCGTTGACCTTTAGTTAAAGCTAAAGGTTTAAAAAAGGAAATTTTCAAAATTTGTTTAGAATATTAATTTAAAATAAACAAATACAATACAACCTAACAATTTCGTTATAAAAGATTACACATCTTTTTGAGATCAATTAGTTACAACCCTAAAAAATTATACTTTTCCCTGATAACTACGTTTAAACTTTTGCTGTTTGCTCACGACAGCAAAATTCTAGTCGTAATCATTTATGACTTTTTTTATACAAAATAATATTTAAAGAACTTATAAAATTAAATGGAAATAATTATTTGTAAATTCCGGGGAAAAATTACTTAAACTACGTTTAAATTTTTGCTATTTGCTCACAACAGCAAAACTCTAGTCGCAGTTGTTTTCACTTAAATCCCTTTAAATTTACATAACTTCAAACTAAAAGTTTCTTGTAATATTTTCTTTTAGTTAATATTTTATTAAAGTATTTTTTTCAATTCATATATTAACTTGTTGTTTAAAACTACGTTTAAATTTTTGCTGTTTGCTCACGACAGCAAAACTCTAGTCGTAATTTTAAACTCAAAGTCCTATACGAAATTTGCCTAACTTGTCCTTAAATTGCCTGCGTTTTGTATTAAACTATGTTTAAATTTTTGCTGTTTGCTCACGACAGCAAAATTCTAGCCATAATTTTGTACATTTATACCACTAGATTTGAATCATCTTAATTTTGCTGGTCTATTTTAAATTGAAAGAAATTAATACAAAATATGATTTCTTTTTAGCTGTAGTGTAAATTATCTCCTTAATTGCAGTTTTATTTATATTCCAACGACTTCTAATAACCTTAACAAAACCTTTACTAAATGCCTAGATTTTTTTGTGTTTTTTTTTTATTAATTACACTGGTCGATAAAGAAATCTTACTTTAAATAAAATTAGGTGGACTAAAATGGAATTTGAGAATCTTCTTTTAGTTTTCTTTCTATCCCGTACTGAATTTTGTTGTAGGCGGTCAAACTATATATAACTAGAGAATGGTTTTTCTAATTTAGATAAATAAATATATAGATATCCACAAAATTATCTTTAAGTTATCTTAACGTTATCTTTTTATTAGGAAATTGGTAGAGAAAAAAGTCAATTGTTCATGCAAAATGTACAACTTTTTCCTGATCCATTGTTAAATTAACAATGGAAGATCTTTTATCATAATGCTAGGTATACTAGGATTAAAATAAGCCTTAAATCATGAAAATTGATAAACAAATATTCACATTAAAGTAAAGACACCTATGTCTTTACTTAATGCAAATGCAAATCGTACACCATTTGCATATGAAATACGTAATATTTATAATATTTACTATACGTAATATTTTTTACATAGGTGTATTTACTTAATTGTAAATAAATTCAAGATTTGTTAAATTTTCATGATATATGGTTTATTTTAATCGCAGTATACTTAGCTTTATGATAAAACATTTAATAACTTTTAAGAATCAAAAATTTGTTCCAATTTTACATAAAAAATTTATTTTTCTCGCCACTAATTTCCGAATAATATTAAGATAACTTGAAGATAACTTTAGTGGCCTTCTTTTGGAGTTTTACTTATTTAAATTGGACAAAACGTTCTCGAGTTTTACGCTTGAGACCGCCTAATAAAGTGTCTATTAGTCAAACCCTTAAAAAATCAGTACATGATAGAAAAAACTGAAAGCAGTTTCTTGTTCAGCACGTGAAATTCCATCTGTCCACCCGTTTTTGTTTAAAGGAAGAAAAAGTTTTTTTTGCCGACCAGTCTTTGCTTGACGCAAACATATTTTATTACTTTTATTTTTAAGCATTTAAAGCCAATTAAGATAAGGTTTTTTACCAATAGGAATTCTTTTCAATTTCAATTAAATTTAACTTCGTTGTTTTTTATTAATATTATTTTTTAAATCACCAATTCTTAATTGTTTTAAATTTTTAATGAGATTATTTTCTTCGATCTCTTTTATAAATAAAAATGGAAGCCTATAATTATTATTGGAAAACATAAGTACAGAAGACCAAGTTAAGGAAGATTTAATTTTTTATAAATTTTAAAATTTATGGGTAAAAAAAAAAACGATAGCAAGTGACAATTGCAAAAAAGGAAGCGTTTTTTTAATAAATATTATAATAGCATTCAAAACTTTTTTAATTTTAATTAAAAAATTCTAACTTTCGAAAATAGATTTTCTTTTTGGAAAAGCAATTTTCAAATTTCAAGTATAAAATTTTCTAATACAAAGAGAAAAGGTTATTTACAATAACTATTAGTATTTTTTTTTCGAAAGTATTATTTCGAAGGTATTTATTAGGTAATTGTTATTTAGTTCTTTATTTCGAAGATTTTTATTTAAAATTACTATTTTTTTGGAAAATATAATTTAAAAGTTATTTATTTTGAATTTTTATTTCAAAAGCCAATATTTCGACTTTTTTCAAATCATACCTATATTTGGAAATTATTTTAAGATTTTATATTTTGTAATAATTTTTAATTTTAAAATTTTAATAATTCTTAATTTTATCTTAAAATTCTGTATTTTTAAATTTAAAAATTCTTTATCTTGAAATTTTTATTTCAAAATTTCAATTTTTTGTTGTATTTCAAAATTCTATATTTTGAAATTTTTATTTCATAATTAAATATTTTGAAGATTTTATTTCAAAATTAAACATTTTCAAATTATATTATTTGAAAATAATTAATTTTAATTTTTATATCATTTTATTTTAAAGTAACTAATTTTAAAATTTTTTTATTTCGAATTTTTTATTTCAAAATCAAATATTATGAAATTTGTATTTCAAAATTTAATATCTCGAATTTTTTATTTCGAGATTATTTTTATTTATTCAAAGATTATTTTGAATTTTTATTTCAAAATATTTTTTTTTTTAAATTCTATATTTTGAAATATAAGCTTTTTATTTTAAAATTCAATATTTCGACTTTTTTCAAATCATACCTATATTTTGAAATTAAAAATTCTTTATCTTGAAATTTTTATTTCAAAATTCTATATTTTTGAAATTTTTATTTTCATATTAAATATTTGAAATTTGTATTTCAAAATTAAACATTTTTAAATTATATTATTTCAAAATAATTAACTTTAATTCTTATATTATTTTATTTTAAAGTAACTAATTTTAAAATTTTTTAATTTCGAACTTTTTATTTCGAAATTAAATATTTTGAAATTTGTATTTCAAAATTCAAGATCTCGAAATTTTTATTTAAAAATACAATATTTTGAAATTTTATTCCAAAATTCTATATTTTGAAATTTTTATTTCAAAACTAAATATCTTGAAATTTTTATTTAAAAATTACATTTATATTTTGAAAATGTTTGAAAATTTTCCACTTAAAATACTTTGAATTTTTTTATTTAAAAACACTACATTTTAAAATTGTTATTTAAAAATTCCAAAAATTATTTCAAAATTCTAATTTTGAAGTTTTATTCTAAAACTGTATTTTGAAATTTTTATTTCAACATTTTTCTATCTGGAAATTATTATTTTAAAATTCTATATTTGAAATTTTTTATTTGAAAATTCTATATTTTGAACTTTATTTTCAAATTAGAATGTTATTTCATAATTGTATATATTGAGTTATTTCAAAATGATTTATTTTTAAAATTTGTATTTATATTATTTTAATACTTATATATTATTTGAATTGGAAATAAATAAAATAAATTCTTTATTTGTATTTCAAAATTCTTTATTTCTTAATTTCAAAAAATCTTTATTTCGAAATTAGTTATCTCAAAAATTTTTTATTAAAAACAAATACTTTGAAATTCTTTATTTTAAAATTTTTAATTGTTGATAGAAAATTTAAATTTTTAGTAGATATTCAAATTCGAATATAAATTTCGAATATTTTAAATTTCGAAAAATTCAATTACGAAGTATGTAATAGTTTTAATTATGTATTAACTTTAAATAGAAATTTTCAAATTCAAATATAAATTATTAATTTTGAATAGGAATTTTTAATTTGAATAGAAAGTTTTCAATTTCCAATACAAATTTTCAATTTTGAAATTAATTTGAAATAAAAATTCTTAAATTCAAATTGAAATTCTTTCTCTAATAAAATTTTTTTTAATATCGAATAGAAATTTCTAATTTCGGAAATAATTTTTTCAATTTCGAATAAAAATATTAATATATAAATTCTCATTTTTGTATAGAAACTATTTCTATTTCCACTTTGAAGTGAAATTTTCAATTTCGAAACAAAACATTTAAATTTCTAATAGATAATTTAAATTTCTAAGGAAAAATGCAAACTCGAATATAAATTTTCAATTTTCAAATAAAATAATTTTGAATTGAAATTTTTTAATTCTAATAAAAATTTTCAAATATAATTTCGAAAATTAGAAATTTTCAATATATATTTTATTAAAATAAAAATTCTCAATTTCGGTTTGCAATTTTTAAATTCTAATAAAAATTTTCAATTATGAAGAAAATATTCGATTTCGAATGAAATTTAAAGTAATAACAATTTTGAATTTTCAATTTCGATTAAGATATCCTCAACTTCGATAATGTCCAATAAAAGTTCTTATTTTAATTTTAAAAACTAATTTCAAAGTTTTCTTAAATTGTCACTGCTAAATTTAAAAAAATCATAATTTCTTTATTATTTAATTTTTAATATTATTTATATTTTCTGTGACCCACAAACACAAAATTAAACTTCTTTTTAGGCTTAAGGTCTCATTTAGTTATCGTTAAAAACATTTTTGAAAATTTCCTTTTTTTTGTTCAACAGTAGCTTCTCCAATTACTTTAAATATATCGTTACAGTGTTCACTTTAATTTTTTAAATAAATTTACGTATTTTTTTTTTTTTTTTTTTTTTTTTTTTTTGTTTATATAATATTAACAATTGAAACTAGTTTTTTTGGCTTTGGTTTTAAAGAAACTACTAATATTTGTTAAAGCTTGTTTGCTGCTCGAAAAAAATATATTTTTTCATAAACGTATATAATTAATACTAAATTTAAACGCGCGCGCTAAATTATTTTAATATGTATTATTTTGATAAATTTTTAAGTTTAAGGAGAATTCGCAAAAGAGGGAAAACAAATATATATAGTTGGAATATGCTATATTTTTAAAAAAATGTGAGTAATCTCGTTTTTTACTTTGGTTAATTATATTTTATGTGAATAATAAACGATATATATTTTTAATGTTAATTTTTAAACTTGTTTAACTTTTTTTTGGGATTTTTTTTTTATAATTTTATATATATTTTAAAAAGGACGAAGAGAAAAATTATATTTTTTTTAACTACTAATACTAATCAAATTTTTTACGTTTTTTTAAGAAATATTCGTTTTTTTTTTTTTTTTTTTTTTTTTGATAAATTTTAATATTAATCAAAAACTCTTAACTTTTTTCTTTTATAAATATTTGTTGTTTTTGTCATCTTGTGTATTAAATATATATATTATTTATATTTATAATAAAATATGTTAATATTCGTTTGCTTATACGTTACGTTTGCTTTATTTGTTTTGTCCTAGAACAGTCAGTCTAGAACAACAATTTAATTTTTTGCAAAAAAAAAAAAATCCAGAAATTCCAAACAAATCAAATAAAATAAAACAATCCTTACATGTAGTAAAGTTTTGTTATTGCTGTAAGTTACTGTTTCAAAATGAATCGTTTGATGAAATTAATTTGTTTAGTTTCCAGGGAGATTTTTTCGAGTGAGTATAAGTAGTAAATTTATTATTGTTGGAGTTCCATTTGAAATATGTTTTTTTGACGAGTGTTTTTTTCTTTGGTATGAGATATTTTTATTGAATTGAATTTTTTGTTTTTAATTTAATGAAAATGACAATGTTTGAAATTATTGATAGTAAAAAGAGCTGATATAAATTTACTTATTCGAAAATGTTAATAAGAGGTCTTTAACACGATTAAAACAAATAGAGATGGACATTTAAAGACTTAAAGAGAAAATAGATTAGTCAAACTCTTAACTGTAGGAAAATATCAATAGCCATTGAATAAATTTATTTTTAAATTCAAATTTTTGTAGAGAGAAATTTTTGTCTATAAAAATCCTAGTTTAATTGTAATCAATAGATTTCCAATTCAATTCAAAGATATCCAACAGAAATTATAAAATTCGATTTTAAATTATCGTTTTCTAATAGGAATTTTCAATTTGAAAGAAATGTTCCTTTTAAAAGATATGTTAAATTTTGAATAGAAAATTTCAATTTCGAGTATAAAATATAATAATATAAAATATTAATTTCGAATTAAAACTTCCAACTTCGAAAAGAAATTTTTAATTTCGAATATAAATTTTCTATTGCAAATAGAAATTTTTAAGACAATTCTGAAATACGCAAAGAAATTGTTTTAACAAATTCGAAAAAAATTTTCGTTTTTGAAAATAAAATTTCAATTTCGAATTTCAAATTGTAAATAGAAACTTCGAAAAGATAATTTCAATTTCGAGTAAAAAAAAAAAAAATAAGTTTTAAAAATTCGTGTACTAAGTAGAAATTTCGAATAGAGATTTTAAATTTTAATTATAAATCCACTTCATATCAAAATTGTCAATTTAGCATAAAAATTTTCAATTTCGTATAGAAATGTTTAACTTCAAAAATAAATTTTCAATTCTGAATAAAAATCAATTTCAAATAGAAAACTTTACATAACTTTTCAATTTGGAAAAGAAATTTGTAATTTTGAACATAAATTTATAATTTTGTAAAAAATTAAAATTTTTCAATTCGAATAAAAATTTTAATTTCGATCAGAATTTTTCAGTTAAAAAAAACATTTTCAATTTCGAAAAGATACTTTAAATTTCGAAGAGTAAAAAATTTAAATTTCGAATACAAAATTTTACTCATCTTTTCAACATTGAATAAAAAAATTTTAATTTCGAAAAAAAAAGAAAAGATTCAGTTTAAATAAAATTTTAAATTTCGAAAAGAAATTTTCCATTTCGTATAGAAATTTCTAATTTCGAAAAGAAATTTTCAATTTCAAATAGCAATTTTAATTAAAAAAAAAAGAGAAAAAATTTCAATTCTGAATAAAAAAAATTCAATTTCGAATACGAAATTTAATGCAACTTTTCAATATCGTATACTTTCAACTTCAAACAAAAAAAAAAAAAAAAAAATAAATAATTTCGATAAAATTTGAAATTTTCAATTCGAATACAAAACTTTAATTTCGAAAAATAAATTTAATTTCGAACAGAAATTATCAGTTAAAAAAATAATTTCTAATTGAAACTAAATTTCGAAAAGAAATTCTCCATTTTTAATTTCAAATATTCAATTTCAAAAAGAAACTTAGAAAATAAATTTTCAATTTCGAAAAGAAATTTTTAATTTCGAATAGAAATTTTAATTCAAAAAATCAATTTTGAGTAAAAATCCCAATTACTAAAACAAAATATCGAATAAAAATATTCAAATTCGAATAGAAAATTTTAATTTCGAAAAAAAAATTAATTTCAAAAATAAATAGAAATTTTCAATTCGAATACAAAATTATTATTAGGTATAATAATTTTAATTTGGAACAAATTCAGTTAAAAAACATTTTCATTTCGAGTAGAAATTTTAATTAAAAAAAAAATAATTCTGAATAAAAATTTTTAATTTTTAATGCAAAATTTTACTCTTTTTTCATAATTGAATAGAAAAATAGAAATGTTAAATTTCGAATAGAAAATTTAATTTCGAAAATTATAAATTTTCGACTCACTACAAATTTTTAATTTCAGACTGAAATTTTCAATTAAAGATTTTTAAATTTCGAAAACAAATTTTAAATTTTGAAAAGAAATTTTCGATTTCATATAGAAATTTTCATTTCGAGTTTCTATTTTCGAAATGAAATTTTAAATTTCTAATTTTAATTCTCAATAGAAATTACAATTTCAAACACAAAATTTTTTTATATCGAATATCAATTAGAAATTTTATGTTTGGAATTGAAATTAAGAATGTCGAAAAAAATATATGAAATTTTTAATTTCAAAATTGAAATTTCCAATTTCAATTTGTAGTAGACAAATTTTTATTATTGAAAGCTAAATAGAAAAATTTAATGGCTATTATTTTATAACTTTTTATAATTTTATCCGTAAAATTACATTTTTTAAAACTTCATTGTAAAGTAGTTTCTTCAATTCATTACTGAGATATTTTTTTATGATTTTTAGTTCCTATTTTAAGGCAAAATTTATTTTATAATTTATTTTTTTTATTTTCATGCTTTATTTGAATTTTAAATTAATATTTATATTTTATATTATATTTTAAATGACCATCTCTAATTTATATTATGACTATTACATATATTGTTTTATATAAATAACTCGATCTTATATATAATAAGTATATATTTGTTGTTATTGTTATTTTATTGATATTTTCGTTTGTATTATATATATATATATATATATATATATATATATATATATATATATATATATATATAATAGTTGCGTTTGCGTTTGTTGTATATATATAGAGATATAATTTATAGTTTTTTATTTATTTGTTTAAATACGATATTTGTATGTATATATAGAGAGATATATAGTAATGATTAATATCTTGGTTATTATCTGCTACGGTTACTTTTTTTAAATATTAATCATAAAAAAATATTTTCTTATTGTTGATTATATTATAATAATAATCATATTTGTTTCCTTTTTGCTGTTGTCTCTAGTTTGTTTCTTTACTATTGTTGTAGGAATTTAGATGTTATTTTAGTTAGAAAATTTTAAAACTGTCCATAGGATCGTTCTATTTGTAAAGGAGTTCTTCTGACGTTGTGTTATAGTTGTATTAAGTAAAGTAGATGTTGGTTTGTTTTTTATAGTGTCATAAAACAATTTTATTGAAATATTATGTTTTTAACAACAAAATATAAATATTTGTTGCCACAAACAATTGAGTGTAAAATGATCTTGTTAATCTTGTGGTTGTAGTTGTATTATTAGGTGGTGATTTCTACTTTAAAATAATTATATAAAATAATATTTGAATTCCATTACAATTAGGGGTGCCATCTACAACATTTCTTTATCATCATTTTAGCCAAAACTGTTCATCAATATGCTCTCCATTATCATCATCATCATCGTCATAATCATCATCATCTTAATCTGCCTTTTACTACTCCGCCTCCTCAGCATCTTCATCGTTTTAGTTATTTATAGAACACTGCAAGATGACTTCTCACGGAATGGATTAACCTTTTGACTGGAAAACCCAGTCAAAAGATAATCCTCCTGTTCATGTTGCGATATGTAACGCATCATAGAAGCATAAGATTCCGAAACGGGTTGACGTTCAACGGCCGCTTCGCGTCTCAATTGTTCGACAATAATACGTTGCTGTTGCAATGAAGAAGACATAACGTCCATAACTGCTGTCTCTGATAGTCCTATGGTGAAGATTTTTTTGTGATTGAAGTAGGTTTTAAAATTTTATTGATATTTAATAGATATATAAAGCAAAGAGCAAGTTAGTTGTGATGAGTTTTTATATTTGTTATAAATTCTACTTTAAATATGTTGTGAACGGAAGGTATTAAATGATGGATTGGTGGTTGGTGTTTTTGGTTAGAAATGATAATTTTTTTTAGTGCAAAATTAAGCCTTGTAATAAAATGTGTCTCTTTATTTTTTTTTTTCTATTGGTTTAGAAAAAAAGCTGTAAAAAAAATTTTGTTTTAGGAGTAGAAAAAAATAAGATATAAAATCAAGAGATAATATAATTAAAATATCTTGGGGTTTTAATATACACATGAACACACATAGAAACATTTACATTAATTCATTATTAACTATATTTGCATAACACTCTTGCACAAAAACACAAACAAGTAACATGCAAAAGAAAATTACAAACTAAACATATATATATATATATATATATATATATATATATATACTTTTTTTAGTTTGTATATATATATGTATATATATTTTTAGTTTATATATATATATATATATATATATATATATATATATATATATATATATATATATATATATATATATATTATATTATATTAAGATTGTTCCATGCTTTTTTTTATGCTGCAGTTTATACATCGAATAGAGATAGTATCAAACTCTTCTAACATTTAACAAAGATTTAACAAAGCGCATCGATGATATCATAATGAGATCTGTCTACAATGTTAGGCACTGGGGTAATATTTATTTTAAATTTAGCAGTAACCTAGACTTTTGACCATAACCGATTACAAATTTCTACTTAGTAATATCAATATTTCCTTTTATATTCAACGCTT
Organism: Protocalliphora azurea; assembly: GCA_932274085.1. Classification (NCBI taxonomy): domain Eukaryota; kingdom Metazoa; phylum Arthropoda; class Insecta; order Diptera; family Calliphoridae; genus Protocalliphora; species Protocalliphora azurea. Next base: position 28,096,921 of record OW026521.1, on the reverse strand, counting down.
TTTTGATTGTTCTTTTATATTATCTTATAATTTTATTAGGAATAGATTTCCTTCTATATTTATATTTATATTCCTAGAATTTTTAAGATTGTATTTTTAAAAATCTTTTGTGATGAGAATTGCTCGCTGTTAAAGATATTTGCCTTATTAACTAAATATTTCCTTTCACCCAAATAATAATTTTCTTCTTAAACTTCTTGATTATTTTCTTTACTTAACTACTGCTGTCTTGAACATGGGATATCATAAAATGAGTTCATAATAATACAGGATTATATTACTACCATTATTAAATTTCTTATTTCTTTAAAGTGATCTTGTAACAATTAGAAATGTTATAGATTTCATTTTATGTTCGTCTTTAAGTTTTGCGAATCTCTAGTCTAGATATTTTTGAAGTGATTATTTTGTTGAAAACTACTGCTGACTGGTTTTTAAGATGACGATTTTAAGCCATACTGGACCAAAAAGTTCTCATTATGACAAAAATTTTTTCAACAAACACAATAAAGTTTATTCTATTCTATCATGAAACATATTAAAGCGAAAATTCATTATTTTGCTTTCGCCATAAATGAAAGGAAAATTAAGTGGAATATTCGCAAACACTACACACTTTTTATCCGCCTCAAGAAGAGCCTACAGAATTTTCCATAAAACATGTTGTGATTCCTTATGTTGGCCAATAATTTTCTATTTTTAATATTTTAAATGAAAATTAAAGACAATTACACACATGTACTGAAAACCTTATAGTAAAAACGCCATTTGAATTGCATTTTTTGCATTGTACACTTAGAACCAATTTATTGAATTAATTGAATAGATAAACACATACACATATGTATACTATTAGTCAAATATCAACACATGTATTTCCGGAAGCCATCAAAAAAAAAAAAAAAAGAACAAGCAAACTTATTCCTTCCCCTCCTATCCTTAGAAACCAATAGATAAAAAAAGGTAAACTTAACCTAGATGTAGTGTAAAAGAGTGATATATTCAACTTGTACTTGTACTTTAAGGTCAAACGGATGATGAGTACTGCTCACTATATAGTTATGTGTAAACACACATATATGTATATGCTCATATAAATTTACCATATAATAAACTAAAAATAGGAAGAATTTCATAAAGATAATTAAAATTGTATATCCTTGCAAGTTTAACAGGTTAAACAAAGAAAAAGGAAAAAATAATTTGTGTTGTGGCCTAAAACAAGAACAAACAAAAAATTAAGAAATCGATGAAGACTGCCCCTTGCCCCTCTTTATGACAAAATTAATCCTACGAGGAATAAATCCAAAGGGGCAATCTTTTTTAACATTTTAAGGGAGTGGCAAAGACAATGCAAAAACAAAACAATTAAATCAAATGTATAAAAGCAAACAAAAAACACAAAAACTAAAAGCAAAATGCAGGAGGGGGTTAAAGCGAACATAAAAAACATAGACATACACTCATACAATTTCTTTGGAAAAAATTAAAAGAAAAACTTCTAGAATTTAGTACTTAAAAAATATTTTACTAAAACAGCTATTTTCTCTTAAAATTTATACACTATTTTTAACCATTTTTTTTAAGTGTTTCTAATACCAAGTTTGTTAATTTTTTTTCACACAATTTCACCACAACAAACATTTTATTAGCATTTTTGTTTTATTTTTACACAACTAGCTTAAACATTTTAATAATTTTGTTAATTTTACCTTCTTTAAAGATGACAAGCTGTTAGTTTTGTTATTTATTTAATGATTTTTCTTAATTTTCTACTATACCAAATACATCAAAAAAATACACACCCAAAAAAATAAATTTTTTTTCCAACTACTAAAAAATACTCTTGCCCGATTACCAGATTGTATCTGAAAAACCGCTAGAAACTGCCTACACTTTATATCATGGCGTAACCATGCTTTAATTAAAAACATTTTATATATGTAGACTAGGGGTTAAATGCATACACAAGCAGAAAACTAAGCCAACTCTTAATTGTTGACGGCGGCGGCTTAAATTTCGGCTAGTTTTGTAAATTATATAGGGTCTACACGAGAAATTACAGATAAGAATTTATCACGTGTAGATCAAATTTATTCGTGTTTTTGTTGAGCTCAAGCGAAGATAAATAAATTTGTTTTGCTATCGAATGTCATTTTAATTGTATTTTTTTGTTTTTTACGTTTAATATTTATACAGAAGAAGTGCAATAATTCTTCATGGAAATTTAAATTAATTGATTATAGGGAGCAAAAATAAAACAATACAATGGAATTGAAAAGAAAAGTTTACTATTAAATTTTGGCAATATATCTCGACGAAAACCAAAAAAAAAAGTAATTTATTACAATAAAATTTTATCTAAATTTATCAAAATCAAATTTATCAAAATTTTACGAAAGATTTAAGAAAAACATGTCTGAAAAAGGCAACGTCTAACCCCTAGTCTGCACTTTGACATTTTTATGTTGGCTATTGCTGAATTCTATCTCTCTCTCTCTTTAAAATGTTACATGTGAACCAATGACAAATTTGTTGTTTCTTTTTAATATTATACTCTATTTGCAAAATAAATTAATAATGTGTTAAAAAGACAAATAAAAAATAAAAACGAAAAAAAAAATAAATTTCGGTAAAAAAGGCAATGTAAGATTGAAAATTCTCACGTACGTGTTATCCACCTCTTACTCTACGTCTACACGAAGACAGTTTTATTTATTAACATTAGAAAAAACGTCAGCAGAATAACGAGAAAACAATTTTATTTACAACTTTGTTTTAAGGGATGGAGAAAACGTACATGAGAAATTTCTATGTTAAATTGTCTTTTTTATGTAAAATTTTAATTTAATTCGCATTTTATTTTTTATTTATCTTTTCAAAACAAAATTAATTATTTTGTAATTTTCTTTTTGTTAAAAAGGGCAAAGATTTAAAAGAGAATAATAAATTTGGCCGCTTATGTTGAACATTATTGCTCAGCTTTGTGTTTAAACATAGATTTCCCATTGGTCTACATGTAACATTTTAAAGAGGGAGATAGAATTTGACAATTGCCAACATTAATATATATATGATATATATGTGTAGACTAGGGGTTAATGTAAAATTGAAAATAAATATTTGCTGTCGTTATTTCTCATGTTAGGAAATAAAAATTTCTTCATGGAGGCGTAGAGTAAGTTCGGTGTAACATAATGTTAATTTTAGGTGTAGATGGGTAGTAAAATTCCGATGAACAAACATTCATACAGAAAATCTGGCAACACTATGAAACAAAAAATTTCTCGCCGTCTCGAACTTCTCTTTGTTTTTCCACATGAATCGTATTTTTGCCACCGGGACATCTGTGCTGCGTTCAAATTTTCCTAAATTTGTAATTAATCCGCACAATAAAATGGTATCTTTAGACCAAGTTGTAGAAAATAATAAACACACTCAAAAGATTATAGAATTTCTTAAGAACGAAGTAAGTTACTCAATAAAAAGTAATGAAAAAAACCAACGAAAAGGGTTAGAAAGTAAATTGTAAATTAATTTCATTCTTCTTCCAGTTAACCATCATACGTGGAGAATTGATAAATCGCAAGAAGAGAGAACTTTTAGCGGAAAATGCTCAGCTACAAAAACAAGTAGAATTGGCTAAAGCCCAATTAATAACTTTGGAAATTAAAAATGGCAAAAAACAAATACTCGTACCCGGTGTACGTAATTTATGCACTGATGCTAAATCCGCAGCAGTTACAGCACCTGTAGCTGAAGTGGCCAACCATAATACTGAATCTAAACAAATACCTAATAAAGAAAAAAAACCCAAGAAAGAAAAACCTCTAAGCGGTGATACCAAAGAAGCCAACGCCGCCGCTGAGTTGCCCATAGATGTCCGTCGTTTAGATATGCGTGTTGGTAAGATTATTGAGGTGGGTCGCCACCCTGATGCCGACAGTTTGTATTTGGAAAAGATCGATTGTGGTGAACCACAACCTCGTACTGTTGTCTCTGGTCTGGTTAAATTTGTACCCGTTGAAGAAATGCAAAATCGTATGGTGGTGGTGATGTGTAATCTTAAACCTGCCAAAATGCGCGGCATCACCTCGGAGGCTATGGTCATGTGTGCCTCGACTCCTGAAAGAGTTGAAGTTTTAAGTCCCCCCGAAGGTTCAGTACCAGGTGATCTTGTACACTGTGAGGGCTATCCCAGACAACCAGATGTTCAAATGAATCCCAAAAAGAAAATTTTCGAAACTTGTGCTCCGGATTTGAAAACAAATGACGCTTTGGTGGCGTGCTACAAAGGTGCCGCTTTACATGTACCTGGCAAAGGCAATGTAGTGGCTGAGACATTGAAAAATGTTCAAGTTAAATAGATTTGTTATTGTAATAATTCGAGGAACATAATGAAATTATATAAAAAACAATCTGCACATTAAATAGAAATTGTTAAACTAGTTTTCAAATAAAATTTAAAAGTTCAGCGTTAATATTTGCTAATTTGTTTAATATTCATTTCGGAACTAATTCCTTTAAAAAAAACTTTTTACGGCAACTAAATTTCTCGGCCTTTTTGTCAATAATACTTCCAATAAATTTATTTGTAAATATTTCTACATATATTTATTTTATTTTTTTTTTATACATACACTTTAAAGGTAAATAATGTTCAAATAACCCTCTGTTTTAGTTCTTGCAAAAGAAAATTATTTCTGTTAATAGATAAACTAACGCAACATGATTATGGCAAGTAAACTAAGAACTTAAAAAAATAAAAGATGTTTGCTTTTTCTTTTGTTTTACAATAACAATTAACAATCTTAACTAAAATCCGATTACGGTATTAATGTTACTGCTGCTGTTGTTGGGGATGTCTTCTTAAGACCAATGGTTGACTAGATGACTCCACCACAATAGTTTTGGTCATTATATCGTAAGCTGTACGATTATTTTTGAAGAAAACCATGAGGAAAAACATGGGAAACAAGAGGCTTAAAATAACATTTTTGGCTACGGCCCGTATAAAGGCTCTTTTAAAATTTGGCGTTTCAGCAGGGAAGAGTAGAGCGCGCATTTGCACTCGAGCTGCCTGGAAGCCCAATTGTATTTGAGGTACTGGTTGAGCAGGCATACCATTGTTGGGCAATGGCAACATGGCCTCTACATATTTAATACTCAAACCCATAATGTGTTTGCCCACTGAGGCGCCGTTAAAGAAAGTAGTCAATACAGCTTCATAAAGGCAAACAAATAATTTCGTGGCAATCTCAAAGGCTAGCAGATCCGAAGAGAAGGCTAAAAAGTCCATAGAGTAAAGCAGGGCACCAGCAAAATCTTCATTATCCATGGCCTTGTTTAAAACATCTTTATCCATGTCCATCATTAGATTATATCCAAAAACATTGGTCACCACGAAGATTACTACGATTTTCAAAAACAGCATAATAATCATATCAATTACCTCGGCTACAGCTCTTTTCCAAAATGGAGCCACTACATACTCATAGCCACCAGTGCGATTAATTATTTCAGCCTGGGCTTGATCATTAATAAGTCTCAAACCAAAACCATTAAATGCACCGCCGCCAACACCCACATTAAAGGCTGCATTTAAATTGTTGGCATTCAGGGGTGGTTGCGTATTTTGTTGTGGAGCGGTAGGCATTTGTAAACCCATAACGGGCATAAAATTTCCAGATGCTGGTTGGGAGAAGAGTTGTGGATAGGAGGACATAAAATACCAAGGAAACATAGCCATAGCATTTTGTGAAATGTTGGCATGCTTTACCCATTCATTAAGACTGGCAAAATAAGCCTCCTTAGTAGTAATCTCTCGGGGCTGCACATCTTTGGCAACATCTGGATGTGTTGTTGCTGCTGCCGACATTGTTGACATTTTTGATGACGAATTTGTTGCTTCTGCAGTTTCTTTATCATTTACCTTATTCTCATCCTTTTCACTCATTTTATTTCGTTTATCTTTGATTTCTTAATAGTTTTAAATGTCTGGGGTTTTCTTTGCTACAAAACAATGGTTTGCGTTGTTTTTAAATAAAAGGACACGTTAGCATTTTGGATTATTTATTAACACTTACCTACAAACTCGTCATTAACCACAAAAAAAAGTATATAAATTGTATGTATAAAATAAAAAAGAAAAATAAGAGGAAAGAGTGTTAATAATCAGACATATGTTGCCATCACCAAACAGCTGTGTCAGAGCGTTGCCAGATTACAATGTATTGATAGAAGATAGCGATTTTAACGGTTATTTTTGGTAATTGAAAATTATGCTTTATAAGTCGACTTTTTTTCGTTTGGAAATTATCGAGAATACGACTCTCTTGTTGCCAGATCGTTGAAAAAAAGTCGAAAAAATTTACTTTATTTAAGGCAATAGTTCTCAAATGGTAGTCAGCGACTCCACAAGGGATCCGTAAAAACATCTTAGAGGGATTACGAAGTTCATAATGCAAATTCACTTCTATTTACATTCTTATAAAAAATCTTAAGATTTAGTAAAAATTTCAATTATTTCATCAATTCATATTGGGGTCAAAAGTAAGTAAGATTGTATTTATATCCGACTTTCGAATTAACTGAACGAGATCTACAACATTTTGAGCGATAAGCCTTTAACGGATGTTATTGCACGACCACATTATTTTTGGTTTTATGGTTCCTATTTGCTCAAGATTTGCTTATGCTAAAGGGAAATCTTTGGATCTGAATGGAATTTTCTGGACTCTGACAGCAATTTAATTGCTGCAGTATTATAGAATTTTCAAAGTCGATTTACAATAGAGCATTTATGAGAAATAAAACCAATTATCTATATTCGCACTTTGATACAAACATTCTATTTTTAATATGATACCTTTAAAATTGTGACAGATTCTTAGTTACAGAACAGCTCGTACTTTAATCGCAATTTATGTATTTTATTTAATTTTTCTTTTTGTAAAATGAACTACAATTAGGATCAAATTTAAAACTTTTGTCCATGTTTGAAAAACAAATTTGATACCAAACACAATTATGTTTTAAATTTTTGACTTCACATTTACTTGTTATACCAAAATAGTGGGGCTCCTTCTCGTTTCTTATCAGTTTTTATTTCAATAACATCGTCTAACTGTTGGAAATAGCATCGTAAAAACATATTTTTTTTGTGTAACCAATACTTTCATTTCATAGATTGTAGGGTTCTATAAATCGACTATCGAATGATAAAAAATACACTTATTGTTGAAAAATAAATCGGAATCGACTTTTTTATTTTAAAATTGTCGAGAAATATACTTTCTATACTACGGTTATATGTCGCAAAGAAAGTTGATTTTTTAAACAAAAAGTCGATTGTTTGAAATTGAAAAAAGTCGAAAAATCTAACATTTAAAAATGGAAAAAATTGAACTTTTGTTCCAACTATAGAACCCTAATTGTAATAGTAACAAATTTTGTATATATGTTTAATATTTTTTTATTTATCTCTAATATTATTAATTTTTCTTATACATGTTTTAAATTATTAATAATCTTGTTTAAAAAATCAAACCAAATAATTTGTTTTTTTACCATTTCATAGATTTTTTTTAATTTTTTTTTTTTTTTTTTTATGTATAATTTTTAAAGAGTGATTGATAGAAGAACGCTCTTTTTATATAATTCCTTTGTATAAGCTTAAAATTTACTTAATTTTGTATTGTTTATTTTTAATTAATTAAACCTTTACAAGATTATGTATTAAGTTTCTTAAGTTTTGTTTAAAAAGTGTTAGGTAAGGGTACAGACAGACATTTTTTTCTTTGTTTTTATGGTACGCAAAACTAAATAACATACAATATAAATATTCCTTTATAATAAAAGAATAATAAACCAACATTTCATACTACATTATTTGAATTGTAAGAAAGTATTAGGACTAGGGAGTAGTGTGGGAACCCTGCAAAACTTTTCTATAAAATTATTCCGTATAATTGTAAAGAAATTTTTAAATAATACTTCAGAATGCAACAAGAATGAAAGAAAAACTAGATATTCTTAAACTTTAACTCAACTTTTTTTCATAGGGTGGGGTTGGAAATTTCTAGGGGAAGAGGAGTATGGGAATTCTTCTTTAAGATAGTCATTGTTTTCACTTTTAACGGCAAGTTGTTAAGTATTTGAGGAAAGAGATAATAAAAATTATTTAAAAATCTATAAATTTATTGCCATACATTGCCGATATTAAGATTACCAAATTGTTGCTGTAAACTTACAGTTGCAGCGTTATTAGGCTGAGTGCTGTTGGCACCCATGGTGGCCGCAGGAAAACCACCTATTAAACCTTGATGATTAAAAGTTGTTTGGCTTTGCATAGTAGGTGCCATACCGGGAAACATAAGCGGTGTATTGGTGGCCGCTAAACTACTCATAAGACTTTGATTATGCGTATGCATGAGATTTGCACCAGTAGGTTGACCAGTAGCCATAATGCCACCCATCGTTTGAGTTTGTGGAAAACCAGTTTGCATAGGAAATTGGGAAGCAAAACCAGCATTACCAGCTGCGCCACCGCCACCTATATGCATGGCCGACATGCCAGGAGTAGTAAAGGCGGCCGGAGCTGTCATTACGGGGGCATTATACATACTGGCTGAATTGGGTGGTGTCATAAATTGCTGTTGCTGATTGGCCGCTGGCCCACCTGCACCCATGAAACCTCCAGGAGCCATTCCCGTAAATGCTCCTGTGGCACCAAACATTGCAGCCTGAGGATTTACCTGCTGCTGTTGTAGGAAATTCATGGTCGGCGTAGGATTAGGCGGAGCCTGTCCATATAATGCCAATATACTATCCTTTGTTAACTTCCCTGATTTGTCTTTGTCACCCGCACTTGCCAATGAACCTTGATTGAAAAAGTCTTCTTCCTCTTTGGCCAACGAATTTTGCGAGGCGTTTGCATTATTGGTCAATTGTTTAGTATCATTCACAGCCGGAGTTGCACTCAAGAAACAACTAAACGTATCATTTTGTAAGTCACTAATATTTGACGATTGTTGTCCGGTCATCGATGTCTGTACTGGTTTTGTAGGCGAGGCCAAGCCCAACAGATCATTGCTGTGATTGCTTTCCGCTCCCGCCGAACTAGTGGAAATACGTTGAATTTTAGGACTACTGCCGCTCTGTCCCGGTTTTGGTTTGGGCAATGGTGCTGGTAGCGGTGATGATTTAGCCGCCTGTGATGTAGATGATTTTTTATCTTGACCTCCTGCACCACTAGCGCTACCCGAAATTACACCAATGCCGAGTGCTGTATTTGCTTGAGCGGCTTTCTTCTTACGTTTTTGCCTTTCCAATTCCTCATCGATTTCCTTGGCCCAATCGACTTTGGGTGGTGATGGTGGCACCCATTCACGAGCCAAGTATTTCTTATGCTCATATTTGGCACGTATGAAGGATTCCAAAGCGGTATCAGTTTGGGGACGTCGAAAACCATCGGGCAATTGAGCTTCGTAGACGGCTCTTGCTCTGGAATTGCCCATTTGTTGAAGGGATATAACCTGTTCCGGTGTCCATGTATCTAAATTGACCGATTTTACACGTGATATGTGTACACCGAGATTACGGTGAATGCCAGCACAGCGTATGCAAAGGAAAACGCCTAAATTCCATGAAGCCCAACGTGGTCCTAAAAGAAAAAAAATGAGAAAATTTCAGTTTTTTACCAATATTGTATTAAATGAATTGTTTATAAAATTAGAGAGAATTAAGAATATCATGCGATTAATTAAATGATTAATATATGTGCTTTAGCGGTGGAAATGTTTTAGTTCTAATGCTCTTCGTTCTCACTGCTGCCGTCATACTGAACAACCATAAGCAAGAATTTGTCAAGGCATTTTCAAGCGTAGTAGGACTCCTTTGCCTTCTAAATTAGTGTATAAAAAACAAAACACTTTTTTTTGTCGGAATAAGAGTGGAAATAAGAGATCGAAGACGATCAAAGAACCAATTTTTGGTATTAACTCGTTTGTGCTTCCGAAGGAATTGAAGTGTGATTGAGAAGTTTTACTTTATTATTTTTTTAAGACAAGCGGTACAGAAAGCCATCGTATTTTGGTGCTTTAGTAGGAGGCTATACTCTATCAAGACACGTGCCAAATGCAAGAAATGCTTATATAATAGGCAGTAGATCAAGCAATAATTTCCTGGTTATCAAATTACTTTTATTTATCTAAAAGTAAGAAAATTTGGTGCCAAACGAACTGAAGACAAAAGATATCGAAAGACGATATTGAATGTCTGAAATGCTGTTTCACCGCCACAAAACGAATTTGTTTCTGCATCAAATTGTTAATGCGCGATAAAAAAGGGATCCACTGGTGCCAACCAGAAAAATTGTATCATGTATTATATGCTGCTAAAACAGTGTGAAACGATCAAGAGAGACCTGAGCTGAACACAATTGTTCCGTAAGAAAAGAGCTTTGAACGAAAACGAGCCAGAATATGCGAGTTGGATTAATTTCTTACCTCAAAAGATAAGAAGCGGTTTTGGGTTGGAATATATAAATTGCCAAAAAGATGGGAATGGTCGTGGATTCCGATGAACAACACTTTAAATAAAATTCATTGTACCTTTAGCTTGAAGTAATCATTATTTTTGTTATTAAAAACGATAGGAATTAATGCATATATCAATGAAAATGGAAAATGAAAAAATTCTGAAAGGGTGTGCGAGGTGAGTTATTGTGGGAACCCCTGTTCTGAATGACTCCCTGAACGTGGTTAAAATTTTCGCAGAGATCAATATCAAGAAGTCGTCCGTATAGGCCGCTATCTTCCATCTACCTGCGTCAAATTATCTCAGAATGAAATGACATCACAGTAGGAAATGTCATCAATAATCGGAAAAATTTCAAAAAAATCTAAAATTTCAACAAAAATTCGAAAATTAAAAAAAAAAAATTCACCAAATCCGACATTTTACTAAAAACCCGAAAGTTTACCATAAGTCTGAAATTTCATATAAACTTAAAAATTTTACCAAAAATGCGAAATTTTACCAGAAAACGAAAATTTTACCGAAAATCCGAAATTCACTAATTTCGAAGTTTCACAGAAATTCCAAATTTAGCAAAAAAAAAAAAATCCGTTTTCCTTCATTAAATTTATAAATTTTTCTTCATAAATTATAAATTTCACTAAAAATTCATAATTTTACCAAAAAATTGAAATTTTACTAAAAATTCGATATTTTACAAAAAATACAAAACTACATTTGGTGATATTTCTTTCCGAAATATCGACAAAAATTTTAAATTTCACCAAAAAGCCGAAATTAAAATAATAAACGCAAATTTCTTAAAACGCAAAAACCCCAAAATTACACCAAAAAGCTGAAATGTTACACAAGTAACAAGGTATCACCTTTCCTCAGAAAAGAAAACAATATCAGTCACTACCTTCTCCACTTCCTCAGATTATTTTTGCTCTCTACATTAACACTAAAGGTACTTTTCGGATTCCCATAGGATTCCGTCTTCGATATCTAAAAGTTTAGCTTAAAAATTATTTTGCTATGATCTGAGAAGGAGCAGTCAGTCTGTTATTCTTCAAATCTTCTACAAGATTAAAATGGCTCAAAACATTTTTCTATTATTATATATATTTAAAATCCAAAAATTAAGGGTTTTTTTTAATACTTTGATATCGAAATTAGGTCTTTAATAAGTTCAAAAATTCGGTTTATACTGAAAATAAAATTAAACAGATAATATAAAAACAATCAATATTATATTGTAACATCAATAAACGTTATAGTGAAATTAAATATCCTTCCTTTTTTTCATACGGAAAACGAAAGTAAAGAAAACAAAAGCTGCAAAACGAAATAATGATATTAAAAATAAATGTGATAAACTCGTATACATGATAAACATTTAAATAATAAAATATTTAGATAATCATTTATTGCTATAGCTAGCAACAACAACAACACTGCATGTTATTTATTTTTTATCAGAGAAAAACCCTCAAAGCAATTACATACAAAAATGGTTTTAGGCTTTTGCATGTATGTACATATTACAAAAGAGTTGAGTGGAATGTTTGCAATAGTTAAATCCAAATTTAATGTTAAATATAAATAAAAAGTACTTATTTTTGCTTATAAAGGTATTTATGACGCACCTCTTTGATTGTTTTGATGTTAAAAAGTTAAAGTTAAAAAGCGTCATCAATTTTTTTCTTTTTTATAAAAGATCGTAAAATGATAAAAATCTAACTAGAAAATTATCTAAAAACAAATAAAAACTTTTATATTGCCTAACGAGTTTAGTTGTTAGCACAAACAAGCAGAATGACATTTAATACGGACAGACGACGAGTATTTGTCAATATTTTGCAAACACTTGTTATCTATTATTTCTCATGCAATATTAGTTGGCTGGCTAATAGTTACATTATCATGGTAATCGTTAACGCACACGCAGCATAACTCCCCCTCCACAATAGCAAATATTACCCATGATCATAACTTAACAATTTTAAAAAGGCAAAATTACTTCCAAAAAAAAAGTTTTACATATGGATGTCCATGTTAAATTTACTCACCCTTGGCATCACAATCTACACAATATTTGTTGTCCTCATCTCTTAGCATTTGTGTTAATAGTGTTTGACATTTTTCCTGTATAAGTTTGGTCCTTTCCGTTTCTTTGCGGCTTGCTGTTGACGAACTCATTCTGCCTGCTGCTGCTTCTACACTACTGTTAGTCTTGTTGTTGTTGGTCTCTGCTTGTTTTAATTTTCTTCTTCTTTTTCTGCTCTTTTGTGGCTTTATTCCTTCTTTGCTACGGCTGCTAGAAAAATATTTAAATAATTTTACTTCCCTGGGAAAAGTTCTTTTACATTATACACTATACTTTCAACTTAATTTTGTGTTATTTTTTCAGTAAAACATTTGCATTATTTTTCGTGATTAATTCCAAAGAAATTTTCTAAGAAAATTTTTTTATGTTAAAATGAAAATCCTCCAAAAATCAATGATGACAATTTAGATATGGAATTAGCGATTTTTAAAAATCAAAAATGAAAAAAAGTGTTTTAAGTTTAAAAAAGGATCTAGCGATTTTTGTAAAGTGAGTAGATTAAATGTTACTACCAAACAACATTACCTAGTGACTACATTAGGCAAATTTTTATCGAAACAAACGTCAAAATCAATGCGAATATATACAAGGTAATCTTAGTTAAACAGCTGATTATTATTTTGGTTGTTACAGTTGTCAAACTGCATATTTTGTGCAACTGTTGCCACCTTTCACAAATACACGTTAAATTTGCCGTTTATCTTGATAGAAAAATCTCTAATGTAGACACTATGGTAGCAATGAAATGCTGTTAAAATAATGTTGACGTTTTCTTCAAACTTTAATGTCTTTCACTCGTATTCCCTTTTTCTCATTGTTTTGTTGTAGCCTTTACCTAGTGTCTACATCAGGCAAATTTTTATCAAAACAAACGTCAAAATCAGTGCGAATATATACAAGGTAACCTTAGTTAAAGAGCTGATTATTATTTTGATTGTTACAGATGTCAATCTGCATATATAAAAAATAATAATGAATACGCCATATTGTTGTTTTTGTGCAACTGTTGCCACCTTCCACAAATTCGCGTTAAGTTTGACGTTTGTCTTGATAAAAAAATCTCTAATGTAGACACTATGTCAAAGTACTTGCTATAATTTCTTTGTGTATGTTAGTGAAAAGTAATTCGCGGTCCTCACCTAATATAAAACATTTAATATTATATAATATGTGAGATAACTCCGGCTGAATAGAGTAACCATTTTGTTTATATTATGTTAAATATTAAATAAGGTGTACATGTATTCTAATAAATTCTATAAGATGTCATTATTTTCAATGAGTCAATCTTTCAATTAAATTTTTTATTTAAGAAATTCGCACTTTTTTAGCACAATTTTTATAAAACTGTTTTTTAAAATGTCAAATAATTATTAAAAGGAAACAATTGTACAATTCTTTTTTGTAATTTCCAAAATACACAATCAAACACTCAAACAAACTTTCGTATGTGTGTAGTTTTTTGACAGTTCATCTTATAAAATAGTGTTGTAGAGAAATCTCATCAAAACAGTCTCATAATACTATAAGATGTATTATGATATATTATACTGATATTTGAATCCACACGTGTGATAATTCTGACAGAAAATTCTTAAATATTATGTTACGTGTAGATTGGCTGTAAAGTAATATAGTGTCTACATTAGACAAACGTCAAACTTAATGAGAATTTGTGGAAGGTGGCACAAAAACAATAATATGACGTACCCTTTAATGTTTTTTATATATGCAGTTTGGCAACTGTAACAACCAAAATAATAATCACCTGTTTAACAAAGATTGCCTTGGACATATTCGTACTGATTTTGACGTGTGTTTTGATAAAAATTTGTCTAATGTAGACACTAGGTAAATTAAAGTAACCATTTAGTTAGTAGAGATGCAAGATCTGTTACTGCTGCCAGATGGAAATTCTTCTGACTGTTATACCATACCCATGTTTAAAAGGAAAATGGAAGCAAAATGTTCCAATTCATCACCGATTTTTTAGTTTTAATTTGGAAGTATTGACATTAAAAAATTGGGTAGCGAAGCCGTTTTTGGACATATTACGCAGTCAAAATTTGATACTTTTTTTGAAAATTTGTTCTTTTTTGAAAATAGGTAATTTTGTTTTGAAAATATGATTTTTTGACAATTAGATTTTTAAAATTATTTTTTATATTAGTTGTTGTTACTTTTTCACCAAAATTATTACTTTTTATTTATTTATTTATTTTTTCAAAATTGGTACTTGAAAATTTTTGCCTTAATTCACTTTTTATTTTTTCACAATTGATACTTTTCGAAAATTTGCATTTTTTAATGCCTCTTCATTGCAAAATTGGCATTAAATTATTATAAAATTTGCATTTTATAATAATTTATTTTCTTTGAGTAGTATTTTTTGAGTACTTTTTTGAAATACAGTCAAATTTATGCTATGTTCACATATGAAGGTTTTTTTTTAATGAATCGTTTTCTCAAAAAACACAAACAAATTGTTTTGTTTTTTAATATATTTCAAAGTCAAAAAACATCTCGATTTGAATTGTTAATTATTTAGCATACAAAAAACATACCAAATGGAGTTGTTTAATTATCTAACATACAAAAAACATACTAAATTTACTGGAAGAAATTTCCAGTATTTTTGGTACATAGAAATTTGCTGGAAAAAGAATTTGTAAAAATTGTCAAACAGTTTAAAAACAAACAAAAAATAAAAAATTATGAATGAAATTTATATCTGTAAATAAATTTTATTTGTTTAAAAGTTTTATTTTTTTAAATCAAAAATTTGTGAAAATATTTGGGCAAGTGAAAAACAGGCCAAAAGAAAAACACAATAAAATTATATGTGAACAGTGATGTTTAAATTCATTGGGTTAAAAAAAGTCAAAAACTAATGTGTGTGAACATAATATAAATCAAAAATTTGTAAAAAAAGTCAAGAACTAATGTGTGTGAAAATAATATAAAAAATAGTAACTTTTTTGATTAAGCCTATTTGCAAATTGGTACTTTTTTAAATTGTTATGTTTTGTGGAAATTGGTACGTTCTTGGAAATTAGTATTTTTTAACATATCGAACATATTTGATTTTTGTATTTTTCAGAAAATGTACACTTTTTTAACTTAGTACTTATATGAACATTTTTAAGTTGACACCGAGGTTTATCTGATAATTTTTTGACGTAGTCCAGTGTTATGTGGTATTCACATTTTTTACATCTAATATCTACCATCAATTTTACCCCATATTATGTTACGTCTAGATGGGCTGTTAAAAGATGTTAACATCTTCCCATATAAATTGTATAAGGCTCAGAACTCAACATTTTTCAACATCTTTAAAAGATGTTCCTATCTCATTTTGTTCTTTCGATTATTTTAGTGTCATCACTAGAAAAATTACATGAAAAAAAAAAAAAAAAAAAATAAATAAAATAAAGAAAAAAAAAGCGCAAAAACAATGACCATATGAACACAATATTAAATGCTAAAAAAATACGACAATTTCGCCTTTTGTTTTTTTCTTACATCTCCGATATTTAATGACCGCCTTTCATATTCAATAAAAAAAAATTGATTTAAATGGACTTTACCTGATATATTGATGTATAAGAAATATTTCACAGTTATGTTAGCGTTAAAAAAAATTGATATCAAACGACAGATGAACTAATTTTTTGTACGTACTTGTATTCTAGGTCAAATTGTCAGTTGGGTTATTTAAGAAATTGCCGTTTATTATAGCAACGTTGCCACTCTAATTTTTTCACAAATAAGTTTTTTTTTATTTTTGCCGCTAATTCTACTTTTTTATGCAACAATGGGTGTATTTTAAAAACATAATCAACAGCTACTTCATAAGTGAGATTAATTTTAAAATTATTTGTATTTTTTCAAATAAGAAATAAACAATAAGAACATAATAAAATCATGGATAATTGCAATGAAGAACTAAAGAAACAATTAATTAAATGTCGTTATATATTAAATAAAGGTTATACCTGCATACAAAACACCAGATTATCCTGGCTTAATGTAAGTATCATTTTCATACGCATTTTTTTTATACAACTTTTTTGTAAAAAAAATTGTTTCAGGCATTTTGTTTGGAATTTCTAAAATTTACACAAAATTTGCATAAATTTTTGGCTTTGTTGCGGGAGAAACAACACAATGAGAAAAATGATCAAGTCGAAATTGTTTACTTGTGTTTAACACAAATAGTAACCTGCATCAAGCACATGGAAAATACCATAAAAGCGGAGGAACAACAGCAAGCAGCAATTTCGGTAAATATTTTAAGAATTAATTAAAACTGATATCGATTGTTTTATACCATTTATTTTCTTTAACCAAGGCTTCACGTCAACATTTCTTAGATCGCATACAATGGTGTTTGGAGCGTCTGCGTTCTTGTTTGAAATCTCTAACCGCCTCGGAAGCCAAAAAGCCCACAATGCCCGAAGATAGATCATTTTTGGAACTAATGGATATAGTTTTCGATTTCTTGGCACCCTACAGTAGCTACAAAGATGAAACACTGCCCAATGTCACACAGAAGTTTATTAATGTTGCAGAAAATCACGCTCAGGCCATGTTTGTCAGTCAACAAATACGTTCTATAGTAAATTTGATTCTCAGTCATACATTAGCCTTTGCTAATGTGGCTTTAAAGCAGGACAAAAAGGCTTTAAGTGCTTTTTGCCAAAAAGTTTTACGTGAATGCATGGCATTTCAGGAAGAATGTTCGTTAGCTTTGTTACCAGGAGCCCAGCTAAACGACTGTAATCGTAAACTAAAGGCAATTTCTTTGGAAAATGCACTTTATCAATTGGAGGATTTTATAAATGAGGCTCTTTTACGTTTAGTTTATACTTGCTTTTTAGATTTTAATAAGCTTTCCATAGATAAGCTGAGAGAAGTTATAAAGGAAAAGGATACGGATGATACGGAATTGGATGAGTTAATAGCTGATTTTGATGTCAATGTGGATAGGACAACACAGATAGGAATATTTGCTATAGCATTTGCGCCAAATGTTAAAAGTAAGTTAAATAAAATATTTGTAAAAGAGGAAGTTCAGATTTTTTTTTTTTTTTATACAAATTTGATCGTATTTGTCTTGTCATTTATCTATATAATTAATAGGCAAATACATTTTCTGTTTGGTTATACTATAATAAAAAAAAAATATACAATTAGAAAGGTATTTTCTCGTAGATGTGCATAATAAAAATTTTATCCATTAAATCCGTTCAGTAATTTAGAAGTTATAAGTGGAAAAAGCTGCTACTAGTACATATAAAAAACTAACATACATGTGTATAAGCCTCAAACAAAAAAAAAAAAAAAAAAAAAAAAAAAAGGCGTCTCAAATTATTAAAATTTTCTCTATTTTATTTCTAATGCCGCTGAGACAACTTACTCAATTCCAAAGTAGTGTAATTGTTATTTATATACAAGTTGTATTAATATAACAACATTGTGTTAGACTTTTTTAAACTTTAATTGAGAAATTTGCAAGAAAGGACTGATAAGCAAATTAGAAAAGACTTTAATACTTTAAGTTGCTGTTTTTATTGTTATTTTTTTTTTTTCTGAGATTTATGCACTATGAGAAACAAAATAGCAATTTAAACTATTTGTGTTGATTTTTCAAAGGTTTTTTGTTTTTATACCGTTCCTTTTCATTTTTAGCAAATGTACATTGTAATGTAAAATTAATTATTTTACTTGTGTTATTAAGACAAGCTGATTTTATTTTTCTTTTATTTTGAATATTTAAAATCGGGGACCGTTACTGTATGACTTTTATCATAAAAGTCAGCGGATTATATTTTCATTTTCATATTTTTGAGCTAAAACAGTTATTTGTTGATTTATATTTTTAAGCATAAATAATAAATGTGAATTTTACTTTTTTTAAGAAATAAAAGTTATTTTCTGTTTGTTATTGTATTGTAAAACATTAATAAATCGCCAAAACGAAAAAAATCAACAAAATAAAAGTAATTGCCAAACCGAAAAGAAGTTGCCAATACAAAAAAAACCTAAACAAAAAGATGAAAAAAGAACTCTCAAAATAAAAAAAAATCGCTAAAACGAAAAATAAAAAATCACTTAAATAAAACAGTCGAAAAAGAACTAAAATAAAAAAACGTCAAAATAAAAATAGTTGCCAAAACGGAAAAAATGCTAAAAAACGGAAAAACGAAAAAACTGCCGGAATGAAAAAATCGCTAAAACGCAAAAAATACTAAACTAAAAAAAATGCCAAATCGAGAAAAACTACGGAGCGAAAAAAATTTGAAAAAATCCATTAAACGAAAGAGTCGTTTTTGTACTCTTCCGTTTAATATATTCTGAAAAATATTGCATAGCAAAAATTAATTTAATTTACACTAAACTTTGTTTATTTCAATACGATAAGTGTTGCGAAACATCCCAGTTATAATCTAGTATAAAATAATTTTAAACTTGCTCTAATTAGTTAAAATGTTGTATTTTTTTCTTCTTTTATAAAACATTACATTGTAGTCAAAACTATTGTACGCAGCTGTTTGGCTTCATTTGAATCCTTAGACTCTTGCATTATTCCTTCCCTCCAATCTAAGAGTTCTTCCGATATCTTTTCCCAACTCTTAGAACAACATTTCAACGAAGAGGTTACAAACTTCAAAAAAGCTATACAAGAAATAATCGATAGTCAAGCTTTTGCCTCCTGTTATTGTGAGCTGTTATCTCAGGCCATAACGCAAAATGACAAAGAATATAAAAAAGAATCTCTAGAAGATATCATTAAAATGGCTGAATTCTTATATGAACACTTTCAGTTGCCAGTCAATGCTAAAGAATTACAAAAAGAAGCTGATCGCTTGGAATTATTTAAGAAATTTTACCTAATGCTACAAGAATGTCAGGCGATTTTAAAATGTACTACAAGCCAACAAATAGAACCACAAAGAGTAATGAAACGTTTTAAGATTTTACGTTCTATTTTGCGTAAATTAATTGAAGAACTTGGTGATAAATCAGACTATGATGGCGGTAATAAATCACAAATATTTATAATGTCAGATGAAATAATAGATTCGCAGCAAATGTTTGCCTCTATTGGCATATCACCCTCTTTATGCAGTATATTGTATAATAACCAAACACCCATGGAAAAGCGGAGACAACGACGTTTATTAAATGATTCTTTAAAGGCGAATTACTCTAAATTACCACTAACACCTCAGGGGACAGCTATTACAGCTACACATGTCAAAGATATAAATTGCAAAGCCCCCAACTCAATTCCACAACAAACTGAAACGGGACTCCTTAATGGCAAAAATTTACCAGTAGCATCTCAAACCCAGACACGAACCAGTTTACGTAGAAGTAAGTAATTTGAGAAATTAATTTAATTCCTTTAAAATTCATTAAAATCTTATTTATTTGTAATTTTTAGTATCTGCTAATATAATTTCATTTGTTTTTAGAGGAAAGTTTACGTACCGCTTTGTTTAAGCGACAAAAATCTTGTGAATCGGAACAAATCTATAGTGTATACAAAAATAATTCCGATAGTTTACAAATAAGTGGTAAATTCTTTAAATGTTTTTTATTTATATTTTAGGTTTTTAAATAAGAATTTTCTTCAAATTTCTTTTAGAAATTCTCGATCAATTAACAGGATTATCTTCGAATTTATCCAAACATTCCCTAAATAAAAGTATTATTTCGAATTAATTACTCTTTGTACTTCATCGTTAGTATTTTATTATTACTTATATGTAGTATTAATGAAATTTTTTTTTTTGAAATTTTAAGTTTACACATTTTAAAGTGTATTCGTTAATTTGTTTGTTTATGACCAAATGATTATAAATCAATCCATTTAAAAACAAATTTAATGTTTTCTATTTAAAACCACTTCTGAAAATACATAAATGTATTTAATATGCATGTATATTTATAAGTTTATGATAAAATAAAATTTGAAAATGTCGTAATTAAACAACTTTTGTTCATTAATTTTTTTAAATAAAGTTTATCAGTCATCAATTTATCAATTCAACGGAATTGAATTGGAAACGAAATTCCAATCCAGTTTCAACTTGAAATGGGTTTATGAAAACGTAACGAAAAAAATGTGTTAAATTAATAGATATTTCTGCCTTAAATTACATTTTTATGTTCTTAAATAGATAATGAAATAATGAAAAGATTTATTTGTAAGAAAATTTTGGCAGTATGCATTCCTTATTAACAAGACCTTAGGACTAAATCCTAATTAAAGTGCCGACGATTATTGTAAAATTGGTTTCGATCTGAATAATGCTGAATATGCTATTATTCAACAATATAAAAAGACAATGTGCATTTGTATTTTGTCAACTAAACTAATAAAATATCGTAATTGTTTGATGACTAAAGAAAAAAGATCTAAATAATATGGACCTTATAAAGCGTATTTTTGTATTATTTTATTATTTTCTTCGAAATTTTGACACAAAAATCGTATTTATTTTTAGCAAAAATTGTACCTTTTTTAACAAAAATCTGTAACATTACAATTACAATCTACATGTAATTTTTTTTTTACATTGAAATCATAAATGAATTTTGGCGAATTTAAAAAAAAATGACTAATGGATCACAAGTTACAGAATTAAAAAAAACCGTTTTGGAACCACTGTGCCATGTGGGACAGGCTGTAAATAATTGAACTTGTTATATTAAAATTATAAATAAAACTCTTTATAAATAATATTAAATATACATATTATGTATATATAAAAATATTTATTTAATTTAATGTAAGCATAATGATAGAAAAACATAAATTTTGTTAATCTTTTGTGGTACACCGAAAACAAAACTTTATTATTATTTATTATTATTTTTAATGTTCAAATAAAGGTTTATTGAAATTTTTAAATTTTATTAAACTGAGTTTAATAATTCTGTGGCCAAAAAGGAAAAACTATATAACTTAAGTTGTGTCATTTTACATTTTCTTAATTTTTAGAATTGTTATATTTCATTACATATTCTCTTAATTTTTTTTCTAAAAATTTGTGCATTACTATAGGAGATAGTGTTCTGCATAACAACATAATTCGTTTGATTACTTTTTTTTTCGAAATTTAAAATAAATTACTGAAAAGTAATAAAAATCAATTCAACTGTTTTTCCTTTTTACCACAGAATTATTTTCTAAAGAAATTAAAATTAAGTTTTAAAAAATATTAAAAAAAAATCTCTGCTAAATTACGAAATATTTCGTAGTAATCTCTTTAGTATTTAAAAAATATTAAAAACAAAATAAATGCTTAAAACTAAACATTTTCTGCTTCCTTGTCATTATACAAATATTTTGTTATTAGGATTTTTTTCGGTGTTCATAATATACCTATTTAAGTTAATATTACACATGGACGCATACATATATTTTATTATTAATAAAAAGAGAGACTCGTCTTAGATTATATTAAAGAAAAAGTATATAAAATGACTGTTTAAACTTAATCAATTCTAAGTTCTCACCAAATTGTTTTTGAAACAAAATTGCTTATAAATTGCATTAAAGAAGTTTCCACTTGTTTTTTTAATCCTTCTTTTTGAAGATTTGTTTCTGTTTGTGTGTGGGTTTTTATGAAAATATCACATTATCAAAAATGTATAAATACATGACTAAGTAATAGTAACAGATTAATATTAATAAAGATGTCAAGTTATTTTTAAGAGATGTTAAATGCTGAACATAACAATAAGTACACTGTGGTAATAGTCATGTATTGGCCGAATCAACTACATCTGTGCCAGACATAGTAGAGGAAGCTATGGACAAACGATGGGTATCATTATAATCTAAATTTATAGAGGATGAAGAACTATCGGGTATATCCATATCTTCAGTAGTGATTTCTGGCAAGGCAGTTTTTATGCGCTCTAGACAATAGTAGACACCCTCGTCATCTATGGTAGAAAACTGTGTAAAATTTTTATTGGTAAAGATTTGCTTGGCCTCATTGCCATCCAATTTTAAACATGACAATAATTCAGGTTTATCACAAGAACCTGTTAAACCAGTCCAAACACTATCATCATATTTGTCAACACTGGCTCCAAATACACTGTCATCAGTTAGTTCATCGGAACTAACAGATTGTTCCATAGTGCTATTATGTTCACCAACTTTTTGCGGAACTTCCAGTGAACTTAGAAAATTGTGATTTAAATTCAAAAAACGATCTCTTCTCTGCTGTTGACAATTTGCTTTAAAATCCACTTCTTCGGTACTTTTTTGTGAGGTGAATCGTGAACTGTGTCTTTTTTTGTTGCCCACATCTAATGGATTATTGAGTACATAGTTGATGTTCCAAAAGCATATTTGTTCTGCTACGCTGACAAGTACTTCGTTTTGGGGTGAAAAACGTAAATCGTTAATGGGTTTGACATGAGATTTAAGGCAGTATAGTAATTGTGGTTTATAGTCATCGTTCAGTTTGAAGATTTCAATATCTCCAGGCGAACGTAAGCCACCGATAGCTACAGTATCGAGACTAATAGCCAAAAGTTTACAATTGTTTGAGGCTGCTAAACAAGTTATGCTTATAGAATTAGCTGGTGGAATTTCAGAACGTTTATGACATACGATAATGCCGTTGTTGTTTTTTTCCAAAGTATAAATCTGTAAAAAAAAAAACAAATAAAATATGTTGCATAAAGGTGTTTTTTAATACATCATGGTGGTATGCAAGTAATATTAGTAGTTAGAAAGAAGGGTAATTACAAACTTAAAATATAACTTTTAAATGTGTTGACACGTTTCAGGATATCTATGTGTTTGCTTTAAATAATAGAAGAGGAAGTAGTTAGCAAACTAAAAGTATTTTATTTTAAAACTCTGACTTTTTAAATTTTCTTAAAATATGGCCACAAACAAATAAGAAATGCTCTGCTTATGTTAGTATTTGGATATTTCGTCAGATTCTTAATATTTCATCTCTGTATCTGGCATCAGTTTTGCTCATTAGATTAAACTACTCTTAGAAAACAAATTTTAGAGTTAAAATGCCGAATGAGATTCCTCGTAGATGATCATTGATGGATAACGAAAAGCAGGCAGAAGACTACAACGATTTCCTTTCTTCTACTTGTCGGATTGTGAAGTGAGGAACAGGACGAAAATGTTGTCCTGTTGAACTTCAACACATGTGCTCTTGTTTGTCATCTCTTTTTGTTTCTGTGTTAACTTATGTTCCTATTGTTAGAAAAAAATATTTCGAAAAATAAATATAAAATGTCTCACAATTTTTTATACAAAATCTCTTAGCCAATTGGCTTATTGACGATTTTTGAATCGTCATGATGCGCTGGGTGCTTAGATGATGAATTCGAGTTCTATGTTAGTAATGTCAAGTTTCAGATAGTTTTTCTTTTGACGATTTTACTGAAACTAAAAATCCTTTTTCATTTCGTTGTTTCTAATTTGGAGGTGGTAAAAGCTTTAGGTAAGGTTAAGTCTCTCTCACTAGGTGTTGATAACATTCAATATATTTGGTTACATATTGAATTTATTTAATGTCATTCTAGGATGATTCCATATCAAAACGGACATTATTAGCTGTTAAATAAGTGTACACATTGTAATTTCACACGAGTAGGGAGAAGAGTTAAAAATACCGTTTTTGAGATATAATGGTTTGATTTTTATATGATCAACCTTGACTATTGATGTAAATAAATTCTATACATATCGTTATAAAGGTAATAATATTTTTATCTTTAATATGAAACTAAAACTAGAGATCTACCATGTATAGTTTAGAAGTTATTAGCAATTAAATAAGTACGCCTTTGTGAAGTTTTTTGGAACGTAAAGTGCCGTGAATCTAAAAGTTTATGATTTAAGAAACACTTCTAATAGTCAATGTCTGTAGTGAATTTAAGTGAAATCGAAGATGTCAAATCAAATTGCTGTCCGTTTTGACATGAAATCACTCTCTAACTATTTATATATTTCCATTGTCTTGGAAGACAATTCCAAAAATTAGGGTAATTCATGGAACAGACGACCTAAGGCCAGCAAATGCAGGAATCATGCTTTGTTTAATATTTATAAAGGTCATTATTCGTTTCATAGGGATTATAACTCCACTCTAATGCTTCTTAGTCTAACTGAATAGATTTTTGGCGTTTTCTTTTCTGATTAAAATTTTTCCTTTATTCTGTCCTTTATCTTTTTTGTGCTTTTATCTGAAAAAATTAATAGTGAAAATATGTTAGAAGTTCCTTTCTAATAGTGTTGCAATTAAATTTAAAAAATATGTTATGTTTTATCCTCAAATTAAAAAATGTTGTACTTTATTATAGAAAATTCAAACATTATTTCCGAGAAGAATTTATGTTTTATAATTAGTGTTTATAAATTGATGTTCTACTTAATTATGAAAAATTCACAAAAATTCCGAATTTCACCAAAAATTCAGTTTCACAAAAAATCTGATATTTCATAAAAAATTCGAATTTTAACCAAAATTCCAAAAATTTACTAGAAATATCACCAAAAAGCCGAAAATTCACCAAAAATCCAATCCAAAAAACCAAAATTTCGAAATTTCAAAAAAAAATTCGAAATTTCACCAGAAATTCAAAATTTTACCAGAAATCCAAAATTTTAACAAAAATCCCAAATTTCACCAAAAATCCGAAATTTCAACAAAAATTCAAAATTTTACCAAAAATCCGAAATGTCAAAAACCTTTTACAATGTTATTATTTTATTTTTTTTATTTATTTATTATTATTATTATTTTAATAATAATTTGAATTTAAATGGATGTAATTTTTATATACATTTTTTTATTATACGTATTTATCTCAAGTTTCCACATACAATATGTGTGACACAACTGTGTCAAACGTGCCTAATTGTTACTGAACCTGATACAGATGAAAGTTAAAAAGTGATGGAAGTTTATTCATATGTATTATAATTTATAATAACCCGAATGCATCAGGTCTATAAAAAGTAATGTAGACCAATGTTTTATCTACAAAGTTACAAATAGCGACAGGTGTATGCTTTTTTAATAAATATTACCGTAAAAGCTAATCGCTTCTAAGAACAATATATTACGATCAATTCACTCGAAAATTGAAAAGTTAAAAAGAGTTCTTATTTTGTCAATTCATTCACCGAGATGACAATTTTCGTCAAGAGAAATGTTTCACAAAAAATTACTTTTTTTTAAATAGTAAATATAAGTTCATGTTAAAAAGTAGTGAATTTGATTAGTAATATTAATTTTTTTTAAATATTTAAATATTTCATAATTAAATGAAATATTTAATAATTGTGTTATTACTCTACAATAATTAAGCATCATTTTGCATTTTCTAGTAAGTGAGTGATGATATAACATTTGTAAATTAAGTGCATAGGTCGCTTTATGATGGATCGTACACAATATTAGAGTGCAGAAGAAAGTAAAAAAATGTTTACCTTAGCGAAAAATAGTTAAACCAAAATATATGTATATTAACATATGTTTATAAAGAAAAAAGTTATAGCAAGTAAGACTGTAGAAAATAAATAAGATAATATGTAAATAATAGAACAATAAATATAAGTCAAGAAATAAAAAGAAAATCATATTAATATTTTTATCTTAATTTTTTTTTGTTCATTTCCTTGCAAATTTGTATTAAAAAAAATAAAAGAAAGAAAAATTGCAAAATAATAGGCAAATAAACAAATTTTTAAAATTAAATATTAAAAAATTTGGCTAATCAAATTATTTAAAATCTTATAAAAACTTACATGTACTGCATAAGCGGAAAATCCCAAAAACAATACGTTATCCTTTAAATCACAAGAGGCCAGAAGATTCAAAGGGTCAATGCCTATATAAATTTTACAATTTTTTTCGTGATTTTTAAAATTTAATTCACAATCAAAAATCTATAAGAGAAAGCAAGAAAAAAAAAAAATGAATTTGTACTTTTTATACTTCTTTTAATTTTAAAACCTACCACTGCAGCACCATAATTATTGACAATTAAAAGATGACTATCCATAATCATTTTACAATATTTTGTTACTGTTGGGATATGTTTCTTCTCATGTTCAATTGTCATATGTTTAACATATGTTGAATCGTTTGCTCCCGATGTTACCAATATATTGTCGTCGACGGTTTTTAAAAACAATTCTTTTTGTACGATTTCATTGGCTTCGACTAACAGTCGTTTCTCTCGATAATCATAGATATCGCCATTTTCGTAAGCCACTATAAGGAAATTCTTAACACAATTTATGCCAACAATATTATGCTTCACATCCAACGGTGGTAAAATAGACCAATTATTTGTATCACTGCGACAGATTTGATGGATCTAAGAATAGAAAAATAGGAAAATAAATTCAAAATTTAAATGTTATGGGGACGAAAATCAAATTTTATTTCCAATGGTAAAATAAAAATATTCAGTCCAGAAACAATAAATGTCTGATTTTCTGTTCGTCTGTCTGTTATAATCAACTTTTTAAATTCCTTAGATATTTTTCCGACATCATATCGAAGCTTTCTGGTTTACAGACTAAGTTCGTTTTTAAAACTGTCTAATTGTTCGACTGCCTTTTTTTTGGACAGCTGAGGTGGTTTCGAGTTGATTTGAAGGAGCACAGAATCACCACAAAAAATATGCTTACATGTATAACATACACATCTCTGTTAGTTTAAAAGATATTTAGGTCGAAGCAAATTTTCCCCCTCATTTTTGATCTCGGTTTTTTTTTTTTTTTTTTAACTTAATTCCTCTAGATTTCTTACAAAAATCTAAATAATATTGTTGTAAGAATAATATAAATATGTATATCAATACGATAAAAAATTATATTAATCTGAAGTTGAAACTTAAAAAAAAAAAACATTTTTTGGATTTTTTCCAAAAATGTGAAATTTTTGTTCCGGAATATAGATTTTTTTTAATATTTTCAAAAGAAATTTTAATGTAAATGCGTGTGAAATAAAACCAAAGGGCTTTTGGGCAGCGATCTCCCTATAAGCCCTATCCAAACTTTGTTAATTATTGAGAAGTTTTTTTAAATTTATTTATGAACTACTCAAAAGGCATATCTGAGATCAACAAAAAATATGTTACCTATTTAGCACCATATGTTGATAAAACACACAAAATGTATTTTCTGAGTCACGCCTTTTAGAAGCGCGGAATGATTTTTAAAGAAATCAAGTGAGAATGTTATATTTGTCCTCGCCGAAAAAGTGGGCGAACCACACTCATTTTTGGTTTCCGAATTTACAATGGTCATCGGGAAATTTCGTTGATGTTTCATCTTATATGGTACGAGTTTAAATTGGCATATATATATATATATATATAAAAGGTGATTCAAGTAGAGATACTTTTTTCAATAGCCTTTTTTTGACATATCACGTGTGAGTCGTGTCATGCTGTCATGTTATTTTTGTTTAGTATTGTTTGGCATTTCATAATGGAAAGACTTACGCCTGAACAATGTTTACAAATCGTTCAAAAAAATTCACGTTCCGTGAGGAATGTGTTTCGTTCACTTCGCTCAACTTATGGTCAACATAATCGTCCTACTGAGCGTACTATTCGCAACACCATCACCCACTTTGAGACCCAGCATTCATTATTGGATAATATTCGACCGAATAGACCACGTCCAGCACGCTGTGAAGAAAACATAGCGGCTGTAGCTGAGAGTGTACACGATGACCGTGGAGAGTCGATTCGGCGCCGTTCGCAGCAACTCGGACTGACGTATGGAACGACTTGGTGCATTTTACGTCGAGATCTTAAATTGAAAGCGTACAAAATACAGCTTGTGCTACAACTGAAGCCGCTCGACCTTCCCAAGCGACATCGCTTCGCTCTATGGGCTCTTGAAAAGTTCCAAGAAGATCCGACGTTTTCGAGGCAAATTTTGTTCAGCGATGAGGCCCATTTCTGGGTCAATGGGTATGTAAACAAACAAAATTGCCGCATTTGGGACGAAGAGCAACATGAAGACATTCAAGAACTGCCACTTCATCCAGAAAAAACAACGGTTTGGTGTGGTTTGTGGGCCGGTGGAATCATCGGTCCATATTTCTTTAAAAATGATGCCGGTGCGAACGTAACCGTCAATGGCGATCGTTATCGTGCCATGATAACCGACTATTTGATGCCTGAAATTGAAGCTCGTGATCTCGGCGACATTTAGTTTCAGCAAGACGGAGCCACATCGCATCAATCAATGGATTTATTGAGAGAACACTTCGGTGAGCACATAATTTTACGTTTTGGGCCGGTCGAATGGCCACCAAGATCGTGTGATATCACACCGTTACACTTTTTCCTGTGTTGATATGTAAACTCTAAAGTTTATGCGGACAAACCCGCATCGATTCAGACCTTGGAGGAAAACAACACGCATGTCATTCGCCAGTTACCAGTCGAAATGCTCGAACGAGTCATCGAAAATTGGACTCAACGGATGGACCATCTGCGACGTAGCAACGGCCAACATTTGATAGACATAATCTTCAAAAAATAAATGTCAAAGAATATTCTTTCAAATGATATATATATATATATATATATATATATATTTCCCATCATTTATAGCGGGTATAAAAAAGTCAATTTTTATTTTTGAAACATGTTTTCCGCTTTGGGATTTTGAGTACTTTACACAAAAGTGCGAGTTTTTGTAATTCCCTGATTTTAGTAGAGTATTATCTATATTATATAAAAATTATGATGGAATACATTAACTCATTTTTCGACATCATAACGAAAATTCCTTCGTTCTTCCTTATATCTGTTGGAAATTTTCTGTAAATTGCAGAAAAAAACTGATTTTCGTATTTGGGTAAGAATAAAGATATCAAGGCTAAAGCATTAAACTAAAATTTACCAATAGAATTATTTAATAATTGTTTTGTATCATTTTAATTTAAGCGATTGACTTTTAACAAAAATTCTCATAAATAATAATTTAATAAATAACTTATACAACTTACCCTATTTTTCGAGTCCACTGCATATAAAGTGTCATTCTCCTCGCACACATCAAACAATGTATTGCCAATAAATCGTGTACAAATCTGTTCCAATGGGGCCAATTCATCTGTTGCCTTATGTGAAGAACTGTGCTCCCAAACTAATGTCTGACCATTGGCTAAACGCAAGCCAAAAATATATAAAATATTCTTGTTACTACAACCACAGACAATCATCGACTTGAACTCATTATCATCCAAATCATAATTATCCATTGAGGTTATATTTTCGCTAACAATACTTTGCAGCGTTTCAGTCCGGTTGGCAATATCAAAAACTCTTATACCCCTTTGGGTGCCCAGCATTATATATTGATTGTCCAGCAACAGTTTGCCACAATTAATAACACAATGTGGACTCTCGTACAGTACCTCCAGTGTACCATTGAAAATAGGATCAAATGTTAGTTTTAAACGCATAACAACATGATTGAATATCAGTAAAACAAAATCATCATACACCTTTCTATATACCAGTTTATCATTCTTGGGCAAATTGAAATTTATATTTTCTTGTTGTGTATTACGTAGTTTTAGAAATATAACATCCATATTATCATTCTCCGCATAATAAATAATCATGTAGTGTGTATTATTGATTGAACAAATGCTATGGATTTTTTTTATCTTGACTTCATGGGGAATTTGATAAGATTGTTGAAATTCTTTGGTCTTTGGGTTCCAATCGAAAAGCTTAAGAAACCCATTGCTTAAGACAACCAATATTGTATAGTTAGAGTCTTGAGGTCCTGCTTTTACATAAAATGTTTGAATTTTTTCACAGGAATTGATGTAATTATTGATACTTTGCTTATAGAAAATTTTATTAGCTCTGTACGTAAAATGGGGCTTAAAACTAGCCTTAGATGATCTTTGATTTAAAATACGTCTCTTTTCCTCGGTAATATCCCATAGTTTTAAAGAACCATAACGGTCTAAGGTTAATACATGATTTTTATTATCAATAATTTGCATATCCACTATATGGATACCTTTCATAAGCGGCAATTGACTACAACTGGAACCCAATGATAAATCTATTAAAAGCACATCATGATTGGTTAATACGACAATGCATAAATCGTGATCTAAAATGCGTATTAATTTAGCCGTTTGTGGCAAACTAAAAATAAAACGCCACTGTTGATATTGACCTCTAAAAGAGTAAAAACAAAATAAATTTTAGTTAACGTTTTTTTAATTTGTTTCAATTACAATAGATTTTTTATTTTCAATATTAAGTTTTACCTTTCAGAAAACCACAAGCGCTGTGGAAATTTTTCTATTTGTTTTAAAGCCAATTCTCGTATAAAATCTTCCTTGGAGAATAGCGCATATTGCAATAAACAACAATCCGGAAAATATTTTAT
Source organism: Protocalliphora azurea (assembly GCA_932274085.1). Lineage (NCBI taxonomy): Eukaryota > Metazoa > Arthropoda > Insecta > Diptera > Calliphoridae > Protocalliphora > Protocalliphora azurea. The sequence goes on along the minus strand of OW026521.1, from coordinate 28,065,836 downwards.
TTTCTCTTCCATTTTAGCTAAAAAATTTTCAAATTTTCTTTGTGAGAATTGTCTATCGCCATTTGCAATTTCCACATCATAATTATGTAAATCGGCAATGGTATCATTAAGTCCTACCGCTCTCATTTTCTGACCCAAAAAACCAAAATCTGTATAAAGTTTGGGTAGCAAATGTTTATCTGCTGAACCACTCAAATGGTAACCGATCCAACGGAAAAAATAACCATCATATGAATCAATATCTAAATCGACATCTTTGCGAATTTTCAAATGATCTTCAACACTAAAAAAAAGGAAATAAAGTAATTGTGGGAAAACAAATTAATCATATAATTATTCTTTATACTTACTGATAATATTTAACAATTCTAGAGTGTAAATCTAGAGGATTGATAAGTTTTTTTATTTCACTGCATTGATTTATATATGAACTGTACATAAATTTAACGCAACATACTATTGTTTCTTGGTCACTGAGCAGTAGTTTTCGTACAAACAAATAATTATCTAATTTGTTTATAATTTCCTCAGCTTCAGAAAGTTGTAAATTCCATAAATAAGCCAACAACTAAAAAAAATCAGAATGAATAGGGTCATAAAAAATATTTAAATATATTTTTTTTTATAGAAAACTGTTATACCTGGGGTGCTTCATTACCCCTATCGCATTTAAATAAAAAAGTAGTGCAAATAAAACTTATTTTTATATACAAACATGTTAGTAGATATTAATAAAAACATGTTAGCAGAAACGTTTAACTATAGTAATTAATCAAATACTGAACCAATTGTAATGTGTAGAGTAAATAAATACCTTTTAATATAATTTTGTCCCACATAATCATTAAAGAATAACTGTTTGAAATGTAAACACAAGAATAAAATAAATGATACATTGGCGTTTTACTGCTCGGGAGATGGATCTAGATAGATGAATCTAGATTTGGGGGCGAATTACATTCGCCTATGTAACTCTTTTAATTTCAGGTGTTCAGGAGATCGATGGGGTACTCAGGTCAGGGGCAGGTGAAGGGTTTTGACATTAAATGGAAATGCTAGCAATTTAAGAGTTAATTACGTGAAAACGCAACAGGCAGAAGTAGCAGTAGAAAGCAGCACCCCAAAGTAAGTTATAATCACCAGGACATGCGGCATACACAGCAACGAGATGACAGTACTCGTCAGTTAGTTCCCATAGAACACGAGGTGCCCATTAATCCCACGACCGCCCGCAGAAGATGCGGACAAGAGGGTCACCGCTATCGATTCTGCCAGAACGAAAGTGTGCTATTTTGTTGGCAGTGTGGTAGGAGAGGTATGAGAGCGAGGGAGTGTTGCCGAAGAAATGTGGGAAACTCCACAGGACCGCGTCAACAGCCAGGGGAGAATACATCAGTGAACGCGTTCCGCCAGACCGAGACGAGATTACTAACTAATATTATAATAGGGAACCAGCAAAAGGAGGCGACTACAGATACAGGGGCTTCAAGAAGTTACGTGAGTGAGAGTGTGGCAGAGCAGCTAAGAGAATGCGCATGGAGAACCGAATTAGTTTAGCAAATGGTGCAACAGTGGACGTGAGGGAGGTTCTTGATGTAGAGGTGCGTTTAGGTAGTAAAAGCTGTAATCTGGAGGTAGGGGTTATGCCTAGTATGCTAGACGGTGTTCTACTGGGTTTAGATTTTCTGAGAGCGGCGGAGGTTGAGATGCAGTGTGGTGACCAGAAGGTGAAATTTGGGCCTAATACACATCAGGCGACGATAGCTGTAAATAAGGAGGTAGTTGAAACGACACGTAAGAGCAAGCCCAGCGAAGAAGAAGTTATAAGAAAGTTTCTGGAAGAGGAGTTAGAAAAATACACACATGTCAAAGGTCCAACAAACCTAGCCGAACACAAAAATATTCTAAAGGATGACAGACTGGTCCGACAAATTTATATGCCCCAGGAAAACCCTACAGAGCGGGCAAATCGCACAATAAAAAAATTATCGCACAATACGCTATAGCAAATCAGAAAACCCGGGATGAAGTTTTACCGGAGATTCAACTGGCACTTAATAGCGCGAAATCAGATACCACACAGTACAGCGCAGCATTTCTGGTACAAAGAAGAAAACCTAGACTTCCCAACGCCTTAACAGAGGTAACAGAGAGCACCATTAGTCCAGCGCGACAGATAACTTCGCAGCTAAACTGGCTCCGAAATTTGAAGGTCCCTATGTACTCCATCGTTTAATATCGCCAGTCATAGCGGAATTAAGAAGAGAAGGCGAGAAATCACATCAGCAAACTGAAAGTATTCCATGAGGTATCACCTGTACAAAATGAGTGCCAGAATAATAACAACAACAATAATAATAATAATAATAATAATAATAATAATAACTAGTGAAGTGAATACAAAATAATAAGAACTGAATTAATAAAAATAAATAAATAAATAAATAATAATAATAAATAAAAAAAAAACGCTAGAAAAAAATAACTTGGAAAAAAACGCTAAAATGTGCAACATTGTTCAAAGGTTCGATCGAACATCGGAGGTTTGATCGAAGAAAACAACATAATAACATACGCTCTAAGCATACACATTACACACAATACATTTAGTTTATTAAAAGCAGTGCGTGGGTGAAGTCGCGACCGTATCAAGGCGGGAAGATCGAAGTAGAAGAAAACAGGAAACATTTACTCGAATGCAAAAACTAATTAAACGAGCAGTGAGAAAAAAATTTACATAATAAAGTGCATGTGTGTAATTTACAATTAAAGAAAAAAAAAAAAAATATATAACAAGTGAATTTAATATTATAAAAATAATTTCAATATAAAAAAGTGAGTTAATAATATTAAGAAATGAACGTGAGTAAAAAAATCGAACAACGTGAACAAAATAAGGGTCAATTAAAAAACAATAAAAAAACTATAGTAAGAAAAAAAAATATATATATATTTTCAAGAACGTTTAATAAGAAGGTGGCTATGAAGGTACAGGTACGTCATCTTCCGGAAAGAAAGGAGGAAATGTGAGGATCAAAATTCTTGAAATTTTGACCCACATAATCATTAAAGAATAACTGTTTGAAATGTAAACACAAGAATAAAATAAATGATACATTGGCGTTTTACTGGTCGGGAGAAGGATTACATCCATCTAGATTTGGGGCGAATTACATTCGCCTATGTAACTCTTTTAATTTCAGGTGTTCAGGAGGTCGATGGGGTACTCAGGAGGCAAAGCAGTCAGGTCAGGGGCAGGTGGAGGGTTTTGACCTTAAATGGCCATGCTAGCCATTTAAGAGTTAATTACGTGAAAACGCAACAGGCAGAAGTAGCAGTAGAAAGCAGCAGGGAGAAAAGTCCAGTGAAGACGTCAATGCTTACATCGTCACAGCTGAGCAGGCGAGTAGCAGAACTGACGAATCACGGAGGCAGAAATGAAAACACAACAGCAGAGAGGAAAAGCAGCAAAGAGACATACACAGGAGTATAAGATAGCAGCGAGCAGAGAAGCAGAGGAAAGATTTAAATACAGCAAGCAAGAGAGACAAAGTAAACAAACAAGAAGCCACAAACACAGACACTCACACACAGATCAACGAAACTGTTTTATAGCAGCTAACATAGAGGAGATAAAAGAAAAGAAAGTTCGACGCAACAACCGCTATCGGTTCGAACAAAGTGCAGGAAAACTGCAGTAATATTAGTTTTAAGAAACATATATAAACCAGCAAAAAGTTAAAATGAGTCTTTTTTCTCTTTTGGTGCTGGACAGTGAACAAGGCAGACGTGGTGAGTAGTCGGTTAATAAAAAAAATAAAAGAACTAGCAGAGCAGTGTTAGGGAAAAAAATAAATAAAGTTGGTTGAATTGATTACATCAATTCAAAATAGAGTATACTGATTTACAATCAGTAAGATTTAAAACTTCAACAAGGTGTACAATCTGGTTGAAGTGATAGGAGATAAGCACTGCTCAGGGATAAGCGGAAGAATATTTTCTTGGAAGTTGTCACTCGGAAAATATAGGGACTAAAGAAAATCTCGGATTACATCCAAGATTTAATATTCAGTAGGAGGTAGTAAATAGGAGGTGTAGAACCGGTAAGGCAACACGGAGACTTCACGAAAGCACTGTCTCAACATAAAAGAAGACCGGAAATTCGTTACAATATATATATATATATATATATATATATATATATATATAATTTTCAGCAAGTGGCAATATTTTTTCGTTTGTGCTTTTTCCTTTTTAGACATTTTTTCATTTAGCGATTTTTTATTTTAGTTTTTTGTGTTTTTTTTTTCAATTTTTGCTCTTTTTGACGTATTTTTTATTTTGTTGTTGTTGTTTTTTTTTTTTTTTGGAGATGTTTCTTTCGTTTTAGCGTTTTTTCCGCTTTGGCCATTTTTATCCGTTTAGGATTTTATTTATTTTTGGTGATTTTTTTATTTTAAAAGCTCTCCTTTCGTTATGGCGATTCAGAAATCAACTTTTATATTACTTAGAAGAAAATTAAAATCACCAAATAACTTATTTATTTTGAAAAAATACAAAATCATAAAATCATTTTGCTCAAGAATTATAAGAGTGAAAGCGTTATAATAAAATTCCAAAAATATGCAAAATCATATTTTTTTCTGAATCATACTGTTAGTTATTTATTCGCTTCAAACAATTAAGAATTTCGGCATTAATTTGTCACTGTATATTTTTGCATATCTTGATCCTAACAACATATTTTTGCATATTTTAGCCTAAACAGCATATTTTGTCATATGTTCATAGAAAATCCCTACTTGGAAACATATTTTAGCAATTTAAATGGCATATTTTTGCATATTTTATACTTAAAAGCATAAGTTTGCAAATTTTACACCCAATAGATTTTTTACATAATTTTCCATTAGTGAAATTTTCTTTTTTACTTACGTTCGTGTGGAGTCTTTACTTATTTACTCCCATCGGACGTGTCCCCAGGTGGCGGATAGGGGGGTTCGGATGTAAGGTTTCTGATCCGATTGTAGTCAATAAACTGGAGATCACTTACCATTGGCTACAGATCTCCATGTACTGACTATAGTCGGGTCCTACGCATTACATCTAAACCTAGAAACTCATAGAAGTTCTCGCGGACCAAATAAATTAAGTGCACTTTTAAGATCAAGGTGAGAGGTAGCAGTGCCAAGGATCTGTATGGTTAGTTAGTGCTTAAAGAAACTAATCGCTAACAGCTCCCCTCCAACGCCCATGGCACGGGTTGGTTGTAATTTTAAAGACTAGTCCGCGCACGCCGTCACTGCGCGAGATGGTCCACTTAGTACGTGCATTTTCGTGGGACCAAAATAAGTGATAAAAAAAAAATATTAGATCAACGGATGTGGAGAAGAAGAATAGGGCAGTTTCAGTAGGAGTTTCGGACACTGACTCTGACCTTTTAAGAATTCTCGAGGACATAATTGCTCAGGAATGACAATTATTGAGTGAACTGGCCGAAACAGACGACCTCTTGGGCTCACCTGGAGACTCTCTCGGGGGGACGGGCACTACGGAGAAGTTGGAGGATCTTACTCTTGATTCTGATGAGGAACATGAAATAACAATTACTTCAGTTCACGCTCAGGAACGGAGTTCTCCAGCATCCGAGGTGTCACCCGCACGGGATGATGGACAGGTGGGTTCAAAATTAGTTCGGCAAGACGCGGTAAAACCAGGTGTAACTGCCGTAGTCGACAGCCGAACAAAAGAAGAAAAAGCGAAGAATGGCATCAGAGCCTCCTTGATCTTTCTTAATAAGATGGCCAAGAGGCATCTTTCGTCAGTCAGTGGTAGGGATAAATACCTTATCAAGAGGCATAGGAAGAGTGTGATTAGATTTGAAAAAAATCTATGGCTCGACCTCCGCTATCTTGGGAATGTCTTATCCCGAGGGTCTGAATGCGATATTTGACACCGTTCCGGAAAATGCTCGGGAGAGTATAGGAAACGTGTCAGGGGTCGCACTGTAGTCCAAGGATAAAGACAATGATAGCAGCCAACCAAATAAACCTATCACATCTTCGGAACGATCGGTTGAAACTGGGAAGCTGGCTATCATTGCCAGAAAGGGGGCTGATCGTAAACCATCCGGCAACTCTGGTGAATCAATCACCAAAGGAGCAAGGTCTGGAGACGACCAACCCTCTACCAGCAAGAAAGGTGCGGCAAACAACACTCCCAGCTCTCTTAAAGGTCTTCAAAAGAAGATGATAAAGAATGCTGGAGTGGGGCTGGTCATAAGCCATCTGGCTCTCTTAAGGATCACCGTAAGGAGGTCGTTAAGAGAGCTAGGTCTGGCGATGACCAACCAGTCCCTACTGCCAAGAAGGCGAGTCACACACCGACTGGATCTCTTAAGGGCCCCCAAACGGAAGTCATTAAGATAGTTAGATCTGGTGACGACAAGCCTTCTACCTTGAAAAAGGCGAAGGAGTCGATGAAGCCGGTATATCTTCAGGCGGCTGTCATAGACCGTGCTGACCCAGATGGGAGCATTAGCACGGATCTATGGAGGTTGACTGAAGATAGGCTCATCGACGAGATCGCCTTAATGAAAGGAAGGCCGGATGAAGTGTCCTTCAAAGGCGAGGACTGGTCAAAGGGTGTCAAAACTGTTAATTGTGGTAATGAGTAATCACTTGACTTTCTCAAGGCCACGATTGCCAAGTGTGGCAGCCTTTGTCCAGAGGCGAAACTGGATGTGATACTCGCATCTGGGTTGCCCCTGAGACCAGTAGTGACAGTGTGGATTCCACCACCCATAAAACCGGTGGAAACTATACTGACTATATTGATCTGGATACAAGTCAGTGGAAGTTGTTAGCTTCTCTGACTTGTAAAGAGAACCTCGGAAGGGACTTCAGGTTTGCTATAGACCAGGAGTCTCTTAGGAAATTGGAGTCTATGGGGGGAATCGCTAATTTCGGTCTGGGCACTATCAGGTTCCGGTATCCGACAGTACCAACAAGGCTGCAAGTGGTGCAAATTAATTTGCATCACTGTGAAGCAGCCTCTATCGAACTAGCGATGAACCTTATCGACTCCAAAGTGGATGTGGCCTTAATCCAAGAGCCCTGGATCAACAACACCAGAGTATGTGGATTAAGTATCAAAGGGTATACACTTTTTGTACCATCCACTGAGGATAAGGAAGGAACGTGTATACTAGCTAGGAATGAGTTAAATTTTATAAACTTTCATTTTTTTAGCAATGGAGTCTTAACGGTCGTGAAGAGAGGATAGAGACGGGAGGAAACTCGCACTCGCCTCCGTTTATATGCCCTACGATGTGGCCAACCCACCGGGTGATATGGTGTGCAAACTAACGGAGTATGTAAAGAGAAGAGGCGTATATTTGGAACTCTGTTGCGATGCTAACGCACATCACTGCCAGTGAGGCAGCGCTGATATCAACGAAAGAGGTGAGTCAGTTTTCAATTTTATAACTACTAACAATCTTTTTATCTGTAACTTGGGTAATGTGCCCACATTCAGAACTAAAGATAGAGATGCAGTTATAGATATAACACTGACGAACTTTAGGGGCGAATACATTACGAACTGGAGGGTAGATAGTGAATGTTCCTTTTCGGATCATAACAGGATATCCTTTAGTTTAAATTTCGCGAGGCCAAAGGGAGAACCATATAGGAACTCCAGGAGAACCGACTGGAACTCCTTTAGGGCCATTATGGATAGGGAACTAAACGCCGCTCCGGGATGGCAATTGTCATCAAAGGGAGTTGAGATTTTAGTGGAGGACTTCACGGGGAAAGTTAGGAAAAGTTATGAACTAACTTGTCCGGTAATATTTACGGGAAAGAGGGAACAGCCTAAATGGTGGACCAAGGAACTTAGGAACCAAAGGTCAACCGTCAGGAAGCTGTTCAATAGGGCGAAACTGACACGCAAGTGTGAGGATTGGAACAGCTACAGGGAAAGTTTTAATAGATATAAGGCAGAAATTAAGAGGGCAAAAAGGGACTCATGGAGGAACTACTGTGAGTCCATCGACTCTGTTAATGAGTTATCCAGATTCAGGTGAATCTTATCCAAGGATCCTAGTACTCCTGGATATAATCAGCGTGCGGATAACTCATGGACGGTGTCTTGCTCTGAGTCTCTGAGTTTACTTATGGAAACTCATTTTCCAGGCTGTAGGAACTTAGAGGCAGATGCACAGGCAGGACGAATCTTGGGATTCTCAGAATGTGTATCTGATAGGGGACTTAGTGAAGTAGTCGGTGACATAGTCTCGATGGATAAGGTAGCATGGGCGGTGAACACCTTTGAACCTTACAAGTCACCTGGTCCAGACGGTGTTTTTCCAGCCATGCTGCAGAACATCAGTGACACGGCACTAACTCTTCTCACTGAGTTTTTTAGTGTATGTCTTATTAGGAGATATATTCCAAGGAGGTGGATAGAGGTTAATGTAATTTTCATACCTAAGGCGGGTAAGGCTAGCCACTCGAAACCTAAAGATTTTAGACCGATCAGCCTATCGTCTTTTCTTTTGAAGACATTAGAGAGATTGATCGATCTTTATCTGAGGACGACAATTGACAACCATATCATCAGTGGGGCTCAACACGCTTATCACAACACGCGGCGTGCAGTATAGGGAGTATACATTGGCAGCGTCCCTTGATATAGAAGGAGCTTTCAATAACATTAAGATTGAGGCTATTAGAGAATCACTAGAATCATTATGCATTCAAAACTTCCTAATCGAATTTTGATGCTGAATAGGCGAATAATTAATTCGAACTTGGGAGATGCATGCATAAGAAAGATAGTGACTAGAGGAACTCCGCAAGGAGGAGTTCTCTCGCCCTTGCTATGGCTCTTAGCCGTCAATGTCATTCTAAGACAATTTGACGAAAGAGGGCGGAAAATCGTTGCCTATGCTGATGACGTGGTTATACTGATCACAGGTAAATTTCTTTCCACGATCAGCGACGTCATGCAGTATGAACTTAACGAACTGTCCTCATGGGCCACTAGTAAGAATTTAGGGGTCAACCCGGGGAAAACAGAGCTAGTTCTTTTCACCAGAAGGTACAGGATTGAGTAGTTTAGGCTACCGGTACTAGGAGGGACTGAACTAAGACTGGCAAAAGAGGCAAAATATCTTGGTGTGTTCCTTGATAGTAAATTATCTTGGAAGAGGAACACTCAGGAGAGGCTTAAGAGAGGTCTCAACGCCTACTACACATGCAGGAACTCCATAGGTAAGAGTTGGGGACTCAAACCGATGGTAGTAAATTGGATTTACACCTCGGTGGTGAGGCCAATTCTGACGTATGGATGTCTGTTCAGGTGGGAGGCAATGAGAATAGGAAGTCGTAGGAATCTTTTGTCTAAAGCCCAGAGATGTGCTTCGATTGGCATAACAGGTGCCGTAAGAAGCACACCTCAGGCGGCACTTGACGTCATTCTGCATATCCTACCATTGAGGAGTTCGTGATGGGAATGGCTGCAAGGAGCCTGCTTAGACTTAGTGAACTAGGACTTACAGGATCAATCAGAAAAGGACACTCCAAACTTTTAAACGAGGTTAATCTCGGTGAACATGCCCTGGTTCCCTCTGGATCCACGGAATATATGTGCACGGAAGTCGATTTCGGGGAAAATCCTATACTGATTATTCCGAGTAGGAACCAATGGTCAGATAGGGAGAAACTATTCGGTGGTGTATCGGTATTCACTGATGGATCCAAAATGGATACAGGCACTGGTGCAAGTGTGTATCTAGTTGAGGAAAACATCAGGAAGACGTATAGACTACCGGATAGTTGTAGCGTGTTCCAGGCGGAAATTCTAGGTATTCTTAGGGCCACAGAATTGATTGCAGGGAACATAGAAGTGAATACAGAGGTAACTCTGTACGTGGATAGCCAGGCGGCGCTGAAAGCCTTGAAAGGACATTTTGTCAAGTCTAGGCTAGTTAGCGACTGTAAAAAGGCTCTTAGGAGATTGATGGGAGATTATCATATCAGACTCTGCTGGGTACCGTGTCATTGCGAGATAAATGGCAATGAGGTAGCTGACGAATTAGCTAGGAAAGGCTCAGCTTTGGATAGGACTGCAAGTGAAAGCGGTGTGAGACCACCTCTAGGCTTTTACTTCAGGTTAATTAGGGAGTGGATTCGGGATAGAACCAATCATGCATGGAAAAGTAGAACGGACTGCAGATTATCAAGGGTCCTATGGCCCAAACTTGATAGAGCAGATACAAATCTACTTTTGGGCATGAAAAGGGAAAACCTGAAGACTATGATAGGTATTCTGACAGGTCATTGTCCCATAGGGGGAATGATAGGGTATTGGGATAGAGGTTCCTCCGGTCTTTGCAGAATGTGCGAAGATAATGAGGAGCTAGAGACGGTGGAACATATCATATGTCACTGTCCATGTCTACAACTAAGTAGGCAGAAATGGTTAGGCAGTCGATTCCTTGACGAATTGGACAGTATATCGCGAATAGATCTCGATAGACTAATAGGATTCGTCATGAGAATAGGCTGGCTAAGAGGGGGTCGTTGGCTTAGATCGAGCGATTTGGGGCGGTAGTACTTTTCCTTTCCTGATTCTTTCTATTTTTTTTTTCTATACTTTTCTTGGTCTCAGCTTTTTCTCTATCATTTTCTTTCCTGCTCTTTTCTATATCTCATCTGTAGTTTCTTTCTATACTCTTTACGAAGGGACTCACAATGGACCTTTAGGTCTCCGAGTGGATGCACAAGCACTCTTCTGAGTGCTGGGCAACCCTTCCCTACCTACCTACCTACTTACGGTTTTCAGATTCGATTCCCTAATAATTTTCATCTTATAAATTAATAGAAATTTTGTAATTTTCTGATAAAATTTTAATTCTTTAATTTTTTAGAAATTTCTAATAAAAATTATTTTATTTTTAGCATGAATAGTTGATAATTTAAAATTTAGCCAGAACCACCATAGGGGTATTATGTGTTTGTGCTGATGCTTGTAACGCATAGAAAAAGTTATCCAACATCCACCTTAAAGTATACCAATCGACTCAGAATCGCTTTTAAATCGATCTAACGATGTTCGTCCGTCTCGCTGGCTGGACGACTAGCTGACTATCCATGTAAACCTTGTGCACAAAGTACGGGTCGCAAATTTAAAGATAATTCAATGAAATTTGACAAGTGGGACTTTTATGATACAAAGACGAAGCCTCTTGAAATTGATTGTGAGCTCCCATACAAATGTCATCCCGAAAAAGAGTTTAAACACTCAAAAATGCCTTAAAAATAAGCGTATTTTTATAGAATTTGGTGCAAATAAGTTCAAAGAAGTATCAATCATTGTACCAAATTTTAAGTAGATCGGTCGACAATTGACCATAGTTCTCCTATAAACCCGTCTTCCGAAAATCACTTTAACGTGAAAAAAATTCCATGCGAATGTTAGAATCAAATTAATATTCGACACAAATAAGTTTTATGTAAGTAGAAACAATATTGCCAAATTTTATGAGAATCGGTCCGTAATTTACCATAGCTCCCATATAAACCCACTTCCAGGAATCGCCCTAAAGTACATAAAATCATATAAATATTAGCATCAATGCATTATTCTGTATTTGTATATTTTATTTTATATTTATTAAAATTGGCCACAGATGGAATATAAGTCCCCTTCCCGAATTTTTATGTAGGGTACTATAATAGCCGGTCTTGACCGAATATATATTTCTTTCTCTTTTAATTTTAATGTATATTTGCTAAAAATAAAAAGGAACGGTATAAAAACAAAGCACCTTTCAATAAGTATCTCAATGCTTAACTCAAAAAAAAAAAAAAAATAAATAAATAATAATAAACAAACAATTCCAAGTATTAACCTCTTTTCTATTTTGTTTATCACTCCTCTCTTACAACCCTCTCTATTAAAAATAAAAAAACTCTAACTAACTCTTCTTATATCATTACAACTTGTCTAGTTTGTTTTTGTAAAGAAGTAACAACAATGACACTGCTTTGATTTGAGAGAGTTGTATGATAGACGTGAGAAATAAAATAGAAAAGAGTTTAATAATTTGTGTCGCTCTTTTGTTTGAGGCTTATATACATATAATTATGTGAGTTTTGTATATGTATTAGTAGCAACTTTTAATGCTTTTAACTTCTAAAATACTGAACGGATTTTAATAATATTTATAAACTTCACATTTATAAGAAAATACTTTTATTAAAATTGCATGTATACTGTGAGTGTAAAAGGGATTACAGGAAATGTGTTTGTCTATTAATTTCATAGATTTTAAAAGGAATAGGAAGGAATAGAAAATTAATGAAAATAAGCGTGAACTTACCTTAACCGGTATTTGAGCACATCTTGGAAAGACAGCAAATGTAGCAAATAGTTGTAATTCATTTGAATTTAATATCTCTAAAGATTTTGCGATATCTTGCCGAAGTTTTTTATCTGATATTCTGTATATAAAATAAAGAAATAAAAAAATGTTAGCACAAAATCACTTCATTTATCTTAAGCAAATTATGGAACAACTTACTCAAAATTGTTAATATTTTTCATACATTCAATCCAATTTGATTTTTTCTTACTTATATGTTTCGCTATTATACTCAACGAACATGGTTCACCAAGACTCATATGATAGATATCGTTGGCCAAAGCTATGCTATCCATACGCCAATCATATTTAGTGTTTTTATACTTGTCAAGCAATAAATAAAATTCATTTAGCGTTAGACCCTTTTTAAGTTCTAGATGTTTGGTTAAACTTGGTGGTAGGGATTCGCTGACTTTTCTATTGCGTGTTATAATTAAACGTTTGCAGTCCAAATTAAAGGCTTCTGGACATTTAGTATTTTTTACATTAGCCAATACCAGCAAACATTCATTGTTATCTTTTTGTTTCAATTGTAGTTTTATTTGTTCCCTTAAGCGGAGAAAATTTGTGTACGTATAACCACCATTGTCAAATTGATGTTCAGAATTTAGTTGAATCATAAGTTTTTTTAGGGCTTCATAATCTTCCTGCTGGGAGTTACATTCTGAGCAATCGACCCAAAATATTTTAAATTTCATGGATTTTAAGACACCAAAATCTGAGCAAACATCTATGGCTAACCATTTTTTGCCACTGCTCAAACCGCCCAAGAGTACAACGCTGTGATAGCCTTTTGGAGGATTAAGACTACGCAAAGCCGAGCGTAAAGCTATAAACTGGAAGAAATAAGAAAAAGCAAGTAAGAATGCTATATGTATCAGAAATGATAAATGGAATTTTCAATATTTTACTATAATACTTTAATAAAAATTTGTACAATTTGAGCCTTAATTGTTTTAAATTAAGATTTAAATGTTCTTGATAAAAATATCTTTCGGATATTTTTTAAAATCTCTTTGACTATTTTTCAAACAATTACAAAAGAGTAACGTTTGACTATATGAAGCTCTAACTGCTAAAATGTATTAACCGATAAATTTTTCAAAATTAGTTCTTTGATGAAAATCTACAATTCTGAATCAATTCCATCATTTTCTAAAATTTCGTCGACGTATCAAGTACTGTTCCAGATATATAGCAAAATCAATTTTATCGAAATTGCGAAAAATGTTCCCCTGTGAAGTTTTGTTTTCTGCACTTAACTACATTTTCGCAGTTGTGGCTTTTAATTAAAAAGATGTTTAGCAATACTTTATAATTTCCTAGTGCATCTTTTATGTTGAGCGTAATAAAATTATAATTTTAGAACACAAACAAGGAAAAAACTCAAAAAGGAGAAAAATTCTCAAAAAAAAAAAAAAAAAAAAAAAAAAAAAAAAAAATTGCCAAAAAGAAAGAAACGACAAAACCAAAAAATTCTTAAACGAAAAGAACGGTGAAGCGGAACAAAACGCTTAAACGAAAAATAAAATGCTAAAATGAAAAAAGTCACTAAAACGAAAAAAAAGTCGCTAAAATAAAAAATATCATAAAAAAAACATCAAATGAAAAAATCGACAAAAAATTACCAAAATAAAAAAATCACTAAAAAAGAAAATCAAAATGAAAAAAATCTAAAAAACTGCCAAAAAATCTATAAAACGAGAAAAAATCGCTAACATGAAAAAACTCTAAAACGAAAAAAAAAATCACTAAGACGAAGAAATCGCCAAAATGAAAAAAAATTACCATAATGAAAAAACCGGGAAAAATTGCCAAAACGCTATAAAACAAAAAAAAAAAAAAAAAAAAAAAAACTAATTCGTACAACAACAAAATACATGCTGTTACATATATATTGATATTATTTTTGTGTTTTGAAAAAAATTATTAACTTTTTGAAAATTTAGTTCGAAGTGGCTCTCACTTAAACTTCTAGTTGTATTCTTTGGCTTAATTTTCCAGCTACTTTGTTTTTCGCATTCCCCGTCCGCATAGTCTACTATCTTTAGATCCCTATATATTAAATCATTTTCGAATGACATTCGCCGCAAATAACCAGAGAGATGCGACCTCGAGTTACACTCCTAATCACTATTTTTCTTAGGGATCTTCTTTATAATTCTGTTCTTAAGCAAAAAAAAATTACCTGCTCAATCAGCAAGTCCTGCATCCTAAGTACTTCTAATGATTCCTAATTGTCTCTATCTGTTTTGAAGGCTTGCTCTATATCCAAGAACCCGTCTAACGTATAGCTTTTATATTGTAAGTTCTAACTAGGGTTGTCATTAGAACAGAAATTATTCGATTATTCGAGGAAAAATTATTCGATCAATTTTTAACGATTAATCGAATAGTCGAATAATTTTTTAAAAGGAGGTTTTACTGAATTATTATGACTTTTTGAAATTGTATGTGTAAAAAGTTTTGTTTCGTTAGGATATATAAATGTATTAAATAGCATTCAGAACGAAATGTGGTCCACGTTTTAATAGATTTCGGGGTAAAGCGTCTTACAGTTAGAACGAAGACGTATAATTTATTATTAGGTTGGTAGGTAGGTAGGTAGGAATAAAAGGGTGGCGTGTTCACGCATCCACCCAGATACCAGTCGGTCCACTGTGATCCATTTAAAATGCCAGAAGAAAGGCTAAAGAAAGATTAAAGAATAAGATACACATAAAAAGATTACCAATAAGTAAAGTATTAGATAAGCGTGGAACCTACAACCTACCAATCAAAAATGATTACCTCTAAACCACTTTATCCCTATTACGAAACCTATTTGGTTACTAAGCCCTTTGCCCGTAATCTCCTACAGTTTGTGCAGTGTGTGTCTCCCAAACCACCTCAGCCTTCTGCGCTGAAGCCCTCTACATCATCGCACATCCTACAGAAGTCTGACGTGCCAATGTCCCACTTACTCGTCATATTCCCTACTGAAGAGTGCCCAGTAATATTAAATTTTTTAAATTTTGTAACGTATATTAATGTTTTTTAAATATTCAACAAAAAGTGAAACAAAAGTATAGCAAATGTTTTACTTTTGAGATCTTTTCATTTGTTATTTATTTCAAAGATTATTTTAATGATTCAAGTGATGTGGAAATAGCCGAAGATTCTGAAATGTATAACGATGGATTGTTAACTGAACTCAATCAATAAATAAATTATATTAAAAGTTAAAAAATAGATTTTAGCAATATTGATGATCATTGACTTTATTTAGAAAATAAACCAAATAAACCAAACGATATTATAACGATATCATCTAGATGATAAAAATTATCACATATGATAATCGTTTTCAAATCTAAAACGATAGTTTTTACGGACTTAAGTGTATATTTCTTTATTATATCGTTTTTCCATAAAATTATCGTTTTCGGTATTGTAATTTCCAAAAATAATGATAGTAAAATCGTTATGGACCACATTTTGTTCTGAATGCTATTTAATACCAAAAAAGTTACGTTTTTTTGCAATTTAATACTTATACAAAAGATAATTATAAAGAAACATAATCTACTAAAATAAGAAAAATCGTAAATAAATATAAAACATATAAAAATCATCATACATGACACATACATACATACATGCATATTTTTATCCAAATATTATCAATATCTGCGAGCATGGTTATTTTTTAGGCAAATATTTTTACAATTACGGAATTAAAACTTTGGTTGAACCATTAAATATCAGTTAATTACTGATTTATGTATGTATTTCCATTTATTCACCTTGTGTGTTGTTGAAAATTTTTTAATTTTAAATTTTTATTTTGATAATATCGTTTTTGCTATCATATCGTTCTGTGGTTTATTGGTTAGATTTACTTTTAATGCTATGTATTACCACCATAAATAGTAAGTGAAAGGATTTTCCAATATATCTGTTTAAATTAGAAAAAACAATGATTCTTTATGAATGAAAATTTTAAAAGAAATTTTATTTCATTATATACACAGAAAAAAGTTTGTACATAAATATAACAATTTAGTTTCATTGATTTCAGTTCATAATATTTACACAGGAAAAAGTTTGTCCATAAATATAAGAATTTACTTTCATTGATTTTCCTTCACATTATTTAAGAATAATTTCTTAAATATTAACATTTTTTATATTTTTTGAAATGAATCAAAAGTCAAGAAGACAAACAAATTTTTTAAATTTTCATTTATATTTTCAATTTAAAAATGATAGATAATTTTCGATTTTTAATGATTTTTAGACACATGTTGGAAGCAGAAAAATATAACAGAAACACTTTTTATTACAATGACACATGTGCTATAGAATGTTAGCAAATTTACGCAAATTTCTTTATAATAGATTTTTATTGGAAAATTGCGATTTAATGGGATTTATTGTTAATATTTGCAAAATTCGTAAAATTGTCATTGAGCACAATTTAATAATATATATTAACAAAATTTTATTTTTTATGAAAAAGTTTGGGAAAAAAAGTCATGTTAGATTCATAATATTTATGAACAAATTTTCAAATATATAAATTTTTTTTCTCTGTGTAAGCATAATTTCTTAAGCATTAAAACTTTTTTATATTTTTTTTCAAATGAATCAAAAGTCAAGAAGAATGAAAAAATTGTTTAAATTTTTATTTATATTTTCAATTTGTAAAAAAAATTTTGAAATTTTCTTCGGAAAATTTTAAGTTTTTAATGATTTTTAGCTACATTTTGGGAACAGACAGAAGCGCTTTATCAAAATGATGTGCTGTAGAACGCGAGCAAAATTATGCAATTTTCTAAACATTATTTTTTAACAGATTTTCCTTGTAATTTTGAATTTTAATAAAATAAAAAATTGATTTAAAAAGTACTAGTTTTTACTTGTAATTAATAACTCGAACAATATATTTTATTCTTTATTCATACGATTAATCGAAGAAAATTAAAATTTTATTCCATCACACAAATAATTAAAAAAAAAGAAATACGAAATTTTATTCGATCAACTTCAATGTCGAATAATTGACAGCCCTAATTCCGACCACATCGGTACGCTAGGGTGACCTCAAATCAAAAGATGTCGATGTTTCCTTAACCCAAACGAAAGTTCAACTCATTTAAAAATACAATTTCTCAGCATTTTTCTTCTAAATAGACGAAAGGACATTTTTTAGGGTTTTTAAAATTTTTTAATATTTTTTCTAAAGCAATAATATAAAATGTTATATATTTACTTATGAACGAATAAAGCCAGGGCGAAAACGTTATCTTAAAATGTAGCTGAAACATTCATTAAATTGTGAACATTGCATCACATTGTTACAGGTTATAATACAAAAAATACAACAAAATTTATGAAAAATATGGAAGCTTTTGAAAATAATTTTTATTGCTTTTTTAATTTACCTGTTCAGTACGATGAACATTATATTTTGTATGTTTGTGATGTTGTGACTGTATAGATTTTAATGTACATAAATATTCGATTGTATCATCGCTATGCAAATTCGCTTCTGCATTAATTTTATCCACAATCCAGTCGTAATATGGCTTTATAATATCAAGGAATTTAAAAATTTTAGCATCTGACATATTTTGTAAAACCCAAATTAAATGAAAAATTTGATCATCCTTATAGTCCTGTAATAACTCACATAAATAAAATATTAATTGCATATTTATAATTTTTTTTTGTTAATTTTCTTTACCTGTTTTATTATGTAATCGAATGTAGTTTGATTAAATAACTCGCTTACTTCATCTTTGACATCTTCAATTTCAAAATCCTTACGAAAATCCTTAATAAAAATCGGTATTATTTCCGATAAGGGAGTCGGCTCTGCTTCACTAGAACTACGTCGATGAACAGACATGTTGGGGGATTTTGAAAGGCTGAGCGAAAAGAAGAAAGTAAATTTATTTATTTATTTATTTATATATAGTTCTTAATAGTTAAAAAATATTATAATATTTTTTAGATTTTAAGTATAATAACAATTAAATACATTTTTGGATTTAATCTATGTATGCATGTGACTATAAATTCTTACTGTGCTTATATATATGTACATTTTAAAATGTGTTTAATAAAAATCAAGCTACTGCTTTTGTAGACATTGACATTAAACTATTTATGGTCAATTGACATACTTTTAATGATATAAAAGATTTTCATTTCAATTATTTTTTTTTTTATTAATTTTGTTAATCACATTTTGATGTTTTATTTTGGTTTGAGCAATTAATTTATTTCTGAGCATATTATACGTGTTAATAAAGATTATAGAAATTGATAAAAAAAAAAACGTAATTTATATTGGAGAAGAAAGTCAGATTGAGCTAGGTTAAGAAATACAAATGTATTATATAGTATTATACAAATCATACACATCCTCTCGGAGACTCAAAATTAACAAATGATGAAAAATGAATATCATTTTATATAAAAATTCACCATTATTAATTTGTTGCAATTTTTATATAAATTTATATAAATTATTAATTACCTAACAAGCGTTTTACTTTTATATAAATTGATTTTTATTTGTATTAATTCATACTCTAAATCGAAGTTACGTGATCTTTTTCTCTTATTGTCCATTTGTATTTGCAGTTCTCTTTTACATTTAGCAATTATTTGAGTTTTTTCGTTATGATTAATCTTCTAAAAAAAACTCGATTTCAATGAGAATTTTATGAACAATTTTAATATTTACTTTATACAAATTTCTGCTTAAGGTCTTTGCATGTGTCTAAAAATAATTTTTCTTAAATAAGTAAGAGTGTAGCAATTTAAAAGAATTGAATAAATATGCATTATTATGAAAAATATGACAAAATATGCATATTCCATTAAATATGCAAAAATACGCACTAACAAATCGATGCCATTTTTCATTAAAATTTGTTATTTGGGTAGATAACTATATATGGTAGTTTTTAAATGCTCCAGAAAAAAACATGCATTTGAAAATCTGTCTCTAGTGACATTTCAATATTTGTACACTTCACTTTAACTTATTATTTAAAATTTATAATAAAAATGAATTTTTTAGTATTTTTAAAGGCCGAAAATGTTAAGTTCTGTTTTGAGAGTCAAATTAGAAATTATTAATAACGTATATAGAAAATACAATGAACCTTCAACAAAAGAAATAATTATAGATAAATAATTGCACTTGTGATTAACCAATAATTATTTATATATAAAAATATATCTAAGTAATATTGTTAGTTAATATAAAAAAAATGTGTATTCTTCCGCTTGTAAACAAGAATAGGTAAAAAATGGGTCTAAGTCCTTTTTTTGTATTTATTTATTATTCTTCAGTAGCATAACAGAGCTCAATGGGCCATATAGAGTTAACAAATTTACTTCTTAACAAAAACTACAATGAAAAAATACAATATTAACGATAAACAAATTTGTAAAACTTTTATGTATATGTAGAGAAGTAAAGAAAGAAAGTAATATATAAAAGTTAGAGGAAAAGAAATGAATCTCAAATGCAGATTGTCATAATATCATAAATCGTATTATAAATCATTATTTTGAAGATAAAGTAAAGTTATTCTTTTAAGGGTATCACATGAAAGTTCAAATGTTCTGAGTGAATTTGGTAAATGGTTAAAAATTCTAGCTACTTTATAATGTTACTTATTATAGATTTTATGTAATGACTTTAATTTCACCTTATTTATTATAGTTGGTAAGAAAGAAGTTCGTCATCAGAAGTTCATTTTAATCATTTAACATCTATAAATCATTTAATTCCGCTTGTTTCAATATCTATAATTGTTAGATAAGATTAGAAAGTTACAAAAAAAAAAAAAAAAAAAAAAAAAAAAATGTAAAAAATGAATTTAAACTTTTGTTTGCTTATGAACTGGTGTTATTCATGTCTCTAATTAAATTAAAAAAATTACAAAAAAAAAAAAAGGTCTGTTAATCACTTTCTGTCGAAGTGATTTCAAAAAAGTTGTTCTGTGCACAAAACATAATCAATTGATTTCAAATCGGTCAATTTTTTAGTGTCGATTTCAAATCATATGCTTATTTTTGCAAACACTGTGTTGTAAATCAAATGTTAAATGTATTATATAAATAATTTATTATGTTCTTTATACATTTTTGTTTGAAAATTTTTAATTTTATTGAAAAACAATTACAAATAGCAATTTTTTGAAAACACCCTTAGTTCTGCGTACAATTTTTTTCCTTACTTTGGAAACGACTTCGTGATTTAATTTTTTCTTTGCATGTCAGCTGTTTAAGAACTTCGAAAATATATACGTAAGTGTCAGACTTACAAATTAATCGAGTCGTTTAAAATGCTACTAATTTATTCAATTAAACTTGTCGTTAAACACTAAATTTAATAAAATTTTTAATAAACAAATAGTAATAATTTTTAATAAATATTTTTTCTATGTAAATATAGAAAAACAAAATTTTCTATATTTATGAATGACGAGAATGACGTTTTTTAATTCGCTCATTATTTATTTTCTTCCTTTTTAAAGTAATTATTATCAACAACGTTGCTCCTGGTATTTTAATAAAAGGCTAAATATTTTATATTTCAAACGGCTAAATATTTTATTTTATTTAATTCTATTTTATTTAATATAAAACAGGTGTTTGCTCGTGATTTCAAAAAATTAAATCACTCCAAAAAAATTTAAATCACGTGATTTCAAGAACAGCTGAAGATCATTTGCGTGATTTCAAAATCGTTTGTGATTTGAAATCACCGTGATATCAGAACAGATCTGATAATTTCTTATATAAAATTATTAAATAGATTTAATAAATTTGGTATATCTAATGGAAAAATTTTCCACTAGAACTTTTTTTGATTACGTTTATTTAATAAATAAATTTGTAGAAAATTAAGGTATCAAACTTTCGCCTAATTTATTATTAATAATTAATACATTGACATTTCTATTATCAGAAAATATAACAAGCTAAATAGTTTCAAAGTAAACCTCCGAGTTTAGAAAGATAACCGTAATTTACACCATAAAATAATATAATGCATTCTATATTAATAAAAAAATAAACTCAGATAAGGAGACATCTATAACTATTATAAAAAATACCAAATATTTATCGATAAGTCCTACGAATTTTGCTATTAAAAATGATCAAATAACGAATGTGCTCAATTTGGAAATTATGAAATAAACTAAAACTCAATATCTGCACCTTCACAAACAAAGAAATAATTACAGACAATTATTAATTCTGCTTGTAATTCTTTAAAGTCTTTAACCAATAACCAACAAATCATTTATAAATACATTAAAAACATACCTGAGTGATAGCCAATATAAATATCGTATGAATTTTTTGTATTTTTTTATTTTAACAAACATGTGGGAAAGATACCTATTTATTTAATACTTAACAAAATTATGTCCAACGGTTTAAATATAACTTGGATTTTGTCCAAAAGTTTATACTATTTACACTTTACGTTTTATTTCACATGATTCAGAAGAATAGTGAGTGAATCATTCAATATCAATAAACATTTTAATTCCATTTGATTCAATGTCTTCAATTTAATGATAAGATTAGAAGATCAAATAAAGAAATATCAGAGTAATTAAACTGTAACCCCCGTATTCACAAACAACTTTTAAATTTAAAATTCTTTTTAAAACCAATTTTTTATATAAATTTTGTTCCTAAAATGTATTTTAAATTTAAAATTGGTGTATGAAAAAAAAATAATACAAAATCGTATGTGTGATATTTTTATAAGAATCAAAATTGCATCGATACACAGTGGAACTAAAACGCTTTTTTTTGAAAACATTCTGTAACTTATGAATGGTTGGAGATATCAAAATAAAATATCTCATGGGCAGAGCTGATATGTTTTCAAGTTGATTTGCAGGAGCACAGGTTCCTCGCAGGTCTAGAGATTAAATACCAAAATTGACCACCTCGGGTATTTTAATCGCCAAAAATTTAATTTATAATTTGATTTTAAAAAAATTTACACACAGATAATCCATATAAATCTCTACAAAAAATACGTTACATGTGTGGTATATCTTATATATATATATATATATATATATATATATATATATATATATATATATATATATTTTTTTTTTTTTTTTTTGGTAAACGTAGGATCGAGATAATATTTTAATCTCAACTTTGCCATTTGAGAATTTCACAAAAAAAAAAAAAAATCTTGAAAATTGACGAAATTCGGATAGGGCTATCGGAGAGACCGTTGCCCCAAATACACCCGGATTTGCTTTACTTGTATTTATGTTAAGTGTTCTTTTGGAAACATGAAAAAATGTGTAAAATCCGGAGGAAAAAAATGAAGTGAAAAAATCGCAAAAAATGGCAATTTTGTTAAAAGACATTGTTAAGACATATAATATAAATAAGGACCACTTATAGATTTCTTAAATATATGAATGTAAACTAAAAAGTGAAATCGTTCAATTTAAAATGTTTGTTTGTGCTGACGAAAAGTTGTATGTGCATTTTTCTGATTTTTTTTTTTATTGGACCATCCCTAAGCTTCATTGATCCATTTTAAATGTTAATATACTTTCAAATATTTGGATTAACTCCGAAGTTATCAAAACGATTAATATGTAAAATAGTTTTTTCGCTTTTCATAAAAATTTTTCAAAAACACATAGGGCCTTTTGTCAGCGTGCCGACGAAATTAAATTTAAATAAAAATATTATTTTAATTAAAAATTTCAAATGATTTTTTTTTTGTACATTTCCCACAGAAGTGGTTTGAGACACATTTATGGTGTGTTGATGTTTTGATTAAAATTTTTTTCAAATCCGATTCGTAACGATTTCGCGATACCTGACCATTTTTGGAGTTTGCAAAATATATTTTTAATAACCAAAGAACAATCCTATAAGGAATTAAAATCAAAATTTTATATTTTATTGCCTTTGAATTGAATTTTTATAAATTAGGTGAAATATCTAAAAAGGGCGTTGCATATGTTCAGGTTTTTATCTTTTTAATGCAAGCTAAGAATACGTACTTTTTTATAATATACATATCTAAGCTCAATACCGCCCAATATAAAATGTCTGGTCCATAAAATATAAAAAGTACCCCATGGTTGGACATAAAAAAAATATTTAAAAATATTTCTATACAATATCCAGAAATAAGAACATACTTTTTGGATATCAAAATATCTAAGATTGATGGTTCCATCTTAAAAGTTTCAATTTTAGAACGCTTAAATCAAAATATAGGCAGTCGATTTCAACACAATTTCAATTATGTCTACTGTACACGAAAACACCAATATCTTGCCAACTTTAACAGCTCTCTAAAGATAAAATAACAATACGATTGTTTGATTTGAATAATTAGTGATGCTAAATTTTATCTAGTTTTATGAGACACCAAACATTATTATAAAAATTAATTTTTTAATTTCAATTAATCCCCACTTTTGAGCTATTTGAAACCATATTGCTTCGGTCTAAATATCTCTTTAAATCAAATCAACTCGAACAATTCAGCACTGCCCATGTAAAATTTTATTTTTACATCATATATATATATATATATATATATATATATATATATATATATATATATATATATATACTAAATAAAAATATTACATAATATCTTAGAAAATATAATATCTTAGAGAAGCTTTAAAAAATAATCACCCATAAATATATTGAAAATTACTGATTTTAATGTATTTATTTTCATACATAACGAAAAAAGTGCTCTAAAATAAACGAATCTACCTTGGAACTTGTCACGGTTCCATTACGTGTATAGTTCATTAGGCAGCAAAGATAACATATATTTTGAAGATAAAAAGTATTGTTAGCCACTTGAAATAAATTCAATATTTTATTTTTTATTTTTAACAACCAATGAGTAATTTGTTTGAGGCAGGTCTACTAAAGCAAGTCCCCTAAATGTCTCTTGCTATGCTGATATTAATTTTGCGAATAAAATAAGAATAAAAACTAACTGTCCCGATTATTAATAAGTTGATTTTAACATAAACTCAAGAAAATTAAACATGTTAAAGATGAAAGTATTTTAGTTAATTTAAAACGATATTTAATTGTATCCTCTTTGATGAAACGTCCGTCACCATGCTATTTTGCAAAAAATTTTGGGCAAGGACTAAATATAATTAAGTCTGTACTTGCATTTTAGCTGAGAACCTATGTATTTTTAATCCTTTTAGGTTACATAAAATCTTCTCTGAAGATATTTTATTTCGTTTCAAAATTAGTGTAGTCCAATGAGTTGTGTAGTCCAAAAATTTAAATGGAAATTATTTTAGCGACAACAATTAATAATTTAATCATATGAATACTGTTTTACATAAAAAAATAGTAAACAAAGTATTAATATGTTGCTATTGTTAATAGACAAACTTAAAGTCGTTTAAAAGTTTACGTTTTTGTTAATTCCTATATATGTAAATAATTCCGCAAAACTGTTTTTGTTGTAAACAAAATATTGTAAAAAATAAAACAACTTTTTGGTTTACCCTAATTTTGTTGCTTTTGTTCTGCACATTATTGTTTATAATTTATCGGAGCATTCATAAACGGACGGAGATCCGTTTCCAAGCTTCGTATACCAAAAATAATTGTGATATCTTTATCGCACATACAAAAAATATACCACATTTTAGCAATTTTTGGCCGAGATGTTATTTTTGAGATTGTTATATTTGCTTCATTTGGGAAGGTATGTAGACAATATGTATATCAGTGAATAGGTAAAATCTATTTTCGTATAATATGTCTATTTTTATATAGTATGTCTATTGTTTAAATTTTTTACGTACTTAAAAATTGGAAGAAGTTTTGCTTTAAAAATTTTAGTATTTGGTGTTTTAGTATTTTTAAGAAAAATTTTTTTAGATTTTTTGTACACGCTAAAACTATCAAAATGATTTTTTGTACACGAAAAGATTTTTCTAATACAATACATTAAAAATAAATAAAAAATAATTATGCACTTAATAAATATAATTCTAAAATTTTACTATATTCATAAAATATGCTCTTTTATCTACATTTTTGATCGAGTGGGATCTAGTTTAGTGTCAAATCAACTTATATATATGTAATTATTAAAATATTTTTTTTTTTAGATTTAAAAAATATCTCTTGACATTTTTTATAGCCCGATAAACTTTAAATTTTATTCAAAATTACACACAATTTTCGACCAATGATGCTACAACTTTCAATCCATTTTCGAAGTCTTGTCTTATAAAATATGTACAAAAATGTATTTTAATAAATAAAGGCGATAAATTGATGTTTTTATGTGACAATTAAAAATTTAAAAGCAAATAAATTAATAAAAATTCTATTGAAAAATTTTAAAATTCAACAAAAATTGGACAAGGAAAATTTAAGAAATAAAAATTTCCCGTGCGATCATAAGAGTTAAGAGGATAAATGGATACGTTTTTTTACGTTTCGAAAAACTTTCATAAATTTACAGAGAACTTTATGATATATTTATGATACTTTTACATTGACTACTGAAGCCTACAATTTTGAGAAAAAAGTGAAAGAATCAGACCAATTTTTTGTAAAAACAGCAATTTTTCATACTCAATTCAATGTATTGACATTGATAATTTTTTACGGCTAGATGAATTGAGATAATTCAAAAACCATTTAAAACACATTATTTTGAAATGTATTGGAAATCTTAGAATAAATAAAAAAATCACTTCTATTTTTTGGAAATTATTTGAGAATAATCAATAAATCAAGCCAAAAATGGAAATTTCCAAATTCAAGCGCAAATATCTTTTTAACTATAAGTGATATTAAAAGTGAGTAAGCATATTTTTTCTTCATCTCATCAAGTTCCTTGAAATCGGGCTTTTTTCATACTCGAGGTGGTCAACTTTAACACCCTGTAGCTTATATCGTAATATTGCATGATTTTACTGAAAGTTTAGGTCCCCCTTTAAAGCTTTCTAACACATACATTTTAATTCGACTCCCCCACCTATAATATACCTAGCATATACAGCGGCAGGAAAAGTAATGGGATTAAATTTAACTTTTTTATACAATTTCCAATTTTAATTATAAAATTTTTATTTAGCTTAGTCCTTTTTTATTATTTTTATTATTTTGATACAGAAAAAATGCCAATATAATATGAATTTATGCAGGACAATGACAATAAGTTGTTATAAACAATATGTTTTGGAGTGGAACGAAATGTGGCTGGTTCTACTAAATATTATACAAACATTATTTTTTAGTTATTATAAATTTTTAGTGAGTAAATTTCTAAATATTGGAAACTATTTGTATAACTACATTTTTTTATTTTATTTTTTCCAAGGAAAAAAAAAAATTTGCCTCATGTCCCCAAACCCAAACA
Organism: Protocalliphora azurea; assembly: GCA_932274085.1. Lineage (NCBI taxonomy): Eukaryota > Metazoa > Arthropoda > Insecta > Diptera > Calliphoridae > Protocalliphora > Protocalliphora azurea. Next base: position 28,038,966 of record OW026521.1, on the reverse strand, counting down.
AAATTATAAATCTCCAAAATTCCACATTTTATAATTTAAATCACCAATTTTGTCTCCAAAATGTTTTAATATATAATTAAGTTGTTTTGATTTGAAAATTTTCTATGAATAGTTAAAAATCATTAAAAATGTTTTATAAAGAGAAATTAAACGAACATTATTTTTAAAATAAATATCTTATAAAAAATTCCTAAAAAATATCTAGTATTTCCCATTAAAATAACATTTATTAATAATTTCATATAAAAAGGAAATTTTAAAAAATTTTTTAAAAGGGTCATTTAATGAAAAATTTCTATAATAAAAACATTTATCGAAATTTTCCTAAAAAAAAAATATAATTCTTCAAAAATTCTCTATTTTTTCATAAAAGACATTTTATTAAAAATTTCGTATAAAAAGAAAATGTATTGAATATTTCTATAAATTGAAAATTTACCGAAAGCCATGAGAGTTTAATGTTATGAAATGAGTAAAACAGACTGTTTATAGATAGTTATTTTGGTAGTTTTTATTTGGTTTTCGAAAAAATTTAATTGAAAATTTTTTTGATTTCCCAATAAACCATAGAACGATATGATAGCGAAAACGATATCATCTTAGGTGCCGAATATAATATCATGTTGTATTGCAGAAAACGATATTATTATGATATTGAAATTTCGAAAAACTAGTTTCCAATAAAAAAAAATAACATTTGAAGAAAACTTCAAAATAAAAATACACAAGATGAGAATAAACAAAAATAAATAAATAATTAATTTATAGATTTCTAATGGTCCAAACAATTTTTTTACATGCGGAAACATGAACTAATTATTACCAAGGTTTTCGAGATTGTTCATGTTTTCGATTGCCAAAATAAATAACTCAATAAGAATTTCGCCGGAATTCAAGTGTAATACAAGTTGAAATCCAGTTACAACTTCAAATATCAAGAGTTGAAATGTAGTTGAAATGCACTTCAATAATATACTCCAGTGAAAAGGAAACGAATTCAAGTCGAACATAACAATGCTAATATAGGTACCATCAAGTATTAAATATTAGTGCAATTCAAATCAAAAAAAAAAAAAAAAAGAAAAAAAAATTTTAAATTCAAGCTTGGAAAAATAATATAAATCAATCCTTTGGTATCAGTGCATTTCAAGTACTAGACATAATAGAATTCAAGTCTTATGAACTAAAAACAAAGATATTATTTTGCTTTTTTAATTTTTAATGTAATAGATAAATATATGATTATAACAATAAGAAAACAAAAGGTAAAAGGATAATTAAATTAATCTAGAAAAATAAAAAATTACATATCTGGAATAAAAAGTTAAAGTTGAACACGTCAGCTCCACAACGTTATTGCAGTATTCTGCATCAAAATTCTGATTGATTTTTTTGATTTTGATGAATGGATGCAAGAATTGCGTTTTGATCAAAAATAACTTGTGGTTTTACTAAATTTTTCGGGCTCCAAAAAGATATGCAGTCTGATATTTATAATGAACTTTCTATATTACCTATAAAGAGATTATTAAAACAATTTAGAGTTCTTATTTATTTTTCTTCCTCACGAATTTGACATTTTTTATTTTTTTAATTTTATTGTTAAAAAACAAAAAGTTTGAATATAATTTAAAGAAAGTTCTTTCTTGAAGAATACTTAAAATATGGGCTGAAATTCAAGTTGAATTCAAATAAAATTTCAACGACTTGAATTTTAATTGTTTGAGTGTTTAAATTAGTCATAAATTAGTTTTTATCAGTAAATATTATTAGCAACATTTCAAATATATAAACTTCTTTATATTCTTGTATAAATATTAATTCATAAATCAACAAAACAATGGGTAAAGTTACAGTAAATGTTCATCACGTCACAATTTTATGATATTACGGCTTTTAATTCTGATATTTTCCACCAATTTTCTATATTTGTTAGACTTAAAAACAATCATTTTTAAATTTCTTTTTATTAATTCTTCATTTACATAAACGATCCCAATGATGCATTATAGGGTAAATATAAGCTTCTAAATAAATAAACTTCAAAATTTTCTGTCGACAATAGACAGCCAACACACTAGGATTAATTTACCACGACCGATCATTGGTGCCATATTTTTGAAGAAAAATTTTAGTGCGATTACAAAAAATGTATTCATGTGGACATGTAGAATTCATATTATGATATTTACATAAAAAATTATATTTGCATAAAAATATGACATGTATGCTTTATATTTATTTCCTTTAAAAAGAAAACTAGCAACAAATTTTTATAAATAGAATATTTAACGAAAAATGTTTACATATTAAATTTATCGCAATTATCTTCAAAATTTTAAACTTATCGAAGTTTTTCTTTAAAAATTAAAATTTATCGAAAATGGAATAAATGTATTATTTAATAAAGAATCTCCATATTTTACGAAAATCCCCAAATTACCCCCCACGAAAATCGATCACCAAATGAAAGTTAAAATTCCCAATTTGGGGACAAACTATTTACAGTTAATTTAAAATGTAAATAAACTAGATCATCCGTTTTTTTTCTGACAATTAAAACATTAACGTTGTTCCTATCATTTTTTCCACCACTATAAAAACATACTTTATGTGGTCTTAGGTTAAATTTGTTGAAATTACCAAAGGAATGACAAACTTAAATGTACAATACAGTGTTGCTATTTAGAAATCTTAAAATGCATTAAGAATTTACGAAAATATGAAAAATGTTTTTTAGCACTTTTTTAAATCTATTTTAATTCAATTATTTTGTACTTTGAGGAAAAAATCCTAAAAATAGCATAATTTATTTTCAGTTGCCTTAATTTTACTTTATAATATGTTTCTATGGGGTAATTTGTTTATAAATCATCAATAAGGCTCAACTTAGTACTCAAAAATGGTAACAAAAATATGTGTTTTCTTTACAAAACAATTCAGCATAATTTTATGCTGCTGTAGAATAATTTAGCATTTTATTTTGGTCGATTTAACACTTCTCAAATTACCCTTTACACCTGTGATATACCGAAACCGAAAACTGGTTTTGTGCAAACTCTGTTGGTTTCTGTCTTTTTAAATTTCAATTTTATTTATTAAAGACGATTAAACTTCATAGTTTATGTAATTTGCAGAATGCAATCAAAATTAATTTAACTTGGACAATTCTATTTAAATAGATAAAATAAATTTAACTAAATAATGCGCACGAAAAAATTAGTGCCTTAAAATTATTGGTATAATTTGTATAAACAGACTTATATTATGCAATAGTTTTTTCGAGCTCACTTATTAGTATTTCAATAAAAAAAAAAAAAAAAAAAAAAAAACGTTATTTCGGAAAGACATTTTTTTTTTTTTGCAAAAACCAGATTAAATATTGAAGAAGGGCAATTAAATGAAGGAACAAATCAAGATTACCGTCACAGTTGATTTTTTAACAAATTTTATTTTCGACAAAAGCACTATTTTTGGTTAAAAAAGTTACATAAAAATTTTTCTCCGCTCTCTCTTAGTTTTCGAGTTATGGGTACTTGAAGTTATAATATAAAAATGCAATTTTCTCCTTCCTCCTGTAATGAAAATGAACAATATGGATATCATTGGAAAGGTCTTGAGAAGACCTTTCAATTGATATATAAAACGTTATACAACATTAACCCATTGCGAGCCAAAATGATATTTTATTATTTTATGTACTGACATTTTTTTACAAAAGTACCGTTATCTCTAAAATATATCGATATAACGGTACTTTTCTATACATCAAATCATTTAGAGAACATTTCAAGCTTTCATATGATCCCCATATTACACTCCTAGCCCATTAAATAACAAAAATATAGCACTTTAAAAATTAATATTCAGAGAAATGATTCGATTTTTACTCATAATATATTTGTTAATACCATAATTTATGACTACATATGTAATATGGATATCATTAGAAAGGTCTTGAAAAAACCTATAGTCATATGGAACAAATCAAGGTTACCAGCACAGTTGGAATTAAAATGTATTTTTTTAATGTTAATAAAGGTCTTTCTGCGTAGCGAAGGCCGGGCTAAAGGACTTTCTCCTCTATGTATGTCGAACACCGGCTTCGCTGAATAAACTTTTTTTTGGAAATCAAACAATTTTTGTAAGTACCGGTATTCTTTTTAAATAATTTTTAATTTTTAACAAAGTTGTAAAAATGATAAGACTTATTATATATTTTTAAATTATGATATTAACAAATATATTACTAGCAAAAATCGATTAATTTTTCTAAATATTAATTTTTAAAGTGCTATACTTTTGTTATTTAATAGGCTAGGAGTGTGACATGGGGATCATATGAAAGCTTGAAATGTCCTCTAAATGATTTGATGTATAGGAGAGTACCGTTATATCGATATATTTTTGAGATAACGGTACTTTTGTAAAAAAAGTCAGTACATAAAATAATAAAATATCATTTTGGCTCGCAATGGGTTAATGTTGTATAACGTTTTACATATCAATCGAAAGGTCTTCTCAAGACCTTTCCAATGATACCCATATTGTTCATATTCATTACAGGAGGAAGAAGAAAATTGCATTTTTATATTATAACTTCAAGTACCCATAACTCGTAAACTAAGAGCGAGCGGGCAAAATTTTTTACATTGCTTTAATCACAAATAAAAATGCTACTGAATCATTATCAAAATTATTTAAAAATCAAGTGTGATGGTAATCTTGATTTACGCCTTTTATTCTTTCGGAGTAAAAGTTATATGCGCGCATAATTTTACTTTTGTAAAAAAAAAATTCTTGTTAAAAATGTCAAAACAGGTTCTTTCTAAAATGAGGTTTTCGGTTAAACAGGTTTTCTATAAAACTCGAAATTTGTTTTTTTTTTCTTCTTTTACTTTGCAAAAAGTTAACTCAGACAACATTCTGATTTTGTTTATATATACTTAACAAAAATATTTTCGTTCTTAAACTTGTGTCTTGGCAAAGAACAAATAAAGAATGAATTAAATTCAAAGTGAAAAAGAACAAGATAATGCATGTTTTTATGATGAAATTAGGCCTACATATTTACTTCTGTTTTTTTCTCCATCAAATCCCCAAAACTATAGCACCAAAACAAGTGTATTTCTTTTTTTCTTTTATTAACAACTTGTTTGATTTGCAACAACAAAAACAATATAAAAAACGTGATAATAACTAATAAAAACAAAAAATTTGTATGCAAATAAAAACAACTTTAAAGAGAGAAAGAGGGAGAATATTATAAATAAAAAAATTGACAACAAAATTGAAAATAACAAAAACAAAGCAAATAATATTAGCAAAGGTAGGAGTAAAAAGGGGTATTGTTGTTGTTATTTTAACTTATAAAGCATCAGCAAAAAATCTTAGAAAGTTGAATGAACTTTGAATTTTGTTGAAATAAATAATTGTAATTTTTGAATTAAAAACAATTTTGTAAAATATTTTTTGGAATAAAGAATTGTACCAAGGTCAGTACACAAAAACGAAAAACTACACATCTTGGTGGTAAAACTAAATTTAGCAAAAAATAAATCGCGCAAAAGTATGTGTGCATAAAAAATGCATTTTTATTTTATTTAATGAGAAACACTAACACACATACATTCATATAGAATCTTTTTAAATCAAATTCCCCAGAATTAACAAAATATATAATAAATTGTGTAGTTTCATATTTTTTTTATAAGATTATATTAATGAAATTTATTAAAAAAAACTCCAAAGAAAAATTATTAATCATCCTCTTAACATACATAGTAAATACTAAAGTTAATCCTTTGTTTTAATGGAAGAAATATCTATGTATAAAGAATAACTACTTACTGTGATTTTATTTATATTTTGTATACTTTTACAAAACTATATTTTCTTTTTTATTAAAAGAATATTTAGAAATTCTTTAGAAAATTTCCTCCACTTTTGTGTCTTTGTTTATGCCAACAATTTATTTCTTTGAAAAATTGCACTTGTTTACGTCTTTTATTTTTTACTATATAAATAATTTTTTATAATAACATTTTCGTTTAATTCATAATTTTCACTAAATTAAAAATAATTTTTAAAATTTCTATTAAAAAAATTGACTATTTTGCGAACTTGCTTTGAGTTGATTAAACAGAAAATTCTTGTGTAAAAATGAAGACAAAGCAACAAAAAACAAATTGATGCTGCCATATTAGAAATAAATACAGGCCGTTGCTACATCAATAAGTGAAGACGGCACGCTTTTCTACTTATCTTTTTTTTGTTGTTACGTGAGTTAGGTTTTTGACAATCGACTTGGCTTTTGACAATTAGTTTCGTCTCCTATTTAATATTTGCTACTATATAATAAAAATGAGATGTAAGTTTGTTTGTGTATTACACGGCTAAACCTTTTTTCACGATATTTGACACACTGTTAGTGCCGTCAGCATTACATGAAATTTGGATCGTATATAGTGTGCATTAATGTGCCTCGATTTGTATGGGGATAAAAAATGTTGCAAATGTATCTCCTAAATTTAAAGATTGATATGTTATAAAGTAATTCCCAAAATATTTCAGTTCAATTATTTCACTCCTGTGAGCTGGACTTTTTTTTAAATATCTCTAAAAATATATTTTTCGATCAACAGTGTACACAGTTTTTAACTTTTGATCAAAAAAATTACAGCATATAATAAATATGTATATGTCGATTAATAGATTATGAGCTGTTTTTTAATTCTCGTGAAATTATTTTCTATCGAAATTTAGATTTTAGGGCATCATTGGAAAGGTTTTATTCAATACTTTTGATAAATGTATTTATTAATCGATTATTACCACGGTTTTAAAACAATTTATTATATTTTTTTGATAAATTCATTGGTATTTGTAAATATAATAAATACTTCCATACAAATTTGTCCTTTTTGGAACCAAATGTATAAAATTGACCCTTTTTCTGTCAAAAGGTTAATTAATTACACCTTTCCAATGGTATCTTAAAATCCACTATATGTAAAAATGTCAGTAATATATAAAATTACATGTTTAAGTAAAGAAAATATGACAACAAATTTTAATAAACTCGTAATATTCCGTGAATGAAGAGAAACAATTATTTATTCCATGTGTTAGGATGTGTTATGTTTTGAAGTTAATTTTATTAGCACTATTGAAAGAAACCCATATTTTTAGAGGTATTTTAAAAATGGCAAAACTCACTCCAATAAATTCATTCAGATGTAATATTTTAGGAATCATATAAGAACATATTCATATCTAGAGGGGTACATTTGCAAAATATTTTTGTGAGGCACTTTAATATATTTCATGTTTAAATTGTGTGTGCTTTAAAATAATTTATTATTTAAACATTAAAAACAACAAAAATAAAATAACCACTGCTTCCAAAATTCCCCTTGAACTTGTTTACAATATCTAATTATTCAGAAAATGTTAAAAGCTTGTAATGTTTTTAACAATTAAATTAAATGTAAAAGTAAAAGGCTATTTTTGAGACATATTTAAGAGTTTTTTGCAGCTAAAGAATTAAAATAATTTTTTTTTTTTTTAAATATTATTTAGAAAACTATCAAGAATTTACCAATGCTTTTGAAAAAAATTCATCACAGAATTTATATATAAGCCAAAAATTAAAAATTAGGTTTCTGAACACTTTTAAACGATTTTGAAACCTTGATCTTTAAAACGGAAGCTAAATGTTAGAAAATTGTTAAATTACAAAAAAGTCGTCAAATTATAAAAAAATCTACATTAGAGACATCAAAAAATTACCAAAAATAAAAAATGCAAAAAAAAAACGCATACAAAAAAGATAAATTTTTAAGAAATCATTAAAAACAATGCCAGAACAAAAAAATCCAAAAAATAATAAAATCGTAAAAATTACCAAAAATCGCGAAAATATAAAAATGGTCATTCAAAAAATTAAAAAAAAAAATCCTAAAATAACCTTCATCACAAAATTGCCAAAATCGTTTTAGTTTAAAAATATTGCAAGAAGTCTAAAATAAAATATCTCTAAAATACCAAAAAAAAAAAAAAAAAAAAAAAAAAAATAGTAATAATAAAAACTTGTAAAAACATGCCAAATACAATCAAAGAAAAAAACTCGCAAAATTAAAAAAAAAATCCAAATTAGAAAAAAATATCTCTAAATATATAATAAAAAACTTTAAAAAATGAATTACCAAAATACCAAAAAATTTAAAATAATAAAAATATCTAATATACAAAAAATCGCCAAATTACCATAAATTAACTTAAATACAAAAATTAAAAAAATGGTTAAAATGCAAAAAATCGCAAAAAAGTACTCACAAATCGACAAACAATCTAAAGCCCTAAAATATAAAAAATATTATAGTACTAATATCAAAAAATCTCCAAATTATCAAAAACATCTTAAAATACAAAACAATTTGATAAACAACTAAACATTTTTAGAAGATTCCTAATGTCATATCAATTTTGAAATGCTAAAGAAAAATGCTGTAGCACTCTAAATTTTAAATCAAATTTCATTTTCATTTTCAAACTATTTTTGAAAGCAGAATATCATATATTTTCAACCATAAAAGATATATATTTGAAATTAGCAATGAATAATACACTAATATATAATTTTGTTAAACTCACATTTTATACGTATATAGTATATTGTAAATGAAAAAAAAAAAACATTTTTTTCTTTTACAAATAATTATCCTTTTTTTAATTCTTCTTTTTTCCACAATATTTTTTAATATTTGTCACATTTTTTAAAAAAAAATTGTCACTTTCCCAGGTAAAAATCTTTACTTTGAGTCTTTACTAGACAAAATTTTATCAAGACAAACTTTAAAATCAACGTAAATTTATGGAAGGTGGCAACAGTTGTACAAAAATAACAATAAGACGAATTCATTAATGTTTTTTATATATGCAGTTTGACAGCTGTAAAGACCAAAACTTATAATTAGCTACTTAACTGAGGTCATCTTGCATAGATTCGCTTTGATTTTCAAGGAAAATTTATAGTTGACAGCAGTTGTACAAAAACAATTTTTTATATATTAATTTTGACTTTCCAGGTAGTAAGTTGAAATTTGTTATACGTTGAGTTTGACAGCCATAAAAATGTGTTTAGTTTTGATTCGACGTAAAATGTTATTAATTTGTTGTGAACACTAAAATCTACCATAAATTGTAAAATATGGCAGCCTTAATTCAGGCACTGCACTACCATATATTAAATTAAGGGCATTGCTACATTATCGTTCACCTTGAAAGTTATTGCTGTATGAACTTTTCCGTTAAATTTGAATTAAATTTTCAAAGAAAATAAAACTTTCGCCCATAATTGAAAAAAAAAACAACAACTTTTTGTCACTTCTGTTCAAATTGAATCCAAATTTTCAATGAATACAAAATTTTCTTCCATAATTGAAAAAAAAACAATAACTTTTTGTCACTTTTGTATATCTTATATTTAAATAAAACTCCAAAAAGACTACTGGCTACAAAAAACAAAACAAAACTTAGAAATTAAAAACAATTACAAAGTTGTATGCTTTTTTAAACAAAAGAACGAGAAAAAATAAAGAAATTAAAACAAAGATAAAAAAGAACTTGTTGTATTTTGTGGTAAATCGTGCATATGGGCTTATTTATTATATGTTATGGTCTCTGTATTGGCACATAACATTTTCATGCTCATTTTCTTTTAATCGTTGAGATCATGACTCATATACATGGGATTAGGAGAGTCACAATCTTCGAATACCATTTCTTCGTCACCGGCGTGCCAACGTACAGTACGAGTAGTACTAGCTTTGAATCTAAATGATGGTAGACGCAACGAAAAATGAAAATATTTTATAATATTAGAAAGAGAAGTTCAATCATTAGATTTAGGTGGTTGAGAGGAAGAGATTTTTTTGAAACAAACATATTTTAGAACATATAAAATTAATAACGTTGATAGAACCTGTTAGAGGGTGGAGGCGGTGGCGGTGGGGCTGAACGTGGTGGTGTGCGACGAGCCCTGGAAATTAAGAATATTTAAATTTAATAAAACTAATCTCCGCTACTCTATACATTTTCAACTTACGCTTGAACGGCCTGTGCAGTACTTCTAGAAGTGCCATAACGATTATCATCTTCTAAATCAAAATCTTCCGTATTCTGACGTTGTCTAGAAATTATTTTTAAAGAAAAATGAAAAAAGTTATAATAAAATTTAAATAATAAAATAAACTTCAACAACATCACTCCAAATCCATCCAACGCTTTTTAAAACTTACAATGATCGATTTTGACTACCTCGACTTTCGATAATATTTTTAACTGCACGACTTGTCAGTGAAACTCGACTTCTTAAACGGGTTGGTGTTCGGGGTTTTGGTTGAGCTGGTTGAACATCTGGTCGTACTGGTAGTACAGGTGTTATGGATCGTCTGGGGCGTTCGCTGCTATCCATCTGATAACGTCCCTCTCCGCGACGAGGTTCACTGCGGCCACGTGCTGTTTGGTTAGGTGATTGCCAAGCACGATCTTCATCTTCATCATCTAAGGATAATTCTTCGGTATTACGGCGGCGTCTGAAATCAGGGAAAGTGTTGACAGATCAAAAAACTCTATGTTAAGTTTTAAATAGAAAAGTACTTACAATGGTGGTGGCAGTTGAAATCTTGAACGTTGCTTTTGCTGCTGCTGTTGTTGTGGTTGCTGTCTTTGCTGTCGTTGTTGTTGTTGTTGGACACTACCACCTCTCATTCGTGTTTGACTTTCTTCACGTTCATATGATGTAGCACGACTTGGAATTGAATCCAAACTTTCTTCTTCGGTACCTTGACGTCGTCTTATATGGTAATTGTTTTTTATAGTAAATTTGTTTTTTTTATTTAATAATCAAATTTTAATGATTTTTAAATATATATTTTAGATTTGGAGTGATTTTATTAAAATTTTTAAAAGAGGAAGTGGAAAGCAAACAAACAATGTTTTATTTAACTTACAGTTGTCCAATTCTACGACCGCCTGTTTTGTCTTGTGACACTTCACGACTTCGGCTCTTCCGTTCGCGGTCTCGTTCTCTAGATCGTTCATGGTCTCGCTCACGCTCACGCTCTCTTTCCCGTGATCGCTCTCGATCACGTTCTCGTTCACGCTCCCTTTCCCTTGAACGCTCTCGTTCACGTTCTCGTTCCCTTTCTCGACCCATCTGAGCGCGTTGTGAGGGTATATCGTCTAAATTTTCTATATCTAAAGTCTCTTCGGTGGCTGAACGTTGTCTGCAAGAAGAAGCATTTAAAAAATATTATCATGAAAACGAGATTTTCATTATTAAATGTAAATTCAAACGGAAGGTCTTAATTGGATTCTTTAAATTAAAGGTTTTAAGAATGAAATTAAATTTTTTGTGCAGCTGTCCAATTCCAATATGTGGCTCTTTAACCAAATGTATATACTCACAAAGTTGGTCTTGATCTACCCGTACTACTGGTACTCCTATCTCTCTCCCGCGACGAACTACGGCCACGATCTCTTCTTCGGCCTCTGCTAAATGAATCACCTCTTTCGGTTGCTCTTTCAGCAGCACGCAATTTAAGCTGGCGTAAACTATTTAATTTTCTCTGTAAGGTTATTAGATTTAAACCCACAGGCGTGGCAATGGACCATAATAGTAGGGTTAGAAAGGTAAAAAACCATAAAGCATTTACAAAATCTATCATATTTCGACAAAGAAATATGCGATTTGCATCGAATATATCAAAAAATGGACGACATCTGGCAGTAGTTTCACCCAATTGCGAAGACATGGTGGCCTTATCGTTGCTTAAATAGGTTTTAAGTCTGTAAGTAATAAAATATTAACGAATCTAAAAAATTTGGTTGTAAAAGGTTTTGCAATAAGGGCAGATCGAGCTATAGCGTTCGCTGTTTATGGTGATGAACTGTCCGCCTACCTAAAACCAGTAACTTTTTGTTGATACATTTTCATCTGCTGAACCTTGTGTCTATTGGCATCGTTAAATATATAAAAAATTTTGCTTGTTGGATTAGTCGTTAATCTAAAAGTGAGACTCGTCACTAAAGATTATTTATTTATTTCCAAAACTTGGGATACATTAGGATTATCTTCTAAACGTTCGAGATGGTGTTGTCCATGGTCATTGTCTTTGAGTTCTTGGAATAGCTGGTTTAGTTCTAGTTCAGTTAAGTGCAGTTCTAGTTAAGATCTAATTCAGTTCTGGTTCAGTTCTAGTTCAGTTTTGGTTCAGCTCTAGTTTGATACTAGTTCAGTTCTAGTTTTTTCCAGCTCAATTCTAGTTCTATTCCAGTTCAGTTATAGTTCAGTTCTGGTTTAGTTTTAGGTAAGTTTTGGTTCAGTTCTAGTTTAATTACAGTTAAGTTCTAGTTTTAGTTCAGTTCTAGTTCATTTCTGGTTTAGTTATAGTTATGGTTCAGTTCAAATTAAGTTTTACTGTAGTTCTAGTTCAATTATAGTTCAGTTGTAATTCCTTTGAATGACAAAGATCTCAGCCGATCTGGCGTTCCTTTTAAGTACTAGTGTTGTTAGATTGTTTATCCCAAACGGTAGTCTCGAATTAGGCCATCAAACATTGGAAAGTCGCGTTGAAGGACCACTGGTCACAGTGAAATAAGTTCGAGCAAAAAAGAAATGTAAATAAATGTGCAGTTTTTTATCGGATCGTCCGATTTTGATAAAATTCCGTTTGGTAATAGCAGATATTTAATCGGTTTAAAGTCTTAAATTTAGATCATATAAATCTAACGGGGTGGGTTCACACGGATTTGTTTTTAAACTGTTAATTAAATTTGTTTTTTTTTTTGAAAATTCCCCACAACCTTTGCACTAATAAACATTCATTTCAAAATTTTTAATTTGGAGTGCTGTTTAAATCATAAAACTTGTTAAGGCTGCTAAAGGCTATAAATATCGATCCACCTTATTATTTTTAACAAAAGAAATGACAAAAAAAGGAACCTCTCTGTATAGATACGTGTTTGATTTTGACAAATCTCGCCGGCTGTTTTTTCCAAATATTCTTGGATGTTGCGCAAATGATTTAAAGTCTGATTAACCTGTTTGGCCCAAGGATCCCTTTGCAGTTCCAAAGCTGTCAAGTGGTAAAGAATTTCATTTTGTAATTGTTCCAAAGGTTGTAAGATGGAGGCTTGCAAACGTTTTGAACGACTGCCAAGTGTTGTCATACGTGAGGATGTAGCTACATCTTGTATCTGTTAGAAAAAGAATTATGGGTTAGTAGAAAGAAAAATATTTATAAAATGAGAAGGATATCGTAGAAGCCTCTTATAAATAACTAAAAACAACTTTTTTTTCCCAGTGTTTTACTTATATGCTTACATACATATGTGCTTAAAATTATTAAAAATCTTCGTTTTCATATACACTCTTTGTTACAGCAATATTTTACCCTGCATTACACAACATGCGTGAAATGACTGATCTCATATATTTTGGTTCCGGCATTATCATAGTTAAACTGTGTTACCAGACAAACAGTAAAAGTCATAACAAAACACGCCATTATCAAACGCTTCATTACATAAAATAAATAAATAGTAATAAATTTAATTCTTCTCAACTAATAATCATATCTTGATAAAACTTGGTACATTGATAGGAGGAGATAGATATTGTATGCTGTGTTATGTAGTTCAAGCACAGACAACGATACAGTGGGCCAAAGTTTATCACCTCGAGTGTGATAAACTTATTATAAAACGTATTAAACAAAAATTATTATATATTATTTATTGAAAATAATAGAGAAAAGTGTTCACATTTGTACCAACATATGTGGTTCAAACGAGTATAACCAAACCTTATCTATTCATATTTATTCACTAAATGAGATTACAATGAAGTTGGAAAACAAACATTAATGAAATAAAATATATTTAAAAACAAACTAGTATTGAATTTGTCCACTAAGTTTATGAAAAGGATAAGTATTATATTTATTTGAAACATTTAATTGTCATGGGAATAATAATATTAATGTGGTTTAAAAAGGGAATATGGTTTAAGAACAAGGAAAACGACTGGAAATATTCAATGATTGTAGAAGTAATGATATGTTTCATATTAACAAAATTTTGTTTCTGGTAAAAGTATTCAAAAATATATAATTTATGCATTTAACCATGTTAAATTTTTATTGAGTGTAAACATCAAATGACGTTGTTATCATGAACACACACGCAGAGAAAAATTATAGTTGTAGTGACCATAATCTAAGAGCAACATATTATGATTGAAACACTTGATCACAGCCAAAAATAGAAACGATTATAAGTAACAATTAATATGATTATACTTTGTCATATTGTATCCGATTTTATGGTTTATTTTATAGTTTTATATATAATTGAACATTCTTATTATATTATTATATAACATTTTCATATTATGATTCAAATTTATCATATTTTTACCTCATGTTATCATACAGTTTTCGAATCTTATCATTTTATTATTTAATTTTGTCATATAATTATTCCATCTTATCATGTATTAATAAAAATTATTGTTATTTTTATAAATTTTTTATTGGCAAATTATATATATATATATATATATATATATATATATATACAATAATAATAATATTTACATATTATTAGGTATATTCATTTGTACCATCAAATGTAGTTCAAATGTAAGTTTATTATATTGTATAACCAAACCTTATCTATTTATATATATATAAACTAAATATAAATTAAATGAGAATTACATTGAAGTTGGAAAACAAATATATATATATTTAAAAACAAACAAGTACTGAAGCAACATTTTATTGTTATAGGAACAATAAAATTAATATGGTTTAAAAGCAGAATATGGTTTATGAATATAGAAAAAGACTGCAAATATTTAATGATTGTAGAAGTAATGATATGTTTCATATTAACAAAATTTTGTTTCTGGTAAAAATAATTAAAACATATAATTTTTGCAGTCAATCATATTAAAACTATTATTGAATGTAAACACTAAATGACAAAATTTAATCAAAATCATTGTTATCATGAACACAAAGTTATTAAAGTTCAATAAAATTAACAATGAGAACATAATATTGTTATAGTGATAATGCTGTAACCATGTTTTTTCTCTACGTGCAGAATTATTAAAATTCAAGAAAATTGAGAACATATTGGTGATAATGTTTTTTCTCTGCGTGTGCGTTTTTTCATTTCAGGATATATGGGAGGTAGGCGTACCCTTGTTCCGATTTTTTCAAAACTTTCTATATATTCACTTTGAGTCAAAGGTAATATATGTACCATGATTCAATTCTCTACGACAACTCCTTCTATTAAAAAAAAAAAAAATCAGACCAGTATTTTATTTCCAATTTCTGTATATATTTAAGGTAGGGATGTATTTGTTCCGATTTAAATAAAAATTGGCAGACTTAATCTATATTTAACTGCAATTACAAATTTTGGTAAAATCCTAAAACGTATTTTAGTAGTAAATTCATTTTTCAGGATATATGGGAAGTAGGCGTGTCCTTATTTCGATTAAAAAATAAATTAGCACATTCATAAACAATTCATTTTTAAAGGGTATTACAAATTTTGGTAAAGTTCCGACCGGTATTTGAGAAGAAATTTAGTTTTTTAATTTCAGAATATATTTTCAAAACTACGTATTTATTAATTTTAAGTCTAAAGTAATATGTGTACCAAGTTTCAATTTTCTAAAACAACTTCTTTTGTTTTTGTCCCATCGTTGTATGGGAACAAAGCACTCTGTACGTCTGTGCTTGAGTTACACACTCCAGGCAACAATATTCTGAAAGCCTAACTCTTCTATCAATGTTTATTATCATTTATTTTGCGAGAGGCCCCCTTATGAATTGTCTAATCCATCAAGAAATCTAAAAACAGTCAACTGTCGACATCAACAGAACTGTAGGGTATACCTAACTATACGCATCTTAAATTGCCATGCACCTGGGAGTTAAATAACTCAATCAATATGTACACGTATCTATGCATCCATATACATATCAGTATGTGTGACATTTTTGTCTATCTCTACATTTGTGTTAGTATTACAAGGTTATTTCTTTCTGCAATTCTTTGTTCTCCTAAATTTTTTCTTAACAAGAACTTCGAATTACTATTCCAATTACACGCAAATGACTACAATCACACACACACATAATTTTAACATCTTCTGTTTTATCTTGTTTTTGTACAATTTAAATGTTTATTTCTTGAACATTTTCGACATGTTTGCTCAATTTTACTAGCAAAAGTTACAACAAAGACAGAGCTAAAGTTTCTGTGATTGTAAGTTAGTTATTGTTAATTTTTTTTCTTTTTTTTTTTTTTGATAAATTAGTTACATGTACTGAAAGTTGTCTATGTATTTAAATAAACTGACAATTAAGATTTGGTAAAAATTATGTATAGAGATAGATGTCTATTGTTAGAAAAGACTGAAAAATTCAGGACAGTTTTGAAAGAAAAACAAAAGGAAATTGTAAATAACGTAATTAGAATTAAAATGTGTAACGTCAGAGTAATAAAAGACGAAACTAATTTTGAAAAAACCTAGAAACAATTGAAAAAAATATAAATTTTTTATTATATTTTTCAAGTATAATATTATATTGTTATTTCCAACAACATATCATATATATATATATATATATATATATATATATATATATATATATATATATATATACATTTATATACTGGTGCATATTCCTATAAACACAATGTTATGTTGCTACAATAACTCGCGATATAACGGTACCTTTTTTATGTTTAGAAATATTTGCTTCTTGCCTTTGTTGTTTTCTTTAATTTAGCAATCAGAACATATTGGTGATCATTTCAGTGGAATATTCCCATAAACGCCCAAAGGAACTTTCCTTACAGAACCGAAAAAAATTCAAATTAAATTTTTTCGTGATCAAGGTTGTTCTAACAAAGAAATTGGACGAAAAATTAATCCTTCGGAAGGAGTTATTCGAGACTTTCTTAAGAAAGGGCAGAAATAAGAAAAAAGCAAATTAATAAAAGAAGAAGTCATCCGCAATAAATTAAATGCTACACAAATAAAAAATAAAATTTACCTTTCTGTCACTACCCAACACGTTGAACACATTTTGTGAACAGATGGTAACATAAAATGGAAGAAACCAAAATATAAGTCAATGTTAAAACAGCATCATAAGGAAAATCGTTTAAAATTTGCACGCAAATATATGAAATGGACAGATAAGTGGAATAAAGTAATCTTTTCTGATGAAAAGAAATTTAATTTGGACGGTTCTGATTCATATTCTTGATATTGGTATGATTTGAGGTCGAACGAAATTCGTATGTCGAAGCGAAATTTCGGTGGAGGCAGTGTTGTGGTTTGGGCAGTCTATTCTGCTGCCGGAAAGCCAAAAATATGTTTTGTTCCAACTAAAATAAACAGTGTAATTTTAATTAACTGTTAGAAGATGCTCTTCTCTCTTTTATGGATAATGGATGAAGATTGCATATTCCAACAGGATAGCGCTGCAACCCATGTCCCGAATTAATCTAGTTTACGCAAAAAATGCACAGAATAAAACCATAATGACAATAACGGAGTTAAAACTAAAAATTAAGCATGCTTGGGAAAAAATTGACAGGGATCTTCATCAAGAATTAGTCGAATTAATGCCAGATCAAATTTTTGAAGTTATCCAAAATAAAGGTTCATCAACATATTATTAATAATGCTGAATCGGTTCATTAGCTTAAGTGCGTATATAGGAAAATACCATAAAAATGGCATTAAACTACTAAAATTATAATGAAAAAAATTTTATGTACATTTTAAGTTTTTTGTTATTAATTTTTTAAGTGGTCAATAAAAAAAAAAAATAATTTGTAGCACCTTAATTACTTTTTAGTCCCATTTTTGTTAAGTTGATTAAAAAATTGATGTGCGTTTATAGAAATATGCACCAGTGTAGTTATGTAAAAATATTCATAATAAAATTATGCATGTATATAAAGAGAAAGCATAAATTCTTGTTAAAAGCAAACAAAATGAATTATTTTGAATTCTAAAACGTCTTTTTTTTTGAGTGAGGAAAATTTTGGGGTTGGGAAAAAAAGTACCTGGCACCCCTAATTGTTATCCAATATGTCTTTCCAGAGTATTCAAGATATACTTACACAAATGTCCAAAATGTCTGTTAAATCAGTTAAATAACTTTCTCTCTCTCTCTCTCTCTCTATATATATATATATATATATATATATATATATATATATATATATATAAATGAATCTGTTTGTTTGCTTGGGCTTTATAGAAAGCTAAGCTAAAGCCTAAATTTTTTCGTTAGAAGCAGAACTATTATAGATTTTCAGTTTATATAATCGAGATGAAATTAGGTGGGTAGGTCTAGGGAAAGTGATAGTCCCCATACAAAGAAAATACTAATTATGGGATAACTTAAATACTGTTACAGCACTCATCAACCACTAAACTCAAAATAAAAGTGGAACGGATAAGACCAGGGGAAATGGTACCCCTTTACAACGAAAATATTAAATATTGTATATCTTTGGAACTATTGCAGTAATAGTTTTAACATTTTGTAAGAATAACTTTCTAAAAAACCTTCATAATTTTAACTCAAATGGGATGGGTAAATGATAGCCCCCATACAAAGGAAATGTTCTTAATGGCATATATAAAGAACTATTATAGTGAGAGATCTAAAATTTTGTAGGAACTACTTTCTTATCATAAATAAAAAAAAAAAATATTTTCCGATATCTGAAGGAGTGATTTATTGAAGGTCTTAAAAATTTGTATAAATAATTTTCACATCAAATTTTGAATAGGGCAGATAGGTCGAAAGAGAGTATTAACTCCCATATAAAGTAAATATTATTTATTACATTCAAAAGTATAGCGAAGCTCACCTTGATAAACTAGTACTAAATAAAGAAGAATAGCTTTCGAAATCAATAAATAATTGCCTTCGATAGATTTTTTTGTTATCTTAAAACTAACTACACGCCATATACAATAGAAGACCACACCCGTGCTGCTGTTATGTAGACCAATATTATATGTATAGGAAAAAAAAAACAAAATTTTTCGAACAAAACAACGCAACCTCCGATTTTGATAAAATTTGATATACTCACTCATTACGTTAATGAAAAATTTGAAGTTCTTCAAAGTTTTCAAATTCGTTGTAATTTAGTTTTTATCACGGTTCAAAGTTCACTTTTTCAGAAATTTTTTTTAAATACATGAATTTTAAATCCATATACCTTCGTATCTATTTGTCCAATTTAAACAAACTTTGGATCAAATTAATGTGTGAAAATTGCATTATTATTATAATTTTTTAAATTTTCTATTAAAAATTATAATTATATACCAATTTTAAAGGAAAAAAATTTAGTTTTATTGGTGAACCTATCTTTATTTCGGTGACTGTATATCTATTCTGTTATAGTTGAGTATAAAATAGATTTAAACAAAAAAATTGCACAAAAAGTGTTCATGACCGGAGATCGCGGTGTCTTTAATATTTCATAAATCGTCGTGACACACTTAAGGCTCCAATTGAAATCGGTTAAAATGTATACCAATCTGCAGCTGTTATCATAGCTTATATCGAAATCAAGTGGCGCTTAAAAATAATTACGCGTTTGAATTTAATACAACTTTTAATATTTTTGTCATTGAAAATTTTATTTTATAGTATCCAACATTTTATTTATTAACATCATTTAAAGATGTTTTTTATGGTTAGGTGTGAAAAATATATTAGTGAATTAAATGCAATTAAAAAAAATCTATGTACACTTCCTTTTTTTTTTCTTTTGCTCTTGTTCTACAGGGAAGTTTAAAAAGATTTGTGATCGCGATTATGTTCAATAATATAAAATTTACCAAAACTCCTTTAATTTGTGTTTTATATGCATCTGCGTGGGTTACATATGAGCATTTATTATTGATATCGCACTTAAAATGAAATTTTTATAATACTTTTCAACTTCTGAATTTTAACTACCATAAAAAAACCATCGTTACTTGATCATTAATATTATTTTAAATTTTTCTTGATTGTCAAATATTAAAAATATATAAAAAAAATTTATAAAATTAAAAAACGAGAAAATCTATGTATATTTTGTTGATTAAAATTTATTTAGTGAAATGTTAAAAGATCGCGATTATCTTCAGTGTCATCAACAATATCGCATAACTTTTAATTTGTATTTTAGACATATTGACATACGTGTGGTAATTTTTTAAATGTTGTTGATAATAAAATTTTAGCAATTTTTTATAACTTTTTTTCTTAAACCTCCATAACACTAACGCCGTTCGCTAAAAGTCATTCACGCAAACAGATTTGTGTTTCATTAAAGCGAGCTAATATTGATACTAAATAGCGTCGATGTGCCATTACAAAAATTTAAAATTTTTTTGAACCTCAAAAGTAAACGAGTTTGAGAAAATGACCATATATTTGAAAAGTATACAAAATTTCATAAACAATGATGTATAATATGTATTTCTTATCTGTCTGACGGATCTAATTAAATTATATGAATTTAGCAATATCCTGAAAAAAATCTTGAGCTTTATTAAAATATTTCTTGTTACGGCATAATTAGTGTCATGTGTAGTTACAAATATTACACCAAAAACATATTAACTATTTTAGTAGTTACAATACAATAAGAGAATTTATAATTCTCATTTAGTTTATATAAATTTAAA
This sequence comes from Protocalliphora azurea, assembly GCA_932274085.1. Taxonomy (NCBI): domain Eukaryota; kingdom Metazoa; phylum Arthropoda; class Insecta; order Diptera; family Calliphoridae; genus Protocalliphora; species Protocalliphora azurea. Next base: position 28,018,154 of record OW026521.1, on the reverse strand, counting down.
CATAAATAATCGAGATTGGGGGGATACATTTGAGCAAGAACCAAAGTACCGATCTTGTTATCAAAGGGATCAAAGTATCACCAGACGCGACCGAACTACTTTTCTCCGAACCCGTAGTTAGCCGACCCGGAGCCGAAGAATTTATCTCGTCAGATCGTAGTAGTAACGTCGTAGTTAGCCGAGCCGACTCGTCGGATCGCAGTAGTATCATCGTAGTTAGCCGATTGAGAGCTTAAAAATCTCATCGGATTGTATTTGGAAGCCGAACCTTGTAGTTAGCCGACAGAGAGCCGGATTATATTTAATTTATAAAATAACTCATACGATTCAAGCTAGCCGATTTATAGACAAATCATTCTATTCCTCAAAATAATTCGATGAGATAGAATTATTTTGAGGAATAGAACTATAGCTAGCGAACCGAGAGCCGAAGAATTTATCTTTATCTTATTGTATTCAGAATTTAGCGTGCTCATACAATTTTATTTTGATTGAATTTTGAGCACGAAACCTGTAGTTAGCCGACCAAGAGCCGAAGAATTTATATTTTATTATATAGTATTTAGTAATATTTAGTATATTTTTTTTGTGTTAGCGAATACATTCTAACTGAGAATTGATTTTGCCAACACTGCTCTTTTCTCTCTCGTAGCTAGGTACCGTTTCGTCGTTTCGACCTTTGAAAAAACTGGAGAGACTGAGTATACTCCAGCTGTAAACAAAAACTACATTACATTAAAAAGCAAAATTAACTAAATTGTTTAAAATAATTAACTTTGAAGCCTTTATTGACGTGGTAGACGAGTTAAACACCAATGTAATTTTTAAAAATTTTCTTACCCGAGGTGTCCAACTTTGGAACCCCGTGGATCTGCCGCTGGCAAGTCTATATAGTCCCAACTCAAAACAAAACTTAAACTCGCCTACAACTCTACTATCACTATGTGAAAATTCATTGAAGGCTTTTCGAAACTGCATAATTATTTTCATTTAATTTTTTGGATCGCAAACTGTGCTTCGTAGGCGAGTGAGGTAACGAAAATGTAAATGCTTAGTATTCTCTTCTCATCTCTCTCTCTCTCTTATGAAATCAGAAAATTGCAGAAAGAAAAATTTTTGTGTATGAACCCCGACTAAAGAAAATATACGAAACATTTATGTATAGAAAATTTTCGCTGTGGGTTTTCTATGGTCAAAGAAATAATTAGACTTTTCAAAATTTTTACAAAAATTATAAATTTTAAATCATGCTGAATTTTATAAAAAAAAAAAAAAATATTTTCGAAAAAATATCAATTAAATTATTTATCAGATTTTTAAAATGATTTTAAATATTTTTATAATCAAATAATTTACTTAAAATCTAAGGATTCTAACAAATTAAATTCAAATTTTACATAGAAAAATCTAAAATCCAATTTCAATTACGAAAAATACATATTCAATTATTTTATTAATTAATTAATTAATTTTATTAATTTTATTAATTGATACAACAATAAGAAAAAATAAGAAAAAATAATTGAAAGCCGATAAATTGTTTTATTTTTAGAAAAAAGTATTCGAAAATGTAAATTTTGATCACTTGAATAATTAATACAATTAAAAAAGTAATTGGAATAGTTTAAGACCATATTTTTTCTGTGTAGAATTACATATTAAATTTTTTAAATGTAGAACAAATTTAAATTAATAAATTTTAATTCAAGAAAATTATATACATACCTATTATTTGTTAAAAATCGGTCTGTTAAATTTCATGACATTTGTTTTTGTTTTATTATTTTTTAGTTTGTTTTCGTAATCAAATCTTACCTGCAATGCGACTCTTTGCATTTGATCAATAAAAGTAGCCAAATCTTTTTCGGGCGTGGGTGCTCCTATTGTCGTACGGTATGTGGTTAAATTAAATGATGACATTTGTAACATATTCTCCAATATAGTTTGTATTGTCTGTGTCAATGACAAGAGTGTACGTTCAGATACTTCGATGGCATCAATGGCCTGAGTGACTTTGGGGAATTGTTTTATATCGGAAATAGCTGTTGTATTAACGAATGCATCCAATTGAAAGACATTGTACGATGCTTCATTTTTTTCACATCCTCTAAAGGTATTTTATTTTTCAAAATGATGAAGATGTTGACGATAATGTTTACACATAGCAGTTGTAACAATATGTCAGAGGTAGAAGAATTTTAAATTTGTTTTGGTCATTCGTTTTGTTGTTGAAGTATCGTTTTTTTTTTTGTATTCAAAGTTCAAAAAGTTCATTTATTTTGTATTCAGAAAATGAAACAAGATGTTTATTTTTCATACATTATGCAGTAGTCGTAGTAGCAAGTTGCAAGAAGGCACGTAGTATGTTGAAACATTTGAGAAAGATTTGTGATTTTTTTTTTTAAATCATTAGTATAGTTTGTTATTAATTTTTTGGAAATATAGGGATTTTCAGGTCATCTGGTAAATTATTTAAGTTAAAGGTATTGAATTTTACAGGGGAGGCCAGGTGTTGCTAGACAAAGTATGGGTTTTATATTTCCGGTTTAGCTTTTTTTGTCAGGAGTTATTGATCTTTATACTAAAATAGTCGTATGTTGATTTCAATTAATTTAGACAATTTTTAAAGGGTTTTCTTTTCTTGATAATTTAATAGTTTTTTCTTGTTAAGGGTTTTAGTTTTCATATGGGTTTTTTATTATTTTACCATTTAAAGGAATTTTTTCTTATTTATAGCCAGTCTTCCTTTTAATGTACATATACATATATTTTCTTTTTGGGGGAGGGGGTTGAGGAAAAACATCTACAGTTTGTGTATCATTATGTAGTGTAACCGTGTTGCCCGAAAAAAAGGAAACACGTACAGTATCAATAACTAATTGGCATGCATAACACTTCCAAACCAAATCAAATGTGGACAAAAAAAATAATACTTGAGAGTTCAAAATGAAATCAACAAAATTTCATTAAACTAACGCATTCTAGGAAAAAAAAAAAAAATAAAAAATAACCCTAGAGCAAAGCTGCGAACTAACATAAAGTATAAAGGGATTTCCATGGCAAATAATACTTTTAAGGGTTTTAATTGATAGCAGTTAAGTTTTAAAGGAAATAAAATAAATTAAAATTTTTCTAAATACTGAAAACATTTTATAAATTAAAAAATAAATTATGATAAAAAAAAAACGAAAAAATAATAAAAAAAAAAATATTTATATATTGACAAATAGATATTGCATCCAGGGTTGTCAGATTTTTTTGAGCCTCTGTAGCCAAATTGTTAATCAAAAATCGCCAAATTAAAATTTTATTTGGTTTTTAAAGCAATACTAAAAAATTAACTAAAATGTTAAGTGTCGTACAATTTTAATTTGAAAATGTAAATTTAGCTTTAACAAAGCCAACGATAATTGCAATAGCTAATAATAACACTGTGCTAGTTACAAATTTTAACAAACTAGACACCCTACAAATAAAGCTAATTCCAGTAGGCATAATTCAATGGCGACAGCCGTTTTTCGAAGTTAGCGCTCGTATTCGCAATATATGCGATAAGTTAATTATGAAAGCAGCGAATTAATTGAAAATTAATTATTCAACAATAAATCGATTGAGTATACTCGTATCTCCAATCATAAATTAAATCAGTTTTAGCCCAATTTTAAATGTTTTTACATTCCACACCACCATAGGCGTTTAGGGTATTATGCGTTTGTGCTGATGTTTGTAATGCATAGAAAAAAAAAAAATCATCCAACACCTACCTTAAAGTATACCAATCAACTAAGAATCACTTTTTGAGTCGATCTAACGATGTCCGTCCGTCCGTCTGGCTGGCTGGCTGGCTAACTTGATAAATAAGAATTCATTATTATACACTTCAATGAAATCTTAATTGCTTATATTGTTTAAATTCAAAAGTTAACCTCCATATCCCCAAACCAATTTTAAATTTGAAATACATTTTAGAGACAAAATTTATATGAAAAATTTAATTTAAAATTCATTTTAAATTTAAAAGTTGTTTGTGAATAGGGGGTAAATTATTAAATTTAAGCAAAGAAACTTAATTTTCCTAAACTCTTTTTTTTCCTTTCAAAATGGAATATCTCAAAAACGAGCGCTTTTAAAAATGGTAAACATTACTAAATTCAGCGATGTCGATTTAGTTTATCCCAATGGCTGCCCATATAGTTAAAAAATTAGTTTAATTTTCTAGCACAGTATAAGTTCCATTTCATTTTTTGGATCGCAAACTGTGCTTTGTATACGAGTGAGATAACGAAAATGTAAATGCTTAGTATTCTCTTCTCATCTCTCTCTCTCTCTTATGAAATCAGAAAATTGCAGCAAGAAAAATTTTTGTATATTAGCCCCAACTAAAGAAAATATACGAAATATTTTTAGTATAGAAAATCTTCATTGTGGGTTCTATGGTCAAAGAAATAATTCGACTTTTCAAAATTATGTATTGAATAATAGAAAAAAATAGAACTTAAAATACACTTTACGGACATATAGCCCCATTTTAAGTGATTAACTTTTAAAATTTATTGAACTTTATTATATTTTTCAAGAGATTAATTCTAACATTATATAACGACATTGGTTCTATTAAACTTATAAATTGTTTCAAATTGTTTATTAATATATTTAAAAGATGATGGAAAACAAATTATCAAACATTTAATACATAATTATTGTAAAATATATTTTTTGGGGATAAAATATCGTAAACTAAGTTGAAGCTATTTACAAATTAAGGCTCATCATTTTGCTAGATAGGCAAATACCAAAAATAGTCGATTTCTAGTAAGAAAATTTAATAGTTTTTCTACACAACTACCTATTTAATCAAATTTTAAAAATTGGCCAAACAAATCGCCATCACGTCATATATCGCTAAAAAATTCGTCATTTCGCCAAACGGAAAATTCAGTCGCCAAAAGCAATTAAAAATCGTCAAGTTTGGCAAAAAATCGATACATCTAACAGCCCTGATTGCATCTCAGTAAAGGGTGTATTTCAGCTTACCTAGATTTTTGCTAAACACTTATTGAGAAATTTACCTGATTAATATATTTTATAAAAAACATTGAATTTGCCTCTAGTCGACATGCATTTTTCTATGTTCGGCATATCACACACTGTCTCGGTTGCATATAAAAGTCGGCCAAAAATAGAAGGAGTTGTCGTAGGTAAAAGAAAATTGGTGTATATAGTTTATGTATTTAGGAAAGAAAAAATAAAAGATAGTTTTGTGAAAATCGGTCCAAGCACACGCATACCTTCTACCAGGCGCGGATCCACGTGGGGAAAAGAAATCCTCCCCTCCCAAAATGAATTTTTCAACTAAGAAAAATTAAAAAGGTAGAATAAATTTACAATTGGAAAAAGAAAAATATAAATTATTTTGCAAAAAATAAAAATATAGTTTATCGAAAATAAAATAAGGCAAAATGCATTTTTTTACAATATAATAGAGCTGAAATATTTTTTAGGGAAAAATATTATGTTTTATTATATATATATATATAAATCTCAAATGCTGGGGGTAAACTCTTAAACTTAACAAAAGGAATAAGATAAGAGAAAATTTTCTATTTTATTCTTATTTTTTATTTATATATATATATATATATATATATATTTATATATATATATATATATATATATATATATATATATTTATATATATATATATATATATATATATATATATATATTTTTTTTTTTTTCCCAGTGATTCAGTAAAATACAACCAAATTGGTTTAAAACAAAAAGGTGTAAAGTTACTATATTTAATACATATATTTTAAGATTTCAAAAATTGTACTCTCACGGGAAACAAAAATATAAAAATATCAAAAATTAGGTCAAAGCTAATCAAAACAAATTTGCAAATATAAATATAGATTATCCTTATGATACTAATTGTGTTGATATATTACATGTGTTATGTGTAAATATGCAATATTAGGTAATCCACTTTATACAAATAGATATTACACCATACAAAATCAATTAATTTATAAATGTTCTAGGAAAATGTTGGCAAATGAATTCAAAGAATGATTAAAGTAATGCTCATTATTATTATTCCAAATTATTTCCTAATATTTCTTTAAGTGATATATTTAAATTACTTAAAAACTTCAGCTTCATGAAAAAAAAATTTTTTTTATAAAATGAAAAAAATTGTTAATATACTTTTTATTTTATTTAAATAATTTTACTTTTACGTATTTCTCTATGTCGAACGAAAAATTCATTTCGAAAAATTTTATGCAAAACAACAATAAAATGTGAAATTTATTTGTTGCTTTTCACACATTTTGTTGAAACGAATTTTCTTTCAATATGGACTTACTAAATGGATTATAATAATTATTATTTAATATATTTCAGTAACTAAAGAATTATATATTTATGAACATAATTTAAAAAAAATCTCATAAAAGCGAAAAATCATCTAAAAATTTGGAAATTTTTAGTCAAGAAGGAATTATAGTTCTAAAATGTCGACAAATCACTTCAAAAATTGAGTAATTTTTCATGTGAAACATAACTCAAAATATTTTGAACGATTTTTCATTGGGTCATTTTGTTGGCAGCCGTTCTATGCTTTATTTATAAATTTTTTACAATATTAAACATTTTTTTTCAAAAACTAATGAGAACGTGAAAAATAAGTTTTCAAAGTAAAAAAAAATGTTAGCTTTCTTGTGGCTTTATTTTTTAAGACATTTAGCCTTTTTTTTTTGGCCTTTTTTAAAGTTTAATTTAGCTTAATTTTTATTAACTTCTGGCAACACTGGTTGCAGATTCGAAGATAACACAGTAAAATTTTGTCCTAATTGGCCATAGGTCTCACACAAATTACTTTAATGGATTAAAATCCCTCACACTTCCATCTCCAAGATAGATTTGCCAACAATAACGCTAAGAAAAATTACAATTAACGATTTTGTATGTCATACCATAAATCGTGCTTTGACGACTATAAGTATCTTAATTGCTTTTTTCTACTTCTTTCAACGCAGGAAAAGAAGTTCATGTTCTCCCAAAGCATAATTTTCTGTTTGAACAAAGATGCACGAAAAAGAATATATCATGAACAAATGTATTTCACCAATACAAATTCATTTTGCAAACAAAAATTTGTTCAATATTCGAATAAAACGATAACTACTGTAAGTGAAAAATCATATATGTAAGTCAAATGTCGTGAAATGTCGAAGAATTCTATTATTAAACATTGAGCTAAGATGATAAGTATTTGCAGAATCAATCAATTTCGTAATAAAAACATATTTAATTATATTTACACTGAAATTGTAATAAAGTGCATAAATAAAAATATTTTTAATTTTTTTCTTTTTGGTTTATTATACGGATATTTCAAAAAATTTTTTTTTTTAAATTATGACCATCACAGAATACAATTATCCCAAATAAACTACCGAAATAGTACTCACTCACCGACCGAATTCGATTGGCAAAAAATTCGGTTGCTACAACGAAACTGTTTTCTCTGTGTAATGAAAATTTTGCGTATTTTGAGACAATTTTAATTTGGAAGATAAATAAAAATATTTACACATAAAGTAATAACGATAAAAGTTTTAAAAATAGTAAAATCTTAAGGAAAGGGTTAATTGAAAATTATGCATAATTTTGTAACTAAAAATCTTTAAAAATTTTAAATTATGCTTAAAAAATCTATTTCTTTTACTAAGTTCCTGAATAGATTCTCTTATTGTTTTGTAAATTACTAATTTTCAGGATTTTTTGAAAAGTAGAAGAATTCAACTTGTTATCCATATACATTTGTATAGGGTTTGGTCAAACATTGAAAGAAATTTTTAAACATTTAAAAAAAAAAAATTAATTTTTTTTTTAAATAATAAAATTTGTTATAAATATTTTGTAATGTAATATAATTTTAAAATTTTGTTTTAAATTGGACAAAAATTTTAAAACTTATTCGATTTTATATGTAATGATTTACTTAAACATTTTAAACGTTTTTATTTATGCCTTAAGTATGTTTGAGATAAAGCATAAAGTGATTTGCTAAAAATATATTCAAAATAATTTGATAAAGTTTTGAAATTTGTACATAATTGTTTGAGTAAAGATTCAAAAAAAAAAAAAAAAAAAAAAAAACTACCAAATTAGTAGAGAAATTGCACGCAGAGAAAAAATATAGTTATAGTGACCGTAATCTAAGAGCAACATATTATGATTGGAACATATGATCACAGCGAAAAATAGAAATGATTGTAAGTAATAATTAAATAAAACAAAAAATAATTATTATGATTCTATTTCGTCCGATTTCATGGTTTATTTTTTCATGCTATGATTCTAGTTTTACATATAATTGTACAATATTACTACAACATTATCCCATTCTATCAGATTATGATTTGATGTTATTATATTATTATTCTTTCTTACTACATTACTATACCACATTGTCATTTTATCATATTATTATCCCAATCTTACCACCATATGTGGTTCAAACGCAAGATATGTTTTTCTAACTAAACCCTTTAATGGTAGTTTAATAGTAATATCTTATATTGCTTGAGTCCCACAAGGTATAAATAAACCTCATCTATTTATATTTAGTCATATGTAAATTAAATGAGGATTAAAATGAAGTTAGAAAACAAACTTTAAAAACCGAATTTTCTTTCATTAAGTTTGTGAAAACGATAAGTATTATATTTATTGGAAACATTTTATTGTCATGGGAATAATAATAATAATATTAATATGGTTTAAAAAAAAATATGGTTTTAGAACAAAGAAACAACTGTAAATATTTAATGGTTGTAGAAGTAGCGGTATTTTCATATTAATAAAATTTTATTACTGGTAAAAATATTTAAAAACATATAATTTTTGCTGTCAAACCTATTAAAATTTTTATTGAGTGTAAACATTAAATGACAAAATGTAAATAAAAATATTGTTATCATAAACACAGTGTTATCAAAACTCAAGAAAATTAACAATGAGAACATAATATTGTTGTAGTGATAATGGTGTTAAATCTTTAAAATTTTTTCAAATATAATTATTTTAATAATATTCAAATTTAAATTATCAAACTTTTTATTTTTTATATATGCTTTTAGCAGACAGAATGTGATAATTTTAATAAGACACCTTTTTTGTTACAACATTTAAATTTCTGTAGTTATAATTATTTCACTAAAAGTTATAAATTTCACCAAAAATCGAAAATTTAACCATAATTTAAATTAAATGTCGGCAAAAATTCTTAATTTTTCTAAAAATTCGAAGTCTAATTAAAAATAAAAATTTCGCTAAAAATTCGAAATTTCATCAAAACCTCAAAAATCTCATCAAAAATACGTAATTTCACTAAAAATTTAAAATTTCACAAAACAAAAAACTCAAAATTTTAGGCAATAATTCGAAATTTCACCAAAAATTCGAAATTTCACAAAAAAAAAAAAAAAATTAATTTTCTGCAAAAATTCGAAAATTCACCAAAAACTCAAAATTTCTTCAACAATACAAAGTCTCACCAAAATTCCAAAATGTCTCTAAAAATTTGAAATTTTACCAAAAACTTAAAATCTCATTAAAATTACGAAATTTCTCCAAAAAACCAAAATTTCACTAAAAATCCAAAATTTCGGCAAAAATTCGAAATTTCACAAAAAAAAAAACTGAATTTTCAGCAAAAATTCGAAATTTCACTAAAAATCCAAAATTTCTTCAACAATACAAAATTTCTCCAAAAATCAAAAATTTCATAAAAAAAATCCGAAATTTCACCAAAAATTTCGAAATTTCACTAAAAATTCAAAATTTCAGCAAAAATTCGAAATTTCACCAAAAATCCAAAATTTCTTCAACAATATAAAATTTCACCAAAAATCAAAAATTTCATAAAAAAATCCGAAATTTCGGCAAAAATTCGAAATTTCACAAAAAACCTAAAATCTCTCCAAAAATACAAAATTTTCCCAAAAATCCGAAATTTCATGAAAAATCCAAAATTTCACTAAAAATACAAAATTTCACCAAAAATTCGAAATATCACCAAAAATCCGAAATTTCACTAAAAATCCAAAATTTCTTCAACAATACAAAATTTTACCAAAAATCAAAAATTTCATCAAAAATCCGCATTTTCGGCAAAAATTCGAAATTTCACAAAAAAACTAAAATCTCTCCAAAAATACAAAATTTCACCAAAAATCCGAAATTTCATGAAAAATCCTAAATTTCATGAAAAATCCTAAATTTCACCAAAAATCCAAAATTTCTCCATATATATATATATATATATATATATATATATATATATATATATATATATATATATATATATAAATTTCACTAAAAACTCATTTCTCATAAATTTAAAATTTTCATTTTTCATAAATTTTAAAATTTGATTTCTTTGGTAGTAAAATTTTTTGTGGTAATAAAACTGTGCTAAGGTATGTTGAGACTAGTCAAATATTTCACCAAAATTAGGTAACCAGTATACAAAATATTTCCTAATTTCTCATTTTTAATAGGAAAATATTTTTTTACACATTATTAGTCATAGCTGACATTTTATAGAATCTTGTTTGATGCTGTTTTCTCTTACAAAACATTTGCAAGATGAAACAACAGCAAACAATTTTTTTGTACAACTAGTAGTCACGCAATTTTGGTCAAATATTTGCCAAATGTGAACATAGCTTTATTCAAATTATTATATATATTAAACTAAAAGGCAATTTGAAATATTATATATTGGTAAAATTTTTTCAGTTTAACTTAAGCGACAGTTTCATAAATTTTTATAATTGAAATTTCTTTTCTTTTAAAAACTAAGACTATAGATATAGTTTTTAGTAATAAAAAAAAAATAATAATAATAATTAATACATTATTTTCAGCCCTGGTTTGAGTATTTAAATGATTTGAAATATTGCCGTCTCATTTTATTGTAAATGAAATAGCCCAATAAGCATTTTTGCTTAAACTCAAGTTTAAAAATAGTTGAATTCCAGTCATGAATTCAATTTTCAAGTGTTGAAATATACTTGTACCACACTTTCTTTTAATAGCATACTCTAGGAAAACGGAAATTTGAATTTAAGTCGAACATTACATTGTTAATACTGTTCAATACAACCATTGAATTTAAGTGCAATTAATGCCGAAAAAATAATTGAATTCAAGCTTGGAAATACTGTTTAACTCAAGCCATGAATAATAGTACAATTCAAAGATTCAAAATAATAAAATTCAAGCTAATAAATTTAAAGAAAAAAACATTAATATAATTTATTTTGTAAAAATAAATCTAAATTAAATACATTAAAATAGTATATAATTACAAAAAAGAAAATAAACAACTTATACAAATTCTTCCCCTTCATGAAGTCTTCAGAAGATAAATTACTTTTTCTTTTATCTCAAATTGGATTTTAGGACATTATTGATTACTTGCTTTAAAGAATTTCTGCTGAATATTATTGCAATTATTTAATATAAATTTTTCTTTACTTAACTGTCTGGAAAAAAGTAATCTGAAAAATTAAAATTAAAAATAATTTCAATATGTAATTTTTATTCATCTTTTTTTCTTGCACATTCTATACTTGAATTTCTATTAACCCGTGCAAATTTAGTATATATCGAAATTCGTCTATCGATATGGATTTATTTTGAATACATTAAAATTATTTTGCAATAATTTGATATTTGTTTGGCAACAAAATAAAGTTTGCAACAAATAAAAGAGAAAAAAATATTTTACTTGAAATACGGGAAAGAATCACTGTAATTCAAATTGAGTTGCAATTAAATTTCAAGTACTTGAATTTTAATTTTTTATGTGCTTATTGGGAGCATTTAAAACTTGATATCTTTAATGTTATTTTGAAATAGAAAAGCAAATTTAATAAAAAAAAAATTAATAAATTATTTCTTATTTATAGTAAAAATAAAATATTTAAATAAAGTATAAAGCTGCATACTTTTGCTTCCTTCGTTCAATTAAATTAAACATTGACTTAAAATTAAGGTAGCTATGAAATCTCTAGTGCACCAACTATCATCAAAACGTTTTATTTGAAATACCTCAAAATTTATAGGGTATTTCGAATTTTTGTTCAAAAGTTATTTATAAAAATATTGTATAAAATTATATAGCTACACGCAGAGAAAAAATGTAGTTGTAGTAACCATAATCTACTATTATTATTTTTTATAAAGAATATAAAATAAATATAAAATTAACATTTAGCGTTACATGTTGTTTAATAAATAATTTCTAAATTTTAAGCAATTAACTTTTTTTTTTCAAAATAGTAAAGCCATGGAAACTCCCATATACACATATTTAGTGGCTACTTTTAAATTCTACGCATAAACATTCCACTAAATATTGTACGTAAATACTTCTTCAACAAAACTTGACTATAACTAAGTACTAAATACTTACTTACAGTGTATGCATATAAACAAAACTAAATCCTCTTAAAATATACTACATCTACAATAGCATAGCAGCTGTAGCTAATCATTAATAAGTAAATATATATATATATATATATATATATATACATATAGTATTTATACAAGATATTTGCCACATACCTTAAAGCTGTTGCTAAGCTAACATTTACAATTGAATGATTCACTCCATCCGGTCGTAAAAGTTCTCCAATTATGCCCGTTTGTGGTTCGTTTAAATAAACATAACCCGGTTTATCAAATAACTTACCCAACATTTCGTAGGCATTATTATTGCTATCTTTATTGCTATTAATACCATTCATCATTTTCCATTTAATATCTGTTGATATGTCTGTTGTTATTGACGACGTCGCCTTCTCGTTCCCCGAATCATACATTGGCTGACATAGAAATATTTCTGCATTACCACCAATGGCAAGGGATATAACACCATATATTGTTATACAAATACTACTCAAACATATAATGATGACAGCAACGAAGAGCACAACTCCAGCTTTAATTTTAGCCTCACACAGAAAGCAACAGTAGGACATGAGTAGAAACAGTAGTATCCAGACAACGACCATACCTGCTATCCAGCCACTTGTCCAATATATATTTGACCAATCCTGTAATTTGACATAGTGCGGTTCGACATTATCCCAGACGTTTTTTAAGCGTTCGAGCAGAGCATTTATGGTCACCGTTAACATTTGTGCATTGGCAGTGGTGCGATGACGTATGCCCTCCAATTGTTCAAGGGTGTCTGGAAGAGGGACAACAAAAAAAAGTGGATAATTAAAATGAGTTTTGGAGAAAAAAAAAAAAGGAAAAAACGTACTCGCACAAAGCAAAAGATAATTGAATTTAGAAAGTTTTGTTTGGTTTGATAAATGACAAATTGTTGGCTGTTTTTAGTTACTGTTCATTTTTCAATTTTGGTTACACTAAGTGTTTACAATTAGCCCAAAGGCCGTTGTATGTCTACTTGGAAATCATTACAAATGAATCAAATAAAGTGGGAAAATGGGATCAAGTAATCTGAAAAGTTATCTAGTGAATTTAATTTAAAGTTTATATGGATGGACAAATAGACGGACATTCAGAGAGAGAGAGAGAGAGAGAGAGAGTGACAGAGAGATAGACGGATAAATCAACTGGACTATAGAGTAGACTATAGAATAGACTATAGAGTAGACTATAGAGTAGACTATAGAGTAGACTATAGAGTAGACTATAGAGTAGACTATAGAGTAGACTATAGAGTAGACTATAGAGTAGACTATAGAGTAGACTATAGAGTAGACTATAGAGTAGACTATAGAGTAGACTATAGAGTAGACTATAGAGTAGACTATAGAGTAGACTATAGAGTAGACTATAGAGTAGACTATAGAGTAGACTATAGAGTAGACTATAGAGTAGACTATAGAGTAGACTATAGAGTAGACTATAGAGTAGACTATAGAGTAGACTATAGAGTAGACTATAGAGTAGACTATAGAGTAGACTATAGAGTAGACTATAGAGTAGACTATAGAGTAGACTATAGAGTAGACTATAGAGTAGACTATAGAGTAGACTATAGAGTAGACTATAGAGTAGACTATAGAGTAGACTATAGAGTAGACTATAGAGTAGACTATAGAGTAGACTATAGAGTAGACTATAGAGTAGACTATAGAGTAGACTATAGAGTAGACTATAGAGTAGACTATAGAGTAGACTATAGAGTAGACTATAGAGTAGACTATAGAGTAGACTATAGAGTAGACTATAGAGTAGACTATAGAGTAGACTATAGAGTAGACTATAGAGTAGACTATAGAGTAGACTATAGAGTAGACTATAGAGTAGACTATAGAGTAGACTATAGAGTAGACCATAGAGTAGACTATAGAGTAGACCATAGAGTAGACTATAGAGTAGACTATAGAGTAGACTATAGAGTAGACTATAGAGTAGACTATAGAGTAGACTATAGAGTAGACTATAGAGTAGACTATAGAGTAGACTATAGAGTGGACTATAGAGTAGACTATAGAGTAGACTATAGAGTAGACTATAGAGTGGACTATAGAGTAGACTATAGAGTAGACTATAGAGTAGACTATAGAGTAGACTATAGAGTAGACTATAGAGTAGACTATAGAGTAGACTATAGAGTAGACTATAGAGTAGACTATAGAGTAGACTATAGAGTAGACTATAGAGTAGACTACAGAGTAGACTATAGAGTAGACTATAGAGTAGACTATAGAGTAGACTATAGAGTAGACTATAGAGTAGACTATAGAGTAGACTATAGAGTAGACTATAGAGTAGACTATAGAGTAGACTATAGAGTAGACTATAGAGTAGACTATAGAGTAGACTATAGAGTAGACTATAGAGTAGACTATAGAGTAGACTATAGAGTAGACTATAGAGTAGACTATAGAGTAGACTATAGAGTAGACTATAGAGTAGACTATAGAGTAGACTATAGAGTAGACTATAGAGTAGACTATAGAGTAGACTATAGAGTAGACTATAGAGTAGACTATAGAGTAGACTATAGAGTAGACTATAGAGTAGACTATAGAGTAGACTATAGAGTAGACTATAGAGTATACTATAGAGTATACTATAGAGTAGACTATAGACTAGACTAAAGACTAGACTATAGAGTAGACTGTAGACTATGGCGGAGTGGCAAATGAAATGGTCATCAGCTTCGAAAGGTAGATGGACATATAAGCTTATCCCAAATGTAGAAGTATGGTGTGGAAGACGGCATGGTTATCTGAATTACTACCTGACACAATTCCTTAGTGGACACGGTTGTTTCCGCTCATACCTATACCGCTTTGGACTTGATAGCTCTCAATATTGTCCGCGTTGCGTAGAGGATGAAGAGGATTCGAATCATGTGTTTTTTGTGTGTCCACGTTTTGAATATGAGAGAACGAACTTGGAAAGGCAAATAGGCGGTGAGATATGTTCAAGTAACATAGTACAAATTATGCTTGTATCACTCGAGAACTGGGAGAACGTTTGCAAATACGTTAAAACAGTCCTTTTAGAGTTGCGGAGGCAAGAGGAAGTTAGAAGAGGAAATTTTGATTAGTTAGGGTTTTGATACCTTTCCCCCCTGCGAAGAAATACTTTTGCGGTGGTTCCGCAGGGAATGGGGGTTGGAGAATACGAGGTTGTTTTAGCGTGTTAAAGTCTCGCACACCTGGTATCATTGAACGACCAGAGTCTTTCGATGATTTTTTCCTCGTCAAAAAAAAAAAAAAAAGAGTAGACTATAGTCTAGACTATAGACTAGACTATAGACTAGACTATAGACTAGACTATAGACTAGACTATAGACTAGACTATAGACTAGACTATAGACTAGACTATAGACTAGACTATAGACTAGACTATAGACTAGACTATAGACTAGACTATAGACTAGACTATAGACTAGACTATAGACTAGACTATAGACTAGACTATAGACTAGACTATAGACTAGACTATAGACTAGACTATAGACTAGACTATAGACTAGACTATAGACTAGACTATAGACTAGACTATAGACTAGACTATAGACTAGACTATAGACTAGACTATAGACTAGACTATAGACTAGACTGACATGTATGCTAGCTGCCTGACCGTTATATCTAAAGTGTCTCAGTGATTCTACTTCATTGCTCGTACGACCTTTGAGCTACTATGTTAAACAAATATTCTTTGACACAAATTTCTACGCTTTCCTATCTATGAAACTATATACTTAGCATTCAAATTAAATCTTTTACTATCTTTCTATTATTTTCCAACCTTACTTTCCTTCATACAAAACATCCGATATCAAGGCAAATGTCAACATTATTCAAAACTTTATATCTAAATGAATTTAATTTCAAAACAAAGAAAAGTATGTATGTGCAGCACATAAACTTTAATGTTCTTAGATTAAGTTTCAACTCAAGAAATATTGACAAGTGTAAATGCAATTGACATTTTAATAAAAATAAAAAAATAAAAGCGAAAGAAATATGCTACTGAGTCACAAGAAAAAACATAGCAAACAAAATAAATGACTTACAGTTTCTTTCATATGCTGTATCCGTTTTAACTTGTTGAGGAAAATTACTAAATATTGAACGTGACAATCCCACTTCGGAAGATAAATTCTTAACAGTTGCACCAAAATCAATTTCACCCAAATAACGCATACGAAAAATGGCTTGATCTTCTTGTAACTGTTTTACCAAAGCAATGTAAAGAGAAAATAAGAAAAGAAAGCAAATAAAAAATACAGTTATGAAAACATTAAAATCATACATACATAAATATTTGTGTAAATGTGTGCTGTATGATTGTAGTAGAAAATTAATTTCTAACTACTTCTCATAACTGAACATGACGTATATATATATATATATATAGATATATATGTAGTATCTATGAGTATATTGTACAGTACATTTATTGAAATAACAAGTTTTAGTCCTTCGAATATTTGTTTTTTTTTTAAGATTTTGTTTGATTTTCTAGTTTTGAGTTGAGTTTTCAATCATTCCTTATTTTCATACCACATTGTTGCAAAGACAACAAATTCAATTTTATAATTGTGAAATGGTAGTAAATAAATATTATGATTGATTTATAGTGATGAGAAAAAATTCCCAATAGAGAAAATTTAAAAACAAAGTCTATAATTTGTACTAAAGACCAGTCTATAATTTACACTAATGACTAGTCTATAACTTACACGATGGCCTAGTTTATAATGTACTGGATGGACTAGTCTATAATTTGCACTATAGATTAATCTGTATTTTACAGTATAGACTAATCTATAATTTACACTATAAAATAGTCTATAATTTACACTATAGACTAGTTTATAATTTACACTATAGACTAGTTTATAATTTACACTATAGACTATCCTGTAATTTAAACTATAGACTAGTGTATAATTTACACTATAGACTAGTCTATACTTATAACTATAGACTACTTTATAATTTACACTATAGACTAGTTTATAATTTACACTATAGACTAGTTTATAATTTACATTATAAACTAGTTTATAATTTACATTATAGACTAGTCAATAACTTACACTATAGACTATCCTGTAATTTAAACTATAGACTAGTGTATAATTTACACTATAGACTAGTCTATACTTATAACTATAGATTAGTTTATAATTTACACTATAGACTAGTCTATAACTTACACTATAGACTATCCTGTAATTTAAACTATAGACTAGTGTATAATTTACACTATAGACTAGTCTATACTTATAACTATAGACTAGTCTATAATTTACACTATAGCCTAGTCTATAATTTACACTATAGCCTAGTCTATAATTTACACTATAGACTAGTCTATAATTTACACTATAGACTAGTCTATAATTTACACTATAGACTAGTTTATAATTTACACTATAGACTAGTCTATAATTTACACTATAGACTAGTCTATAACTTACACTATAGACTACTCTATAATTTACACTATAGACTAGTCTATAATTTACACTATAGATTAGTCTATAATTTACACTATAGACTAGTCTATAATTTACACTATAGACTATTCTGTAATTCAAACTATAGAATAGTGTATAATATACACTATAGACTAGTCTATATTTATAACTATAGACTAGTTTATAATTTACACTATAGACTAGTCTATAATTTACACTATAGACTAGTCTATAACTTACACTATAGACTAGTCTATAATTTACACTATAGACTAGTCTATAATTTACACTATAGATTAGTCTATAATTTACACTATAGACTAGTTTATAATTTACACTATAGACTATCCTCTAATTTAAACTATAGACTAGTGTATAATTTACACTATAGACTAGTCTATACTTATAACTATAGACTAGTTTATAATTTACACTATAGACTAGTTTATAATTTACATTATAGACTAGTTTATAATTTACATTATAGACTAGTCAATAACTTACACTATAGACTATCCTGTAATTTAAACTATAGACTAGTGTATAATTTATACTATAGACTAGTCTATACTTATAACTATAGATTAGTTTATAATTTACACTATAGACTAGTTTATAATTTACACTATAGACTAGTCTATAATTTACACTATAGACTAGCTATAATTTACACTATAGACTAGTATATAATTTACACTATAGACTAGTCTATAACTTACACTATAGCCTAGTCTATAATTTACACTATAGCCTAGTCTATAATTTACACTATAGACTAGTCTATAATTTACACTATAGACTAGTCTATAATTTACACTATAGACTAGTATATAATTTACACTATAGACTAGTCTATAACTTACACTATAGACTAGTCTATAATTTACACTATAGACTAGTCTATAATTTACACTATAGACTAGTCTATAATTTACACTATAGACTAGTCTATAATTTACACTATAGCCTAGTCTATAATTTACACTATAGACTAGTCTATAATTTACACTATAGACTAGTCTATAACTTACAATATAGACTAGTCTATAATTTACACTATAGCCTAGTCTATAATTTACACTATAGACTAGTCTATAATTTACACTATAGCCTAGTCTATAATTTACACTATAGCCTAGTCTATAATTTACACTATAGACTAGTCTATAATTTACACTATAGACTAGTCTATAATTTACACTATAGACTAGTATATAATTTACACTATAGACTAGTCTATAACTTACACTATAGACTAGTCTATAATTTACACTATAGACTAGTCTATAATTTACACTATAGACTAGTCTATAATTTACACTATAGACTAGTCTATAATTTACACTATAGATTAGTCTATAATTTACACTATAGACTAGTCTATAATTTACACTATAGACTAGTCTATAATTTACACTATAGACTAGTCTATACTTTACACTATAAACTAATCTATACTTTACACTGTAGACTAGTTTATACTTTACACTGTAGACTAGTTTATACTTTACGCTATAGATTAGTTTATAATTTACATTATAGACTAGTCTATAATTTACACTATAGACTAGTCTATAATTTACACTATAGACTAGTCTATAATTTACACTATAGACTAGTCTATAATTTACACTATAGACTAGTCTATAATTTACACTATAGACTAGTCTATAATTTACACTATAGACTAGTCTATAATTTACACTATAGACTAGTCTATAATTTACACTATAGACTAGTCTATAATTTACACTATAGACTAGTCTATAATTTACACTATAGACTACTCTATAATTTACACTATAGACTAGTCTATACTTTACACTATAAACTAATCTATACTTTACACTGTAGACTAGTTTATACTTTACACTGTAGACTAGTTTATACTTTACGCTATAGATTAGTTTATAATTTACATTATAGAATAGTCTATAATTTACAATATAGTCAGGTCTATAATTTACACTACAGACTTGACTATACTTTACACTACAGGCATTATGGACTGTAGATTGTACTATAATTTATAATATAGTTTATACTATAGTTTAGACTATATTTTCACGTCAACAAATTTCCTACTGGCTTCACAATTTCCTCCTGTTTCATTTTAAATAACAGTTGCATTTACTTCTGTGTTCCATTATTGCCATTGTCATATCCGTTTGCCCAGAGTATTTTCTTACCGTTTTAAGAGCATCAATAATACCGTTCTCCTCAAAACTTCTTATACGCAATGTATCACATAGTGGCCGGTCACGATATGTACACTGACGTTGCAGCACGGACAATTGTATCTGCAGTTCTTCCATACGAGCTGCTGCCTCCTGTGCCAATTTCAAGGCTCGACCCGCTGTCTCCTGCAGCATGAGAACACGATAGATAAGTTCTGCATTCACTGTAAACACAAAATTAAATAGAATGAAAAATAAAGGACAATAAAAGGATGTAACGAAATGGTTATAAAATGGTTATAAATTATTATTGAGATTGTTTAAAAGTCCTTTTACAATTATTTTGTGGTTGTTGGTAAAGGAGTTATTTGGCGTAACTATAGTTTACTGGCTTTTAGTGGGTCAAAGTCTTTAATAATATAATTGATTTATTAGGAATAATAATAAATGTAGAAAGTAAATGAAGATGTTTTGTATAACTGTTTGTTTGCAAAGACAAGGGCAGTGTGGTGGACACAGTGGACTGATATAAAAAATAGGTAACGAAATTTATGAAGACATAAACCGAAGTTTTGTTTTTATTAATATTGTAAATCATTTTTAATTCTTGTAGCAATTTTTAAATTTTTAAAAATAATAAAGATTTTTTATTATTATTGACTATTGAAACTTACTTGATTTACTTAAAAGCATTAAAGCAATTAGCATCTAAATAATTAACTCCCCTATAATTTTTATATATTTTTGTAGGAATACGTTTCTGTGATCTATTATATGGAAATATAATAGTTTGTATTTTACTAATATTAACTTTTATCTTCCATTTATAAAGATATTTATGGTTAGATTTTAAACTATCTTCCATTTTTTTTGATTAATAATAATACTCATCCTTGAGGCAGACCGGCAGGGATTTGCATACTACTAGATAGCGTGTTATATTATCTCTTTATTATCTCTTGCAAGTACGTTGGATAATTAAAGGAATTTAGTATAAAAACCAGGCCTTCATGCCATATTGAATCGAAGGCTTTTTCAATGTGAAGAAAAATAACTCCAGTGCTCTTACGATTTCTTTTATTTGATTCAATAAAATTAACGACTCTTTTTAGTTGATGTATTGTAGACATCTCCTTGCGGAATACAAACTGTTGAGGGTTAATAATATTATTTTGGTTGGAAAAGTCTAAAATTTTCTTATTAATTATTTTTTCAAATACTTTATCCAATAGGCTTAGGATGCTGATAGGTCTATAGTAAGACGGTAATTTAGGAACGTTTCCTGGCTTTTTCCTTCTTAAAAATCTTGGAAAATAGCCTTCTATTAAACAAGAGTTGAAAAGTTTACATAGTATTTCAAAAAAGCAATCAGGCATATTTTTAAGGCTAATACTATTAATCCATCTAAACCGGGAGCTTTATTATTTTTCAATAAAAATACAAACGATTTAACTTCATCTAAATTAGTAAGCTCTAAGTTAGATCTATCAAGAATTGTATCGTTAAGATCATGAATAAATTTTGAGACAGCTGTGTCCATAGATGAATAATTATTTACAGTAATGGTGTCTGAATTTCCAAATTCGTCTGCTATTGAATTACCTTTCTTTAAAACTTTTGTTAGTTTCCTTTAAGGGCTTTTTTTACTTTCCAAAATTTTTTAGAGCCCGAGGGCAAATTTGAAATAAATTTTGACCAGGATTCATTTCGGTCTTTATGAATGTGGAAATCAATAAGTTTATTTATTTATTTAATAGCCTCAAAATACTTTTCAATTGATTTTTATAATTAAAATTCCTACATCTTTTAAATTTACGTTTGTACTCTTTCTTTGACTATCAATATTTTATTAATATCAGAGATTTCTCGTTGCCAAGAATTTTTATGACCGACAGGTATTTTATTAAACGCTTCTATATTAATTTATTAAAATAATAATTATTAAAATAATAATCTGAATTGGTAACAGGTTGGTCAGTGTTCTGACACCTAATTTCATTTTTCAACCAGTTTCTGATTGCTGACCAGTCTGCTCGATAATACAAGTGAACTGAATATCTAATGTTTTGAACTTGTTCACAAATAACGCAAGTTATAGATACATAATCCGACTATAAAACATTTGAATGTGTCTCAAGGTTTGAAAAATGGACACACGAGTTAGATAAAAGAATGTCTACTGTAGACGGTTGAACGGATTGGTAATTTGTTCAAAGAAAGAAATTTTTTGCATTACGTTTCTTTTTTAAAGTAAGATGTAGTTACATTAAGACTGTGTTTAGGTTTCAACGAAACCAAAATGTATAAGACACCACGAATGCTGACGAAGTGAGTAGCGGCACAGAAAATACGTATTCCCTACTGCTGGTGTCTAATTATAGCTCACAAACTCTACTTTGGTACTGCCAAACAGAGACAACCAGGCAATATACGATTGCGAACTTGTTTATGGTCCTTCGAAACGGATGTCGGCTTACGACACTACTGTAACCACATCAATAACAACGTTTATGACGCTATATTCAATCTCTGTTTACACTCAGTGCAAGGCGGGCGCCATGTTTGTGATTCAACGAAACCAAAATGGAGAAGACACCACGAATGCTGACGAAGTGTGTAGCGGCACAGAAAATACGTATTCCATTCTGCTGGTGTCTAATTATAGTCCACAAACTCTGCTTTAGTACTGCCAAACAGAGACAACAAGGCAATTTACGATTGCAAACTTGTTTAAATGCTTTTGTAAAAAAAGACATCTCTTCCTATCCACTGTGCTATTTTATTATTGCGATTTCGTGTCTCTTTTTTCCCACAGTTATTTCGAAGGATAAATACTTACAAGCTATACAATACTTTTATACTTACCCAAGCTTAATGTTGCCAAAGAATCATAGGCCAACTCAATGCCAGTATGAGCTGAAATTTCCGCTTGAATGGGTTCTCCTAGCAAAACATCCACATCTAAAGTCAAATAAAGCATGTTAAGAGTATATAAAAATAATAAAAAAAACTCGAATGAAGTAAAAAAGGTCATTTTCACACAATATGAAGCATAAAAGTTTATCTGTTATACAAAATTTTTAGTTATACACTAAAAGTGTATCTAAGTGTATAAATAAAGACGTGTGAGTGTGTTTGTGTTGTTATAAAAAAAACTTTATAATAAACTTTAAAGCTATAAAGTTGCAAAAATAGCAACTATATTATGCATGTGTTTACACATACATACACAACTATACATAGGTGTAAGAGTAAGTGTTTGTATTTGTGTTTGTGTTTATGTATATCTTTAAACTAACCTTCCAAATCTTTGACAACTTTTTCAACGGAAACATGAAAACCATTATCAAGTTTATGTTTTATTTGCAAATGTGTATCCTTTAGAAAAACTTCCATATCATGTACGGTGGACTTAATCATTTCGGGTGTCATTTCGACGGTGGTGGCCAAACGACTGTTGGCATAAAAAATGCATAAATCACTTAAGCTGAAAAGAGTTAAAACATATGAAATATATATTTATGTATGTAGTTGGGGAAATTAATAAACAATCTTGTTTTTAAGTAAACAAGTGAGGTTTAAAAAAATTATATTGTAAAATTTGCCAAACAATTTAAGCAGGAATTTGGATTCATGCTTTAATCGTTAAGAACAAACCTTCATAATCAAATAAAGCAGAAGATCTACAAAAAAGCTATTTCCCAAAACAGAATTTGGAGCCCTTTTATACTCTAGCATAACTATTTTTGGAAAATTTGTACCTTTTTTACTATAGATTAAAATACTGACTAGACTATAGTTAAGACTATAGACTAGATTATAGCTTAGACTTTATACTGCGACCGCGACGTGAATATCACATACAAATTTTAAATATTTTTAAAAAAATTTTGATTCAAAAAATTCTAGTGGTGGAGGAGTAAATTGTAACAAATTTAGAATTTTGAAATAATTGAATAGAGAGGAAGTAGAAAATTAGGAATAGATGTATAATAAACTGTCCCTAGATTTTAACGAAAACTATTTCCCTATAAAATTGCGATTTCGTTAGTTCAAACTTTGTGATCTAATTTTATGATAAATGCGGCCCGCTAAATGTTTGGTGTTTAAATTCAGGACTATAAGTTCGAAAAAAATCAGCTAACAACTATTCAACAAAGGAACTCTATATCGGCCGAAACAATGCCGCTGTTCATGAAAATGTACAGGAAACACAACAAACATGGTCCGGTAATTTCCATACAAATTTTTATAAAAAATGCTCAATGCGGCTCGGTTTAGAAATAAATTTTTTTTCAAATTCTCTCCGGAATTTGTTTTCATTTTCTCACAAAAAATATTATCATATTTTTAAAAATTTATATGAATTTTGTAAACAAAGTTGAAAAATGTTTAAAGTAAAAAAAGAAATGAAAAGGAAGTAAATAAAATTTTTCCGTTGACTTCAAAGTTCCGAGCAAAAACTTTGCTTTCCTGGTAAGATAGCAGGTATAATTGGAAACTTAAATAAACGACTTATTTTTTAGCCTGAATAACCAGTTATTTTTGTTCGAGTGGTTCACAAATTCATGTAGTTATTTTTAAACACTAAGGGTACTCAAAAATATGTACCTAAATGAATATACGAAAAAAAACAACAAAATTTTGCTGTCAGTGACGTTTGAACTTGGGCACAAATCAGCCATTCGTTTTTAATGACTAATGTTTTACAAAGTACACTATCTCGAACATAATTTTCTAAGTGTCAGAAACTTGTTAAGTATGAAATTTGTTGACATAATTCAAATCCTCGAGTTGGCGTGAGAGAATTCATATAATTGCTCTTCTTTTTGAACAGACTTCGCTCATAATATCATCCAGCGTGATAGTGAATAGCTGAGATGATAGGGGGCATTTTTGATTTACTCCAGCATTTGTGTGAAATGGTTGAATGATATTCTCTTTGTGAAGGACTGAGAGTTCTGCGATTCTCCTTTCCTTCTCAATGCTTTCCATATGGCAGTTCGTCTGATAGTATCAAAGGCTTCCTTGAAATCTACTAACAGTACGTATAGGAGAGTACGCCATTGAAGAGATTGTTCCATTATAATGCATAGAGTGTTGGCCTAGTCTATGCATCTTGGGTTGGGCTGGAGTCCTGTCTGCTCGTCTCGTAGATTTTTCTTTATTTTACTTTGAAGCCTTTCCTGTATTATGACGGTTAATATCTTGTATATGGTCGCCAATTTTCAGGTAACTTAACGATGTTAACTTTTTTCCAAGTTGGAAGCAGCCTTTCTTTCTCCCAGACTGCTGTGATGTGTGGTCGTAGAAGTTCAGCTGTGGTTTCGAAGTCAACCCGAAGAATTTCTGCTGGTATTTCATTTTCGCCTGCTGCCTTATTGTTTCTTAACTTCCCGATGGCTTCTTTTATCTCACTTATACTGGGAGGGTTGCATGATATTCGTAATATATTTTCTACAGGGCTGTTGTTTTCAATTTCGTTTTGTTCAGCAATTGCATCTGTGGCGACTTTAATGATTTCTTCAAAATGTTCTCTCCACTTTTGTGGCTGTGCATTATTATCCGTTAGTAGTGCGGCCAGCGACTGCCAAAGGTTCTGTTGCACTTACAATTAGTGATACAGTTTATCATCTTCTGTAATTTTTTCATGTTGTTCTGGCTAGCCGCTTTTTCTGCTGTCATTGTTAGCCATTCTAGGAACTTACTTTGTCTCTTTTTTCAGCATTTTTTTTATTAGTTTAGTCAGAAGTTGGTACGGCTATCTCAAAGTAATGTTGTTGTTTAACTGCAGTTGGCTGTAATAGACTATTGTTAATACTTTTCGAAGACTTGTATTTTTTTTTTAAATAGTAACTTTTTGAAAACTGCTTTTTTAAATGTTGATATTTTTTTTTTTTAAATTTGTAATATTAATTAGTTGGTAATTTTGTTTTTTTATAGAGTTTTTTAATTTTTTTTTATTCGGGCTTAAGTTTTTTGAAAAATTGTAGAAGAATACATTGTAAAAGTTTTATTGGAAACTGGGCAGAATGGAATGTATTTCCTAGTAAGCCACGACGTCATCAGCACTCTTTAGTGTCCCACTAGGATAAACATTATATATTTAACTCACTAAGGTAAACATTATCTATTTAACTTACAACTTTTCGCGAAATGGAATCTGTGACTTCTTTTCTCTATATTTTTTTAAGTTCGTCTGGTTTACGATAAAGCTATTTACAATTATTTTGTATTCTTCTTATTCAATTATTATTGTTTATATACTTGAAGCTACCAGTAAGGTAGCGATTGGGATAATGAACCCATAACTAGTGTTTTTAGTGAACGTAATAATCTTAATGTTAAACTTCATAATAATAGTAACTTCATAATAATAGCCACAAAATTAACGTAATCCCTTTCAGCATAATCACAAGATTTTACAGTTTAGCACACCTAAGGATTATTTGGAAAATAAATCAGGTTTATCGCGTAATTTAAAAGCACGTCTCGACGGTCAGCGTAATACATTTGGTAGCGGTAATAAATCTAAGAATTCTCTCAGTCTCAGTTCATCCTGTTCGCCTAAATATCGTCACAAATGTACATCATGCTCGCGTACTCGTTCGCGATCATCGTCTTCGTCGTTCCTCTTTTTCATTGTCATCTTCCTCTGGTTTTATACCATTTTCCTCTTCCTTTTCTTCCAACAATAACACATCTTTTCTAAGTAAAAAACAACAAAAACTACAAAATAAGAAAAACAAAAAAAATGACTCCGTCACTACCAACG
Source organism: Protocalliphora azurea (assembly GCA_932274085.1). NCBI lineage: Eukaryota > Metazoa > Arthropoda > Insecta > Diptera > Calliphoridae > Protocalliphora > Protocalliphora azurea. The sequence continues at coordinate 27,991,189 of OW026521.1, read as the reverse complement.
GTGGTAGCAGTAGCAAATCTAAAGCTCCCTCTTATTCTTCTTCAATTGGTAACGCTATAGATGATGATTCTGTACCTCTCTAACAAAGAGCAGCACGTTTTTCACAAAGTGCTAATAAGAAAGCCATAGCAGATATCTCTCCATTCGGTCAAACAAATAAAAAAAAGGGAGGGGGAGTTGGTAATAATAAGAATTCAAAGAAATTTAATCAAACGCGTTTATATGTGGATGATATGGATAATGGTGAAAATATTGATCTTTTCGATTTACACATTATTGGTACGTGTCGAGATTTGGAAAAGTCTGATCAAAGCACCAGCACCCCAGTGAAGTGAGAACCGTTGAAGTGTTGGTACATTCGCTGGAAAATATCAAACAAAAGTGGCGTAGTAATAAGGATTATTTCTATGCTTGTGATCAATTGAAATCGATAAGACAAGATTTAACGGTCCAAAGTATACGCGTTAAGTTTACAGCAGAAGTTTATGAAACCCATGTCCGCATTGCCATGGAAAAAGGTGATCATGAAGACTTTAATCAATGCTTAACCCAAATAGAAGATTTTGCATAGTAAAGTAGGCACCAGTGCGAATACTTTGAAATTTAACGCTTTTATATTATATATTTACTAAAAATACCTTGGACACCACTATTCTGTTCCGCCTGCGATATAGGCAATTACTGTAAATTATTTTGTTTGTATAAAACAGCACCTTTAATGGCTGGTCATCTTATTAATTGGTTTATCAAAAGAGAAAGCAAGGCTGCTTTAAGAACTATAATTAAATACTATCGGCCAAATAGAAACATCGATTATATAACTGATTTGTTAGCTTTTGAATCACGCGATAAATACAAGGAATGGTTAATAGACTTTAATTTATCATTTGTAGGTGCCGATGAAATACAAATTCATTGCAAAGTTGTTTCCACTTTAGCAATTAAATTAACACAAACAAAAGTAACGTCGTCACCTAAACAACGTTAAGGAAATATTATATATTCACAGAAAAAATATTCGAACAGTTTTTTCAATTAATCTGTTATTTCGTATTATACTAAAATTTAATTATATTAATAATTGACTTAATTAACTCTTTAATTGTTTATAATCTTTGTTTTACAAAAACTGTCAACTTAAAAAATTCAAACTAAAAATTAAAATATTTTGAAAACTTATTGTTATAAAACATTTTTATAAAACAGAAAAGAATTGAATATACATGTACCATATTTTGTCGAAAATTTTGAAAATTTTTGTAAAAAGAAAGAACTTTAGATGTTGGAGATGAGAATTTTTGTAAATTAGCCGATAAGTATAAGCTTATAACTTTTGGTGAGATTTTTACTAAATCTGGTTTTATCGTAATAGTTCCCGACCTTGATTTATAAAGTTGCATTAAACCATTAATGTTATAAATATAAATGTGTTTTTTTAAAGATTTTTTTCAAAAACATTATGTTACATGTAGATCCTAAAAGATACATATGCTCCACAGGAAACCACGAAGAAATAATCGCTTCTGTCTGGTGATGAGCTTGCAGATATACATTTCATTTAGTTTAAATATATTACTAACATTATATAAAATACATGATTTTTTTTTTAATATATTACACCGATTTTTTATTTGTAATACAATTATTATTTATATATTTATATTTTTCCTAAAACTTTTAAATGTTTAGTTTTTTGGCTTAATCAGTTAATTTGTTAATGGATTCAATAAATACCTTAATTAATTTTAAGTCAAATTTCAAAAATAAATATACTTGTTTTGATTAAAAAAAAATTAATTGAAATTTGTTAAAAATCAATTATTTTCACTTAATTAATATTATCATTTTGATGATTGGAGCAAAATCAAACAAAATTTTAATTGATATAAGCAATTTGATAATTGAAATCGATTTTTATTTTTTTCTGTATTATATTAGGTGAGATTTTTTGGTTAGGTTATTAGGGTAGCTGTCAACGAGAGACAGCCCATTTGGGTCCAATTTGGTCCCGCAATGAAACCCTGAGTGATCATATGTTTCTAACTTATATGTTCATACCAATGTTAGAAACGAACCAACCCGACGCATACATGAAATAACTGATCCATCTGACATCAATATCAGAGAAATCTGACAACACATACATAAACGGACTTCCAAAATTGGAAGTCATGACCCTGGCAAGAGTGGGATAGTGGCATAACAGATGCTCCACCGTCTCCTCCTCTTTCATTAGGTGAGATATTTTCGAAAACATTTTTACAATTGTAAATTTTGGAAACGGTTTTAAAAATTAATACTTTTTCTAAAACATATTTTTCTTATTTGAATATTTTTTTAATTTTGTAACTTTTTTAAATGTAATTTATTTTTGAAAATTGTTATTAATTTATTTATTTTTTTAAACGTGGATCTAGACGATTTAAAACCAACGACAAGGTTTTTATAGGCAGTACCCGCTAATGCCTGAAAAAAATGTGATAAATGCGTGTCTTCTACTCCTGTTGATGCAATCGTTCAGAAATGTATAGGAAAATTGCTAAAGAGTACCTAAACTTTCAGAAAAATTATCTTATAATAATCCTGTTATAACAAGGAATCATATATAGGTTGTCAAATCTAACCATATTAAGATTGAAAAATATTTATAATTTTTACAAATACAAGTCGAATTTGAATTTGAATATCACTTTCAGTTTTAAAGTTATTTTGCGTATAAATTATGATTTGATTTGATGATTTGTAATAGACTTTTTTTTCGTTAATAATAAAAAAAGAGCAAAAGTCTTTATATTAAAAATACAATTCTTCTAACAATATTTTGAAAGAGCCAAGCTAGGCTCTGTATTGCTGCTTAAGATGATAACTTTTATATAATATTTTTTTCAATTAGCTCCACTGTGCTTCGAAATAAATAATGTTTTTTATAGTTTTTTTTTTATTAGTTTAAGAATCAATAATTTCCAATTAAATATTGTCTTTTAAATTCACCCGTAATATGCCTGGGGAATAATGGTAAACCTATCCAAATAATATTTAATTCTTGTTTCCAGCAACGAAAGAAAAATAACAAACCAAAAAAACTCAGCTAATAAATAACTTACCATAATAATAAAAAAACTATCCACATGGTTATTATAGAGGATTTTTTACGACATTGCAATGTATCCTCCATGGAATCATCTATCATTATTACAGGAGCATTACGTACAAATTCTGTATCTTCTTCAGGGTTACGTTGACAACAGCACCAGGCACATGTTGCCAATATTGGCACTAAAGCCATAATCATAAAAATGCTCATGACAGCTATAAAACCGGATTCCGTTTTGATGGCCTGCAAAGGAAAACTATTTTTATAACTATTTTTTTTTGTTTAAAGATGTCACGAAAGTAGCTAGTATTTGTTAATAATATGATTATTTTTATATCTGGTTATTTACGTGTTTTTATTTTACACGAACTTACATTTGTGGCAAAATCTATTATAGTTAAATTGGAATATAATAATTGTCTAACTTGACCTGAAATATAAGAGAGATTAGAAAAAAAAAAAACATGTAAATTTTTGGAACCATATGGTAAACAGTGTTAAAAACTTACCTAAAGGTAATTCATCGGGTGTTATCATACCCAAAAATTGACTGACTGTTGTGAAGATATAAGGACCTGGATTAATATCCATGCCTGGTATGTGATACGTAAAATATGTCCCCATTGATGAGTTGGGCAGTGTTTCATTATTGTGATTCATTGTTTAAAATCTGATAGAAGAAAAGAGATTGTTATTAATTAATAAATGAAGGCGTATGATTATCATATGATTATTTGCAATATTTATAGCATTAACTATACGCAGTGTATTGAAATTAATTTCGATTTTATTATTTTTTTCAAATTAGTTTTATTTAGTTTATTTTTCCATCATCAATCTCTTTGTTTAAGAATTGATTTTTATTATTTCAACTTAGCATATTTTATTTAAATTCACACATTTTAATTATTTATATACATGTCATTTGAATTTCAATTAAAAACATCCAATTGTTTCAAATAAATAATATAAATTTATTTAATTTAATATCTCTCAGGTATTCAATAAACCATATAAACAAAAATAATGAGATAAAAATAAAATACACTCATATAACAAACATAACTAAATTTTCTACACGATTTCGCTTAATATTGTTGTTTTTTGTTCGATTTTGTTACTATTGTATTGTAATAACCACTTTGGTCAACTAAATGTCCAATTATAAATACTCAAAGGTATACACACTCACATGCTAACATATTAACATTAAAAAATAAAAGATATTAAAATGAAATTATATAAATAAAATTTAAAATTTTTAAATTTTCATATTAACACCACATTACAGCAAATTCAAAAAAACATGATTTAATTCAATTAAGTAACACTCTCCTAAAACTAAAAGCAATAATCAGCATCATTTTTGCGCGCATTCATTTCGCTCATACTAAATAATTTTTTGTCGTGAATATTTTAGAATATTGTTGTAATGAATTTGTGGTTTTATGGTCACAAAGTAAATATTTGCTAAAATTAAATAGATAAAAAAAAAAACAAAATACACATAAAAATTATATTTAGAATTGTGGACACTTTATTTAATAAAATTATATTTAGAATCGCTCTATCTTATTCCCGTTATGTTCTACGGCGTGTGGGCGTCTGGCCTGCGATAAAAAAAAGAAAAAAAAAAAATAGTAATAATAATAAAGCAAAAACCAAAATGTCACGTAAATTATATGCCTCAATGAATAACAGATTGTTTAAAAAACAATACCAATAACAAAAAAATAGCTGAGCAGCAACAATATATGTAAATAAAAACAATAGCTATCAAAATAGTAAATACCAGATGCATAAAAAGGCGGAGGAGAAAAAAAATAAGTAAACAATACTAGGAGATGCAAAATTTCGTAGTAAATTTTAATACGCAGTTTTTCAAGTCTTGACTAAATAGCACTATAGAATAGTGTACATTCAGCACTGTTAAATAGTATATAATTAGGACTATAGTAAAGTCTATAGTCAGGCCTATTGAATAGTCTATAGTCAGGACTATAGAATAGTCTATAGTCAGGACTATAGAATAGTCTATAGTCAGGACTATAGAATAGTCTATAGTCAGGACTATAGAATAGTCTATAGTCAGGACTATAGAATAGTCTATAGTCAGGACTATAGAATAGTCTATAGTCAGGACTATAGAATAGTCTATAGTCAGGACTATAGAATAGTCTATAGTCAGGACTATAGAATAGTCTATAGTCAGGACTATAGAATAGTCTATAGTCAGGACTATAGAATAGTCTATAGTCAGGACTATAGAATAGTCTATAGTCAGGACTATAGAATAGTCTATAGTCAGGACTATAGAATAGTCTATAGTCAGGACTATAGAATAGTCTATAGTCAGGACTATAGAATAGTCTATAGTCAGGACTATAGAATAGTCTATAGTCAGGACTATAGAATAGTCTATAGTCAGGACTATAGAATAGTCTATAGTCAGGACTATAGAATAGTCTATAGTCAGGACTATAGAATAGTCTATAGTCAGGACTATAGAATAGTCTATAGTCAGGACTATAGAATAGTCTATAGTCAGGACTATAGAATAGTCTATAGTCAGGACTATAGAATAGTCTATAGTCAGGACTATAGAATAGTCTATAGTCAGGACTATAGAATAGTCTATAGTCAGGACTATAGAATAGTCTATAGTCAGGACTATAGAATAGTCTATAGTCAGGACTATAGAATAGTCTATAGTCAGGACTATAGAATAGTCTATAGTCAGGACTATAGAATAGTCTATAGTCAGGACTATAGAATAGTCTATAGTCAGGACTATAGAATAGTCTATAGTCAGGACTATAGAATAGTCTATAGTCAGGACTATAGAATAGTCTATAGTCAGGACTATAGAATAGTCTATAGTCAGGACTATAGAATAGTCTATAGTCAGGACTATAGAATAGTCTATAGTCAGGACTATAGAATAGTCTATAGTCAGGACTATAGAATAGTCTATAGTCAGGACTATAGAATAGTCTATAGTCAGGACTATAGAATAGTCTATAGTCAGGACTATAGAATAGTCTATAGTCAGGACTATAGAATAGTCTATAGTCAGGACTATAGAATAGTCTATAGTCAGGACTATAGAATAGTCTATAGTCAGGACTATAGAATAGTCTATAGTCAGGACTATAGAATAGTCTATAGTCAGGACTATAGAATAGTCTATAGTCAGGACTATAGAATAGTCTATAGTCAGGACTATAGAATAGTCTATAGTCAGGACTATAGAATAGTCTATAGTCAGGACTATAGAATAGTCTATAGTCAGGACTATAGAATAGTCTATAGTCAGGACTATAGAATAGTCTATAGTCAGGACTATAGAATAGTCTATAGTCAGGACTATAGAATAGTCTATAGTCAGGACTATAGAATAGTCTATAGTCAGGACTATAGAATAGTCTATAGTCAGGACTATAGAATAGTCTATAGTCAGGACTATAGAATAGTCTATAGTCAGGACTATAGAATAGTCTATAGTCAGGACTATAGAATAGTCTATAGTCAGGACTATAGAATAGTCTATAGTCAGGACTATAGAATAGTCTATAGTCAGGACTATAGAATAGTCTATAGTCAGGACTATAGAATAGTCTATAGTCAGGACTATAGAATAGTCTATAGTCAGGACTATAGAATAGTCTATAGTCAGGACTATAGAATAGTCTATAGTCAGGACTATAGAATAGTCTATAGTCAGGACTATAGAATAGTCTATAGTCAGGACTATAGAATAGTCTATAGTCAGGACTATAGAATAGTCTATAGTCAGGACTATAGAATAGTCTATAGTCGGGACTATAGAATAGTCAGGACTATAGAATAGTCTATATTCAGGACTATAGAATAGTCAGGACTATAGAATAGTCTATATTCAGGACTATAGAATAGTCTGTATAATTTATTATAATTTTTCTAAACTTTATTTTAAATTTGCCACCCTGGCAACACTAACTCGCACAAATCAGCGTTAAATTTAAATTGCCCCACAACAAAAACAAAATTTATTTATCTTGTATAAAAAAAAAAAATGCCGAATACACATCTTTTTGCTAATAAGTATTGTCATTACAAGATCCTTGGAATTAGCATTGAATTTGTTTACACGTCTTTTTTGTTCTTTTGTTACAATATTTGAATGTCTCTTCTTTTTTTTTTTTTTTAGCATGATAAACATTTTAGTTGGAATTTTGTTTTTTTTTTCGTATTTGTAGCGTTAAATTTTCAATTTTTAATTCTATTAACATATTGTGACATGAACAAGTGCTTTTTTATATGATTTTTTTTGGTTATTAGCAGTATTTATTTTTTTGTTAAACGACATTATTTAATATAAATTTACCTTTTTAAAACGTGTTATTAATATATAAAATGAATTGTTAAAAATTCATTTAAAGAAAAACGTGATAATTTTTTTTGAGTTAATACAAGGGGGAATAGAGAAATATTTTTTGAAAAAATTAATAAATAATTGAAATATTAAAGTTTAGTATAATATATTACTTTTATTTGTTTTCTTGTTTAAGTGAAATAATAGTGAAAACTGAATTACTAGTTGTACATTACTACATCTATATCTAACGACTATAGAATACTCTATATTCTTGACTATAGACTAAGCTATATCCTATGGAATACTCTTTAGACTTGACTATGAACTATTCTATATTCTTGACTAAGTTGATTTTTACCTTTTTATTCTGCAAATAAGAAAATATATGTTTGATTTCTACCAGCAATCAAGGTTTTCTCCGGGTTTTGTTTAATTTTTAGTTCTTTGCTTAAATCTACTATGCATAGACAAATGTGTTTTTACTGTCTTCTTTCTTTTTGTTTTGTCTGTCTATTTGTTAGTCTTATGGCCCTGATGGTGTTTTCTTTTCATTTAACCCTAACCCACTCTACGGCAGCCTTGTTGATTGTTTTTAACAAAAATGTTCATATATTTTTTGTTTTTATTTGTTTTACTTTTTTCTCGTTTGCATTCTTTTTTTTCTGCTTTTGTGTAGTATTTGTTATTTGTTGAGCGCCCCCTCTTACTGTTTCTTTGGGGCTTTGTTTATACCCTTTATGTGTAAAATTGTTTATATTGTACTTCTCAGTCAGTCAGTTATGTTAAGTTTTATTTTTGATTTTTTTCTTTTTTTTTTTTGGGAAACCTTAAAAGATTTTGTTGCGGGTGCATGCCTGTGCTTTTAATTGTGTATGTTTGTATGTAAGAGTACTTGAGTTTTAAATCAAAGTCTCGCCTGCTGTTTAGTTTATTCTTCATTGTTTTTCATGCTTATTTTATGAATGTTAGTTGGTAAATGTGTGAGTTTATTTGGTACCCCTGTTTTGTTTATACTGAAGTCTCTTGAAACGATTTTGTTTTATTTTTGTATTGTCTGTTTTAACAAAAGGATGGAATGTTTTCGACAGAATCTCAGACTATTCTAAAGTCTTGAGATATAGACTGTTCTATACTTTTGACTATATAGTATATATAGACTAGACTATAGACTATTCTATGGTCTTGACTATAGGCTATTCTCTAGTCTATAGACTAGAGACTATTCTATATTCCTGACTATAGACTATTTTATGCTCTTGATTATATACTATTTTATAGTATTGACTGTAAATTATTTTATAGTCTTCACTATAAAATATTCTATAGTCTTGACGATAGCCTATTACATAGTCTCAACTATAGACTATTTTATAGTCTTGAATATATATTATTCTATAGTATTGACTATAGATTATTCTATGCTCTTGACTATAGATTATTCTATAGTCAAGAATAAAGACTATTTAATGCTCTATAGTCTTGACTATTGGCCATTCTATATTCTTAACTTTAGACTGTTTAATATAGAATATTTTATAGACTATTTTATATTCATTATCTTAAAATATTGTATAATCTTGACTACAGACTATTCTATAGTCTTGACTATAGACTTTTTTATAGTCTTGACTGTAGACTTTTTTATAGTCTCAATATAGAAACTTTTATAGTCTTGAATATAGGCTATTCTCTGGTCTTGACTATAGATTATTCTATAGTGTTGACTATAGACTATTCTATAGTATTGTCTAGAATCCTGACTATAGACTGTTTTATAATCTTGACCATATGCTATTTTATTTTTTTGACTATAAATTATTCTATAGTCTTGACAATAGAATATCCTGTGGTACTAACTATTTTATTTTATAATATTGTATATTATATAGTCTTGACTATAAAATTTTTTTATAGTCTCGATTATAGAAAAATTTATAGTCCTGAATATAGGCTACTGCTCTCTGGTCTTGACTATAGATTGTTCTATAATGTTGACTATTGGTTATTCTATAGTCTTGATCTATAGACTATAGTATAGCTTATAGACCATTCTAGAATCGTAACTATAGACTGTTTTATAATCGTAACTATATTGTATTTTATAGTTCTGTATACAAAATTATTCTATAGTCTATTGATTATTATATAGTTTTTAGTATAGAATATTCTGTAGTCCTGACTGTAGAACTTTTTATATTCTCGACTATAGATTATTCTATAGTATTATATAGTTCCGACTATAGACTATTTTGTGCTCTTGACTATAGACTATTTTATTGACTGTATACCATTTTATATTCTTGACTATATAATATTCTATAGCCTTGACAACAGCCTGTTATATAATCGTCACTATAGATTATCTTATATTCTTGACTAAAAATTATTTTATGCTCTTTACTGTATTATATACTTTACTGTATTTATTCTCTATAGTCAAAACTTGCTCTTGGCTGCAGACTATCCTATAGTCTTGACTTTAGGCTATGCTAAATAGAATATTTTTTAGACTATATTAGACTATTTTCTAAACTTTATTTTAAAATATTGTAAAGTAGTTTTATAGTGTTAACTATAGACTATTCTACAGTCTTGTCTATAGACTATATTATAGTTTATAGACTACTCTAGAGTCCTGACTATTGACTGTTTTATAATCTTGACTATATACTATTTTATAGTTTTGACTGTAAATGATTCTATAGTATATAGGCTATTATATAGTCCAGACTATAGATTGCTTTAAAGTCCTCACTATATACTATTCAATAATCTTGACTATAGACTATTTCGTAGTCTTGGCTATATACTATTCTATATTCCTGTCTATAGACTATTATTTCATTGACTTTTCAATATCTTGACTATGGACTATTTTGTAGTCATGACTATAGACTATTCTAAATTCTATAGACGATTTTATAGTCTTATCTATAGATCATTCTATAGTTTTTACTAGAGACTATTCTATAGTCTATAGACCATTCTGTAGTTTTGAATATAGAACATTTTACAATCTTTCCTAAAGACCATTCTACAGTATTGAATATAGACTATAGTATATTCTATAATATTGACCATAAACTATTGTATTGCCTTGATTATATACTATTTCTATTCTATAGTACTGATTATAGACTATTTTATAGCCTTAACTATAGGCTAATATATTGTCTTGAATATAGACTATAATATTATACTGACCATAGACTATTCTAAAGCCTATAGACTTTTTTATAGTATTGACTATAGTATACTTTATGCTCTTGGCTGTAGGCTATTCTATAATCTTGATTAATGACTTTGTTATTTTCTTGAATATAGATTATTTTATAGTCTTGATTATTGACTATATTATAGTCTTGACTATACTATTAACCATAGACTAATCTGTAATTTTGACTATAGTACTCGCTATAGACTGTTCCATATTCTTGACTGTATATTGTTCTATAGTACTGACTATAGGTTATTCTATATTCTTGGCTATAGAATGTTCTATAATCCTTTTATTAGAATATGCTGTGGACGCGACAGTATACTATTTCATAGTACATATTCTATAGTATTGACTATAGAATACGATATTCTATACTCTTAACTATAGGTTATTCTATAGTCTTTACTTTAGACTATTATATAGTCTTGAATATAGAATATTATATAATCGTGACAGTAGAATATGCTACAGACGTAACTATAGACTATTTTATAATATTGACAATAGACTATTCTATAGTCTTGACTATAAAATACTTTATGTAGTCTTTACTACAGTCTGTTTTATAGTCTTGACTGTATACTATTCTATAGTATTTTTATTTCCTATTATGACACAATATTATAATCATTGTTTACTTCTCAGCATAAAAAGTAGATAGCTAGCTTATTCTTAGTTGATTTTGTATTGTTTTTAACTTTTCAATTTAAATATTCTTTTCTAGTTGTTTAGCCTTCCCTATAAAATATTGTATGCCTTTTTCTCCCATTTGTGTTTATATTTATCTTTGGTTGGTTTGTTTTTGGAGGCAAAAGAATTAGTACAAACCAATAATAGGGTTCACAACACAACATAAGAACAGAAATAACAGAAATATAAAAACCTAAGGCAAAACAGAATCAGAGAAGAAAATAAAAACTCAACGTAAGAAATAAAAATAAACGACATGAAACTGGGTCATTAAAAATTCAATACAAGTCGAGGTAGTTTTATCTTAAGGTTTTTTATTGTTTTACTTTTTTTCGTATATTTTGCACCATTTTCATTTTAAAATTTTTTTTCTTATTCTATCTCTGTGGGAAATTTGAACCAATTTTAAAAATGCGTGCGTGTTTGCACATTCAATTGATGTGTGAAATTTGAAATCGAAAAAAACGTATATATTTTCCTGTTTATGGGCAAAGTTTTGTTTTTTGGAATGTGTTTTTTGTTACATTGTTATAGGTTTTATAGGTATTTTATACCTTTTCATTTATATTTATTGTTGTGTTATATGATATTTTTATGTGATTTTATTTTATTTATTACGTTAGATTTTATTAAATGAAGATATATTGCAACAAAATCATTATAAATATTAATAAAAAAAATGGTATTGCAAGAGCCAAGTAATTGTAGCCGATCGCAAAATAAAGTAATAATAAATATGTTGATTATATTGTAATTTGGAATGGAATTATATGGATACTTGCTGTTAAGACTCTCCCTGGCAGGCAGAAAAGAAAAAAAAATCTACTGGGCAAAATAATGTATTTACAAAATCAAAAGTTTCTTTTTTTTCGTAATAGGCGAATTTTATAACCCAAAGAAAAATACAATACAAATGAACTTAATAATTAATTAACGAAATAGTACAAAAATATTTATTTTCTTTTAATGCAATACAAATGAATGTAACAAACAATTAAACAATTGAAACATTTCTTTATACACAATATTTTTTGTGAATACTTCTGAACTTCACTTACGAAGCATTTGTTGCTTTCCATCTTCATGAATAACTTTTATTTTGAAGTCATCTGCGGACTTAACTCTTGAAAATGCAACATACAATTGACTTAGGCAAATATATTCCCACCTTTTATAACATCTGACCCTGCGCTTTATTTATAGTTATGGAGAATGCCAGCCTTCTTTGAACTGTTTTAACAGATTGCGACTGTTTACAACCGCACTGGATTAATGTGGTTTTGCCTTTACATGTTATAAGTTATTGATTGAATTTCTTTTAATCATAGGAAAAAAACTGTTTGTCATTTTAAGTTAAGGAAATATGTTTAATGTCATAATATTAATTTCATGTTAAACTGTATATATATATATATAGAATTTAACTCATGAAGCCCATTTTTCCTTTCATCTCTATGCCCTAACACCGGATATCAAAAATCCAGTTCAGTGTTTATATTCTCCTTGGTCCCTAAAACATGCATGCCAATTTTCATCTTCCTAGGTCATTGAGGATTTTCCAAATTAGTTAATATATAGAAAAGAAAAACAAAATTTAGCCACACCTCTTTTTCCTCTTAATTCTCCTTCCGTAGTCGAAAAATTTAAATTCTAACTACTCTAAGGTAAGTAACAATATAAGTACCATATGTTTGGCAATTATTAGCTTCATTAGTCTTTAGGGGGCTTCAAATTTAGCTAAAATGTAAAAAACTAAATTTTGCCACGCCTCTTTTCCTCTAAATTCTCCGCCCGTAGTTCAAAAATCTTAGATCCCTCTTCTTCAGGCTATGCTCCATTGTTAGGACTATATGTTAGGCAGTTTTTAGCTTCCTATGTCATAAGCTAAAATGATAAGAAATATAACTTTGCCACTCTCCTTTTTCCTATTAATTCTCGATAAGATATGATAAGATTGGATAATTTATTTTAATACCGATGATTTCCCTTATGCCTATGTAAAGAGACAAAATAGCAAAGTTATATCATTAAGAGGATTTTTTTTTTCATTTTCCAATATAAATTAAGTTCGCTGTACAAGCTCCACTTAAGCCAAAAAAAAAAAAAAAAAAAATAAATCAAACAATAGGAATGTGCCAAATCACCTTTCAGATAAAAAAACTGTAACAGCTATCGGAGGAAAAGGAGGAAATGGTTATATAACTTTTTTCAACTCTGGTGCAATGAACGTGCGGGACCAGATGGTGGTGATGATGGAAATGGAGGTCTTGTTATTTTAGAAGCAACTAAGGATGTAAAAAAATTTTAATCATATATGTAACACTATTCGCGGGGCAGACGGTCAAAATGGAAGTCTAAAAGAATGCCATGGAAAAAATGCCAAACACACTACAATTAAAGTTCCTATTGGTACTGTTATACGAAATAGAAGAGGTATTATAAGAATGTATAATGTTTGTTACAGCAAGAGGAGGAGCTGGAGGAAGGAGATTTTTTACCACAGACAAGGAAAATAGTCCAAATGTTTGCGAGCATGGTGTGTCATATTAGAAATTTGTAGCATGACTGATATAGTTATAATTGGATTTTCCAATTCCGGTAAAAGTTCTCTACTAAATATAATAATCCGAGCCCGCTCTGAAGTTGCACCATATGCATTTACAAATATTCATCCACAAATTGGAATGGTTCTTTATGCCGATCATTTCCAACTAGCTGTAGCTGATATACCCGGAATCATTCCCGGATCTCATTGTAAAAAAAATTAGGGTTGCAGTTTCTTAAGCATGTCGAGCCTTGTGCCGCTTTAATTTATCTTTTGAATGCAAGTTCAGAAAGTCCTTGGTTGCATTACGAAAACTTAACATACGAAATATTAAATTTTAATAAAAACTCATCCCAAAATAATTGTTGCAAATAAAATTGATAAACCTTTAGCATTTAAAGATTTATTAGAACTAAGGAAACGTATAAATATCCTATTATTGGTGTAAGCGCAAAAGACGGTACGAATTTAAATCAGCTTATAAATTTAATACGGATAAATTTCGAAAAAATGAAATTCAGTTCAAGGCATTTCTTATGATCTTTCTGCTTTTATTTTCCCCCATATAAATGTAAAAACACAACATCGCCAGTCCGGATATTTTCATAGGAATTTGATTAAAGAAAGCGTAATATGGTTTCAAAATAAAAAGAAAAAAATAAAAGAAAATATTTTTTATATTTCGTAGCCGTTTGACAGATCATTTACATATGTACCAAATCCCGTTTAAGTTTATAATCAAAATCTATTTTATTCGATTTCCGATACAAATCCAATGAGATTTTACCAAAATCTAGTTGTTTTGCTTGAAATATATAAATAAATAAAAATAAAAAAACTATATGATAAGATGGTATAATAATATGACAATGTGCTATAATAATATAATAAGACAGAATAATAATATCATATCATCAAATTATAATCTGATAGAATGGGAGAATGATGTAGTAAGATTGTTCAATTATTTGTAAAAGTATAATCATAACAGGAAAAAGCAAATCATAAAATCGGACATAATATGACAAAATGAAATCATTATATTTTTTCTTTATTTTTTTTAAATAATTACTTATATTTATTTTTATTTTTCACTGTGAGCATATGTTCCAATTATAATATGATGGTCTTAGAATATGATCACTGCAATTATATTTTTTCTCCATGAGTAATTGCCACGTGTATTTTATTTACAAGGTTTTAGCCAGCCAAACGGATGGACGGACATCGTTAGATCAACTCAGAAAATGATTTTTAGTCGTATGGTACACTATAAAGTGGGGTCTTCTTTTTCCAACCACCTATGGTGGTGTAGGGTACAAAAAGTACCGGCTAAAAGAAAGTAAAAGTGAAGAACAAAACTTTTGCTAAAAATATAAATTGAAAAAAACCTTTTGGTAGTTTTTTTTAATAGGTCAATTTTACAAAAAACCAACACTTAAGAACAAATATAAAATCTTCAATCTCTTCCATTGTGCACAGTTTATCATAAATAATGTTTAGTTTTCTTTGAAATTTTGAAATCAATTTAATTAATTTATAAGAAAATAATTTGCTTAAATTACATACGATTTTGTAGGTTTTTTTTTACTTTCGTTATTTCTTTAAAATTTCTTTAATTAAAATGCCATTATTTTATAAATTTATAAATTTATTTAAAACACATGTCAAACATTATTTACTTCCTCTTAAAATGTAGATAATAAAATGCGTTAATAAAATTTTTTGAAATGCCACACCCAAATAGTGGCCACAAGCTACATCAACAAAAAATCACACGAAAGAACACATAAAGAAGACACAAAAGAAAATTTTCATTTTTCATAAACGTAAAACAAACTAAATTATTATATAACACAAAAATTTTCTCTAGGAAAAATTGTTTTAAAAGAAAATTTCTTTTTAAATTCAACACCTTTTATTCACTTTTGCAGCAGCATGTATCCTTTTAATTCACCACTATCTTCTAACAAATTTATTCCTTTAAAATCCTTGTATTTTTTTTTTGATATTTCGAGATAAATTAATTTTAATTTCTTTGTTTTTTTCGGAATTAAAACATTTTCTAGGAAATTATTACTTTTTTTTAATATTTCAATAAAAATATCCTGTTTTTTTAATTAGTATAATTAAATTTTTTTATGGTGTTCTTTTACACAAATTATTTAACATTTTTTTCCCGCTTAGAGGTTTATTTAGTGTTAAAGTCTCTTCGAAACTAAATAGAAAAATTTATTGCATTTTCTTATGTTTTTAGCATTTAGCCAAGTTTTCAAATGAAAACTTAGAAATTCTAGTTAATTTTATTGTCTATTCTCTTGTTTAGTTATTTTTATCAAGAGATTTTCTTTGGTAAGAAAATTTTATTGAATGAATATTTTTTTTTTCATTTGACGTAAACAAAGTTTTGTAGAAAAAATTCGTGCTAGCTTGAACAGGGGTTATAAGAAAAATATATTCACCTGTAAATGAAAAAATGGTGAATTTGTTTTAAAACTAGAGAAAATGGATTTTACACTCTTTATATTTTGAATATTACTCATTTTACTCTTTATTAAAATTAAAGAAGAAAAATGTTGTTCTCAAACATTTCCGCCTTTCAGTCAAGTTATAAATTAAACCTAAATATTTTATTTTCAGCTGCTTATCATATTTAAGCCTATTAGTTTCTCATTTCAAAATTTCTACATAATTCAAACAAAAAAAAAAAAAAAATAAAAAAAAATGAAGACAGACTGACGGACCGACAATATTGTCTCTTAATTAGAGACAATTTTTCTTCTTTTGGTGAAGTTTTAAATTCAATTATCTAGCAGTTATACATGGTTTTATGTAGCTGCAACATACGAGGGCGGATCAATAAGTCCCAGACTTTTCGAACTTCCCTCATAGTTATATGAAATGCAACACTATTCCCATCAAGTACCACAAGTAATAGACTACTGTCAAATTTTGAGCAAGTGTCGTCATTTACTTTGCGTAAAAAATAGGATTTTTCGAGGTCCTTCAAACGGGCATTTGTTTGGTCAATAATTTCATCGTTGGAGCTGAATCTCTTTCCACCGAGCCATTTCTTTAGGTTTGGAAATAGGAAGTAGTCACCAGGGGCTAAATCCGGAGAATATGGCGGATGAGGTACCAATTCATAGCCCAATTCATAGAATTTTGCCATTGAGACTGCACACGTGTGCACCCGTGCATTATCTTGATGAAAAAGAACTTTTTTGGGTCATATGGGGTCGTTTTCTTTTTAAATCCTCATTAAATCGGTCTAATAAGTTCGCTTAATATTCGCCGTTTATTGTTTTTCCTTTTTGAAGGTAATCGACATGGATTATCCCGCGTGCATCCAAAAAAACTGTTGCCATCACCTTATTGGCCAACAAACTTACCTTGGCCTTCTTCGGAGCAGGTTCACCCGGAGAAACCCATTGTTTAGACTGCTGCTTGGTCTCCGGAGAACAGTAATGAATCCATGTTTCATCCATAGTTACAAAACGCCTCAAAAACTTATTCGTATTGCGGTTAAGCAACTCCAAACAATCCTTTGAAGCTGTCACACGTTTACGTTTATGGTCAATTGAGAGCAAACGCGGTACCCATCTTGCAGACAACTTTCTTAAATCCAGCTGATCATTTAAAATCGAAACCACACTGCCATATGAAATGCCTATGGCATTAATAATCCCACGCACTTTTCGGTCGGCCAACATCATATCGTGGATTTTTTAGACATTTTTGGGTGTACTGACGTCAATTGACCGTCCAGAACGTTCAGCGTCATTTGTACTTGTACGACCACAACGAAAGTCAGTAAACCACTTTTTTACCATTGAAATCGATGGTGCAGAGTTTCATATTAAACCAATTAAAAGCTCAATTAATTGGTTTGATTGACGGTTTTTGTTTTGCAAAAAATAATGTTTAATGAGCAGTGGAAATTCACTTTTTCCCCTTTTTAGAAAAATACACGAGGTGGTATGTTTTGAACAGCTGTTAAACGCAAAGTAAATGACGGCACTTGCTCAAAATTTGACAGTAGTCTACTAACAGGTGGTACTTGATGGGAATAGTGTTGCATTTCATATAACTACGAGGGAAGTTCGAAAATCACGGAATTATTGATCTGCCCTCGTACATACAAAGTTGAATGTCAATATGTTAGAATATTTGTAGTGTAAACAGCTTAAATTTGATAGATATATGAGCAGAGGTATATGTCACTACAAAGTTTTATTTAGCAACATAAAACATTATTGTTGTTGCTGTTGTTTTTTATATTATAACTGCAAATGCATGCTTATGGCCTTGTGTAAGTTTAGTTCATTATTAAGATGTTGTTGATGCATAGATGTCATCGGTATGTGCTTAAGAGTGAATGTATTTGTCAAGTCAAGTATTAAAATTAAATGGTTCATTTGACAAAGAGTTGTAGAAAGTAACATTAAGATGACAGCTTAATGAAGAGAGAAAAACTAATTAGAGAAAACTAGTAATTCAATAGAATGAAAAAAGTGATAGTCAATGAATGAATGAATGAAAATTGGAAAAAAAAATGAATTGAAAGTTGATATAAGTAGAAATAGATTCAACGGGAATTAGGAAATGACTAGAAAAAGGCATTAACATACATAAGGTAAAAACAAAAAGACAAAAGAAAACATGTTGGTCACATATTTTGATAAAATTAATAACTAAATAGAGAAAAGAACCGATATAGATGCTTTCGATTTAGTTGATTTTTTTTTTAATTATAACTATTCAAATACCTAAACCAGACATTAGGACAGACATTTTTCATTTAATAACAAAATTTTCTATTTTATTTCATATTTTTTATTTTGTTTTATTTATTTATTTATTTATTAAGTCTATGGACGAAATCCTTACAGACAGAAAATACAACATTGTTACAAATTATATGTTACATTAATTATTTAAGAGTAAAATGAAATTACGTTTAATTAAGATTTACATTTAGAGACATATCAAAAAAATGTTTCTTTTATTTATTTATCTATCTATCATCATTAACAAGTTAAAAATGTAAAAAATCTTTATATATTTACAATGTTTGAGGTATTACTAAATAGCTTTTTATATTTATAATTAAATTATTTACAAATTAAGGGAAAAATATAGAAAAAAAAACTTATTTCTAAGAAAATGTAAAAGTAATTCTTATGATAGTCCTTCTGTCATCTTTAGAGTTAAAGATGGAAAAGAGCTATCTATGCAAATTTTTTATTAAAACATAGTTTCAATATCTGTTACGGTCTTCAAAGCTTTGTGTTAGTTTACTAGTAACCGTTGCTAACAAGTCTTCTTTATATTTCCTATGTAAACGAATTGTGGAGTACCTCCTTGGTAAATTATATATAATTTTTAAGTTTCTATTTTGTATTATTTGTAGTTTCTTTAAATAAGTTTTTGCACATTTTGTTATCCATATTTGGCATCCATAGTTCATTATTGGTCTAATACACATTTTATTAAGTAATATTTTGTTTTTATGATTTAAAGTTGATTTACGATTTAATAACGGAAATAGAGCTCTTCCATATTTAATAGATTTGTATAGGTTTGTAATATACGCTGTTTAAAGGTCAACTTTTTATCAAGTGCAATCCCCAAGTACTTAACAGAATCTAGAAAAGGTATTTCAGTTCCTTGAATTGAAAGTGTTCTACTGGTTATTCGTTTTGGCGATTTATTAAAATGGAATATGATTGCTTGAGTTTTTAACTCGTTGATTTTAATTTTCCATTTCAAGAAGAATTTCTTAGTTTGTAATAAAGATTTTTCCAAATTTTTAACGATTGCATTTGAGACTTTACCAGTTGTTATGAGCGCAGTGTCATCTGAATACAATGCTGATATATGCTTTTTTAATAATTTTAAATCAGCTATGTATATTGAATATAAAGTTGGTGACAAGACGGATCCCTATGCAACACTAGCTAAAATTTTAAAATCACTAGAATACACATCGTCAGCATTCACCACAAAAGATCTTTCATTTAAAAAGCTACTTATTATTTTTTGCAAATAGATTGAGTAGTCAAACCTGCTAAGCTTATAAATCAGTCCGTTATGCCATATGGAGTCAAATGCTTTTTCAACATCTAATAAGACCACTCCAGTACTTTTTCTGTTATCTTTGTTGTGTTGAATAAGATTCACAATAATTTTTACCTGGTGGATAGTCGAATGCTCTTTTCTGAAACCAAATTGTTCATTTTGTAAAAGGCTATTGGTTTCATTATATTCTCTTAGTCTTTCTAATATTATTTTTTCAATACGAATATTATAAAAGGGGTCTCAGACAACAGAGCAGTATTCCAGAATTGATCTAACTAAAGAAGCATATAACTGTCTTGTTATACTAACATCATTAAATTCTTTAGCCCATCGTTTAATAAACTCAAGGACGCCACGAGCCTTCTTTGTACACCTATTAATGGGTTTATTAAATATAAGCTTTGGATCGAATCACGCAGAGAAAAAACATGACTACAGCATGATCATTACAACAATATTATGTTATCATTGTTAATTTTATTGAATCTGTGCTCATGCTTATATGATAAGATAGAATAATAATATTACAAAATGAAGTAATAATACGATAAGATTGGACACCTATATGTTAAATGAAATCAAAATATGACAATGTGGAATAATAATATAGTAATCATAATATGAAAAAACAAACCATAAAATTGGATACAATATGACAAAGTGGAATCATCATAATTATTACTTATAATCATTTCTAGTTTTCGATGTGATCATATGTTCCAATAATAATATGTTGTTCTTAGATTATAGTCACTGCAACTATATTTTTTCTCTGCGTGATAGTACACCAAGATCCAGGAATTCATTTATGAACTCCAATTCGTATTCCTCTAGATGGAAACATCCATAAGAATCAGGTTTTCTTGAGTAGTGCATATATTTGCATTTTTTGATATTAAGGTCCATTAAGTTCTTTTTACACCATATGAAAAAGCTATCTAAATCCGTTTGTAAAAATTATAGATCAATTGGACTACTTGATCTTATAAAAATTTTAACGTCGTCTGCATACATTAGTAAGTTGGAAAATTTCACAATTGATGGGAGGTCGTTTATAAACCGGATTTAATATATATGATTTTAGATAGGGCTTTATTAAAATGAATGCATTGTTGTCGACTTCTCAAATATAATTTTATCCAATTTAAGGTTCTGTTTGTAAATTCCATTAAGAACAATTTTCTTAATAGTAGGTCGTGATTAACTCTATCTAAAGAAGGTATCATTGCCAAAAGTTTACCAATTTTCAAAAAATAAAAATAAAATAAAATAAAATAAATGCATGCATCCCAGACTGGTCAAAAAAAAAAAAAAAAAAAAAAAAAAACACAAAATAAAACGGTAGTAAGCAAAATATTAGACTTGAAGTTTGTAGGGTGCATTTACATGGGAATATTTTGACTTTTTCACAATTTTTTTTGAAAAAGTTTCTTTTTTGCAAATTAGAAAATATTAAAGTTATTAGAAATTCGCCATACCAACGCAACGTACAGACAAATTTTTAATTTTATTTTGGAGATATTAAAATAAAATTATATTTTAAGTCAAATTTGAATCATAATTACTGAAAAATAAGTTTTGAATTCTGTAAAATAATATAACCTCCTTTTCATGTTGTATTAAAAAAAAAATTATTATTGGTGTCTCAAATCACCAATTCAAACGCAAAACTAAAAAAGGCCAAAATAAAAAAATTGAATAAACGAAAAAAAATGCCAAAATGAAAGAGAATTATTACAGAATTATTACATTACACTTTTATTCGCCCTTTCTGATTTAAATAATTTTAGCAGACATAAAAAACAGTTGAATTAATTCACTACGCACGAAAAAAAATGAGTGCATATAACTCAGCTTATAAAAATGAAACCAATGTGTTGATCTGTTAGAAATTTTGTTTTTATTAAAGATCGTTACATTCTGAACAAAAAATAATATTCGAAAAAGATTTTTAATTAATCTGTTGTTTTATTTTGTTTTAATATTTGATTATATTAATAATTAACTAAATTAACATTTTAATTCATTCAATTATAAACGGACACCTCTTCAAAAAATTCAAAACGAAAAGAAAAATATTTTAAAAATATGCAACAAAAATCAAAAAATAAATAAAATAACAAAGAAGAAAATAATAATGATAATAATAATAATAATAATAATAATAATAATAATAACAATAATAATAATAATAATAATAATAATAATAAAATAAAGAAATAAAATGTTTAAATAAATCTAAAATTTATGTTATATGCGGAAAATCCTTTGGATTTTAGAAATCTTGATGGAATATGAAGAATTTTTGTTGCTGTTGGTAAGTAAAACCCAATCTCCCCCCGTATTGCACTGTTCCGAAGTGATGACCGTTTATGCCTGATAAAGAGTATAGCCAAAGTCTAAGTATAAATTTTGCATACTTAATATATTAAGTTTTTTAAGCACATAATTATTGATATAAATATTTTTAAATAAATATTTTAAGGTTTTAAAATTTTATTGTATTTTATTTTTTATGCAATATTTAGATAACATTTAAATAGATTCAGTTAATATCTTTATTAATTTTAGTCAAATTCCAATCATATTTATTATTTATTTAATTAAAAAAATAATTGAAATTATTACACAATATCAATTATTTCCCTTAACTAATATTATCATTATGATGATTGGAGTAAAATCAAAGAAAATTTTAATTAGTATAAGCAATTTTGTAATTGAAATTGAATTTTATTTTTTTGCTGTATAGTTTTAAATTTAAGAGAAAAATTAATTTTTTATTCGTATTTATTATTTATTTAATTAAAAAATTAATTAAAATTATTTCCCTTAATTAATATTATCATTATGATGATTGGAGTAAAATCAAACAAAATTTTAATTAATATAAGCAATTTTGTAATTGAAATTGAATTTTATTTTTTTGTTGTGTAGTTTTAAATTTAAAAGAATAATTAATTTTTTATTAGTTTTTACTAAAATATTTTATGTTTTCTGGAATACCCTAAATATAAGCTTTATTGTGTTTTGGGTTAGTTTTTTTTATTAGAATTGGTCCACTTCTTTTCAAAGCCTATTTGATTTTTTACTTAGCCTTAAGTGTTCTTAAAATATTTTATGACTATGACTCAATACATTTAAAACAAACAGAGTTCTGAAGAGTTTAGTGGAATGAGTTCATTTGGTACATAGCACCAGGTAATATTTGTTTGATGTCACTTAGTTACTTTTTTGTTGTAATAATGAGGAGAGACATGAGGCCAAAAATTCGCTTTATTTCCTAACTATAGCACGGAATCTTTTCTGATGGTACTCATTTGCGTATATTTCTCTATTAGAAATGTCGTGCTTTATCCCTACATGTACAAAGGTCTTACCAGACAAAAGTTTATTCGACAATATTGTTTTTTTTTACACTATATTTATTTGATACACTTCCTGTAACCTCTGTGATATAGAACATATAACCAAGATGTTGTAAAAAGTCTGCCAGTATGTACTTTTTATCACCCTTTAGGCCGAATTCATATTTTGAAAAAAAAAAAAAAAATAAAATAATAATCTTAATAATTTTGGTCCCCTCATTTGCCTTTACATTTTTTCTAGCGTTCTTATTAGGAACTTGTTTCTACTTTGTGGCTCTTCAAGCTACCTTTTTTAAACGTTTCTGTTAAAATAAACTGAGCAATTTAATAAATGAATTGCATTTCATCCAGAGATGTAGAAGTTTTCCTTTGAAATACATATTATTTTGTCTGCGATATTACAGTCTGTAAATCAATTTTTTCTTCGCTTATCAAGGTTCCTTTCAGTGATCATGAACTGATTGTATTTCTGTTGATTCTAAAAACTAAATTTCATAACAGGAATGCCAATTGTTTTATATGATTGATATGAATTTTGGTTATAAATTTGAATTATGTGTTTGCACGTGTTCTGTTTGATTTTCATATTATGAAAAACTAATTACGCTTCCATCAGAGAAATAAAGTTTACTTGGGGATCTCAAAATACTTACCCTATAGACAATACACTTTATTATACTGGGAGGTTGTTATGCTTCCGTTAGTTTAATAAAATTATATTTATTTGGTTGTTAAATAGTGAAGGTTTCAGTGGACCTGCCCGCAATCTATAGTCAATATATTTTATTTCACTGGGAGGGAGTTATGCTTCCGTCAGCTTAACAAAATTATATTTGTCTTTTTGTTGAATAACTTAGGTTTGAGTAGTTCTGCCCTCAATCTAAGGACTCAGCGAATTGTGATTGTGTGACAGAAGGATTTGTAAAGATCGGTATGAGACCGCTGCGGTATTTTTGTTCGTCGTTGTATTTGTTAGAGTAGAGCTTAAGTACAGTAATAAATACGGTTTATAACGTGTTTTGAAAAAAAGAAAGTGTGTGTGTTTTTTCCACCCCAGCATAAGGTGGAAAGACGTTGTTGCAATGTGCACAGATTTTTTCGTGTGAAGTCCTTATTTAAACTCTTTTTTTTTTGAATTTAACTGTTATTTTTGTATTGATTATTTTATTTTTTTTTCACCAAATTTGAAGAATTTTCAAAGTTATTTTGTAGAAAAACCAGGATACATAAAAATTGTTTAATATATATGTAGGTAAAAAAAGTATTTGAAAAAAAAAATTATAAAAAGTATTTATTTACTGTAAAGATTACAATTGGTAAATAAATATAATATTTTAATCATTTTAAAGATCCGATTAAATTTTAAAATTATATACATTTTAACATATTCTCTTATACTGTTTTACATATTTCAAAGTATTTATTGTATTTTTTCAATAAACTTTTACCTTTCTTTTGTATGCTAAGAATACAGGATAATAAAAAATCTAATACTAAAACCCTTTTCATGTTTAAGCTGACACAATTTATACGTATCTATGAGTTTTTTTTTATCTTCTTTTTCATCTTTGTTGAAGGTAGCTATTTAAAAGGAAATTCATATAACTGTGTACTTTTCTTTTTTATTCTATTTTATCAAATATGCAGGTATAAGGTTTTTTTTATCCTAACCAATTTAATAACTTGTCTAAGAGTCCTTGTCATACCAAACAAAGTCTTTACATATATAGACATAAATGAACGTACAAAGGCAGAGAATAACTTTCACGTATAGAGAGACATTCATACATTGGTGAGCAGGAAAAATAGGAAAACTTAAATACCAAAGTCTATGACAAGTTTTCATGCTGTGAGTTTGTATTAGTTTTTTATATTTCCTATTTTTTGGAAGGCTAACCGTTAGATAGAAGAGTGTTCACACAGTATTATGAGTGATATTAAAAAAAGAGTGAAATTTGAATCTGAAATCAAAACACTAATTTAAATGATTAAAATCAAAGAAAAAATAAAAATAAATTTAAATTTTTATTTATTTATATAGTTAAATATTATTATTTAAAGGGTTGCTCCGCTTCGTATTGAAGTTAAAAAGCTTAGTGTAAATAAAACTTATTTTTGTTATACAATATATTCAGAAAGTAAAATGTTAGTAGAAACTTTAACGATCGTAACTAATCAAATACTGAACCAATTGAAATCTGTAAAGAACATAAATAGCTTTCCAACACTTTCTGTTATAGATTTTTGTTTTTCTACGTTTTTCTACAAAAAAATTCAAAATTTGTGAAGAATAAAATAACCAATATAAAAATAGTGGTTAAATACAAAAACAAAATACCTACGAGTTTAAACAATTCATCTCTTTTTCCCCACCTTATATTCCTTAAAGCGAAGAGGGCGAATAATTATCTGAGTAACTGTATATTTCTCTTTCGTTTTGGCGTTTTTTTTATTTTCATGATTTTTTTTTTCAATTTTTGCGTTTCTTTCCGTTTACTCAATTTGTTTATTTTATCGTTTTTTCAGTTTTGCAATTTTTTTTTTCGTTTAGGAGATTTTTTTATTTTGGCTTATTTATTCGGTTTGGATTTGTTTGTTTTGTCATTTTTTCAGTTTTGCGTTTTTTTTTTTCGTTCAAAAGATTTTTTTATTTTCGCGTTTTTTTGGTTTGAAAATTTCTTCATTTCTGCTATTTCTTTCTGTTTTTGTGCTTTTTCATTTTGGCGATTTTGTCAACATGGGCGGTTTTTTCCGTTTAGTCGATTTTTTTGCTGTCGTTTTTTTCAGTTTGGCAATTTGTCGTTTTTGTGATTTTTTTTGTTAGTCAATTTTGTTTTGTTTTTCAGATCTTTTGATAAATTTTTATCGTTTTTGCGATTTTTTGTTTATGCGATTTTTATCCGTTTTGACAATTTTTTTTTCATTTTAGTCATTCTTCTCAATATCTTTTTTCAGTTTTGAAATTTTTTCTGTTTTGGCTTATTTTTTTCTCGTTGTTTTTTTATGTTTTTTTGGGCTGTGCAATTCTTTCCGTTTTGGCACTTTTTTCATTCTTGTGATTTTTTCAACTGGTGGTTTTATTTTCGATTGGTCATTTTTTAATTTTGACGTTTTTGTCGGTTTTGTGATTTCTTTTTCGTTTATCCAATTTTTTCGGAGATTTTTTCGTTTTGGCGTTTTTTCGATTTTGCGATTTTTGACACTTTTTTTTGACGTTTTTTTTCTTTTTGGTAATTTTTTAAATAATTTTTTCCGTTTTTGGTTCGCTGTTTTAATTTTGATGATTTTTTTCAACTTTAGCGATTTTGTTCAGTTAGTAATTTTTTTTATTTTGGCGTTTTTTTATGTTTTTTGTTTTGTTTATGCGAATTTTTCTGTTTTTTCTTTTTTTTTTTGGAGATTATTTGATTTTATCGATTTATTGGTGATTTTGTCAACTTTTTTCATTTTCAATTTATATTCTTGAGTTTTTCTATTTTTTCCGGTTAGGCGATTTTTTTATGTTGGCGTTTTTTCGTTTAGACAATTTTTTTCTATTTAGGTATTTTTTCCGTTTATCAATTTTTTTGTTTTGAAGATTTTTTCGCGTTTTGCCGATTTTTTTGGTCTAGGCGATTTTTATCGGTTTTTGCATTTGTTTTCGTTTTAGCGATTTCAATCAAAGTTTTTAATTTTTACAACTTTTCCGTTTTGGCTACTTTTTTGTATTGGGGTCTTTTCCATTTTGGATTTTTTTTCGTTTTAGCGATTCTTTTTTCGGTAAATTTCTTTATTTTTGAGTTTTTATCAGTTTTGCGATTTTTCGTTTGGCGTTACTTTTATTTTTGTGATTTTTTCAACTTAGGACGGTTTCTTTTCATTTAGTCATTATTTGATTTTGTATGTTTCTGATTTTTTAAAGATTATTCGTTTTTGCGATTTTAGGCATTTTTTCATTTTCTCTTTTTTTGCGATTTTTTACGGGTTTCTTCTTTTTGGAGATTTTTTGGTGTTTTACAAATCTATAAATAAAAATCAGAAAATAACTTTTTTGTTACTTAGAGGAAAGCTTAAATCATAAGACAACTTTCATTTTCGTGCAAAAATTATTAAAGTGATAAAATAATCCTCTGACTCCGGTGATAAAAGTCATAACATTTACGCACCGTGATTTTAAATATCCAAAAATGAAAGAATAATAAAATAAGCTTATCTTGATAATGCAAGTAAAATAATTAATTTAACAAAAAATGTTGCATTTGATAAAAATAATAAGGAGCGGTATAAAATAAAAAAAATCTTTCATAAAGCAACTCAAATTGTTTACTTTTTTTACTTTGTTTCTTATTATGTCTAAGACTTAAGCAAATAATAAACAAAATAATTCAAAGTATCAAACTGCTTTTCTATGTTCTTTAATAATCCTCTTTTACAACTCTCTTAATTAAAAGTGAAAAAAAAACTACAATTCATTATTGTATAATTACAACTTGTCTAGTTTGCTTTGTAAATAAATAGCAACAATAACACTGCTTTGAATTGAGAAATTTGTATGATAAGCATGAGAAATAAAATATAGAAGAGTTTGATAACTATACACAAATGTATGTGTGAGTCTTGTTTATGTATAAGTAGCAATTTTTACCACTTATAAAATCTAAAGTTATTAAAAAGATTTTAGTAAGCTTTACGTTCTGAATATCTATGAGAAAATACTTTTCTAATGGTACCACTGTTTCTCACTTTGTAGAGTAGGCATCACAAAAATGTTTTGAATTTTAAAGGTGTAAAATTTTACCATGTTTTCTACTTTTTGCTGTTATTCATATTTTTCTGTTTTCTTTTTTATGTAATATAGATAACTACTACTACTACTACACCTGAGAATATACACCCTTATCAACAAACATGTGGCTTGTTGTTGTTGTTGCATACACCTTGTGGTCCTTGTCAAATACTTAAATGATTACACGTTTAAATGATATTAATAGTAACTGCTTGTGGTTGTAGTAGTTGTGTGAATTCTTAAGATGTAGTGGTGACACTAACTACTACTTCAGCACTTTCTATTATGCAGATTCTTAAACACACACACATGTACTTATGCATTTATACCTGTATATAAGAATTGCTAGTTAGGGGTTCTTATGTTCTTAACTCATGGTTATTAAAATCCGTCGGAGGTTGTTATTGTAAGTATAATTTTTTTCTTGGCTGAAATTTTTATGAAAATTGTGTTGTTGTTTTGTATGTTGTGTATTTACAGTTATTCAGGACCATTCATATATAAAATGTCATAGTTACAAAATGAAAGAAGTTGTTAAATGGAAAAGAAGTTAGTATTATAATATTGAGATTTAGAAGAAATACACGGGAAGAAATTTTATATTCAAAAATTTTTATTTAAAAAATTTTTTGAAAATTTATACTTTTTCTTTTATCAAAAACTGATTCATTATTATTTTTGAGACTTATTTTAAAAAATGGATTTTAAGAATTTTAAATAATTTAAAATGTTTAGATAATTATTGACAAAATGAAAATTTTCTTCTGCGGCTCAGGATTTTTTGGTCAGTTCGAGTATATTTGATCATGTTCTAAGTTCTAAGCGCATAAATTACTTTTTTAATTGAAAATATTTTTTGAGATAAACCGTTATATAAACTTTACAATTAAACTGACAATTAAGTAAAGGTGTCTCATTAAAAAAAGTACAAAAAACAATAAAATTATTTACAAAAAAAAAAAAAAAAAAAAAAAAAAATTTATTTTTGGTAGTTTTCGATTTTTTAAAAAACCAAAATTTTTAAATTTTATTAAATTTTTTCTTTTTGACACAATTTTTTTATCATACCCGAAACTCTTAAACATATTAAAAATGAAATATCTGTGAAATAAAAAATGTTAGTGTAAATAAGCTTTGGTATACAACAATTTGCAAAACAATATAATAAAAACTGTTAGTAGTAACCTTTAACGAATGTAACTAATAAAATATTGAACCAGCTGTAATCTGTAAAGTACATGAATATTTCTTTACAATAGAGTAATTCCGCTTTAAATTTAAAAAATGTTTACCCTTGGTTACAGATTTAAATAAAATATGGTCCATGTATAGAGGAGGATACAGAGGCATCATTTTTATTTTGAGAACTATGGCAACTCTGTAGCTTTGAAGGTGATCAACATATTTATTTAAATAGCCATAACTTTATATAAAAGATATCAAAATAATTTTTTGCAGTGGATTTTTCAAAGATGTCATATAAAAATTGTAAAAATATATCTATTAACATACTTTTTGGTAGAAATTTCCTACAAAAAATATAAAGAAATATATTCTTAATTCTTTATATTTTTTGATAGGAAGCCAAATCGGTATAAATGCTACAGAGAAAATTGCAGAGAGGTCAAAATTTTTAAATTTAAATTGAAACTACTTAATTCATAAAGAAGAAAATAACCAACATAAAAATACAAATGTTTAACTAATTCAAAACTTTTTATTTCTATTCTATAATTCTTTAAAGCAGAGAGGGTGAATAAAACTGAGATTCTACTATAATAAAAACACATGCGAATTGAAAAAATTCAACACTTTTTTACTCTCGTAAAATTCTTTAAAGCATAGAGGTCAAATAAAACTCTAAGTAACTGTAAGAATTCATATTTTTTCATTTTGATGATTTTTCTTTATTTGGTATTTTTTCGTTTTGGCGATGTACCTTTTCGTTTTTACGTTTTTTTTCGTTTAGGCTATTTTTTTTTAATATTTTTTTTTTCATTTTGTCGTTTTTTCCGTTTAGACAATTATTCTGCATTGGCGATTTTTTGGTGTTTTTCGTTTTGGCGATGATTTTTTTACTAACGATTTTTCCGCTTTAACGATTTTTTTAGGCAGTTTTTTTCCTTTGGGGTTTTTTCTCGTTTAGACGATTTTTCCTTTTATTCGATTTTTTATTTTTGCGTTTTTTTTAGTTTTGGTGTTTTTCTTTCGTATACGTGATTCTCTTGTTTTGGCAATTATTTTTCATCCAGTTTTTTAAATTTTTTTTTTATATTTTTTCCATTTTTTTCATTTTGGAGATTTTTTTGAGTTTTTCGGTTTTGGGCGATTTTTTGTTTTGGTGATTTTTTTCCGTTTAATCGATATTTTTCGTTTGGCAGATTTTTTTATTTTTGCGTTTTTTTTAGTTTTGGAATTTTATTCGTATAGGCGTTTTTTGTTCATGGTTTTTCCAGTTCTGGCAATTATTTCTCATTTTGGTGGTATTTTTCAACTTCAGTTAATTTGAGATTTTCTTTTCGTTTAGACAATTTTTCTCGGTTAGTCAATTTTTTTTTGTTTTCCTGTTTTGGCGATTTTTTGATTTTTTCTAATTATGCGACTTTTGTTGTTTTCCCGTTTTAGTTTTTTTTTTAATTTTGACGAATTTTTTGAGTTTTACAATATTATCTATTAAAATCACAAAATAACTTTTGTATTATTTGGAAAAAATATAAAAATCACCAATATTGGGCCTCCCGGAAGTATTTCTTTTCATCAATAGAAAACACAATTATTTCTAATAATTCTATAATTCGCTGAACACTTAAAGCTGAGTAAAAATAAAATAGGATTTAAAAAGAAGTGAACTCATTCCAAAGAAATAGTAAACGGAATACCAATAAAACTTTTATTTAGGATTATTCAGAAAATATCAAATATTTTATATAAAATGATAAAAAAATAGTTTTTCTTTTAAATTTATAGCTACAATATAACTGTCTCTAAGAGAATCAAAATTTCAATTCATTATTTTCTTTAATAAGCTTAAAACTCGATATATTAACTTAAAAATTCAGTTTATGTTTTCTTGTGACGAGAAATTATAGTATTTTTAACGTATTTTTTTCTAAGTAACACTAAAAAATTTTCTCATAATTTCTTTTTAATTCCAGCTATGCGACTTGAGAAATTAAGGTAAAAATTAGAAAATCATGAAAAATAGGTCAAATTTGGGAGACCCTGGTTCTCGCACGATTAATGTTTTTACAACTTTTTTTCCTTCACAGTATTCTTTATAAAGTTATCTTTTAGAAAAATGGAAATATTATTGATTTTACTTAAGAAAATTTATATATAACAGAAAAGGAATGCGACCACTTTTTTGGCAAAAAAAAAAAACCGAAAAAAATAAACTTTTTTCAGTTTCAGATTTAAATGTCTATAACTTTTGACTCCATATCTATTTTTTAAAAGCTCTTTCTTTACACAATTTTGCTATTTGTTGTTAATGAAAGAAAAAAAATGTCTAAAAAATTGGGTAAATTTGGAACCGCTTTAGCTAAAAAACTTCCAAACGCAGACTAAAAATTAAAAATTTTAATTTTTGAAGCTTAATATCTCTTAAACCAAAAGAGATGAGTTAAGCATATGATGTTATTTTTTGTAGATCTCGACCAGCAAAATCCTCCTATATAAAAGTCTTTCAAATCGGTTCATATAAAATATAAGAAATCAGCATCGTTAAAAAAAAATTGTATACCCTAGGTGTTCAACTTTGGGACCCTGTGGACCTGCCCCCTGTAGGTCTATATGGCCCAAGCTTAAAACTTAAACTTACCGACACCTCTACTATCACTGTGTGAAATTTTATTGAAATTGGAACAGCTGTACCGAAATTCCATAATTATTTCCATTTCATTTTTTGAATCGCACACTGTGCGTTGTACCAACTTGTATAATTAATATTTTTCTAAACTTATTATTCATACGTCTAGTGTGATTTTAAATTTTGCTCCCAAAAGTATGCTTCAGAATTAATATTTTAATGGTGCTGAATTGCAAGCGTATACTTGTTATTATATTAGACATTAAATTAAATATTAAGTATACGCTACATTAGGATAAAAAAAGAAGTTAGTGATTTTCTAAACTTACTTTAATTAAAGTTATTATTTATCAAAATAATTATCCTGACTCGTTCATGAGCTGCATTATTGAACATTTTTTTTTTCAAATTATCTATATATATTAAGTGGCCTTTGAATGACATAATATGAATTAGCGAACAACTCACAATATGCCTACTTTTAATGAATATCCCTATTGTATGCAAATGATAATCATTCTGGTTATCATCACCGTCATTTTAAATATCATCACAATACTGCATTTCATCTATGTGGAATTATTAAAACTTTATGATGAAATCAAGCTATTGTCAATTTTCATTACACAAAATTAAAATTGAATGGATGGTAGTATTTCACTTCCATTTATTTGTTACTTTTCTATTCTATTAAATATATGAGTTTAGTATTTGTTAAATACAAATAAATTATTTGCTGTAGAGATTGTAATTATAAATATTGTTATATTTATTGTATTTTAAAATGCAAATGAATTTTTAAAATTAATTTTTGTATTATTCGCAATAATACAACTAAAATGGTAGTAATGTTGATATAAAAGGATACGAATTTACGAAAAATGTTATTAGCTGTGAGAGAAATAATTATGCTTTATTCAGTAGTCTCAGTTTAATAATAATAAAGTGTAGTCTGTAGTCTAGCTCATAGTTTGGTTAGTAATTTAAATATTACATAATTTATAGGCTATTGTATATACTTCTTAGTAGTTTTATCTATAGTTTAATCAATAGTCTAGTCTATAGCCTATAGTCAATGGTGTAGTTTATATTCTGGACTATAATTTCATGAATAGTTTTGTCTATTCTATAGTCCATGTTTATTTGGAGGTTAAATAAACTTTATAAATATTTTACTTACAAAAATTATCTTGTTATTAATAAAAGAAGATGATGAATTGGTGCCAGGAAAATAAAACACAAGATTTACTGAGAAGAAGAAACTAAAAAAAAAAAAAAATAATTTTCTGTTATTGTTTTTATTTAGTTTTCTTGTTATTTCACACACTTTAATTGTTTGTGTTAGTGGTCTATGTTCAACTAACTATTAAATTACATTATAATAAGTAATAAGCAATAAGTAATTTACGGCGAATAAAAAAATATGAACGATTAACAGGAGAGATCAATAATAAACAACTAGATTAAAAGTAATACTTCCATTATAGTGTGGGTCATTTGGATAAGTGCAATATTATTAATTACAAAATATATTATTTCTTCACCTAAACAGTCCAATATATAGTCTAGCCTATAATCTAGTCTATAGTGTTATCTATAGTCTAGTACATAGTCTAGTCTATAGTTAAGCCTATAAGCTAGTCTATAGACTAGTCTATAGTCTAGTCTACCGTCTAGTATAGAATTCTAAAAAAAAACTAGACTATAGACTAGTGTAGTGTACAAGTCTGCATACACGAACAATGCATAAAACAAATAATAATTAAATATATATCGAATTACTATTCAAATTTTTCTATACATAATGCAGACTAATCATAAACATAATTGAGTGACACACTTATATTGTGATTGATCAAGGAACTAAAGTTACTTGATATCATTGTCAACTTCTTTATACTGAACGAGACAAATGTAATATTTTAATAAAATAGAATAAGTTAGAAAAAAGAGGATTAGTTTTTTTAATTAGTATATAATTACCAACAATAAGTAAATAACTTAGACTTGAAATTTAAACATAGACTGGCATATTTGCCTTGTTTCATTTGGAGTTTCATTTTTTTTGGCAGTTCCTTTGAATGTCTAATAATCAAGCTGATCTCCATATAAATATACAATTAAGCTATAAGAAAAACTTTGTCTTATAACATTACAACATTCTTCAACCTAATAGCACTACATGGCGATCCTGCCCACTCGGACCACTAATATCAACCAATAGTTATGCATCCTATTCATACGTCACAGATCTTAATGGCTATAAAAAAACATGAAATTGTCCTTTCGAAGTGGTCCTGATGGTTTACCCAGTTGTTTATTAATTAATTGCGTAATTGCTCTTGCTGTTCCGTTAACCGTAATTTTTAACATCTATATAAAATACGCTTATTTTCCCCAGTATTGAAAATAATCTTATATTATTCCGCTTTATAAATCTGGCAACAAATTAAATATTGTCAACTATAGAGGAATTGCAAAGTTAAGTGTAATTCCAAAACTATTTGAAAAATGCATAACTGATAATATTGTACGATAAATTTCTTTATTATTATCACCTTATCAACATGGGTTCAGGAAAGACTGTTCAACAGTAACTAATCTTTTGCAGTTTACCACTATAGTTAATTTTGGATTTAACGACAAAAAACTAACTGATGTCATATATATAGACTTCAGCAAGGCATTTAATTAAGTCAATCATGACCTTTTGTTAATAAAACTGCATGGTATGGGCTTCTCAATTAACAGCTTGAACTGAATAAAATCCTATTTAACATGTCGTAAGCAGCGTGTTGTTTTTAAAAATGTTATTTCTAAAAACATAAATGTTAAATCTGGACTTCCTCAAGGTAGCCACTTAGGTCCTATCTTATATTAATTATATCTTAATCTAAAAAATGTAAAAATATGCTTTTCTTTAGAAATTGGAATATTAATGTTAATTTCTTGATGGGAGGATATCAACTGGAATTAGTATCTGAGTTCTTGGTATTCTTCTCGATTCTCAACTAAATTCCAAAAACATATAACAATGATAATAAATAAATCTCGTGGTGTTCTAATGAGGCTTTAATTACCAAACGTGTATATACATCCTTGGTAAGGTTAATTTTAGAGTATGGTTCTATTATTTGGGATCCCAATGTGGTTTATCTTAAAAATAACATCGAATCCGTTCTAAAATAATTCCTTTTATTTTGTTTGGGAAACTTAATTTGGAATCCAAATATTTATATTCCTCCTTACACAATAAGGTTATCTATTATAAAATTACCTACTTTGGAAAGTAGAAAGAAGGTGCTGAATGTGGCCTTTTTAATAAATTTAGTTAATGGATTAGTCTGTTCAGATTTCCTGCTTGATCATATAACCTTCTCAATTCATCGGATAGTTACTCAGAACTTTATACTACTTTACCTTCAAGTTTTCACAAAATTCATATGCTGATGCTGATGCCTTTAGAAAACTATGTATTGATTTTAATTATTTTTACAATTCTATCGATTTCTCAATCAATGTTAACCATATAAAACGTAATATAATATTGTGTTTAAGCAATTGTTAATTGTGATTGTATATTTTTTTCTTAGTATAAACATTGTTAATATTTTTAAGGTCTGTAAGGAATATTTTTCTGTAGATAAATATAAATAAATAGAAGTCACAAATATGTCAGACCGCAAAGCTGATATGAGCGAAGGAATGCAACAAGATACCGAGGATTGTGCGACACAAGCCTTGGAAGAATATAATATTGAAAAGGATATTGCCGCCTTTATCAAGAAGTAATTCGACAGAATAATACAACCCCACATGGCCTTGTATGTAGGCAGAAATTTTGGATGCTATGTAAAGCATGAAACATGTCATTTCATATATCTTTATTAAGGTCAGATGGCAAATTTATTGTTCAAGAGCAGTTAAATTATTAGCTATATAAAAAAAGTTTAACTTAAAATAAAAAACACACTATTTCAAAATAAATAGAATAAAAACTATAAAAATACATTAAACATTAATAATAAAAATTTTAAAATATGTAATAAAAATGTAAAACAAAAAATTTATAATTATAAATTAAACAATAGCAATGCAATTACTAATATTTAATGAAATAAAAAATAAATAAATAAATATTTTTTATTTAATAAATGTATAAAGCTCAATGTAAGAAATCATAAATAAAGTCCAGGAAGGACATATACAAAGATAACTATAAAAAACAAATTAGAAATAATAGATAGTGTAAAGCAAGAATTTCAAACAGCTTTACTTGAAGGAAAAGAGATAAAGGAAGCTGTAGCTTTAATATTAGAATTTAGCAACATTTATTTAAGAATTAAAGAATACTTAATATTAGATATTAAAGAACTAGAATTTAAAGACAATACAATGGCATCATTCAATTAAGAAACCGCTTTCAAAGCAGTACTTTTATTTTACGATAACTATTTGGAATTAGAAAGCTTTTTAATAGCCACACATTTGATACACAAATCACTGTTAGCTGAACCAAACGTAGATTTCCTCCAGTACATTTATCATGCAAAACTAACTTCAAAAGTTAGATTGGCCATAGGCAATTACTTAGAACCAAAAGATTTTGAAACACTAAAAACTTTATTGAAAAACAGATATAAAAAATAACAAGACTATTGCTGAGCTACATACATTAGATACATTATTTCAAGTGAATATAAATTCATTCAAGGATAGAATAATTTCTATCATAAACAATTTAAAATAACTAAAAATCCAAGAATTAGGTAGCAACAATTCAGAGGCTGAAAAGAAGGTAATTATTAAAATAAACAACAAACTAGCATTGAACAATTTAAAGCCACCATTTACACTACTAGACTTAACACCTTACAAAAGTCATCCGAACTTGCAATAGAACTCAAAAATGAACACAAGTTGAATCACAACCCAATTTTACCATTACGAACACATCCCAATAAACCACATAACACTAACCAAATTAGAAACAATAACTTCCAAAACAATAATTCAAAATTCAACAGAAATAACAACAACAATAATGCAAACTTCAACAGAAATTATAGATCTAATAAGAACTACAATTCCAACTTCAACAATAATAGAAACAATAATCAACACAGAGATTACACAAGGGAACAAAATTGACCTTTATTTTTGTGCGGTCTAGAACTTTGTTACAGAGTTTTACTAATTTGAGATCGCTGATTTCAAATCTAATCTCCATTTTTCTCTATCAGCTAGACTTTTCGAGATATACCGTTATGTCCAAAATTAAGGCACTTTCACTACATATATTGGAATAACTTGAAAATAGTTCACCATATTCAGTTAAAAAAGAATCCGAAAATTGGCAACAATATTATCTTTAAGCCATGCTTACACTTTTTTTGAATTTGCCCAGTAGTTTGAGAGATGTCGTTGAAGTTTTGAAAAAAAAAAGAATTAAAAAAATTTTTTTTGCTCTTTAAAAATTCATAAAAAAATAAACTGCAATAAAATCACAGTTTTGGTTTGAAAACGTTTGGTTATACATGTTTCGAACGAAATGAGCTTTATTTCATTGCAATTTGTGCACAACATTTGATTTTATTCACAATTTACTTAGAAAACTGAATTGATAAAAATTGCGATTTCAATAAAAAAAAAAACATTTTTTAATGTGTACGTTGGAACAAAATTGAACTTTGTTTGTGGTGACTGTATATATATGCACACACTTAAAATGTGTGACCTAATAGTAAAAAAATTACCCAAAAAAGTAATTAGTAGTTCATATCATCGGAACTACAGACTGAAGACCTTTACGGCTTCCTTGACTCCAGTATCGCAAAGATTCTACACAAGTCTTACAGACGATATTGGGTACCAATTATTTATTCTTTTGTGCAAGTTTTCTCTCAAAGTATGCTTCGTAGGTTTTTATCACAACCTTCATGATTTGTTCTCTTTGCTTTTGTATACAAAATTTGCATTATATATATAACAAAAACTGTTGGGGTTATTAATATAAGGTTTTCGTAACGAACTCATATTTTTCAATACAAAAAGCACTTGCGATATATGGAATCTAGGATTCAACTGAACTGTTAATTTAAGTAAATGCAATATATAGCAAAAAAATAGTTGTAAATATATATTTATAACTGTTTTGACAATAAAAGGAATTTAGGGAAAACAGAGGTAAAAACCTTAGTAAACTAAAAAAATACATTTTTCATTCAGGTGTTTTGAGCATAAAAAAATATTTTAAACGCTCAGGTCAAAAACTTTATTCATTCTTTAACATAAAAAAATCGTTTAAATACTCAGGACATAAAACTTTATTCTTTTTTAAAATAAACTCAATTCGTGACTTTTTCATTAAGGTCAATTAGCAGTTCACAGGTAATAAAATTAGAGCACAGGTCATATAACTTTATTTTGGATATTTTTTTTACTAATAAGTCGTAAATTGTAAGTGTGTTCATACAGTCAACACAAACAAAACTCAATTTTGTTGTAACAAACACATTAAAAAAATTTTTTTTTTATGGAAATCGCGATTTTTATCAATTCTCAGTAAATCGTGAATAAAATAAAAAGTTGTGCACCGATTGCAATGAAATAAAGCTCATTTCATTCGAAATATTTTTAGCTGAATGTTTTTAGACCAAAACTGTGATTTTAGTCGCATTTTTATTTTTTATGAATTTCTAAAGAGCAAAAAAATGTTTTTTAATTTTTATTTCTTTTTCAAAACTTCAACGATATCTCTGAAACTACTGGGCAAATTTAAAAACAATGTAAGCACGGCTTAAAGATAACGTTGTTTCCGATTTTCGGATCTTTTTTAACTGAATATGGTGAATCGTTTTCAAGTTATTCCAATACATGTAGTGAAAGTGCCTTCATTTTGGACATAATTTTGCAATTAAGTTCCAGACCGCAAAATGACTGTTCCCCAGTATTATAGATCCAATAACAACAACAATTATGATAGAAGGAACTAGAATAACTTAAACAACAACTGTGGACTAGACTATAGACTAGTCCATAGACTAGCTTATATGCTTGATTATAGACTGTTCTATAGACTAGACTATTGTTTGGGCTATAGAATAGGCTATAGACTAGCCTAAAGGCTACACTATAGACTAGACTATAGTTTAGAATTGTATAATTGTAATAATTCATTTTTTTCATTTTATTTCATTTCGGTGATATACTTTTTATTTGTTTACG
The DNA here is from genome assembly GCA_932274085.1 of Protocalliphora azurea. NCBI lineage: Eukaryota > Metazoa > Arthropoda > Insecta > Diptera > Calliphoridae > Protocalliphora > Protocalliphora azurea. The sequence goes on along the minus strand of OW026521.1, from coordinate 27,952,034 downwards.
ATTTTTTACGTTTAGTTGTAGTAGTTTTTTGTTTTGGTGATTTTTTCCATTTTATCGATTTTTTAGTTTTGGTGTTTTTTCCATTTAGCCGATTTATATCCATTTTGGCAATTTTTCTTCGTTTAGTCATTTTTTTAATTTTGCAGATTTTTTAGTTTTGGAGTTCTTTCCGTTTACGATTTTTTTTCATCTTGTCAATTTTTTTTGGCGATTTTTTCGTTTTGAGGATTTTTTAAGTTTGGCATTTTTTTCGTTTCGCCGACATTTTTTCTTTTAGTTGGGTTTTTTTGCGCTTAGTCGATATTCTCTATTTTAGCGTTTTGTTTTTTTTTTTTAGTTTTAGCATTTTGTTCCACATAAGCGTTTTTTTGTTGACAGTTTTTTCCTATTTTTGCAATTATTTTTCATGTTGGCAATTTTTTCAGCTTGTTGTTTTTTTGTATTTAGTAAATTTTTTCTCGGTTAGTCGATTTTTGTTAGTTTTGGTCCAGTCTATAGTATAGCTTATATTATAGTCTTTAATCAAGTCCATACTTTAGTCTATAGTCTAAAGTCTAAGATATAATCTAATCAATATTTTATTATATAATATTGTCTAGCTTCATCTTTGTTCTATCTTAAATTCCTAAAACTTTTCTAATCTAAAGTCCAAATAAATTCACCCTCTTACATGGAGCTAGTTAAGAGCTAATGTATCCTTTGAGTAATCTAAACCATATTTCCAAAGTTTGATTTAATGTTTTAATTTAAACTTTGTTTTTTCCCTCTACTTATTTTTTCTTTTCAACAAAAAAGTTCTCTTTTTGATTCAGTGTTATTTGATTTTGTGGCCGTGTGTATGTGTTTTCTTTTTGACCATTCCATAAATATTTAATAACAAAAGTTGCAAAATGATTTTATGTACCTGCATGTATATGTTCAATTTTATGATCTAAAAGTAAAATAAATTGAACGAAAAATGTGGATGAAAAGCAAAATAAAAAAAAAACAGTCTAGAATAAGGAAACTTCATCTTACGAGATTTTTTTTCATCTATCGATACAGTTACACAAGAATATTATTGGCTGTAATACATAAAAGGATATAAGAAGTTTTCCTAACTATATTTATGATTTAATACATGGACGTGTGTTATGCGCTGAAATGATGACGATGATGGTGATAATGACGTGTGGAGTTGATTTTATTGAGAAGGAACTGTTAACTGCTGTGATGATGAGTCAATTTAATGTTTAACAGTGCAAAAAGATTGTGAAAAGAAAAAAGTTTTTCGTATTTTATATTTTATGAAATATGTATAAGAATTTTAAGAATTTAAAATTCTCATCTAAAAATTTAGTAAGTGTTTATATGTGTATTTTCTTAAAACAAATTTTGCTAAAACTAAACTTTAAAATTTTATATTAAGCAACTTTTCAACTGTTTCTTTTGGTTTTTTTAATGCTACTTCTATCTTTCATTCTTCTTTCCCTGAACCGACTTAGATGAACTTTTATATGTTGTACGTGGTCTGTATAATTGCTAAAGGTTTTATATTACTTTTTATACCCTACAGCAGCATAGGTGGTTGGAGTATTATGAATTTGTGCTGCTGTTTGTAACGCATATTATAGGACCTAAACCTTCAAATATACCCTTCGACTCAGAAAAGTGATATTAGATATAAATTTGCAAAAATCTCTCTATTTTACTAAAAAATCACTCTTTTCCCTTTTCTTTCAAAAATTTTTTTCCTCTAATTTTCCCTCTTCAATAAAAATCGACAAAATTTTTTAAATTTATATAAAAATGTACGCTTACTCAAGTACATTGAAGTAGTTAATAATTTCGAATTGATAATTATTAATTAAATGCTATTTATACAAATATTGGAATGGTACTTTGATTTAATCAAATCTTAAATATAAACACATTAAATGGGAATGTTTCCCTTTGTAAGGGTTAAAAAAATATATTAACCAAAATCTCGCCTTTAGTTATTTTCCAACAGGTACAAAGATGGATTACAATATTTCGATTCTGGTATATATATGTAATTACTCAGAATACTTACCTCACGTGATTTCAGATAAATATTGTTGAAATTAATGGCCTGATTTTGTAAATTGAATCGGAAATTCGTTTCGAATTTTTGTATTGAAAATAACAAATAAATGAAATTTTATTTGTTGTTTTCAATACAAATTGTCGAAATAAATTTTTACTTCGTACCTGTAGGAAATGTCACTAGTGAATCAGTACTGATTCACTATTGACACTGTCACGAGTACTAGTGACTTATTATATCCCCAACCATGATTTTTTTACTATAGACATTTAACATATGCATGTCAGTGGAAATCTACTACTGACACTGGTACTATTAAGTAGATAGTTCTTTTGGGACCATATGTAAACATTGTCAGCAGAGATTCACTAGTGCATTTTAGTAATTCCAGTCTACACTTTTGGTACTTTTATGGTGTAAATGTCAGTAGTGAATCTGTACTGACCCACTGTTGACACAGTCACCAGTACTAATGACTTATTATACCCCCGTCAATGCTTTTTTACTATAGACATTTAACATGTGCGTGTCATTGAAAATCTACTACTGACACTGGTACTATTCAGGTAGTTCTTTTGGGACCATATGTAGATATTGTTTACATATTTATTTTAGTAATTCTAGTCTTTTTATGAAATAGACGTTGTTAATAAAACTTTTGTTAACATTTGATGTTTTATTAAAAAATTAAGGAATTCATAAAATATTAATTTTCTTTGCTCGAAGAATCGCCCTCAAATTCAATGTTTTCACTTATTTTAGATTTGCTTCGACCATTTGTTTAAAATATATTTTTTTTTGGCTCTGCAATGCTTCTCCTAGCGTTTTATCGGCTGCTTCACTAAAACTTGATACAACATCTGGATATAGAAACAAAAAATCATTTGCAAAAATATTAAAAATTTTGAGAACTCAAATATAAAACTTTTTACCTATTAAAGCTTTAAAAACGTTGGCGAAATTGTTGCCGATAAAATCGTCACCTCTTAATTTTTAATTAACAAAAGAAATACAAAATATGAAAAATTTAATTTTGTATGTACTTTTTAAATTTATAATTAATTTATAATTAAATAATTATTATAGTACAAATGAAAAAATACTAGATTAATAAAAACAATTATGCCGCCGTGAAATAATAGTAGCGCTGTGACGCCGAATTAAAACTCTTATTTGTTGTGTATACTTTTTTTTCCCTTCAGAGCAAATAAAAAATGCAGTGGACAATGTCGCCAAGAAGTCACCAATATAATCGACAAAACTGATGACTTGGAGACTCTTGCTCCCAGGTTTCCTTCAAGAGTTTTACAAAATCAGGCCACAAAGAGGAAAAAAGCATACATATATGGGCATTTCTTCAAATTCGTTTACTTTTGGGGTTCAAAAAAATTAAAAATATGTTTTTAATGTCACCTAAATGCTATTTTGTATCAATATTAGCTGGCTTTAGTGAAACACAAATCTGTTCGCGTGAACGATTTTTAGCGAACGGCGTTAATGTTATGGAGGTTTAAGATAAAAAGTTACAAAACATTGGCAAAATTCTATTTTCAACAACATTTTAAAAAATACTACAAGTATATAATCTACCTCAATATGTCTAAAATACAAATTAAAAGTGATATGATATTATTGATGATACCAAAGATCACAGTGAGTTTTTAATATTTTATGAAAAAAAAAAAAAAAAAAAATCAATGAAGTGTGCATAGATTTATTTTCTCATGTTTTAATTTTATAAAAATTTTTGATATATTTCAAATATTTGACAAATAAAAAATTTTCTAAAATGATATTAAAGGACTCAACATGACTGTTTATGATACAGTTTAAAAATATTGTAAAATTATAATTTTAAGTACGATATGAATAATAAATGCTCAATGTAACCTACACAAATGCTTATAAAACATAAATTAAAGGACGTTCGATAATTTTTATATTATTGAACATAATCGCGACGACAAATCTGTTTAAATCTCCCTTTAGAACATGGAGCAAAAAACAAAGTGTAAATATATTTTTGATATTTTTTTTAATAGCATTTAATTCGCTGATGTATTTTTTACATATAACCACAAAAAATCTTTAAATTATGTTAATAAATATAAAGTAGCATATATTGATTATATAACTATAAAATAAATTTTTCAATGACAAAAATACACACCCGAAAATGTTAAAAGTTGTATTAAATTCAAACGCATAAGTATTTTTGAGTGCCACTTGATTCTGATATAAGTTCTAATATCAGCTGCAGATTGATATATATTTTCACCGATTTCAATTAGCGCTTTGGGTGTGCCTCTATGATTTATGAAATTTTAAGTCACCGCGATCTCATTATTATTAATTATTTTTGTATTAGTAAGAGTTGCTTTTTTAAATCTTTTGGAGCGTAAAGTATTAGGTTATATTCAGATTCGTAAGGGTCTTAATAAAGTTGGAATTGTTGGAATTCCTCAACCTTTTGTGATGCGATTAAGTTATTTACTAGAGAAAAAACTTATCCTTTATTATCTAATTATATTTTTTATTATTTTTCTCCTATATTTTCTTTGTTTTTGTCTTTATTAGTATGAATATGTATACCAATGTTTGTGAAGTTATTTTCTTTTAATTTAGAGTTATTATTTTTTTATGTTGTACTAGATTAGGAGTTTATACTGCAATAATTGCTGGGTGATCTTCTAATTCTAACTATGCTTTATTAGGAGGTTTACGAGCTGTTGCTCAAACAATTTCTTATGAAGTAAGTTTGGCTTTAGTTTTATTAAGTTTTATTTTTTTAATTGGAGGTTATAATATATTAATATTTTATAAATATCAAATATTTATGTGATTTTTATTTATTATATTTCCTATATCTTGTTTGATTTAGAATTTCTTTAGCAGAAACTAATCGTACACCATTTGATTTTTTATCAAATTTTTTGTTGAAACCTATTTTTAGCTTAACTAAAACTAATAATACTTATTATAAATTTAATTTATTTATTTATTAGTTTCAGTCTATGAATACAATATTATCCTTACAGATATCAATGATAATTTAATATACATAATTAAATTAATTATTTAAACAAACTGTTTAGCAAATTTTTAAATTCAAGATTTGATATACTTAATTCATTAGAATATTTATTGAATAATCTCATAGCTTTTATTAAAGGTTCATTCAAAGCATATGTTGTTCTAGGAATATATATATATATAAAAGATATAATTATTTTGCCTTAGAGGCCTAGGAGGTACATATAGTTTTATGGTATGAAGCAAATCAGAACAATCAATTAATTCACGAATTATAGCATATAGAAAATATACAGAAGAAATTTTATGTCTTGTTTCTAAAGTTTTCATATAAATCAAGGCACACTTATCGGGGTATGTAGGAATTGAAATTTGAGGGTTTACAAATGAAAAAATTAAAAATGAAAGAGCAAACTTTATAAATTTTACTTGAATTTTTTCAATTCTATTTATATGTAATTGAGTAAAAGGGCTCTAAATAAATGAAGCATCATCTGATCTAGATCTCACAAAGTATGTAAATAGAACTTTTTTGTGTAATGATCAAAATTTTTAGGATTACGGCATAAAAAGCTTAACATTGAATAAGCTTTAGGTATAATATAATTTAAGTGATTATTAAATGATAATTTTTTATCAAATAATACCCCTAAATCTAAAATTTCATCCACGGATGATAGTAAATATTGATGTATTCTATATCGAAATATAACAGTGTTACAACATCATCCTCCTGGAGATTAAAAATGTCATTGGCATTATTCCACATAAAATGAAAAAATGCTAATATAAAGTACGCAAAATTTTGAATCGATTTTAAAGAGTTATAATCGCACCACAACGATTTTAAAATGTAATATAGAAACTTTTTTTGATAACGCGATACTTTAGCTTTATTGAAATTACGCTGTGAGTGTGTTTCGCGAAAAGGATACCTCTTAGAGCTATTCACGTTTTTTCTCTCCAAGTTTGGATACACCCTACAGCGCTGCTATTAGGGGTACATTAACGAGATGTATCTCAAACAATTCATAATTGCCAGGGCAATAAACTTGCATACTATATTTTGCCATACTAGAAACGGTAGAAATTTTCTAATCAAAAATTTTAACAAATTAAAACTTGGAAAATTTTTGTTTCACCACTTGTCCACAATATAATTTAACACTGGTTAACGACACCTTGATTGAACTCAAGCTGGCCTATTTCTACAAGTGTTTGTAGTTTACATTGTTAACATAATTGCATCAAAAGTTAATTTAAAAAATCTTAAAAAAATATTTGAGGTTTAAGTTTGGTTTCTTAAAAGTAAACATAAAAGGAGAATTCCCCATATATTTGGTTATTATTTATGGTAAAGAATATAAAAAATGCTATAATGAAATTAAATATAAATCATTTATCTAAAATACAGTTTTAATACTAAATTAGTTCGGATTTCTGACATTTATACGCAGAGAAAAAATAGACCATAATCTAAGAGCAACATATTATGATTGGAATATATGATCACAGCTAAAAATATATGTGATTATTATTAACAATTGTTATAATTCCGTTTTATCATATTGTGTTCGATTTTGTGGTTCGTTTTTTCATGTTATGATTCAAGTTTTTCATATTATTGTACCCATCTTACCATCTTAACAGATTAGGATTTAATTTTATTATACTATTATCTCATTCCATCATATTAACGTTCCATTTTATTATGCCATCGTATCATATATTAAAATAAAACACATTAATTGCAAATTATTATTATTATAATTTTTTTTATTGAGTTATATATTGCACCATTATATATTTTGCAAGATAATATAAGATATTTTTTAATAACTAAAGCTTTTACTAATAGTTAATCAATATCTTATATTGTTTGAATTACACCAAATTTTACAAATCTTTGTATAATTATATTAATTCTTGTACTAACTAAATGAGAATTATAATGAAGGTGAAAAGCAAACGTTAAAATATATTTAGAAGCAAATAAATTGTGAATTTTTCAACCATATTTTTAAAAACCATATTTATTTGTAATATTTTATTGTTATGGGAATTAATAATAATATGGTTTGAAAACGAAATATGGTTTAAAAAAGCAAACATTCATAATATTTAGTGGTTGTAGAAATAATGATATTTTTTAAATTAATAAAATTTTGTTTCTGGTAAAAATATTCAAAACATAAAATTATTGTAGTCAAATATACTAAAATTTTTATTGAATGTAAACATTGAATGATAAAACTGCAATAAAAACATTATCATCATGAGCACAATATGATTAAAATTAATGAATATTAAAAATGAGAACGTAATATTATTGTGGTGACAATGCCGTAACCATATTTTTTTCTCTGTGTATGATTTGTTACTTTTTTTTTTAGCAAAATTTTAAATAAAAATTACAAAATTACAAAAATTCCTTTTATTTCGACAAAATTTGAAATTCCCTCCCTCTTTCCTTGACTTAAAATTTTATACAAGACTTCCTTCAAAAAGGGAAAATTTCTTCTGACAGAGAATCACTTCATGAGTCGATCTAACGATGTCCGTCCGTCAGTCTGGCTGACTGGCCGTCAATGTAAACCTTGTGTACAAAGTACGGGACGCAACTTTGCAGGTAACTTATTGAAATTTGACACAAATAATTATGTTAATACAAGGACGAAGCTTATTGAAATTGGTTATGATCGGTCAATTATTTCAACTAGCTGCCATACAAATGTCCCACCGAAATAGGGGGTTTTCGCTCATAAACGCCTCAAATATATCAATAATTTAATGAAATATGGCACAATTAAGTTTCATATAAGTACAAATATGTGTACCAAATTATATGAAGGTCCATAATTGATCATAGCTCCTATGTACGCCCCTCTACCGAAAATAACTTTAACGTGTATAAATCCCATAGAAATGTTAATATCAAGCTAATATTTGACCCATATAAGTTTTATATAAGTATAAACTTCGATGCCGAATTTTATGAGAATTAGCTCATAATTGACCATAGTTTCAATAAAAGACCGTGTTCCGGGGATCATCCATAAGTATACGGGAAATTTCTTTTTTTACTTATCTTTATGAAATCGATCTTAAACCTGAAATATATTTTTTAAATTCAAATTTTTAAAAATAAATTTTGATGCAATTATGTTGGTGAAATAAAACAACAAAAACTCAATAAATGAAATGGTTCCTTTTGGTACCGGCAAGCTTCAATTTAAAAAATCCAAAATAAGTGTTTGCAAATAACAAATTTCCTTTTTTTATTCCTGTAATAGCGGATTTAGCATATGTGTCAAATTGCAGAAATAACTAACTTGTGTTCAATAAGTCTGTCGTTGACCAGTGTTGAATTATATTGTGGACAATTGGTGAAACCAAAATTTGAAAAATGTTAAATTTTTGCAGTTTTTGGATCAGAAAATTTGCGCAGTTTTAAGAATTACAAAATAAAGAATGGACGTTTATTGCCCTTGAATCGTTTGAGATCCATATCGTTAATGTACTTTCAATAGAAACGCTATAGAGGGTGTCCAAACTTGGAGAAGAAAAAAAAGCGCAAATGGCTCTAAGAAGTGCATACTCACTGCGTAATTTCAGTGAAGCCAAAGTAACGCGTGATCAAAAAAGGTTTCCAAATTAAAGTTTAAAATCGTTGTGGCACGATAAAATATTAGTTTACAAAAACGTTATAACTCTTTAAAATCGATCGAAAATTTTGCGTACTTTATGTTTGCTTTTTTTTAAATTTTATATGAAATTATATTTATAGTAAGTACAACTATTCTCTTTTAGTTAAGCTAAAAATAGGTTTCAACAAAAAAATTGCATAAAAATTATTCATGACCTGAAATCGTGATGACTTTGATATTTCATAAATCGATGAGGCACATAAAAGGCACTAACCGAAATCGGTGGAAATGTATACCAATCTGCAGCTGTTTTTATAACTTATATTGGAATCAAGTATCAATAAAAATAATCAATCGTTTTATATATATATATATATATATATATATATATATATATATGTACACTTTGTTTTTTACTCGATATTCTAAAGGTAGTTTAAATTAGAAATATGGTCTCGATTATGATTATAGACACATACTGCGGATAGATATTTCCGATGAGCCCTACTATATGTCTTTTTCTACACATTCATTAACCAATATTTTATTTTTGTGCACAAAAACGTTTAAAAACAAAAAATAGAACTATTTTTTTTAAATTTTCTTTTAATTGAAAATGATAAACTAAATTTTGAAATCAAAACGATATTTCATACTGCATGGTCTGTGTGACGCACACATTATCAAGCACTCTCAGTTTTACTAATACATACTTATTGTAGTAGTTATGTAGTATGTTTCTATGGAGTACTTTATAAACGATCCTACTTTAATTTTTATTTTGTACACCTTTGTATAGGTTACATACACACAGTGAAAAAATATAGTTCTAGTGATCATAGTTTGAGAGAGAACATATTATGATTGGAACATATAATCAAAACAAAAAATAGAAATGATTATAAGTTATAATTATTATGATTCCATTTTATCATATTGTGTGTTTGTGTTATGTTTTTTTCTTGTTATGATTCTAGTTTTACTGATAATTGTACAATCTTACTACATCATTATTCCATTCTATCAGGTTATGATTTGATGTTACATTATCATTATTATTCTATCTTATTGTCTTAATATACCACATTCTAATATTATGATTCAATGTTATCATATTATTATCTCATGTTATCATATAGTTATGCAAACTTATATTATTATTTAATTTTTTCATATTATTATATCATCTTATCATAATCGTATATTAAAAAGAAACTTATTAAAAAACTATTATTGTTATAGTTTTCTTTTTATTGAAAACAATAGAGAAAAAAATATTTACGTATTATTTGTTCATTAATTATATTCATTTGTACCACCAAATGTGATTCAAATGCAAGGTATGTTTTTTAACTAAACCTTTTAATGGTAGTTAATCAATATCTTATATTATATAGTATAATCAAACCTTGTTTATTTATATTTATATATAAACTAAATGAGAACTATAATAAAGTTAGAAAACATTTACATAATTTTTATTATTTTACTAATTATATTAAATATTAAAAACAAAATATATTTGAAAACAAACAAGTATTGAATTTTAACACTAAGTTGGTAAAAAAGATAAGTATTATATTTATTTAAAACATTTTATTGTCAAGGGAATAATAACAATAATAATACTAATATAGTTTAAAAACAGCATATTATTTAAGAACAAGGAAAAAGACCGCAAGTATTTAATGGTTGTAGAAGTAATGATATTTTTCATATTAATAAATTTTTTATTTATTTATTTCAATTTTGTAATAACAAAAGCCTTCATGTGGACAGAAATATGTTACAGTTGCAGTTTAAAGTATTTATATACATAATAACCCTATATTATAATTTATTTTATATACATAACTTAAAATATTATTTTATATACATAACTTAAAATAATTTATAACTACATGCAGAGTAAAAACATGGTTACAGCATGATAACTACAACAATATTATGTTCTCATTGTTAATTTTAGTGAATTTTAATAACTTTGCGTTCATGATAACAATGATTTTGAATCAATTTTGTCATTTATATTTATTTATTTATTTATTTATTAGTTTCAGTCTATGGATACAATATTATCCTTAAAGAAATCAATGATAATTTAATATACATAATTAAATTAATTATTTAAATAAACTGTTTAACAAATTTTTAAATTCAAGATTTGATATACTTAATTTATTAGAATATTTATTGAATAATCTCATAGCTTTTATTAAAGGTTCATTCAAAGCATATGTTGTTCTAGGAATATATATATATATAAAAGATATAATTATTTTGCCTTAGAGTCCTAGAAGGTACATATAGTTTTATGGTATGAAGCAAATCAGAACAATCAATTAATCCACGAATTATAGCATATAGAAAATATACAGAAGAAATTTTATCTCTTGTTTTAAAAGTTTTCATAGAAATCAAGGCACATTTATCAGGGTATGTAGGAATCAAAATTTGAGGGTTTACAAATAAAAAGTTTAAAAATGAAAGAGCAAACTTTATAAATTTTACTTGAATTTTTTCAATTCTATTTGTGTGTAATTTTGTACAAGGACTCCAAATAAATGAAGCATATTCTAATCTAGATCTCACAAAGGATGTATATAGAACTTTTTTTGTGTAATAATCAAAATTATTAGAATTACGGCATAAAAAACTTAACATTGAATAAGCTTTAGGTATAATATAATTTAAGTGATTATTAAATGATAATTTTTTTTATCAAATAATACCCCTAAATCTAAAATTTCATCCACGGATGAAAGTAAATGTTGATGTATTCTATATCGAGATATAACAGTGTTACAACATCTATAATAAGTCATAGAAAAACATTTGTTTAAATTAAAAGGTAAACCATTACGGACTGACCAAGAACTCACCCTATTTAAATCCTCCTGGAGATTAAAAACGTCATTGGCATTAGAAATTGTTTTAAAAATTTTTAAATCATCAGCATACAATAAATAATGAGACTTTCTGAAACATAGGTCAATGTCATTAATAAATATATTAAATAACAGTGGACCCAGAACACTACCTTGGGGAATACCAGAAGTAGGAATAAATGATGTGGAACAAACACCATCAAGAGAAAGCACGGATTGTCTATCCGACAAGTAATAACGAAACCAAGGTAATATACGGGAATGAACGCCCAATTTATATAATTTTAATAATAAAAGTGTGGTACTCGGTCAAATGCCTTGGCAAAGTCCGTGTAAATCGCATCAATCTGCAATCGATCTTCAAAACTATCAACACAATACTTGGTAAAAACAGCCAAATTAGTACAGGTTGATCTTCCAGTCATAAATCCATGTTGAGATAAAGAAATATGCCTCTTTACATTAAAGAAAAGCTTATGATAAACAATATGTTCAAGAATTTTTGCAATATTTGTTAACTTGGAAATTGATCTATAATTAATGACATTATTTTTATCACCAGATTTATAAATAGGCAAAATTGTAGTAAATTTCCACTTTTTAATAAAATAGCCATTGCTTAAAGACTTATTAAAAATAATTTTCAATGGTAGACATAATGAAGAAGAACATTTCTGGTAAATGTTTACACTCAATAATAATTTTAATATGATTGACTGAAAAAATTATATGTTTTTCAATATTTTTACCAGAAAAAAATTTTGTTAACATGAAATATATCATTACTTCTACAATCATTAAATATTTGCAGTGTTTTTTACTTATTCTTAAGCCATATTTTGTTTTTAAACCATATTAATATTATTATTCCTATAACAATAAAATTTTACAAAAAAAAAAAAAAAAAAAAAAATACTTATCCTTTTCACAGACTTAGTGGAAAACTTCAATACTTGTTTGTTTTTAAATATATATATATATAATTCTTAATATTTGTTTTCTAACTTCAATGTAATTCTCATTTAGTTTATATATGAATAAATATAAATAGACAAGGTTTGGTTATATAATATAAGAAACTTGCATTTGAACCACATATGGTGGTACAAGTGAATATAATTAATAATATGTAAATATTGTTTTTATTGAGAAATTATATATATATATATATATATATATATATAAATTTCTCAATAAAAATTTTATAAGAATAAAAATAATTTTTATTAATATATGATAAGATGGAACAATAATATGATAAGATTGGATAACTATATGAAAACATGAGGTAAAAATATGATAAAATGGAAACATAATATGAAAATGTGGTTTAATAATATAATAAGATTGTTCAGTTATATGTAAAACTACAATCATAGCATGAAAAAACAAACCATAGAATCGGATACAATATGACAAAATAGAATCATTATAATTGTTAGAATTATTATAATCATTTCAATTTTTGGCTGTGATCATATGTTTCAATCATAATATGTTGTTCTTAGATTATGATCACTACAATTATATTTTTTCTCTGCGTGTACAATAAACGAATATACATAAACAATAAACAATTCATAGTCCAACGTCAACGATATAATTCGGTGAAGGATTTTTATGACACTAAGAATTATTATTAAAATATTCAATTAAATTCCCACGATAACTTGACGAAGAAAAGCAAAACATTCTTAAGGAAGCCGGCAAGTAATTCCATAACCATGCAGTCTTTAAAAGAAATGATCTTTCAAAGGGAGAGGTATAAATCCTTGGAATAAGAATTTGAAAATTTTTTGACAAATGAATAAATTGCAAGCGTCATACTAAAAACCAAAGGGGTGGAAGTTTTTAAAATTTTTTAAAATGTCAAAAAAAGTTTCATTGCTAGGTAGTTGGAAAAAGAACATCCGAGAAATTGAGCTACATGTACAGACACATGTTGTCACTGTCTGAGTTTAAAAACGAATCGTACGATTTTGTTCATTAAAAGCTTAATTTTCCTTAAGTTTCCATAAGATGTACATGAAAAAACCTCTAAACAATACGACATTTGAGAGAGAGAGAGCCACTCTACATCTTATAAGGCAAATACTGGGTGATTCATGTAGAGATACTTCTTTCAATAGCCTTTTTTTGACAGATCACGTGTGAGTCGTATCATGCTGTCATGTTATTTTTGTTTCATAATGGAAAGACTTACTCCTGAACAACGTTTACAAATCGTTCAAATTTATTACGAAAATTCAGGTTCTGTGAGGAATCGGATACAATATGTTTCGTGCACTTCGCTCAACTTATGGTCAACATAATCGGCCTCCTGAGCGTACTAATCGCAACACCATCACCCATTTTGAGACCCAGCATTCACTATTGGATAATATTCGACCGAATAGACCACGTCCAGCACGCTGTGAAGAAAAAATAGCGGCCGTAGCTGAGAGTGTACACGAAGACCGTGGAGAGTCGATTCGGCGCCGTTCGCAGCAACTCGTACTGACGTATGGAACGACTTGGCGCATTTTACGCTGAGATCTTAAATTGAAAGTGTACAAAATACAGCTTTTGCAACAACTGAAGCCTCTCGACCTTCCCAAGCGACATTACTTCGCTCTATAGGCTCTTGAAAAGTTCCAAGAAGATTCGACATTTTCGATGTAAATTTCGTTCAGCGATGAGGCCCATATCTGGCTCAATGGGTATGTAAACAAACAACATTGCCGCATTTGGGAAGAAGAGCAACCTGCAGAGATTCAAGAACTGCCACTACATCCAGAAAAAGCAACGGTTTGGTGTGGTTTGTGGGCCGGTGGAATCATCGGTCCATATTTCTTTAAAAATGATGCCGGTGCGAACGTAACCGTCATTGGCGACCGTTATTGTGCCATGATAACCGACTATTTGATGCCCGAAATTGAAGCTCGTGATCTCGGCGACATTTGGTTTCAGCAAGACGGCACCACTTCATACACATCGCATCAATCAATGGATTTATTGAGAGAACACTTCGGTGAGCACATAATTTCACGTTTTGGGTCGGTCGATTGGTCACCAAGATCGTGTGATATCACACCGTTAAACTTTTTCCTGTGGGGATATGTAAAGTCTAAAGTTTATGCGGACAAACCCGCTTCGATTCAGGCCTTGGGTGAAAACATCACGCATGTTATTCGCCAGTTACCAGTCGAAATGCTCGAACGAGTCATCGAAAATTGAAGTCAACGGATGAACCATCTGCGACGTAGCAACGACCAACATTTGGTAGATATAATCTTCAAAAAATAAATGCCAAAGAATGTTCTTTCAAATGATAATAAACATTCCCCATTAAATTTGAATTTTCTGTGTTGTTTTCTTTAAAAAAGTAGCAAACCTCGAAATGGATCACGCGGTACATATTAAGTGAATGAAAACGACGTAGTGTAAAATTAATGTTGGTACAAATTTTATTAATGTTTAAGATGTGTAAGAAAGTTTTGTCATTAAGTACAACTCATAAGACTTTCATTCTATCCACACACTCATTACATTCCACACGGAGAAAAAATAAAATTTCATATTCTAATACTAAATTTATAAAATCAATTATATTTTTTTCACTGAAATCGGACCTATCGCTGAATTAGTAGAATCAAATAATTAAATTCGTAAATATATATGAAAAAATTTTTTTTTCCTAATTTACAATTTATAAATTTTAATATTTGAAAATTTTCATAAGATTTAGTAGATTTTTTTTAAGTAAAACAACAAAAATAATATTTAACTTTTAGTAGATTTTCAATCAACAATTATTTTTGAATCAATAAAACTTTTAATAAAAATTATATATTTTTAAATATTGCATATTTTACAATAAAATTCCAAAAAATAATCTATTAATGTTTGTACATACACGTATTCATGAAATAATACGTGTATATGAAATTCAATCTTGGTATTTTATTACAATTAGTAAAAATGATATGGATGTATTTTAATATACATATAAATGATAAAAACAAAAAAAATATTAAGAAAATACTGATCCTTTAATGCTTCTTTCACTTTATATAAATTACCAAATCGATATAAAAAAAAGTAATCCAATCGTTGTTACAATTTAACATTAGTTCCAAGTGAGAATAACTTACTTGTCTTCGATGTAGTTTTGGTATCTAAAAGTGGTGATTTCTATCGGCATGATAAGGAGCGTTCCGGTCAGCCAAAAATGTTTGCAGATTGGCAAAAAGTCGCTTCAAATCAAACAGGAGTTTCCAGACATGTAAAAGCATTTGGTTAATCCAAAAGCAATGAAATTAGGTGCCATGCGAGCAGAAGGCAGCAGACGACGTAAAGAGACTCAAAATGTCTACAATTCGTTACAAGACCAAATCGCTTTTCCATCGAATTGTTACAGGCCTTAAGAAGTTAATATATTATGATAATTCAAAGCGCAAAAAAATATTTATGAAGCCCGGACAATTAGGAAAATCCAGATGAAATAATCTCTGAAGATCTGTATAGAACACAATCGTTTCGTTAGAAGAGAACATAGAACGAAAAACTGTTCGTGTAGCTATCTATAACGAGGGACATTTTTAAATTAACTCCAAAGATAATATCGATAGGGGATAACAAAACAATATTACTTACGTATAATTATTTTATGAGGTAAAATACATTTATCATCTGTTGTTTTCGAATCATCTGAAAGATATATAAATTTTAATCGTTATTATGAAAATCTGTAAGGAAATATGGTTAACTTACCACCAAATGTCTTTATATATTGGAATTCATATTTTTTGATTTCTTCATTTTTATAATTTTATTTGTAATTTTACTGAAATAGTCAGAATACGTAAAATTGTTTTTAGTTGAGTCATAATCTTCAATCAATAAAATATAATGTTAAAATCTAATAATTAGTTTTATAGAATTTTATTTACAATCAAATAATGATTTATAAAAAAATATTTTAGTCATAAATTTTTCTGTGCATTTATGTGAACTAAAAAATTATCAGGAAGTGAACTAACAAATTTCATAATTTTAATCTTAGAGAAATTAATAGAAAGACGTTTTGTTTACATCCACATTACCACTGTACGCAATGTGTTATTTATTAAAATTTACAGTGCATCAGATGAATATTCCCCAGAAAACAAAATCTATATATCATCAGCGAAAGCATAAATCTCATAAGAATTCAAGGTGGTCAAGCTGAATACATTATTTAAATATATTGAAAATAGTAATGGGCTGAATAAACCGAACCTTGAGCCATACCCAAAGTTGTATGATCGAAGACATTGGGATCGGACACCATTAAAAAATACAAACTACTTACGTTCGCTTAAATAAAAATAAATTAAGCGGCAAGAATTCCGATCAAAGTTGAACTCAAAGCTAAGTTTTTCAACCATTCTAATATGATCTAATTTATCAAATGCCTTAGATAGATTTAGGGAAACCAAAACAGAAAGAAGCATTGTTTAGATTAATCTTGTTCCTAATTGCTTCAGTTATACTTAATAGCCTGATTTTGTTTCTGGTAAAAATATTTAAAAGCATATAATTTTTGCAGTCTATCATATTCAAATTTCTATTGAGTGTAAACATTAAAGGACAAAATTTAAACAAAATTATTGTTATCCTGAGCACAGAGTTATTACAGTTCAAGAAAATTAACAATGAGAACATAATATTGTTGCAGTAATAATACTGTAACCATGTTTTTTCTCTGTATGTACATCATGATAATGTACCTGTGGTCATTTTTTGTATATTGTTGAATATATAATTTTGTCAATTATTTTTTTAGCATTTTGTCTTAAACCTCAACGTTCGTGAAAAGTCATTGAACAGAATTTGAACAAATTTGTTTTTCAATAGCGTTGATGTGAAATTAAAAAATTTAAAAAAATTTTTTTTACACCTGAAAAGTAAACGAATTTAAAGAAATCCCCATATAAATCGCATATAAGTATTATTATCAGAACACTTTAATTCTTAAGTATGTTTAATAGAAAAATGCATTACATTTAACACAAGCATCGGCCCACAATTTGACACAGGTCCCATATATATTAGCTTCCCAGAATTTTGATGCACATACACTATGTTGAAGGGTATTGTATTGTTGAGCTTGACCGACTATATATTTCTTACTTGTTTTATATTATCTTTTATATCCTATGGAAACATCCTGCCATTTTAACCTAAAAGGTACAATTGCTATTATTTTTATTATATTGCCTGTCATTTTTGTTAAAAACTTATTTGTTACTTTTGTATTTTAACCATTATCATTGTTGTTTTTGTTGTTGGTAGTATATTTCATTGCTCATTTTGTTTATTATTTTAATGGTCATAGAAAAAGACGCCTACTTAAGCTTATATTTTCATTATAATAACTACAACAACCGCTTTAACAATAAGTAAATAAAAGCTAAAACAACAACAAAAAAAGTAACCAACAAACAAATAACTTAAAACCAACCAGCCATTCAGCCAGCTATTTTAGTTAACTACTAAAAGTTGTATTTATTTACCACTTGAGTGGCATTGTTAAGTTTTGCGAGAAATATAAGTATTGTTGGCAGAATATCAGTGATGGAAGAAAATATTTTTTATGGGTACTATTTTGATAATAGGAAGTTCCTAATAAGGTTCGTTTTTGTATTAACAAGCAAATATTTTTAAAACCAAATAAATTTCGGAAGATTTGGAGCATTTTTGTAAAGAATAATATATATGACAGATTCAGGATTCAGGGACCAGGACACTTAAATCTATCATATATTATCCTTTTCAAAAATTCTCCAAATCTTCCGAAATTTATTTGTTTTAAAAAATATAAATTTGCTTGTTAATTTATTTTAGAAGTGTAAATACTTGTAAAAATTTTGTTCAAATACCCAGCAAAAATAAACTTTAACTTTTTTAATTCCGTAAAAAATTGCGATTATTGATGTCGGAAATTGTTTTAACCACATAAGATAGAACAGTGGATTTTTAAAAATATTGTAAAAAATATTGTCAATCTAACTGTTCACTTAATCAAACGAGTTAATTTTCTGAAAAAACTTTAAATAATAAAAATTTTAATATTTGAAAATATATAGAAAATTATTAATATTTATTTGAACTTTGCGTTTCTGAATTCATGATAAATCACTTTATAAAATGTGCTTCTGAGACGACTACTACATGTACTTTAAAAAGGGTGTTATATATGTAAATGTTTGTGCATTATAAACGTCATAACTAACGCATAAAAATGGGTAGGATATTAATATAATTATTAAATTTAAGTAAAAATATTTTCGAATTATTAAGCATTTTTACGCGTTAATACACTTACTCATATGATTTTCCATTTTTTGGAGCATTATGTTTAATGTGGTTCCATTTTGCACAAACGAACAATTAACATTTTATTTTGCAGAACAGAGTTCCCATTTTTGGTATTGTATATTAAAAAAAAATTTAATTTAAGCTATTTTTATAAAATTCTGTGTTTTTGGAAAATAAAAAAGCATTTTAGTTTTATTATTAATATTTGCATATATAACACACTCCTAGAGCTAAGTACATCTATCATAGAGTCGGACTACTTGTATTTACTTTGCTTCTAACTATAAAATAATTTTAAAATAAATTTTTAAAACCTCGTTTCAAATTAAAACAAAGCTTTTGGTTTTCTTTCTTGTTTTTTTTTTTTTGAAAACGTTTTCTTAATTTTTGAAATTTTTTTTATTATTTATATTCATTGAAAAAAAAAATTAATATGTGAGTTTTAAAAAGCTTTTGAAAATATTTTTTAAATATTTCTTATAGTATGGAAAAATCAAAACTTCCATTTAAAATAATATCGATTTTAACAAAAATAAAATCTTAAATTTCTTTTGTGGTTAGGCTGAATGCTTTTAATTATTTTTTTCACCGATTTGAAAATTCTCTTAATTTGGATCTCTTCCTTAAAAATATCAGAAATTAAAAAACGTTTTTATTATATTTTAATTTCTTGTGCTCGAAAAGCAATAAAATCAGAGGTTTCATGAGTGAGACATAATTAAGAAATATTGTGAAAATGGCAAATATTTAGCTGTAGTAATTTTTACAAAAAAAAAAAAAAAAAAATTAAATAAATATATAAATAAAAATACGCGAACATCAATTTCCTCCTTAATTTCTGAAAAAACCTCTAAGGGCTTTCTTTCAAGTTTCTTGCAGCATATTATAAATAAATAAAGAAAACTAACTTAAAAAAGAGAACCTTGAATGCTGTGTGTAAATGTTTTACATTTACGCAGAGCAATATATGTGTGAGGGGCAGCACATATAAAATATGTAGTCATTTTCCAAAGTTTCAATAAGCATAAGGTTTCTTCTGCATCCAAAGATGTTATTAAAAAACAATTCATATAAATTTTTCTAATAGAAATCTTTGAGAATTTCCGAGCAAAAAAAAAGTGCATATTCATTAGTAAATCCACCAATGCTAATGAACTTGAACCAGTAGTAATTTTGGTGAAACATCAATGAATTTAACACGCGGTTGTCATAGGAGGGAAATGATCCAAATTACTGAGCAGCATGTTATGAAAGATTGATTCTTTGGTGTTAGCCTCTCATTCTGAAATTACATTATTTAACAATTTTCAATGACAATTAAACTGATTTTTAATAAGTCCATCCGCAATGCTTCGTTAAAAATGAACATAATTCTATTTTTTCAATTCTTGTGAAAATTATATTTGCAGAATTTTGGTGTTCTAGCGATTTTGAGATTGGAATTTAACTGGACTGTATATGCGGGGGTTTTCACTGAATTCTAAGGGAAACACCAAATTTTGCTTATTCGTATAATTTCTCATTAAGTAGAGAAATTACACGATGGTTGTTGATATAAGTTTGGATAAGAATTAGAGTAATTTAAATAAGATTAGGTTAGAGATTCTTCTATAGTGTAAGATTATGTACATAAATGCATGTTTATGAATATGAGCTCAACTTACAATGTATGTATGTATAATAGTGTGTTAAATAAGAACTTAGCCTTGCAATTTCAATTTTAATTGGTAGAATTTTATTTAGTTCAATTCACAGTTTTTAATTTAGGGTGATAGAATAATTATAATTTTCTTTAGTTTTTAAAATAAAATAAAATAAATAATTTTCTTTAGTTTTTAATTCAACGATGCGTTGAAGCTGATGATAACAAGAAGAATAAATGTAAACCTCTTTTTTAAAGATTATAAATACTTATTATTTAATATGAATTCATATTGCTAAACATTTGAATTTTCATTTAATTCATCACAAGCAAAAATACTTAGTCGTTACTAATCCTTAACTAGTGCTAAGTATGCGAATACAAATATAGTCTATTACTTTTCAATCTATTACAATTCAGTTAATGATTATTTTAAATTCAAATGTTAAAAAAAGTAAATTAATAAAAATTATATTAAATAATTTTTAGTATAAATCGTTAGATTTTATACAATATTAAAATTACTTTATTACTTTTTATAACAAATAGTAACTTTTATTTAATACGTTTATGATTTGCTCAAAAGAATTGATTTAGAGTAATTAATTCAGGATACTAGCTACTTAGTACTCTATGAAAATATCGTGAATTTTCAACAACTTCCAATAGATTTTGCTGGATTACAAATACTTCTTACTTAATAATAATTGTTCTAATCAAATGAAAAATATTGTTATGCATATTTTTTTTTTAACAAAAAAATATTTAGTTTAATAAAAATTAAATGTAATTTTCTTGAATTAATAAAGAAGAACATCAAAAAAATCAATTATACATGACATCGTGAACATGACTTCCTACTCAGTGAATAGATACCAAAAAAGAGAACATCTTTCATTGATAAGCCTATGTTAAATTCATCGGATATGATGCGATCTTGAACTACTTCTGTATCACAAGTTCAGGATCTTATTGACATCAGTGGTTGGTCTTTTTTTTGCTGGGTATGCAATGTGATTAAAAGGTTGAACAAATATGAATTCTTTTCATTAAAAATCTATATTACTCATACGCTTACTGTGCACAATGGAACTAGTAGCAAAATAAATTGTAAAAACTGCATGAATCTTGGTATTGAATTTGTTATTTTTATTTTTAGCTTTGACTTTGTTTTGGTTTTTTTGGCCTAAAACTTTTTTTTATAAAAACAACGTGTTTTACTTTTTTTAAACCAACAATTTATTAAACTTTCTTTCCTAGAATTACAATAAAATAATATTGTATAGGTACATAAAATTAATTTCAAACTTAAAAAATTTATTAAAAAAAAAAACAAAAAATAAATAAATAAATAAAAAAAAGTATATAAATATCATTAAAATAGTGTAATAACCTATATTGCTTATAGGATGTATTAATTACTATTATTTAGATATTTTGTTTAAAATGATCTCTTAAAAATAAAATACAATTTAAATTCTTTGGAGAGTATATGTTCTTTTCTTTAGTTTTTATAAAACTACACATAGAAAACGATCTTTCACTTAAAGTGCTAGTTAGACAAACCAACAGAAATTAAAGAATTATTTAATTTCTGCAGTCTTTCAGACTTTTTATTTCATTTGTCTAAATATATAAAATTAGTTAAAATACTTCTTTGGCTTGTTTTATTGATTTTAGGATTCTGTATATTTTGAAATCTCGGAATAACTTTTTGTTACGTCATCTTCTTAATCGGAATAACAATCCTCCTCTTCGCCCAATAAGCGACCATATAATTCGCAGGCAAATTCCTTGTTTTCGGTCGCAGAAGAATAATCGCTTCTAGGTAACTTTCTTGTATTTAATTATTGTTGCTATATAATATATTTAAAACTTTTATACGACGATCATTAATCGGCTTTTTTAAACGTTCAAGAAAATCTTCTGCCAATGGGTTTTAAATTTTTTAAAGGCTTTTAAAGAGAAATATAAAAAATCTCTTCAGTTTTTAGAAGGGTAGTTGAATTCTTAAAATTTTATTTAATTTAATAAAATTGTTAATTATAATAAAATTAATTAATTATAATTAATTTTATTTAATTCTCTCAATATTTTAATCACCTTTCCCCTAAAAGATTACTTGGAACAGTCACAAAATGCATGATTTACACACTTATAAATTCTTAAGTATTGAGAAATCATTTTCGCCATTCAATTATAACGGTGCTTCACATCGTGAATTAGTTTAAGTTCCCACTTTTCCTTTTTTAAACGTAAGCCTGTGGCTTTTTCTGTTTTTCGCGCGTATTATTAAAAGTTATAACACATGATCTAACTCGGTCTAAAATTGTTTTTTAAACAAACATTATCGAATAAATCAAAAATATTGTTTTCTTCATCATCTTCAAAATTACTAAATAAAATACAATGGGAGAATAACAAAAAATATTGAAAATTAAATAAATCGCAAAAACCGATTTTTGGATTAAAAAAAAAAAAAAACGGGATTATTCAACATTCGAAAAAATGACATTTTGAAAAAACCAACGGCATCTAGCCAAGAAAAACTGGTTTTAAAACCGGATCATGGATCACCCTAATGCTTAGGAAATTATATATATATATATATAAAATTCTTCTTTAAAATTATATTTTTTCATTCATAAAAGTACTTTTTGGAAAAAAAATCCCCTTAATATTTGTTCCAACATTATTTTCATTATATTGTACAAATAACTATTTTGTATGTTTAACTGTTTAAGTTTATAAAAAAGTAAAATTACCCAAGAAAAGAAAAGACAAAAATCCACCTTAACAATTTTGTTAAGTATCTGATAGTCACATTTTCAAAAGCTTAAGCATTACAAACAACTAAAAGGTAATGAAAAAAATAAAGACCAGACAAATATAATAAATTGTAGTTACTAAATATTTGTTGCAATCTACGGTCCAGCAGAAACTTAACAAGAAAAGGAACTTGTTTTGTAAATATTAACAATAAGCATAAAGGAAATGTTGCTACAAAAGTTAACTAAGCGTTAAGAAACAAATAATCATTTCAATCTTTAATTTTATCCAAGAAGATGTGTTATTAAGTGTAGTAAGCAGGGCAACCAAAAACATGTAAAATCATATTTTTTTTAGGCTCCCAATGAACAAAACATTTTAGATAATTTTAAAAATTTGGCATCGATTTGTTATATCGTGTTTTTGCATATTTTTTTTTTTGCATATTTTCATAGAAAATTCTTATTTTAGAACATTTTTTAGCAATTTAAAAGGTATATTCCTGCATATTTCATACTTAAGAGCATACCTTTGTACATATTACACAAAAGAGAATAATTTTGGGTATTTTAAATCTAACCGTAGGGTTGCTAGTAGGGTGATCGACGCGGTTTTTCAATCGGTTTTAAAATTGATTTTTTCGCCTTAAGTATTGATCATTTTTGGAATGTCGAATAAACCTGTTTTTTAAACACATCATTTTATTTCAAAAATCATAATATTTGTATGGAAATTTGGGAAAAATTTGTTAACTGATTAATATTCATAAAGTATAATTTCTTTTAATATTTTAAACATAAATATAGTTAAGGGTTAAATTGAAATTAATTCTATAAGTTTAATAAAGTTTAATAATTATGTTGAATGCAATACACATATTAATGTAATAATTTTTTTTCTCTGGTAACACCTGTAACATTATAATAACCAGTTTAAATATAATGGGGTAATTAAATCCAACCACTGGGTTGGAGCGGAAAAGCTCCATGGAGGTTGTGCTGTCTTTACAGATGGCTTGAAAATGGAAGTAGGCACAGGGGCGGGTGTCTATTTTATGGGAACGGATATTAGACGGTCTGTTAGATTGTCGGATAGTTGTAGAGTTTTTCACACAGAAATTCTGGGCATTTACAAGGCTTTAGGATTATTGGAGGAGTACGTTTAAAGGGACTCTGAGATAGCTATCTATGTGAATAGTCAGGCAGCACTATTGGCAATGACAAGTCATTGTGTTAGGTTCAGATTAGTGCATGAGTGCAGAAATGAATTGAGAAGGCCAATGGATACCTACAGGATAAGCCTTTGTTAGGTTCCTTATATGGGGCTTACATAAATTATAACGTGAATTTTGTCGTCGGCTGAGGTAACTTAGTCGCCTCCAGGGACTACTTACGGATCCATAAACCTTAAGTAATAAGACGTTTGATTTACCATTTCTGGTGGTTTAATAATATTTTCTTTATTGAATACTTTCAAGTACAAAAATTACGAGAGAATAATTTTGATAACTTTAGTTCGGATACCATCGACTTAATAATAGTCTTCTTCAATCGTTTCTTCTTCAACTAGGCTTATTTCGGTTCTCCCTCCTTCAACAAGGCTTATTTTGGTTCTTCGGCTTATATTAGGATCGGTTCGAGTCTATGACTTATGTTACGATCGGTTCGGTTCTTCGGCTTATATTAGGATTGGTTCGGTTTTTCTGCTTATATCAGGATCTGTTCGGTTCTTCGGCTTATATTAGGATCGGTTCGGTTCTTCGGCTTATATTAGGATTTGTTCGGATGATCGGCTTATAGTGGGCTCGGTTCAGTAGTAGAATCGACTTTGAGCTTTCGGCTTCGACACACTCGGCTGTCAAAATGGTTCGGGTTTACGGCGGGATCGATTTATGGTTCAGGTGGCAGCGTCGGGTTCGAAGATTCTTGGTTTGGTAGTAGAATTAAGATCGACATCGTACGCTTGGCTCCGATACTCTCCGATGTCAATCAGGTTGGGGTATTCGGCAGGATCGGTTTCTGGTTCAGGTGCCAGCTTCGGGAATCGAAGATGGTATATTTTTCTACAATACGTACAATGGTTTCTTAAAGCTAGTGTTTAGCTACTTCGCAAATTATTATCATGCATTTCTACGGGTTAATATTCTAGAAAGAGCAGCACGAAGCCACTCATGAGAACGAGCAACCAAAGTCAGTCGTGTAAAATTTATTTAGGGACCCAACCGAAGTTGAGCGTGCAAAATACGATTATATTCTAGTTTCGCAAAATCTAATCGGCTCCTCCAATTATATAAAATAATATCAGAGACTTATGTGGTGGATTCTTGTCTGGTTTGAATCGCCTCGACTGTAACCAAACTTTGTTTGCTTATGCTAAGTCATGTATCAACTGAATAAAAATTATATTGCTTGTTGGCTATGAACAGCAATATAATATAATACATGTATAACAACTAAAGCAGTTGTTATACATGTTTGCGTGTATGTTGTATTTACAGTAGCGGCGCCCCATGTAATTACCTATTACTAATAAGGCATTCAATATATTAGTATGAAAAATAAAAATAATTAAAAATACATAAATGAAATAGTAAAGAAAAGGAATAAATGGTAGTAATTTCATAAATTAATATATTAAAAAATTTGCACGGGAAAATAGTAGTGTTGAGTGTACTAATTCCACGTTACAAAATAAATTTTCAATTAATTTAAAGTTCATGTAGTTCTATTCTTTTTGTTATTTTCTTTTTGGACATTGTGGATATGATTACTGGTCACTAAGCAATAGGGAATATTACCCATTAGTAAGTGGAACATTCACTAGTAAGACTTCTGTAGGACGTGCAATGATGTGGAGGAGCTAGAGAGTAGAGCATATACTCTGTCATTGTGTAGGGCTTCAGCCTAGTGGACTGAAGTACTTTGTAAGCCACATGCTACACGAACTAGAGGAGGTTACGGACAAAGGACTTAGCAACTTGCTAGGGTTCGTAATATGTTTAAAGTGGTTTAGGGGTAATCGTTCTTGATTGCTAGGTTGTAGGTTCCACACTCTTTCATTGCTATTATTCTCCCTTTCTTCTTTTTCTTTCTTGGCCTTTCTTTGGTCTTTTTAAAGGGATCATAATGGACCGAATGGTCTCTGGGTGGAGGTGTGAAGATACCACCTTTTTAACCTAACCTAAACATTAGTAATAGTACTTAATTTCTTAAAGGAATTGATACAAGCTTTATCTATATGACTGGCTTAATCAATTATAAATAAGAAATTATTTTCTTCTTTGCTGATAGACTCAAATTTTAACATTTCTGAGGTAATTTTAAGAATGAAAAAAAGGTTAGAGAAAAAGCTGCAAACTAAAATGAAAATTTTTAGGCTAAAAGCAAAATAAAAAGGCTAGAAGAGATTAGTGTTGTTGTCTTTTTGAAGGAAGTTTAATTTTCTGTGTAAATTTTTGTAGTTTGAAAAAAAACCTAGACTATTTTTTTAAGTATAAATGTGCAAATATGAAAGCATACTTTAAGGCGTAAATTTTATTGTTCGTTGGTAAGGTGGTGAAGAGTATAAAAGATTCGGCACTGACGAATATAGCACTCTAACTTGTTTTATTTTAAGGGTATATTTTCCCTTTTTTAGAGTATATTTTTGGTTGCTCTGATAATAAGTAAGTAACGTACTAAGAATTTCTATTTGATATTTTTGTAATTTTTGGTATTTTTTTCTAAAATATAGTATTTTAAGACAAATTGGCTTTTTGTGGTTTCTTAAATGCAGGTCATTTGTAATTTTATGTTTTTGAAAAAAAGAGTTGTGAATGGTTTTTGTATAGTTGTTTAAGTTGTGAAGAGATATTTATAGTTTTACTAAGTGATAATAGTGTTAATAAAAAAGCAAGGACAAATACAATATATAAATAATATACATACCAATTTGTTTAATGTTTTATATGAACAATTAAGTTTTTTTTTTCATTACTTTATGAAAATTCAACATTAGACACCTATAAAATTCTCATATCTAATTTGCAATATTACGCAGATAATTCACTGAATTATTTTTCACATCTAGAAACTAGGAAACTAAATAAAAAAATAATATAACGGTCTCACAACTTAAAACTCTTATAAAAACTCATTAAGTTCACTCCCAGTAAAAAAAAAAAACTAGCAAGTGCTTCCATAAAAGAAACTTTTCACCATTTCAAAAGTACTTTTTTTTAGTTAATAAAAATTAAAAAAGGTGAAAATAAATGTATTTTTAGCAAGAACAAAGTTGAATAATTCCAAAGAAAACAAACATTCTCAAATTGAAAAGTATTTTTACTATCTACTAACAGAGCTAAAACTGTATTTTTATTAAAACAATTTTATAAATATAGTTTTAAGAGAAGTACTTCAAAAGTAATGAACAGGAAGCATAAAGGAAGAACATTCTACAAATGGCGACCATGGGTTAATAATAGCAACACGATGTTAAAATTATGATTTTTTTCAGCTCTTTCAGTTCTTTTTTTGCTAGAACTATTTTATTGTGTGCTTCCACGCAATTATACTAGCACGTGTTTTTTGTGCAACTAGATAATATTCGTAATAATCGGTTGAATTTATTAAATATTGTTTATTTTTGAAAAATTTACAAAGATTGATTGCCAAAGCTTTTTAAATGATTTTTGAAGGCATGAAAGACTGATATTCGCTTCATATAATACATAAGAATTAGTGATAAAAATGTAATGCTAAATTGTTATTTTATGCAATTAAAAAAAGTATTTTTAAAGATGTCTTTTTCATAAAATCTTTACTCCTGCTTTCGTTTTTGTCCTTGCGGGAAGCAGTTCAGTGCCAAAATGATTTAAATATATTTTTTTTAATAAAAAGCGCCAGTAAATAAAAAAAAAACTCGCGTGATATTTTTTTATTAATCCATAAGCATATTTTTTCTAAAATTTACCAATACTGGGAGTAATATGTAAATCTAAATCGATTTAAAATTTCTTTTTTGTTTAGCCATTTATGAAGCCTTGCTTTTTGAAATATTTTACATATTTGTTTGTTAAAAGGAGCTTTGAGAAAAAAAGTCAATTAATAATTATTAAAATAACGACATTTTTAACTAATTATCAATATCGTTATTTTGTTTATTTTTTTATATTATTTACTTATATAAAAATTTAATTAAATGAAATAAATATTTTCTATGTGTGTGTCACTCCCTATTGTAAAGTATTTTACCAGGGTGCCTAACTATTACAACTCTACCAACAGAGTTGTAAATAAAGGTACCATATGTCAACTGTGTATGTATCTATGTATGTGTATGACTATGTCGTCATGAAAGGTAGAAAAGGCCGATCAACATTGAGAACAAGGACAGTTTGGTGTTGACTGTTAGTTAGGTAACAATTTTGGTGACATGAATGCCTAACAAATTTGAACAATTGATTGATCTGCCTTTTGTTTATTTTAGTTCTCCTTTGTGCGCTTTCGGATATAATAATCGTGAATATTTATTAAAAATTTCTGTACCGATCTTGAACTGGGCTACCCCATCCCATCGTTAGAATTGTACTATATTTTTGGTAAAAATGCGATTTTTCATACTAATTTGAGAGTGGTAACTTTAAAGATTTTTCATGGCTTTATATCGATTTTCTTTTCATTGTTACTTTAGTAGTTTAATGTAATTTTTTATGGCATTTTCCTATATACGCACTTAAACTAATGAAGCAATTTAGCATAATTAATATTGTGTTTATGAACCTTTGTTCTGGATAACTTAAAAAATTCGGTCTAACATTGATTCGACTAATTTTTGAAGAAAATCACTGTCAACTTCTTCCCAGGCTTGCTTAATTTTTAGTTTTAACTCCGTTATTGTCGTTATGGTTTCATTCTGTGCATTTCTTGCGTAAAATTTACGGGCCATGTATCACACAGATATTCCATTGGATTTAAATCCGGACTGCAAGCTGTCTAGTTCAATAGTTCATTAAATCAGGATTTAGATTTGTTTGAGACATGGAATGTAGCGTTATTCTGTTGAAATATGCAATGTTCATCCATTTTTTCATCCATAAATGAGAGAAGAGCATCTTTCAATAGTTATTTATAATAGCACTATTAAGTTTAGTTAGAACAAAACATGTTTTTTGATTTTCCTGCAGCAGAAAAAGCTGCCCATAACATAACATTGCCTCCACCGAAATTGCGTTTCAACATATGAATTTCGTTTGAAGTCAAATCTCGCCAATGGCAATAATATAAATCGGGAGCGTACAAATGGTATTTCTTTTCATCAGAAAAGATTACTTTATTCCACTTACCTGTCTATTTAATTTTAATTTTCTTTTTCCTATTTGACTTACATTTTGGTTTCTTCCATTTTATGTTACCATCTTTTCGCAAAATATGTGCAACATGTTTGGAAGGAACAGGAAGGCCAAGTTTATTTTTTTATTTATGTAGCATTTGATTGGCTTCTTCTTTTATTTTATTAAGTTGCTTTTTTAAATTTTTGATTACCATTTGTTGGTTTCCGCACTGGGCATTTCTGCCTTTTTTTAAGAAAGCCGCGAATAACGCATTCCGAACGGTTAATTTGCCATCCAATTTCTCTGTTAGAATAGCCTTGATAAAGAAAAAATTAAATTTGAATCTTTTCCTGGTCTATAAGAAAAATATTCCAACTAAAACAAAAATATTTCCAGTTAAGAGAGATGACAAATTTTTCTCTACAGCGTTTCTAAGAATACTCCATTGAAATGATCACCAATATGTTCTGATTGCTAAATTAAAGAAAACAACAAAAGCAAGAAACGAATATTTCTTACATAAAAAAAGTAACGTTATATTGTGAGTTATTGTAGCAACATAATATTGTTTTTGGTTAAGAAAAAAAAAAAAACAAAAATTTTAAATGCGTTTATAGGAATATGCACCAGTGTATAATATGTAATAAATAACGGTTAAAATACTGTTCTGATATATTCTTTAAACCCTCATAACTTCCTAAATATCTAATTAAATAAGAAAAGAGACTTTATATGTGATTACTAATATTTTTGACCAAAAATCGAATTTTATATGAAATTTATGAAAGGTCTTTAAATCCTCATAACTTCGTAAATATGCATTTAAATGAGGAAAGATACTTTATTTGTGGTCACTAGCATTTTTGACCAAAAATCGATTTTTTATATGAAATTTGTAAAAAATCATAAAATCCTCATAGCTTCGTAAATATGCATTTAAATAAAATAGAGGCTGTATTTGTGATCACTAATATTTTTGACCAAAAATCGAATTTTATATGAAATTTGTAAAAAATCTTTAAACCCTCATATCTACGTAAATATGCATTTAAAAGAGAAAAGAGACTTTATTTGTGATCATTAATATTTTCGACCAAAAATCGATTTTTTATACGAAATTTGTAAATAAATAAATAATTATATAAAATTCTTTTGATAATTTTCCTTTTTTCATAAAATCTGCATTCCTCTTTCATGTTTGGTCGCGCGGGAAGCAGTTTAGTACCAAATCTAAATCTAAATACATATATTTTTTTTAAATAAATAGTGTCAATAAATTTAAAAAATTCGCGAGCCATTTTTTTTCTATTGATAAACATTTTATTTTTAATTAATAAATATTTTCGTCCAATGCTGCAAATCTAAATCTATTTAAAATTTCTTTATTAGCTACTTATAAAGCCTAGTCTTTTAAAATGTGTAAAGAAACGAAATTTTTTATTAAAAAAAGCTTTGAGAAAAATTAAAAGAATTTTACCATATTTTTGGTAAAAATACAATTTTCATGCTAATTTTAGAATGCCGACTTAGAAAAATTTTCACGGCTAGACGAAATGAGATAATCAAAAAATTTTTCCTTGCATATTATTATCAAATATATTAGGAATTTTAGAATATTTTTAAAAAAATTTTCTCTCATATACCTCAGGACTTATTTCCGAAAAACAAAATAAAGTCGAGAAAAAAATAAAAAATTTAAAATTCAAGCGCAAATATCTACTTAACTGTAAGAGATAACTTAAATGAGTAAACATGTTTTTTCTCTTTATCTCGTCAAATATAAAATTCTTTGAAAATGGATTTGATTTGAGGAACTTACAATTTTTAAAACTTTTACATACTAGAGGTGGTGAACTTAAACATCCTGCAGCTAATCTCGTATTATTACAGGGGGACTAAAAAATAATTTTTCTAAAGGCCTAAGTCCTCCTCTATATCTTTGTTATGCATTTTAATCTGATCAAAAAATTTGGCGATTGGCTTCAATGAGCGACGTAGAAAATCAAAATTTGGCTTACTTATAAAACTATTCGTTCTTAAAATCCTAACTGAGCCCAATTCTGAAAATTTCTATGAAAGAGCGGAAATACCCGGATTTTTATTTCGATCTGGGAGCGCATTTAGGCCGATTATTTTTTTTTTTTTTTTGTTTTAAAAAGTTTACTAATTAAAAACTTTCAGCATTATTATTATCTTTTAGCTTCGATTAGAGAGAGGTAAATTGTCAAAATGTTGTTCATATATATTTTTTAAGGCTTTCAGATTTGTTTGCGTATATTTTTATTATTATAATATTTTTCCTGGCATTGGCAGGCTTGTACGCTAGTATGAATATAAATAACAATATCTGCACAAAGTTCTTCATTAAAAATAGAAAAAAATATTAAAAAAAAGTGCAAGTTGCGTAAATAAAATCTTCGAAATGTTTTTAAAAATATCTTATTTAAAAAAATTTTATAGTTAATTAATATTCTGATATTATATTAACTGGTATTTGCCAATATTTACACATAATGTTCCACAATGTGCAATATTTAAAATAATATGAAAATTTCGTCATATATCAAAAATTTTTTCAAAAATATTTATGATCAGCTCCGATCAGAGAGAACGGACATCATTAAATAGAGTCAGAAAGTGATTCTGCAGGTACAACTATTTTTAGTCTACGTTACAAACATCAGAGCATGTGATGTGTGCGCGTCTGTGGGGGGAATAAAAAAAAAAACAAATATGTATTAAATGTAATTTTGTGTAAAATGTGGGGATGGCTTTTACTAGATATTCCCACTCGCTTTTCTTAAATATATTATGCTTGTCATGTGCAATATGCATAACAATTTTTAATTATTAATCATTAATATTTCAAAATAAGTCTACACACGCAGAGAAAAAATATAATTGTCATGTGACCATAATCTAAGGCAACATATTATGATTGGAACATATGATCACAGCAAAAAATAGAAATTATTAAAAGTAATATTTATTAATTTTCCTTTATTCCATTCTATCAGATTACGATTTGATTTTATTATATTATTATTGTTATTATTATTATTATTATTATTATTATTATTATTATTACGAGTGCGGATCAATATTTCCGTGACTTTTCGAACTTCTCTCGTAGTTATATGAAATGCAACTGTATTCCCATCAAGTACCAACTGTTAGTAGACTACTATCAAATTTTGAGCAAGTGTTGTCATTTAATTTGCGTTTAACAGCTGTTCAAATATACAACCTCGTATATTTTTCTAAAAATGGAAAAAAGTGAATTTGTTTTTTGCGAAAAAAACCGTCAATCAAACCAAGAAAAAGCTTGATAAATACCATGGGGACTCTACACCATCGATTTCAATGATAAAAAAGTGGTTTATTGACTTTCGTTGTGGTCGCACAAGTACAAATGACGTTGAACGTTCTGGACGGCCAATTGAGGTCAGTAAACTCGAAAATGTCGAAAAAATCCCCAATACAGTGTTGGCCGACCGAAGACTAAAAGTGCGTGAGATTGCACTGTGTTTCATTCAAAAAGTCACAGATTTATTGATCAGCCCTCGTATTATTCTACCTTAATATATTATTGTACCACATTGTTATCATATAATTCCATTTTATAATATTGTTATGCCGTCCTTTATATTATTACTTCATTTTATCATATTGTTATCCCATATAATTATATATAAGGTCGTTTTTTTTATAAATCATATTTTCTTATACCGTGATTTTTTCCACTTGTTTAAATTCAAAAGTTACCCTGATGGTGTTTAATTTTTTATTTTTACTTTTGAATTTCTTTAAAAAATTTTCATTTAGAAATTTAATTTTTGGAGTGAGTTTGAAAAAAAGAAAGAAGAATATAATTGGAGTAAAAAATATTTGAAATGTTTTGCTTTTAAAAGTGTTCTTCCGTCAAAAGTAAATTTTATAAATTTGCGCTATTATTTTATTATTAACTTTATTATTATTTTTTATTATAACTTCTAGTGGTTCAGTTTAGATTTTTCTTTAACGCTAAGTCATATTTTCATTTAGATTATTGCTGGCTTATTTCAACGAACCTGCACATTTTTTTTACTCCAGAAAAAAATATCATTCAAGGACATAACCAAAATAATATATACGAAAGAAAAGATATACATAATTTAAAAATTTTGATGATTAGTTTTGTCGGTAACAGCGTATGTGGTGGCTACATTATAATCGTCTTTTCAAAGCTTGTCCAAATCGTGTTTTATATCGTAGAAAGAAACAAAAGGGGCATATATTACAACACACCCTACATCACGCACGAAAATATACATAAGACAAAATATATACACATATATATAAAAAAAAACAGCAAAATAAATTAGTTCTAAAAGTTGATTTTTTTAAGTTTTATATTTTAAATTTGAATTAATTGTTTTTAAATAACTTTTGAGTTAACAACTACTATGTTTTTAATAAAATTGTTATTATTGTTAATTTTCATTTTTAACTTAAATGTTTGATATGTTTTTATCATAATAAAAGCATAAAATTGTTTAATTAGATCATCGAAAACCTTAGTTAGTAATTAGGTAGAAAATTTAGGGCTATCAAGAAAAATTAGAAAAGATAAAGTTTGGTTAAAAAGAGAGGGTTAATTCCATCAGAATCCTCTATATAACCCTGCTTCAGAATTTTCTTTTAGTATTTGCTTTTCCGTTTGTGACTATAATCTAATTCGATTTAAATAATTGCAAATACCACCTTAATATTATTTAGTTGCAACGGGTTGGTCTGCCTATAAGGAGAAAAGAACACTCCCACTTTCACTGAGCACGGTCGGATGTATGGGTAGCAAATTCTCTGAGTAGTAAAGCTCTGTGCGACCTTTACATATATTATTATATAGTTATCCAATAATATCATATTATTATTTAATTTTGTCATATTATTATTATTCCATCTTATCATATATTCAAATAAAACGTATTAACAAAAAATTATTTTTTTAAATTTTTTATTGAAAATAATAGAAAAAAGTATTCATTATTAAAAAAGATATATATTTATAATATGTATATATTTATAATATGTATTTGTTCATCGTATTATATCATACTACATATACCATATGTAGTTCAAATGCGAGATATGTTTTTTTTAACTAACCTTTGAATGATAGTTAATCAATATCTTATATTGCTGGAATCACACCGAGTATAATCAAACCTAGTTTATTTATATTTATTCATATATAAATTAAATGAGAACTACAATTCAATATTTAATTGTTTAAAAACAAGTTATGAATTTTCCCATTAACTTTGTGAAAAGGATAAATATTATATTTATTTAAAACATTTTATTGTCATGGGAATAATAATATTAATATGGTTCAGAAACAGAATATGGTTTAAGAACAAGGAAAAAGATTGTAAATATTTAATGGCTGTGGAAGCAACAATAGTTTTCATATTAATAAAATTTTGTTTCTGGTAAAAATATTTAAAAGCATATAATTTTTGCAGTGTAAACATTAAATGACAAAATTTAAACAAAAACCTTGTTATTATGAACACAGAGTTATTAAAATTCAAGAAAACTAATAATGAGAAATTAATATTGTTATAGTGATAATGATGTAACGATGTTTTTTCTCTGCGTGTAGCGGCCAATGATCACAGAAAATTGCCCAAACTAAACAATATTCGACCTTTCGCGAAATGAAGATTTTAAGCATGGTTAAGTTGCCATTGACGATCTTCACTTTAAGCAAGAAATTTATGTAATGATTATCTTTAAATTTTTCATACTTCAGAGACAAAAGTGAAATAACTAATTACTGCGTCACAGCGCCAATATACTCAACGGAAAGAGCACTTCCACACTTTTTAGCTGATCGCAAAAAATTTTCAATACATCTTATAATTTATTTACTTTTAGTACTCTACAATAACACAAAAGGGTAAAATCTTCTGCCGCTTGTCTCAAAGCAGCCAGAAAAATACATGACAGAAAAGTCACCCGAATACAGTGGGGTCGATAAAAAAAAAGTTAATAAATGTACATTTTCTAAATTGCTGGCCTTATTATAATAAGGGTAAGCTATAATGATAAGCTTAATGAACTTATTTCAACATTTAAAAACTAAGAAGGAAAATTAATTAAACTTATTTATTTTCCTCCACCTATCAAAAAAAAAAAAAAAAAAACAATAAAGAGATAAAGTGATAATCCAAAAATACTCACATGTTGGCCATTTAAAATCTTTGAAAATATATATATATATATATATATATATATATATATATATATATATATATATATCTATATTTACCTATGAAATTCAAAAGGAAGTTTACAACGGAAATGAATAAAACACTTTGTTAAATTACATTCTCTTTCTTTGAAAAAAGAAAACATGAAATGAAATTTGTAAAAGTAATTTAGTTTAATTTTATAACTTTTTTTTCTCTTTCACCTGTGATATTTTTCAATTTAACATGTAGAAAGGAAACGGAAATGATAACACACATAAGAAGATATTATTATAGTTACGTTGTACAACAACAAAAACAAACATGTCATACTAATATACACATACATACGTGCATATTTACTTATATTTATTATTTTTATTTAAAAAAAAAAAGGGAGAGTGGGAGAGGGAAACGAATCATGATACTGTCGACGTTAAATGCTGTGTATGTGTGTGTATGAGTATCAAAATAGGCAAAGGGCTATTTAAAATTAAGGTAAAGATGGATATGTGTGTAAAAATGTGTTAAAATCTGAATTTATTTCAATTTTTTTTTAACATCTGAGTATTTATCTGAATGGTGTGTTAAATCCAGAATTTCAAGGATACCATAGTCTTTTAACAGCCTGTTAGTATTTTTACAGTTTTTAAGGTAAAATATTTAAGTACGTGTGTATGTCCAAGTACGTAAATGTATTTGTGTATAGCAATTTAACACGTTCCCCCTTTAGCTACTGACCAGTGCTAAATGGTTTAAGACAAAATATATAAAATAAAAATCTCCGAAAAAAAATGTTTATGGTTATGTATATACAATCACAGCATGTATGAGAATTTAAAAATACACACTTACAGTAACACGTACAATTTACGTACATGGATTTTGGTTTGTATTTTAAGTGTATTAAGACAGCATACGGTGGAGCCGAACGCAAAATTTTTGGGAATAAATCTATATCTCCTAAACTTCTGGTTGGATCGATTTAAAATGTGAGGAAAAGTTGTAGAGGAGGATATAAACTTTCAGAAAAATCATCTTGTAGTCACCCTGTAATAACACGAGATAAGCTACAGGGTGTGAAAGTTTACAACCTCGAGTATGAAATGTTTTCAAAAATCGTAACTTCTATAAATCAAGTTAATTTTTAAAGTTTTAAAAACCTTTACAATTTTATCTCAGATGTCTGGCCACTACATTTACTATACTTAGTGAGCTGTATAGACATTATATAAACCAGTGGATAGGTAAATATATTTATTTTTATAATATCCCACGAAAGATTGTATCAGTTCTACAACTAAATAGCCTGTTCTTCTTCTGCTTTGGCGTTACGACTAGTGTTTGGGGTTCGGAAATTCTCGGGAATTCCTGAGAATTTTTTTATTTTTTATTTTTTTAATTTGCCCGGGAAAACGGGAAATAAAATATTCTAGTAGTTTTAAAATTCTATAGCAAACATTTTGCTATTTTCAACACCTTATATGAATGTAAGATTGAAGTTACTCTAAACATGATACTTGCAATATGAGTACAAATAGAACGCTATCTGAGGTGAACGTTAATGTTGCATGAATTAGGTTTTTGACTATTAAATTCGGTTTTTTTCTATCAGGTATCTAAGTATTTGTTTATTTATGGTTTAGCGAATTTACTTACAAGTTGTTTCACATTAAATTTTAAATCAGCTTTATTTTTATGATGTTAAAATTTTAGATACTTTAGTTTTATTATAGATTTATGGAACTGAATATTAAATAAGTTTAACTTCGAAAATACTCACTATTATAAAAAAAATTACTTGGTTGGGAGATTTTTCATTCTAACACAATATTTTCTTTTGAAGCAGCATTTCTTATCCCAGCAATCCCAGTAAAAATTTGTTGGCTTTTGGTAATGACTATTACTTACTAGGCTCATTACTTGGTAATGAGTCGTCATTATTTTTTTCATTTCTTTGAGTAGTGGAATAACTAGTTACCAATAAATAACAAGCTCATTTAGTTCTGAAATGGCTCAGTTTGCTAAAGCGACTGCGTAGCATTCAGAAGGTTATCAGTTCAACTCCAAACTAAGCCTAATTGTTTTTAGGAAATTATTTAAATTACTATTGGTATGTTATAGCTACTAACAACGCATACAATTTTAAAGTATACATGGCATAGTAAGTAAGACAGTCTTAGGACATGAAGCAAAGTTTTTGCCTTGAGAGAGATTATTTTTATGAGATTTCTTAATACTATGATTTATCCGAAAAGCATTGTTGCGAACTAATTTTTAGTATTTTCTAGATTTATATTTAATTTAGTAAGAATTAGTGAAAAAATAATGTGGGTTACGGAAATAAAAATGAAATAGACGGCAAGCTCTTTATCCAATAGATTACTGTATATTTTTAAAAAGTTTTAACATAAAAAATACAATAACTTCCAAATCTAATACACAGTTTTTAGCATAAATTACGAAAGTTACTAATTTAATTTTTATAAAATATGCACAAATTTTTTAATCTTAGAAATGGCGTTACTTTTATATTATTTCATTTTTTATTAATTCATTATGATTCATAATGTTTCGTTTTATTTTATTTAATAAAAAAAATAATTTTCTTTATAAGAAATCATGGCCTTTTTTCTTATAACTAAAGTTTTGAAAAATTCTCGGGAAATAGATTTTTTGTGGGTAACCCCAAACCCTTGATTTTTGACCAGTGATCTTTTAACTCGAAATTATCACCCCTAGAAATAGTTCTGTGGAAGCGTTACCATTCTATGGAACTCTTTTTGAACTAGTTTTTTAATCAATGATTTTTGTTCGAAATTATCACATTCAGAACTAGTTCCATAGAAGCGTAAGGAAGCGGTTCAAAAACCAGTTATTAAAACCAAAGATTTTTGTTTGATTTTATTTTTCATTCTAACGAGCCATTTCCTAAAGACCACTAATTTAAATTAATTTAATTTTGTTATTCTTTTTTTACTTTTTTCAAAAATTCTTTTTAAATTCCTTAAACAGTTTTAAGAAGTCATTTGAGAATCAGTATTTGTTTAGATAAATGATGTAGAAGTAATACGGAAGTAGTTCTTAATCACTAGTTCTTCAAAACATTCTATAAAATCAATTTAGAATCATAATACGATTCTACTACATGAGTAAAAGAATTGGTTGCAACAGCTCTACTTCTAAGGATGTTATCAAATAATCTGAAGTGGTTTTGATTGCACTAGTTCTAGGCCTGATGATTTTTTTGGGATGTTTATAATTGTTACATAAGTACTTAAAAAAATGAAAGTTTAGAAAATAATTGTTTTCGATTTGAAAATGTATAAAAACTGAACGATTAAAGCTATCAAAATCATTTTTAGTATATAAAAAGATTGTTATCTTTTCAATACACTGCTTTAAAAAAAATTTAAAAATAGAGTTTTAATATTTTTTTGTGCACTTAAAAATTATGATACTAAAAATTTTTACTATTTTCATAAAAATTCTGTCCTGTCTACATTTTTGAGCCGGCGGGAACCAGTTAAGTGTCAAATCAATCTATATAAATGTGGTTAATAAAAATATTTCTTAGATTTGAAGAATTCTGCTTGAATTTTTTTTGGTCCGATGATAGTAAAATTCCATTAAAAATTTCATAATTTTCAACCAATGTTGGACTCAATTCTCAATCAAACAAAATATTCTTTATTTTACTTTCTTAAAGCCTTGCCTTTTGAAATATGTGAAAATATTCTTTTTATTAATTAAATTTTGAGAAAAAAAGTGAAAGAATCAGACGACTATTTTGAAAAAAAGCAGCAATTTTTCGTACTGAATTTATAGTCTTCATTTTGATAATTTTTCACAGCTATACGAATTAAGATGATTCAAAAAGACTTTCAACACATTATTTTGGAATGTATGAGCAATCTTGAAATATTAAAAAAAAAGAATCACTAATCTACAACATGATTTTTCAGAAAGCTTAGGTCCTCTCTTACATCTTTCCCATTACGTTTGATCCGGCCAGTAGTTTAGGACATACATATTTATTACAAAAATTTGTGCTATTGGCCCCACTGTACAGGAGTGAAAAAGATTTTGAATTAAATTACTAAATGTCTGTAAAAAACATGCTGATATTTCATATAATAAACTGAAACACATTAAATTCAACTAGATTTATTTATGTTTGTCTTAAACAGTTTGATATTGAAAAGCAAAAAAAAGAATTGGATCAGCAGGAAAAAATTGTTAAACAAAATGTAAAAAAAAATCTTATAAAAAAATTTAAATTTTTTAACAAAACCATTTTTTTTATCGAAAGGTTATAGTATATTTGCTATAATTTTAAACTATATTGCCTCACAGTTCAATTGCCAAAGTGGCTTAGCCTGCTAAACACTATCAAAAATATATA
This sequence comes from Protocalliphora azurea, assembly GCA_932274085.1. Taxonomy (NCBI): domain Eukaryota; kingdom Metazoa; phylum Arthropoda; class Insecta; order Diptera; family Calliphoridae; genus Protocalliphora; species Protocalliphora azurea. The sequence continues at coordinate 27,911,716 of OW026521.1, read as the reverse complement.
CACAAGTAGATATTCATATACAAAGAACTATTACAGTACTATCAACACCAAATAGCTAGACATGAAGTCCCAATTGTCACCAGCCAACACTCTCATCTTATACTAACGGCAGCAAAATTTTCTGTCACCTAGGCTATGTTCACTTTAAGTGTCCGCAAAAAAAAAAACAAATAAAAATAAAAAAATAAGAAAATAAAATAAATAAAATAAAATGTTTACGCTGTCCACTGACATACGACTACAGCTCTCCATGGGATATTATTCAAACTACATGACCATTTTGCTTTTTTCCTATAAATCTTTTGAATGCCTTTTTCCTCTCCAGTCGTTGCAACGTGTTATGCTGGTCTGATTAAGACCTTGTAAAGCCTTTTAACTAAAATATTTCGAAAAGTTTTTATATCTTGTACTTACTCTAGAGTTTGGTATTTCGTTCAGTAATAAATATCATCGATTATTGCTGTAAGTAGGAGGAAAATGAAAGAAAAAAAAAAAATTATATAAATAAATAAGAATTTATACAAGGATAAACGAATGTAGAGTTTTATTTATGCGTATATTAAATAAAATATTGAATCATATTGGTTAGTACATAAAATAATAATGAACTATTAAATTTCTTGTCTTATAAGCAGAGCAACAAAAATTATGCTCGAAAAAGTATTTTATGCACATAAAACTTGCTCTTAAAATTGGAAAATATCCTTTTAAAATTAAAAAATATGCCCTTAAAATATTTTTTTCTTTCTAAATTTCAAATTAGCGACTATTTATTTTAAAAATAATTTGATTTCTATGAGAAATTGCCAAAGAATATAATCTTTTTGCATTAATACATTTTATTAGGAAATTATAAAAATTTCTAACATTTTATAAAATTAGGGAGACGAATTTGAGAAAGATGTGCTCAAGATTAACGTGGGTACGTGTCTAGTCGGTTTAACTCCACAGTGAATTAACGTGGGTGCTCACCTTGTCGACCTAACCCCATTGTGGTTTTGACAGCGGGTGAAGTATAATGCGCCAGCCGACGTCTCTATATGCTTTTGCACATACAGGTTGCAATCTAATAACTCGCTTTCTGGCCAAGATTATTTCCGCTTCTTCTAATCACCCTTGTGACCGTGTTATTGCATAGCAGTCAACACATGAAATCACAACCGCCAAGGTGAGGTGAGGCCAAGGGCCTCACCAATAACCAGCTGAGAGCCAGTGATGTTTGGTGTGACTGTTCTTGAAGCCGCTGGTAGTAAGACCTCGAACTTGTGTTCTTCTAGCTTCAGAACCCAGAAAATTCTAAGGTGCACCAGTACCCTATCTGTTTCCTGTCTAATTTAACACAATTCTAAGACAAAGTAGGAAATCTTAGAGCATAAAGAGACAGACATTTTTTCCACCACGTATGAGCTATAATTCAAGAAAAGATTTTTTCCAAAAAGATAAGCCGCTGTGGCGGAACATAGGATACAGTAAAAAGAAAATGTCAATAATGTGAAATTATATAAAAAAATTCTACTGGGTGCAAAACATCCAAATTAGAGCCCAAACAAAAGCAAGCGCTGGTAGTGGTTGTTTTCAGTTCTCAGAGAGAAGCCCAAAATAAATGAATACGGAGGCAAAGACGGATATATACATGCAATATGTTTGTTTATTTAACATTAAAGCTCATAACAACAACAAAACTACATGTATAAAAAAAAAATTATTTTTCCATCTCTTAAATTCATTTATAAAAAATTTAAAACAACGCTTTCCTTGTCTTTCCGTCTTATATAAATTTATTGTATTTAACGTAAGTTTTGCAACAACGACAGAGAGGGAGAGGGAGAGTAAAAATATGTTAGTTTTTGAAAAATCGTTGTGAAAATAAAATATGTTTTTATTGTAAAATCTTTATATAAAAAAAGTATCTACTAGCTTGTGTTTCAGCACTTATGATCTTTAGTGTAATAAATACAAAATCATGCTCTTATGTATAAAATATGAAAAAATATGTCATGTATATTGCTAAAATATGATCCAACATAAGAATTTTATATGAAAATATGACAAAATATATTGCTAATTATTGACTATAGTCTACAGTCTAGTCTAGGCCATCTAGACCAAACAGACTAGACTATAAACTCGACTATTGACTAGACTATAGACTCGGCTATTGACTAGTCTAGAGACTAGACTAGATTATAGACTAGACTATAGACTAGACTAAACTCTAGGGCATATATATCCTCTGTTATTTTAATATCTTCAGTACTCTGTGGGCACCTAGTCAACAACATATGTTTCCTCAGGTATTCTTAGATCGAAAATTAATACATCGTAACATTTTACATATTATTCTACAATAGAGGTAAAACGGAGCCTTGAGGGACACCTTTTATGATATTACATATACTTAAATCTCTGTCTGTTTCCACTCACAAAGATCTGTTTAAAAATACTTAATAGTCTAATATAAAGTCTATAGCTTATACCATATTCTACAACCTTTTTTTTTTTTTTTTCTATTAGGCAGGTGGAAATCTTTCATATGATGCCCGATGCCACTTGAGGCCCAACGGATTATGTCGGATTCCTACCGACTAAAACCACCTCCTTCGTCATTCAGCAACCCTGCGGAACTGTCTACAAAGATATTGCATCGCGGGGCAGGAGAGCCTTATTTAGGCTACTTCTGGTGTCTGGGATTTCCTCAGATTCTCTTCCGTTCTAAGTTTATCATGAATACTTTTAATCATTGAGGATATTGCATCCCAATTTTCTTTCTTATTTAGGATGATGTCAACAATATTTTGCGGATTAAGTTGGCATCCAAGGACTTCTTCTGTTTTCTGTCGATCGTGGCGAAAGCGTGCGCAGTAGAACACGACGTGTTCTGGGTCTTCCTCTTGGTTTGGACAGTTAGGGCAATATGGGGAGTTATCCAACCCGAATCTGTACAGGTAACTTCGGTATCCTCCGTGGCCTGAGAGAAACTGCGTTAAGTGGTAATTAACTTCTCCATGTCGTCTGTTACACCTATTCTCGGATTAGTTTAAAGGTCCACCTTCCTTTGCGGCTGTCTTCCCATCTGCTCTGCCATTGCCTTATAGAAGCTTCTCTTTCAATTTTACGTACACGAGTGTCCAGTTGATTTGGATCTCTTCTGTTTTCATCCAAGCGTTTGGCTTCGTCAGCCAAGATATCTATAGGAATCATTCCCGCTATGACATGGGCCGCTTCGTCGGATGTTGTTCGAAAAGAGCAGCATACTCGTAGGACCGATAACCTGTATACAGATTTTATCTTCCTCGCTGCGGTCTTTACTTTCAGAGCTACTGATCATATGGGAGCAGCGTAAAGTATAACTGAGCTGACCACCGTCGATATTATCTTCCTTTTGGATTGCCTTGGTCCTCCTACATTCGGCATCATTCTTTCAAGAGCGGCTCTAATATTTACTGCCTTGTTAGCAGTATATTACATATGTGTCCTAAAGTTAAGTCTGGCATCTATGAGAACTCCCAAATATTTGAGATGAGATTTTGATGTCACCTGGTGTTCTCCAACCGTTATTCTCATGGTCTCTTTTTTACGCCTGCTTGTAACTAATACAATCTCCGTTTTATGTTCGGCAAGTTCCAACCCCACACTTTTCATCCAGTTTCTACAACCTATAGGATAGACTATTGACTAGACTATACTATAGAACAGACTAGACTATACTATAGAACAGACTAGACTATAGACTAGACCATAGAATTGACTATAGAGTAGACTATAGACTAGACTATAAATTAGAATATAGATTTGACTATAGACTAGACTATAGATTTGACTATAGATTAGACTATAGACTTGACTCTAGACTAGACTATATGACATGTACTTTTTTAATAAAAATACTAAAAATTTTTAAATTATTTATATTTTTAGTAGAAACCGGTTAACTGTTTTTAAAGTAAATCCGTATTCGAAACCGGTTTTTTTTTAAATAAAATTTTCGAATAATTGGTAAACCAGTTTTTTGAAAATATCGTTTTTTAATACACTGCTTGTATACTTGTATAAAACACATTTATGCTAAATTTAATTCAAAATTTAGGCGCTTAAATTGATTTTATGGAGTAGCTCTTACATGGGAACTATGTTCAATTATAAACCGATCCTCTTGAAAAGCGATTTATAGTTATATAAGTTTAACTTTAATTTATTTCATATATATAAGTATGTAAATTAAATTATTTATATATCATTTATGGGTGTTAAAGTGACATTCTAGAATTGGTGCTATATGGGATATATAGCATATTTCGGGAAACATATGTAGGAAGGCTAGGTAAAATAATGGACCTATTTTAATCACTTTGCATAAGCTTCGATTTTAAGCTTAGAAATGCGACTATATTTCGGAAACAAATTTTATATAAACACTGAAGGAACATTTTTAAAATTTTGTAGAATTTTAACTGCTGAAGCTAAAAGAATGTTTCTAAAGGGATGTCTGTAAAATTATTATAATTTTAGAATAATTTGTCAGGAAACCTCAAGGATATTTAAGGATAAAATATTTAAAGTATATTTTTGACATTATAATGGTCCGAAATTTTAAAGCGAAATGTTATAGCAGAATTTTTGAATCATGCTCTTTCATTTGATAATTAAAAGGTTTTAAAATAACTTATAAATAAATTATTAATTTTGGAATTTTATAGTCTTTTTAAAAGGATTTTCGAACACGAAATGAAGAACTGAGTATGAGGTCCTGTCATAAAAACGGTCTACTTTCATATATATATGTGGTTTCGTTCATGTGTGAAAAATGCTGTTGTGCTGTAGACTATGATATTTTCACTACAGTCTATGCTATATAATGAAAATAACATAGTACGTAGTATAACTATGTTGTAGACTATGACATAGACTATGCTATTTTCAAAACCATAGAAGTGATTATCGACTTGACTTAATTTTAATTGCCACTTAAATGCTTATATGAAGATTTGACGAAAATTTATTTTATTTTCACAACGGTTTCTCAAAAGCTCTCATTTTCTTACCCTCCCTCTCTGTCAGTGTTGTCGTTGTTGCAAAATAAATCACATATGTTTACATTAATTAATATAATTTACATACATATGTATCTGTTTTTAATTTTAGATAAATTCATATAAAAAAAAAAAATTAAAATCTTTATCTTATTTAAGGTTTATTGTATTTATTTTTGAGGTTATATCACACGTCCTCTTTTTAATTTTCTCTGCATATAAATAAATAAAATTTTCATTTATTTTTATTTCATATATCTTTTATAAAAAAAAAAAATGTGTAATATTATTTTCAGTTAGACATTTACCACAGAATACTAACTGTCATAATCGAAAACATAAATTTTATTTTATTACAATATTCGTTTTTTTTGTTCTTGAAAAACATTTTTTAACATGAAAAATAGGTTTATGGTTGGAAAAAAAATCTCATTTTCTTACTATACGAGTATTTGTTTAATTTAAAATTATTGTAAAATATTTATGCATATCAAAAAATTGAAAACCATAAAATATTACCAGAAAAAAAAAAACAAAAATAAATCAAAGTACTTCAAATTAGGAAACAAATTGGAAAAAATTGTAGCAACTTAGTTTAAAAGAAATTAAAGGAAATATTAAAAGTATAATAAAACATGTCCAAAAAAAGTATGCAAATGTAAAAAAGGTAAATAATATGATAAAAAATAATAGGAAACAAACAGCTTGACATTTTATTGTGACACAACAGGTGTAGAGAGAGAGAGAGGGGCAGGTGTGTTACTAAAAATTTTACTAGTTTCTCAAAGTACACGCAGAGAAATAATATAGTTGTACTTTAATATAAGAGCAAAATATTGTAGTTGGAACATATCACACAGCTAAAAATAGATATGATTATAAATAATCATTATTATGATTCCATTTAATCATATTGTAAAATATTTATGCATATAAAAAAATTGAAAACCATAAAATATTACCAGAAAAACAAAAAGAAAAATAAATAAAATTACTTCAAATTAGAAAATAAATTTGAAAAAAATTGGAGCAAGTTTGCGTTTTTTCATATTATGGTTCGAGTTTTTCATATTATTATACCATCTTATCATATTACAATCCAATTTAATTAATTAATTTTATTCATTTGTACTACTATATATTGTCCAAGATAATGCAAGACATTTTTTATTAACTTTTAGCGATAAATGTGTGGTATAAAATAAATCAAACACAAACACTAAATTTTTTATATTTTTTACAAAATTTTTATTAACAAAATAAGAAATAAGAACATTTTCTTCAAAAAATTTTAACAGAATGAAAGAATATTTCTAAAATTAAAGAAAATATGAAACTACAAATTCGAAGGCTTTTATGTTTTTAAAATAATAATAAAGTAAAACTGCGGAGTGATGTAGTGCAGGAGTAGCTTTAAGCATTTGCATGTTTTCACAAAATTGTTCTATCCATTCATTGTTGCTATTTGATCTTTCATAGCTTTCAAAAAATTATCCAGGAGGGCGTAAATTTTTTACAAAAACCATTTCTGCAGGAGAATATCCAATTTATTGAATCACGGTTGATCTCAAACTCATAAGAACTAATGGCAATTTATCACCCCAGTTTTAGTTTTCATAACATTTTAAGGCTGCTTTTAAAGACCGATGCCATCTTTCTATAAGGCCGTTAGCTTGAGGGTGATAAGGCGTTGTGTGAAAAATTTTAATTCCAAGGATCTTAGAAATTTCACGAAATAATGAGCTTTCAAATTGCCTTCCCTGGTCAGTAGTTATTTGAGCAGGAATACTATATCGGGAAATCCATCCATGTAGGAAAACAGTGGCAACAGACTCTGCTGTTATGTCTTCAAGTGGTATGGCTTCTGTTCACCTAGTAAATCTATCAATACATGTCAGAACATACATTACATAGTGGTAGAGATCCAACAATGTCAATACTGATGTGTTTAAAACGTTGACTAGGTAGCTCGAAATTACCGATTGGACTTTTTACATGACGTTGAACTTTAATAATAATTATTTTAATTTCGGGTATATAATCGGGAACGATTGTCGGGGTCACCAATTTTAGTGGTTAATGTGTGGTATAAAATAAATCAAACACAAACACAAAATTTTTTATATTTTTTACAAAATTTTTATTAACAAAAAGAAAATGTTCTTATAATTTAAAAAATTTTAACAAAATGAAAAAATATTACTAAAATTAAAGAAAATATGAAACTTGCAATTCAAAGGCTTTTATGTTTTTAAAAAGATTTTTTGAAAAAGTTTAACTGATAGTAGTTAATCAATATCTTGTACTATTTGAATTACACCAAATATAATAAAATCTTGTCTAGTTTTAATTTATATACTAAATGAGAATTATAATGAAGGTGAAAAACAAACTTCAAAAACAAATTATATTCCAAAAAAACTAATTATGAATTTTTCAACCATATTTCTAAAAAGCATATTTATTTGTAATATTTAAGTTTTGTGGGAAAAATAATACTAATATGGTTTGAAAACAAAATATGGTTTAAGAACAAGAAAAAAGATTGATGATATTTAAGTGTTGTAGAAATAATTATATTTTTTATATTAATAAAACTTTGTTTCTGGTAAAAATATTCAAAATCATAATATTTTTGTAGTCAACTGTATTAAAATTTTGTTTGAATGTATACATTGTATAATAAAATTCAAACAAAAAGAATTGTTATCATGAACACAGTATTATTAAAACTAATGAAAATTGACAATAAGAACATAATATTGTTGTAGTAACAATGCCGTAGCCATGTTTTTTCTCTGCGTGCACTAACGGTGACATTAGTGCTAGTAGATTTTAAATAAACTATTTGAAATTTAATGTACATATGTACATTAGGGTGATCGTCTCGGTTTTCCCGTTTTTTTTTTCAGTTTAAGTACTGTCGTTTTTTTCAAAATATTTACTTTTTAATTGTCGAATAAACCACTTTAAAAAAAATTGTACTAAATACAAATATTTGAATGGAAATGTAGGAAAATTTTTTTAACTGATTAATATCCATAAAGTTATCCAGCAAAAACTTTAGTTGCCATGTAATCAAATCATTTAAAAAAATGCCAAAAATTCATTTTTAAAGCTTTTTAAACGGTTTTTGGGGGAATAAAAGACTGATATTCATTTTATACAATACATAAGAAATAATAGTAAAAGTAAAATACTATATATATATATATATATATATATATATATATATATATAAATATTTTGAAAATATTTGGTAATTTAACAGCATCAATAAATAAAAAAAAACTTTTGTGCATTTATAATTATCTCTACTCTACTCTACTTATACATTAGCTGAATAAGTCATTACTTTAACACGGTGATGACATTAGAGGCAACTACTTACCCTATATTACTACGAATATTCATTTCAGAAAGTCATTAATTACACGTCATTACAATAACTATTTACTTACAATAACTATTTACTTACTCATTGATTTTAAATCCGTTATTACTAAAAGTAATAGGAGCTAGTTACATTTTAGGTTCCAAATAACTAATGAAATGTCAGGATATAAAAACAGTTTGTTTTGTTTTTTTTTTTATTTAAAACGTAAAAATATTATATAGATCTTAATTTCACAAACTTAACAATAACTAAAAATATAATTAAAATAAATGTAACAAAAATAAACTATTTTAGCTTAAAAATTAATTCAAATGCAAATTTTAACTTTTCATATATTTATCCTTTTTTAAAATATATGAACTGATAACTGAATTAGAAAAATCAATAAATAGTAGTATTTGCAAAAATCTGCTCATAAATAAGTAATTACATACCGGGTTATAAACAAGCAGTTACTTAACAACTTATATGTAATACAGACGGTATACTGTTGTCATTGAAAAGTAAATACATTCGTAACTACACCTCATTATCAAGGTTTTTCTCGGTAATTTCTTGTTATATTTTATAAATATAGTTTAAGGTTAAATTGAAATTAACTCTATAAGTTTAAACAAATATAAAATTAATAATTATATTGAATGAAATACGCATATCATTGGAATTAGTTTTCTCTTGTAGTACCTGTAACATTCTTTAAAACAATTTTCATATTTTAAGGTTTTTATTAATTTAATATTTCCTCATCGAAAATGCAAATATAGTGTCTATATTAGACAATTTTTTATCAAGACAAATGTCAAAATTAACGCAAGTTTTTTAAAAGGAACAACAGCTTTACAGCTGTAACAACCAAACATAATAATCAGATTTTTATCTATGGTTACCTTGTATAGATTCGTACTTATTTCGATATTTGGCTTGATAAAAATTTGTCTGGTGTAGACACTACGAAAACAACATAATATCACTTCTCATATTTTTACAGGGGGGACAAAAAAACCTTTTTAAAACCACAATTTTTTGTTTTTTAATCCTTAAATATCTCCCAACATATTGGTGTTTTAATTATATAATTATTTTCTCTACAAAGGGAAATTTATTTTACTAAACGAATAACTGTAAAAAGAAGAAAATAGTTGTTTTTCCAAAATTTTGAATAGCTTTCATATTGTTGGTAATTTATAAATCTAACTTCGTTTAAAAAAATTAAATATTTTGTTTAATCGTACGCTTGTTGATATGTTGTTTTGAATTATATCTCGTTATTTTTGAATATATATATAGTTCAGAAAATTTGTGATTGTATGTATTTTGGAAAAGACTAAATTCATTTTAAATTTAAAATTTTTTACCTCTCTGAAATTTTCTCTGTAGCAAATATACCGATAAGGCTTCCTACCAAAAAAAAAAAAAAAAAAAAAAAAAATGTAAAAAGATTGGAGATGAACTTTTTTAGATACACGTCATTAAAAAAAAATTCTTACAAAAAATATATTAATAAAATTAAAAAAAATATTTTCAAAATTTTTATATGGCGTCTTAAAATACAAGCTTTGACAAATCCACTGCAAAGAAAAAATTATTTTGATATCTTTTACATAACAAAAGTTAAGGCCATTTAAATAAATATGTTTTAATCACTTTCAAAGCTATAGATTTGCCACAGTTCTCAAAATAAAAATGAGAAAAATTCATTTTATATGCCTCTGTATCCTACTCTATACATGCACCAAATTTTATCTAAATCGATAAACTAAGGGTCAAAATTTTTTAAATTTAAAATGGAATTACTCAAAAGTAATGTATATTCAATCAAAAACCTGAATTTGAAAATTTACATGTCACGTTGCTTTACCTTTTTAGTGACGATATGTAATAATAGTTTGCTTCATTTTTTAAAGAAAGAGTATTTGAGTATTGAGTATTTTGAGTATTTGATAGATCGATATGGAAGAAATTGAGTCATGCTTTTAGCTATAGTTTCTGTACATATTATATGCAATTTAGTTTCATTTTTAATGATTATTTTCTTACCCTAATTAAAATTTGTTTCTAAAAATAAATAAGATTTATTGCGTTTTTTTGTTTTTTTAAGAAATTCAGTCTTTTGATGGAAATATTTACTTCCGAAAAAACCGGCTTACCGAGTTTTTCGTTTTTTTTTTTCAAAATTCCAACTATTTGAAAACAGGTTTCATCAATTGATCATCCTAGTATATATGTATGTATGTATGTATGTATGTATGTATGTATGTATGTATGTGTGTATGTATGCATGTATGTATGTATGTTTGCAAATATTTACAGATATGTAGTAAAATCTGAAAGAGGAATATTTACCACAAAATAAACCTAATAAAATTATTTAAATCTAAAATTATTTTTTGAAAACCAACAATGAATATTTTATTATGCATTTCAAAGTTGTAATAAATATTTTATAAACATTCCTTATACAAAGCACTCTACAGGTAGATACTTGGAATAAATATACATTTATTTTGCATGGGGTAGATTGGGGTAAACGGTACCGTGAAATAACTCACAGCAAACAGAAAAAAATGAAATAATTTCCATTTTTTTCCACACAAATTTCATTTACTTTTTTTTATTATAAAATAACATCCAGTGGGTAGGAATGAAATAACCAAATGAAATAACTCCCAAAGAAATCGTGTTGGAAGTTATTTCATTAAATTTTGCAATTGGACGTTATTTTTGTTTGACACTTTTTTCATTCACTGTAAGGAACCTCCGGTTACCCGGGTTTGCAGCTGGGGTAAACTCAGTCGCGTCCAAGGTTCTTAGATAAAATAACAACACTTTTATTTTAATTTTTACTCTTGTTTCTTTATTACTTATCCTTTACTATCTCTATTTTTTTCCACAAACTTCTTTCCACGTTGAGACAGTGCTGTTTCATGAAGCCTCCGTGTTGCCTTGCCGGTTCTACACCTCCTATTTAATATATCCTATTGAATATTTGGTCTTGGATGTAATCCGAGATTTTCATTAGTCCCTATATTTTCCGAGTAAAAATTTCCAAGAAAATATATCACTTATCTCTGAACAGTGCTTATCTCCTACAACTTCAACCAGATTGTAAACATTGTTGAAGCTTTTAATCTTGCTGATTGTACATCAGTATATCCTACGTTAAATTGATGTAATCCATTCATACAACTTTATTTATTTTTTTCCCTAACACTGCTCTGTTAGTTCTTTTATTTTTTTTTATTAACCGGCTGCTCACTACTTGTTCACTTTCCAGCACAAAAGAGAAAAAAAAAAACATTTTAACTTTCTGCTGATTTATATACATTTCTTAAAACTAATATTATGGCAGTTTTCCTGCACTTTGTTCGAACCGATAGCGGTTGTTGCATCGAACCTTCTTTTCTTTTGTCTCCTTTATGTTCGCTGCTGTAACAGTTTCGTTGATTTGTGTGTGAGTGTCTGTGTATGTGGCTTCTTGTTTGTTTATTTTGTCTCCTTCTTGCTTGCTGTATTTAAATCTTTCCTCTGCTCGCTGCTACCTTACATGTATTTCTCCCTGCTGCTTTTCCTCTCTACTGTTGTGTTGTCGCTTCTACGTCCGTGATTCGTTAGTTCTGCTACATGCCTGTTCATCTGAGACGATGTAGGCATTGACGTCTTCACTCAGCTTTTCTCCCTGCTGCTTTCTACTGCTACTCCTGCATGTTGGTTTTCTCAGAATTAACTCTTAAATAGCTAGCAAGACCATTTAAGATCAAACCCTCCACCTGCCCCTGACTTGAATTCTTTGCCTCCTGTGTACCCCATTGACATCCGGAACACTTCGTTCCATCCTTTAGCCCATCGACCTCCGGAACACTTTGTTCCATTATTTATCCCATCGACCTCCGGAACACCTTGTTTCTTTCTTTACCCCTTCGACCTCCAGAACACTTTGTTCCCATCGACCTCCGGAACACCTGAAATTAAAAGAGTTACATAGGCGAATGTAATTCGCCCCCAAATCTAAATGGATGTAATCCATCTCCCGACCAGTAAAACGGCAATATATCATTTATTTCATTCTTGTGTTTACATTTCAAAAAGTTATTCTTTATAATTATGTGACTCAAAATTCCAAGAATTTTGGTCCTCATAACACATAAGTAAATAATTACAATTAGAAGTTATTTCATTTTTGTTGGGAATTATTTAATTAAGAGTTATTTCATTTTACTTAAAATTTGTATCTCTACAAAGTTGGTGTATTTTAAATAATGGTTTTTAAATATGATAACCAGCCTTCGATCGTGCGACTTTCTCTTCTGTAGCATTTCAAACACCGACTCCGCTCAGTTAGGTTTTTCTGAATAGCCGGTCTTCGGTTGGTTCTCTGTGTTATATAAAACATCGACTTTGCTAAGTAAACCGGCTATGCAGAAAAACTTTACTTAGCGAAGCCCCAGAATTTCCTTAACTGGTGGAAATTGGTTCATTATTTCACCTATTCCCCACATAAATGTTCTCTTGTAGTAATATTTAGAAGCTCAAATATCTTAAATACATATAAGCATATTTATTCAGAATTCTGCACAAATAAAACATTTTTAATCCTAAAACATCCTATAAAAATATTTTTATGTACCTACATATAATATGGCATTTAGTTTTAAAAGTAACGCTTTCAAATTAATTGTAGCTTCTATGTAGGGCCCTCTCCCGAAAATCAGTTTATAGTTTATAGTATTTATCCCACATAAATGTTCCTATGTTAATAAAATTTGGCTCAAATAAGATTAACCATAGTACCCATATGATGCTCTCTCTCAAGTGTGTATTATTGTAAGGCACATTCACAATAGTGTAGGATATCATATCGTCGGTCCTTACGGAAGTATACATTTCTTTTTATATCGTAACGCACAGAGAAAATCATCCTACAGCCACCTTAAAGTATACCAATCGTCTCGGAATCACTTTTTTAATCGATCTAATGATGTCCATCCGTCCGTCCGTCTGGCTGGCTGGACGGCTAGCTGTCCATGCATATTCAGCGAAACTGCAAAGCACCAAGAAAACGAACCAGATCTGCCTCGCCTCAAAGAAATAACCGGCAGCCAAATCAGCAATCATCACAAGAATCACCTTTAAACTAAAACGAGCTGGCACTATGGGGCAAGAGCTAGCTCCCACATCTAAGGGCCCCACCATCTCCATATCCGTAATGCAACAGAAAAATAGCAATCTTACTGCTTCGGGGTACATCAACGGTCAGAAGCACGTTTTTACTGTAGACACCGGGGCATCACAGTCTATCGTCAGGCCAGATTTAGTCAAGAAAACAATTGAACCATTATGTGGGGTAAGCCTGCGCACAGCTACTGGTGAGCCGGCCACGGTCTATGGTAAAGTAAATGTGGAATTAACCATTGCCAATGTTACCGTCAATCATGTATTCATTGTTGCCGACATTGTGGACGAAGTCATCATTGGTGCTGATTTCATGATTAGCCATGGCATTACTTTGGATATGGGACAAAAAGTTATCATTGGTGCTGATTTCATGATTAGCCATGGCATTACTTTGGATATGAAAATAGGACTCAAGTAAGAAAGCTAGTTACCGTCGAGCATCAGAAGCTACCACCACAGTCAGAAACTTTAGTATGGGCTCGCATGGAGGGAGATTGTGAGGACAACAGTTTGTGGGTAGTAGAACCAGCAGAAATAACAAGTGATCTTGTAACAGCAAAAGCCCTCGTTAAACCCTGCAACAACAAAATAGTTCCTGTAAGAATGCTTAACCTGTCCAGCTACGAAAAAGTCGTTAAGCCAAATTCTGAAATAGGTCAATGCACTTCAGCAGAGGCAGTAATCAATTGCGAGAAAAACCCGCAACCTGCCAATAAATCCACCAAAGAACACGAGCTTCTAGCGGAATATGTGGGGAAATGGGTAGAAGGATTAACGCCGCCAGACAGAAATAAGGCCAAACAGATTCTGAAGAAATATAGCTCCGTCTTCGCCTTAAAAAGTCAAGGCCATGGTAGAACGACAATTGTAAAGCATCAAATAAATACTGGCGAAGCGAGGCCAATAAAGCAGGCGCCCAGAAGTGTTCCTCTAGCAAAACGAAGTGAAGTGAAGGAGTTGGTCAATGAAATGGAGCGGAATGGTATAATCGAACCATCTTCAAGTCCTTGGAGCTCGCCTGTTGTTTTAGTTAAGAAGAAAGATGGCAGCACTAGATTTTGCGTCGATTATAGAAAACTGAATGACGTCACCAGGAAAGACAGCTACCCGCTACCAAGAATTGACGACACCCTGGATACACTAGCTGGAACACAATGGTTCTCCACATTGGACTTGCAAAGTGGTTATTGGCAGGTAGAAATTTCAGAAAAGGACAAGGAAAAAACCGCCTTTAGCGCGAGTGATGGGTTATGGCAGTTTAATGTGATGCCATTTGGACTCTGCAATGCTCCAGCCACATTCGAGCGTTTAATGGAACAGGTATTGAAAGGACTTCACGGGAAGACATGCTTGGTGTACCTCGATGACATAATTGTCATGGGTAAGACTTTTGATGAACATCTGAATAACCTTGAAGAAGTCCTTAAACGTATATCAGCGGCTGGACTCAAACTCAGTGTAAAGAAGTGTGCGTTGTTCCAGAAAGAAGTCAAATATTTGGGACATCGCGTAACAGCAGACGGAATATCAACAGATGAGGATAAGATAATTGCTGTAAAGAACTGGCCACGTCCGAGAAATCTCCACGAATTGCGTAGTTTTCTTGGCCTTTGCACATATTACAGACGATTTGTACCGAATTTCGCCAATGCAGCCGCAAGCTTACATGAGCTGACTAAGAAGTCACAATCATTCCAATGGTGTGAAGCACAAGAACTAGCATTCCAGAAGCTCAAGGATCTATTATGTACCGCACCAATTTTGTCATATCCTATACCGGGAGAAACATTTGTGGTAGATAGCGATGCGAGCGGATACGGAATAGGCGGTGTACTTTCACAAGTAGTCGGTGGCACTGAAAGGGTCATTGGATACTTCAGCCGAACGCTTTCGAAGCCTGAAAGAAACTACTGCGTAACGCGACGAGAACTTTTGGCAGTATTAGAGTGTGTGAAGCATTACCACAAATATTTGTATGGCCAACACTTCCGACTGAGAACCGATCATTCTGCCCTCAGGTGGTTGCTGCAATTTAAACAGCCTGAAGGACAACTGGCTCGTTGGATAGAGCGGCTTCAGAGCTATGATTTTAGCATCGAGCACCGGAAGGGTTTGAAACACGGCAACGCGGACGCGCTGTCAAGACGGCCCTGCAACGTGGAATGTAAGCATTGTACAAAAATCGAGGAAAAAGAATGTATCATCGATGTTCGACTAATGCATATAGAGTCCAGTGAAGATTGGTCTGAAGCGCAAAGAAATGACCCCATACTGGCAAAAATAATATCGGCAAAAGAAGAAGGTAGAAGGCCAGCCCGCAATGAAATATCCGCAGAAAGTCCATTAATGAAATCATATTGGGCCCTATGGAATAGTCTACAGTTGTTAAATGGCTGCTTATACCGCATATGGGAAAGTGCTGACGGTAAAACAGTGACAAATCTAATTGTAGTACCATCCTCTAAAATAAACGAAGTAATGAAAGAGTTCCATGACGGTCCCAGTGGTGGCCATCTTGGTGTGACAAAAACCTTAGAAAAGTTAAAACAACGTTTTTATTGGGTGGGTTGTCAGCAAGCAGTAGCCGATTGGGTAGCCAATTGTTCACAGTGCATAGCAGCGAAGGGCCCAGCAAGAAGAAGTCGTGGACAACTTCAGCAATATAACTCAGGCGCGCCATTCGAGCGGATTGCAATGGATGTAGCAGGCCCTTTTCCCGTCAGTGATGCCGGAAATCGTTACGTTCTAGTGGTTATGGATTATTTCAGCAAATGGCCAGAGGTATATGCCATACCTGATCAAGAAGCTAAAACGGTTATAAGTGTATTTGTGAACAACTGGGTGTGCCGCTATGGTGTTCCACTGGAGTTGCATTCTGATCAGGGTAGAAATTTTGAATCTGACGTATTCAAGGAAATGTGCGATTTATACGGAATAAGAAAAACCAGAACAACGCCACTGCATCCTCAATCTGATGGCATGGTGGAAAGATTCAATCGCACTCTGGAGGAATATTTAAGAAAAGTGGTCAGTGCACATCAGAAGGACTGGGATGAACACATACCGAAATTTCTATTGGCATACAGATCAGCTGTTCATGACTCAACCTCTCGAACACCTGCAAAAATTGTCTTCGGGACAGAACTCAAGTTGCCTGGTGATTTAGAATTCGGTATTAAGCCCTCATCAACAAATAGGGAAAACACTTCCCAAGAGCAAGATGACCTGAACGAACTACATGAATTCGTACGCAGACGAATAAAAATGACCAGCGATAAAATGAAAGCCAGATACGATAGAGCAGCGAATTCTGAAGGATTTAACGAAGGCCAGCTTGTACTGTTGTATAACCCACAACGTAAGAAAGGACTGTCTCCCAAACTACAAACCCATTGGGATGGACCATACAAAGTGATTAAGAAATTAAACGACGTGGTGTACAGAATACAGAAAGAAAAGAGCCCGAGATCTAAAATGAAGGTTGTACATCTAGAACGACTAGCTGCCTATGGGAAAAGTGATTCTGTGCCTATTCGGGACGAACAGGCTTAAGCGGGGGGCAGTGTTACGAAATTGTAATTGAATTCAAATATAACGGTTTTAACGGCCGGTTTAAATCTTTCTCAATGCTTCCAGACATTTCCGTTTATGTTAACTGCAGTTAACATAGCTGTAAAATTATTAACATAGTTCTAAACATACAACATTGAATAAAAAGCTTTCACCATTGTTTTTAAGTGTGGCAGCACTAAGTGCTTATGCTGCTGGCACTATCATCAAAAGCTAGCTTGGCAGCACTAAGTGTTTATGTGCTGGCACTATCATCAAAAGCTAGTTTGGCAGCACTAAGTGTTTATGCTAATGGCATTACCTACAAAAACTCTAGATTGTCCGTTAACATTGTAGAAAGAAATAGAGCTCTCAAGAAACATCTAGTAGGCAATACAGTGTATATAAATTGGCCGTGAGAACACCATTGAGTCAGTCTGGTTGGAAGCGTCGTTAAGTAAAGACATATTAACTGCCTTGGCTGTATAATCTTGTACATTATTAAAGTGTGCTGTACAAAGCGTGTAATTTAAGTGTGTGTGTGTATTAAAACACAAAGTGACTTATAAACTGTATTGTTGTACATTTTTAAACATTGTAACTGTTTCTGTTACACGCTGGTACGCTTTCTAGAACCACTGCTGCATTTCCTTTTAAGGCCAATATCAACTCTATAGCCTTTTCTTCGTCATTCCACATGTTTCTAATGGCAATTGTATCAAACTGGAACTTAAACACATTAAATGGTGTGGTGCCATCAAAACTAGGGGCCTTTATTCTACTAGAGGATTCTGGTATAATTCGCATCTGTCCATCTTGGCATTGAAGATTATTAAACTTTACTTCTAGGTCTTGTAGTTTTTTATCAACACCTTTGGCTATTTCATTCTCTAAATCGGATAGCTTTTTATCAACGACTTTGGCTTGTAAATCTAGACAGTTCTCTAAGTCGGACACCTTTGTCTCAATGCTATCCACTCTGCTGTTTATAACTTCCGAAATTTGCTGAAGTTTTTCGTCTGTCGCTCTAGAAGTTTCTTGAAATTTCATTTCCATTATTTTATTTTCTTCTTTAACCTCAGCAAGAAGTTTCTCGTTATTTGCTTTAGAAGTTTCTTGAACTTCAGCTAGAAGTTTCTCGTTATTAGCTTTAGAAGTTTCTTGAACTTCAGCCAGAAGTTTCTCGTTATTAGCTTTAGAAGTTTCGTTAGCTTCTTTAAATTGCTCCATCATAGCAGCAAACATTGTGGATAAATCCATGCTGCTTGTTGTTGCACGGGTAGAAACTTCCAATTCTTCTTTATACTCGAATTCGTAAGCTCCGATGTCAATATTACGCCGCTTGAATTCATCTATCAGCCTCTTTTGTAATTCTGCTTTATTACCAGCTGTAGGTAACTCCAACTTATTCAACTCCCTCTTGAGTTGCTCCACTTTTAGCTCTTCAAACTTCATGACTGCTTATTATTTTGCAATCCCACTTCTGACACCAATTGTTACGTTTTTACCTTTTAAAAACGGTCGTTTATTTCCTTTAAATAAACTTTATACTTTGATTACAAAAATAACAGCAGTCCAGTAGTTTAAAAATTGTAACGACACTTTATTTTATTTAAAAATGTACAACAATACAGTTTATAAGTCACTTTGTGTTTTAATACACACACACACTTAAATTACACGCTTTATGCAGCACACTTTAATAATGTACAAGATTATACAGCCAAGGCAGTTAATATGTCTTTACTTAACGACGCTTCCAACCAGACTGACCTCCTGAAGGACTTCCAATCTGTCCTTCTCGAGTTCCTATAGGGCTGCTCCTTCGCCGTTAAAACCGTTATATTTGAATTCAAGTACAATTTCGTAACAATATGAAAGCATACTTCAAAGCATAAATATTACTATTTATTGGTAAGATGGTGAAGGGTATAGAAGATTCGCTACAGCCGAATATAGCGCTCTAACTTGTTTTTAGTTAATTTATTTGTTATTTCAAAACAAAATTCCGAAAATATTTCTTCAAACACAAATGTCAATTTTATTTAGAATATTATTGCATTTTACTAACACGCTGAAAGGAAAACAGTTTTGATTAATGATATTTTTCAGAATCTAATTTAATTTTATGGGACTTTGTTAAAATCTCATTACAAACTAAATTGTGATTTGTATGGAAAATCTATTTAAAATCTAATAAAATTAAGTAGATTTTGTGTGATATCTTATTTAAACTAGATTTCGTGCATATGTAAATGTGCTTTTATTTCATTTGTATTGGAACTTATTTCATTGGGAGTCATTTCATCAAAAGTGGCTCTTATTTTTTTTATTATGATAAAATTCCCAATTGTTAGGAATTAATTCATTTATTCCTTTGGAAGTAATTTCATTTTTATGATTTGGGGGTTCTTCATTTTTGTTAAGACTAATTTCATTGGGAGCTATTTCATTTGAGAGTTATTTGACTGGAGAATACTTTAATCTTATTATAATAAAATACCAACCAATAATTTTCTCAACCCCCAATGTAGCTGTTATATAGAATGAATTGTTGTCTAAAGTTTTGAATAAAAATGATAAGACTGTTTTATCTTTTGGTATTACTTTCGGCATTTATTTTTCAAATCAACTGTTTTTGGGTAAAGAGGAAATGTATGTGTAAAGTGGAAAGTGCTAGAGTAACAAATTTTAAGATGTTTATAGCCGTATGCAAAAAAAATTTAACACAGCTTTATAAAGCATTGTTAAGCAAAATTCCTTAAAGTTGTATGCAAAGACGATTATTAACTTAAATTTAACAAAGGAATTTTAATATTTCAAAGCAGGTATGAAACTACTTTAAGTGGTATTGTGATTAATTTTGATTTTTGTTCATGTTTTGCAAAGAATACTTGTTTGATACCCCTTTTTCCAGTCTTCTATATCTTCCTTCCTATATAAATTATTATTTTTATTCATTAAATGTATAATGACGATTTTGAGAAAAAAAAAAAAACTAAAAAATAAACATAAAAGTACATAAAAAATAAAAAAAATATAACAAATGTTTTAGTGATGTATGTACATTCAACCAAATAATTATTTTTTCTGTTACCGTAATATAATCGTATTTATTGCTATTAATGTCTATTATTTCTTTTAATGTTGTATTTGTGTTTGTAATAATAATAATAATAATAATAATAATAATAATAATAATAATACTAATACTAATACTAATACTAATACTAATACTAATACTAATACTAATACTAATACTAATACTAATACTAATACTAATACTAATACTAATACTAATACTAATACTAATACTAATACTAATACTAATACTAATACTAATACTAATACTAATACTAATACTAATACTAATACTAATACTAATACTAATACTAATACTAATACTAATACTAATACTAATACTAATACTAATACTAATACTAATACTAATACTAATACTAATACTAATACTAATACTAATACTAATACTAATACTAATACTAATACTAATACTAATACTAATACTAATACTAATACTAATACTAATACTAATACTAATACTAATACTAATACTAATACTAATACTAATACTAATACTAATACTAATACTAATACTAATACTAATACTAATACTAATACTAATACTAATACTAATACTAATACTAATACTAATACTAATACTAATACTAATACTAATACTAATACTAATACTAATACTAATACTAATACTAATACTAATACTAATACTAATACTAATACTAATACTAATACTAATACTAATACTAATACTAATACTAATACTAATACTAATACTAATACTAATACTAATACTAATACTAATACTAATACTAATACTAATACTAATACTAATACTAATACTAATACTAATACTAATACTAATACTAATACTAATACTAATACTAATACTAATACTAATACTAATACTAATACTAATACTAATACTAATACTAATACTAATACTAATACTAATACTAATA
Source organism: Protocalliphora azurea (assembly GCA_932274085.1). Classification (NCBI taxonomy): domain Eukaryota; kingdom Metazoa; phylum Arthropoda; class Insecta; order Diptera; family Calliphoridae; genus Protocalliphora; species Protocalliphora azurea. The sequence goes on along the minus strand of OW026521.1, from coordinate 27,890,570 downwards.
CTAATACTAATACTAATACTAATACTAATACTAATACTAATACTAATACTAATACTAATACTAATACTAATACTAATACTAATACTAATACTAATACTAATACTAATACTAATACTAATACTAATACTAATACTAATACTAATACTAATACTAATACTAATACTAATACTAATACTAATACTAATACTAATACTAATACTAATACTAATACTAATACTAATACTAATACTAATACTAATACTAATACTAATACTAATACTAATACTAATACTAATACTAATACTAATACTAATACTAATACTAATACTAATACTAATACTAATACTAATACTAATACTAATACTAATACTAATACTAATACTAATACTAATACTAATACTAATACTAATACTAATACTAATACTAATACTAATACTAATACTAATACTAATACTAATACTAATACTAATACTAATACTAATACTAATACTAATACTAATACTAATACTAATACTAATACTAATACTAATACTAATACTAATACTAATACTAATACTAATACTAATACTAATACTAATACTAATACTAATACTAATACTAATACTAATACTAATACTAATACTAATACTAATACTAATACTAATACTAATACTAATACTAATACTAATACTAATACTAATACTAATACTAATACTAATACTAATACTAATACTAATACTAATACTAATACTAATACTAATACTAATACTAATACTAATACTAATACTAATACTAATACTAATACTAATACTAATACTAATACTAATACTAATACTAATACTAATACTAATACTAATACTAATACTAATACTAATACTAATACTAATACTAATACTAATACTAATACTAATACTAATACTAATACTAATACTAATACTAATACTAATACTAATACTAATACTAATACTAATACTAATACTAATACTAATACTAATACTAATACTAATACTAATACTAATACTAATACTAATACTAATACTAATACTAATACTAATACTAATACTAATACTAATACTAATACTAATACTAATACTAATACTAATACTAATACTAATACTAATACTAATACTAATACTAATACTAATACTAATACTAATACTAATACTAATACTAATACTAATACTAATACTAATACTAATACTAATACTAATACTAATACTAATACTAATACTAATACTAATACTAATACTAATACTAATACTAATACTAATACTAATACTAATACTAATACTAATACTAATACTAATACTAATACTAATACTAATACTAATACTAATACTAATACTAATACTAATACTAATACTAATACTAATACTAATACTAATACTAATACTAATACTAATACTAATACTAATACTAATACTAATACTAATACTAATACTAATACTAATACTAATACTAATACTAATACTAATACTAATACTAATACTAATACTAATACTAATACTAATACTAATACTAATACTAATACTAATACTAATACTAATACTAATACTAATACTAATACTAATACTAATACTAATACTAATACTAATACTAATACTAATACTAATACTAATACTAATACTAATACTAATACTAATACTAATACTAATACTAATACTAATACTAATACTAATACGGTAAAGCGATCACATCCGGTGCAGCTCAGGGATCAATATTGGGTCTCGATCTTTGGAACCTGAGTTACGACGAGATACTTTCGATAGAGATGCCACAAGATACACACCTTGTAGGATACGCAGATGATATAGCGGCGGTAATCTCGGCATGAGATACAGATGTCGCTAAAAGAAAGCTGAACAAAGTCATGATAAGGACTCAAATATGGTTAGAGAACCATGGGCTGGAGCTTGCTAGAAATGCGACCGAGATTATACTGATGACGCGAGGACACATGCCACTTGCAATTAGCATGCACATTGGTAACGCTCCCTTGGTCACGAAAAAGGTGCAAAAATATTTGGGCGTTAAACTTGACTGCAGGTTAACTTACTGGGATCAAATTCAACACGCGGCTACCAAAGCGGTATAGGTTATAGGCATGCTAAGCCGGCTAATGGCAAATATCGGCAGACCAACACGGAGCAAAAGGAAACTGATTATAGCAACCACCAATTCGATACTACTATATGGTAGTGAAATCTTTGGAGAAGCGATGAGGGCGAGGACTAAACACAAAGTGCTGGGGGCAGGACAGCGCACGGCGGCACTTAGAGTCGCTTCGTACGGTTTCGGGCGCAGCGGTATTTTTTATAAGTGGAGAAATACCGGTTGATCCCTTGGCGCGTGATCGAATGAAGTATGGTAATCTAGGGGAGTGGTTTCTGGTATAAGTGCTGCAGAGAGGAGATCTCAAACCATCCAGCGATGGCAAGGCTCATCCCCAATATAGAAAGGTGGACGCAGAGGAAATTTGGGGAGGTTAACTACTTTCTAACCCAGTTTCTTTCAGGTCATGAATACTTCCAAAAGTATTTGTACCGCATAGGCAAGATAGGTGACATCGCTTGTATCTACTGCGGCGAGGCGAACGATGATGCGGAACACACGTTCTTCAACTGTACTAGATGGTACGCTGAAGGAAACGTACTGAGGGAGCAAATAGGCGAGTTTAATCCTGATAATATAGTTGAAAAAATGCTAGAATACGGAGACAAATGGAATGCAGTGGGACACTACGTCGAAAATGTTTTACGCACGAAGAAAAAAGAACTCGATACGTTTGGGCAACGTGAGTCCCAATGAACAGAAAATGAGCAGCAGGTTTACACTAGCTATGAACATGATGGACCCAGACGTGGGTAAATAGAGTAGTCCTTCTAAGGACGAAGTTTCTGGATCTTCCCGAAGTAATACGGATAGCAGTTCCGCGAAGGTACTTCCCCAGAAAACGAGGAGGGATTGTTTTAAAGGAAACACCACTCGACGCAGCTGACGACGGTCACTGTAATTGAAAAGTCATTTTTAACCCTACCTCACACATCAAAAAAGAAAAATACTAATAATAATAATAATAATAATAATAGAAACAACATTTTAAAATAATTAATTTTATGCTTAAACAATAAAAACCTTATAAATTTGAATAAGCGAATGAATTAAGATTCGGTAGTGCACAGCTCTAACCATAGATTATTAACATAGATATGAAGCTTAAAAAAAACTCAATTGAAAAAAAAAAAATACTTAAAAAAAGTTTTTGGCTTCAATGAAATGTTTTGCTAACACATTTTTAGACTTAGGTTTTTTTGAGAACTGACTTGGATTTTTAACAACGGAGCTTCATATCTATGTTAATCTATGGCTTTAACTATAAAAGAGAAATAAAATACAAGTATTGCCGTTATCAAAATTAAAAAAACTTTTTATATTAAAACAGAGTTTTTGCGTACGTTGGATAGCTTATATGTACTTGAAAGCAAAGTTAAGATATTTTTTTGCATATGGCTGTGTTTATCAAATATGTTTAAATGATTTTTGTATTTACGAGGCCATACGAATATCAAATTTCCAACAATTGATGGAAACAGACGGATAAAAACTGACAAATTAATAAAAAAGTAGTAAAACAAAATATTTAAAAATAGTCAGTTATTTCTTGTATTTGTAATAATCGAATTCATAAGTGGAATTAATAGCTATAACTTTGCGCACGTTAAGTGTGCATAAGTTTTATCAAATCTTGTTTGTATTTCTTTAATAAGCTAATGTAATGCTACAAGTTGTAATAGTGCAAGTTCCAGGAATTTTTAGTCATAATGCTGTGTAGTTTTTTGAGTTATTTCTAATTTTCTTATTTTCATTTGCTTTTATTAAAGCATTATATTTTTGATCTATTTTATTAGATTTTCTTATATATTTTCATATCATTGGTGACTAAAACAATTATTTACTATATTTTCAGCAAAATTGAAAACAATTTTTGAAAAATTTTTTAAATTATATATCGTATTTTACCCCAATATATTTTTACCACAATACCCCAATTTGATATTTTTTACGTCAAGTAGAGATCAAGTAGAAATCATTATGGTTTTGGGACAAAACTTTTTGGCAGTTGAAATATGTGTAAAATAGAGTATTAAGGTTTGTATTCACCCACTTAAAATTGATCTTAATTTGAACATCTTCCTCAGAAACATCAACACTTAAAAAAAAACTTCTTAAGTATATTTCATTCAATTAAATTAGAGTTTTCATGAATGAAATATAATTTAGAAATGTAGTGCAATAATACCAAACATTTTCCAGTAGACTTTTTTGAAAAAAAAAAAAAAAAATAATAATAAATAATAAATAAATAAATAAAAAGTAAATAAATAAAACTATGCGAAAAAAATAAAATTTTCTTCATTGCCTCACACGCCACAATACCCCAGTTTCCCCTAATTAAAACTTCAAATTTACTATCAACTGGCATTTTCAAAAGAAATGTTTTTTAATTATCTTTTAATGTGTAATTTTACAAATAAATTTAAGGTTTGTTTTGCATTAACTTTTTACTGCTTTAATTTAAAAATATTAAATTCTTTCTTTTTGGCAACAAATTGATATTTTATTTCATATCTTCTCATTTGAATTTGTCTCTTATTTCAATACTTTGTGCTAAATTAAAATTTAATTGAAATATTTTAAGGTTTTGTTATTCTCTCTCTCTCTCTCTCTCTCTCAAACAAAAAACAATATGCAAAACGTTTACATAATTTGAATCTTAAACTACTTTTAAAATTGTATCTTCATTATTACAAACGAATAGACATGTACTTTCTTTTTTCCATATTTGTTCGGATTCATTTATTTATTCATTATCTTTTAAATCCTTCTTGTATAAACTACGCTTATGTTTACAATTACGCTTGTTTATATGCAAGTGTGCTGTTGTTTTATTTTTGTTTTTCATTAGTAATGACTTTATCCATCATATGTGTATATAACCAGTGTACAGTGGGACAGAAATTAAATTAAGCATTTTGTGCAAAAGCTCAAAATTAGACTACAGAATAGACCTTATATAAAATCACATTGCATTACAAATTATACTATAGAATATACCTTAGCTTAGAAAAAAAAATTACACTATAGACTAGACTAAAGACCGTTGTATATAAACAATTTTTTAATATTATTTTTATATTCAATATTACTATCTAAAGTCTTGAGCTATAATCCCAATTAGAGTCTAGTATATATGCCCAAATATTTTATCGGCTATGGGCTCAAAAAAAAAAAAAAAAATATAATCGAAACTATAAGCTAGACTCCACTAGAGGCAATAGACGAGATCTCAGTCGATACTATATTATAGATTGTATTCAATGATATAGTTCAGACTAAAGTCCAGACAATAGACTAAATTATATATATTAGACTATAGTTGAGATAATAGGCTAATATGTAGCCTACAGTATCGTTTTTGGCCTCCTAGTTTAGTCTATATTCGCGACTTTAGTTCAGTCCATAGTCTCGACTAAACTATGTCCTTAGTCTTGACTATAGATTAGTATATAGTCTTGGCTATAGTATAGTCTACAGTCTTTATTATAGTTTAGTTTGTGGTCTTGATTATAGTTTAGTCTATAGTCTTGACTATAGTTTAGTCTATGTTCTTGACTTAGGTTTAATTTATAAACTAGTTTTAGTCTATAAACTATAGTTTAGTCTATAGTATATATATTATAGTTTAATCTATAGTCTATGGACTATAGTTTAGTACAAAGCCTATAGACTATGATTTAGTCAATAGTCTATAGAATATAGTTTAGTCTATAGACTATAGTTTAGTCTATAGTCTATAGTCTATAGTCTATAGTCTATAGTCTATAGACTATACTTTAGTCTATAGTCTATAGATTATATTTTAGTCTATAGCCTATAGACTATAGTTTAGTCTATGGTCTATAGACTATAGTTTAGTCTATAGTCTACAGTCTATAGACTATAGTTTAGTCTATAGTCTATAGCCTATATACTATAGTTTAGTCTATAGTTTATTTACTAAATTTTAGTCTGTAGTCAGTAGACTATAGTTTAGTCTATAGTCTACAAACTTTTTTTTTCATTAGGCAGGTGGAAATCTTTCATAAGATTCTCACGATTATAGATTACCCGTGAGATATGTCGGATTCATACCGACTAAAACCACCTCCTTCGTCATTCAGCAACCCTGCGGAACTGTCTACAAAGATATTGCATCGCAGGGCAGGAGAGCCTAATCTAGGCTAATTCTAGTGTCTGGGATTTCCTCAGATTCTCTTCCGTTCGAAGTTTATCATGGATATTTTTAATCATTGAGGATATTACATCCCAATTTTCTCTCTTATTAAGGATGATGACAACAATATTTTGCGGATTCATTTGGCACCCAAGAACTTCTTCTGTTTTCTGTCGATCGTGGCAAAAGCGTGCGCAGTTAAACACGACGTGTTCTGGGTCTTCCTCTTGGTTTGGACAGTTAGGCGAATATGGGGAGTTATCTAACCAAAATCTGTACAGGTAACTTCGGTATCCTCCGTGGCCTGAGAGAAACTGCGTTAAATGGTAATTTACTTCTCCATATCGTCTGTTTAGCCATACATCTATTCTCGGGTTTAGTTTAAAGGTCCACCTTCCTTTGCCGCTGTCTTCCCATCTGCTCTTCCATTGTGTTATAGAAGCTTCTCTTTTAAATTTACGTACACGAGTGTCTAGTTGATTTGGGTCTCTTCTGTTTTCATCCAAGCGTTTGGCTTTGTCAGCCAAGATATTTGCGGGAATCATTCCCGCTATGACATGGGCCGCTTCGTCGGATGTTGTTCGAAAAGAGCAGAATACTCGTAGGACCGATAACCTGTATACAGATTTTAGCTTCCTCGCTGCGGTCTTTACTTTTGGAGCTACTGACCATATGGGAGCAGCGTAAAGTATAACTGAGCTGAGCACCGTGGATATTATCTTCCTTTTGGATTGCATTGGTCCACCTACATTCGACATCGTTCTTTCAAGAGCGGCTCTAATATTTGCTGCCTTGTTAGCAGTATACTCCATATATGTCCTAAAGTTAAGTCTGGCATCTATGAGAACTCCAAAATATTTGAGATGGGATTTTGATGTCACCTGGTGTTCTCCAACCGTTATTCTTATGGTCTCTTTTTTTCGCCTGCTTTTAACTAATACAATTTCCGTTTTATTTTAGTTCCAACCCCACACTTTTCATCCGGTTTCTAATAGTCCATACTACTTCATTCGAGATTAACTCCACTTCGTCCATATATCTTACTAAAACCGTAACTGCTATGTCATCTGCAAAACCTATAATGTTCGCCTCTTCTGGAATGTTAAGCTCTAGAACATCGTTGTACATTATGTTCCACCAAGCCCAGAGTCTTGTGGAACTCCTGCAGTGACATTGTATATTACGAAACCTTCGTCAGTCTATGAAATAGCTTACTATTAGTCTTGTTAAATACGCCGGTATGCCGATTCTGTTTAGCTTTTGAATTGTTATTCCCCAGTTTGCAGAGTTAAACGCGTTCTTTACATTAAGCGTTGTGAAAGCACAGTATTTCCTACTTGTTCCCTTGCCTTCTATCGCCATTCGTGCTGTATCTACTACCATACGAATTGCATCGATGGTCGATCTGGCTTTTCGAAATCCAAATTGCCGATTCGACAGACCATTTCTTTCCTCAACAATGGGTAGCAATCGATTGTATATGATTTTCTCCAGAATTCTCCCTTTTATGTTGAGTAGACATATTGGTCTATAGGCAGAGAGATTGCCCTGTGTTTTATTGGGTTTCGGAATTAGTACCAAATTTTGTTTTTTCTAACAGTTTGGAAAAAGTTCGTCCTTTAGACATTCATTAAATACCTCCAACTGCCAACTTAAGCGCATTGTTTGAAATTCCATCAGGTCCTGGAGCTTTGTCGTCTCCGAATTTCTCTGTTATCTGAAGTAGCTCCTCTTCTGTCACCAACGGTATGGATTCTATTGGGTTCATTCTTGTCACCGTATTTAAATTGCATCTATGTTCCGGGAACAGAGTTTTAACTATCTTTCCTAGTAAGATGGCACAACTTGGCTGTGGCGACTTTTTGCCTTTAAGGCGCGAGCTGTACGCCTTTCCCTAAGGATCATTATCTGCTTCTGGGCATATATTTTTGAAGCTATTTTCCTTGTTGAAATAGCATGTTGAAACTCTCGCCTTGCGGTTTGAAATTCGCGACACGTTTCTTCGAACTCCGGTCGGCCCCTAAGACGTTTGGTTCGTCTTCTAGCTCTTATACACAATGCGCGGATGTTGTTGATTTCCGAGTTCCACCAGTAATTCGGGGGAAAGCTCCTCGTCATTCTTTGTTTTGGCATAGCGCTTTTGATTCTCGATGCCATTTGATTCACTTTTTCCAGTGCTGTATCATTTAGTTCAAAATTTTTTCCAAATTCCCGGGTAAATACTTCTTTGTTAAGTCTTTTAGAGGCCCAACCAATATATTTTGGTGCATCTTCTTCACGAGAAGGATGTCTACTACGCAAGCTATGGACTGAAAATATAATATCTTAATGGTTACTGTGAGTGTATTATTCGCTGACTCTCCAATTCATATCCCTTGCCAAGGAACTACTCATGAATATTAGATCCACGACAGAGCTTCTTCCTCCAGTAGAGAATGTTGGTGTATTTCCACTATTTGCTAGCACTAGGTTATGCCTAGAAATCGCTTCGAGTAAAATACGTCCTCTAGTATTTGTTTTTCGGCTAGCCCAATCAACAGCCTATGCATTGAAGTCTGCTGCTATAATTTTTGGATTATGATTATCTGAGTCTATTCTCAAACTCTTCAATTGTTGCACTAGGAGGGGCATAGCAACTGTATATATGAATACTATCAACTTTGGCTCTTACAAATCCGTCTTCTGAGTGTTCGGATATTTCTTCTATATCTTTATTTCCGCATGCCCACACTGCAGCTTTACCTGTTGAATTTTTTACCCATACAGTATTGCTCATGTCTCTATATTGTTCAGACTATATTGTCTACAGACTGTAATTTAGTCTATAGACTATAGTTTAGTCTATACATAATAGACTATAGTCTAGACTATATATTATAGACTATAGTTTAGTCTATATATTATAGACTATAGTTTAGTCTATATATATAGTCGAATATAGTCTAGTCTATAGTCTCGAATATAATCTGCTATACATTCTCGACTATAAGCTAGTCTATAGTCACCTCTATAGTCTAGCCCATACTCTTGAATATAGTTTAAAATATAGTCTGGTCTATAGTCTCGAATATAGTTTGATATATAGTCTCGATTATAGCTTATTCTAGTCTATAGTCTCGGCAATATTTTAGTCTATGAACTCGACTATAGTCTGGTCTATAGTCTCGAATGTTATCTCGAATATAGTCTAGTCTATAGTTATCATTATAGTTTAGTCTATAGTTTAGTTTATAGTCTGTACAACAGTCCCCACTCTCTTAAGTTTTTATTGTATTCTACTTTTTTTTATTAATTAAAATCAAGTTCATAATCTCGACTGTAGTTTAGTATATATTATATTTTATATCGACCTATATCTATGGTATCCACGATATTGAAATCTATAGTCTCGACTCTGTATAGTTCTTAGTATCGGTTATAACTCTAATTTCGACTTTATGCTAATCTATATTTTCGACTGTAGTCTAGTTTATATGAAAAATTTTTATTTGATTTTTATTCTTTTTGTTTGTAAAAATAGAGTAACCAATTATAAGTACGGATTTGTGTATGAATTAGTGTTCCCTTATTAAGAAGACAGTTTTAATACAATCTCTAGCAATAATTTCATCAATAGGGTACAATTTTTTTATGTGTCTCAATTTTAGTAAAAGTTTCTTTCATACTTATTATAGACTACAGTATTATTCAGATTTTTTTGTTATTTCGTTTTGGGAGTAAATGTTTGTAAAAATTTATTACTAAATTATTTTGTAGCCACCTATTGGCTCTGGCTTTTACTTGTGCATATGTAAAAAGAGGATGCTATTGGACGAAAAAAAAAGAAATGCTCTAGCATAAGTACACCAAACAATTTTATACTATTGTCCTACAAACATACCTGCAATTATGCATATGTTACTGTTTTGTATTTAAGAATTCACAAGTATACAAATTCATTTGCTTGTTTTTTTATTATGGTAAATAAGTTGAATGCACATTCGGCAGAGAGAAAGGAAAAATTACAAAATAACTGTAACTATTGTTAGTACTTATACGTTATTGCAACGTGACACAAGGTAAGATTTTTATTGTGTGTGTGTGTGTTTGCGTAAGAGTACATAAGGGAGTTAAAATGTGTGAGTAAGTAAGTAAGAGATAAACCCATACAACAATGGTGTAATGTAAACAAAATATTAGTAATGTTGGTAGACAATTACCAGGAGGTGCGTTCGTTTACCCAAAAATTTGTACTGTCCAGTAAAAAGTTATACAGGATTTGCGTTCCCGTATCCAAAATCCAATAAAGAAAGAAAAAATTGAAAGAGAAAAATGACAGTTTACAAAATCTAGTACGAGATCATACGGTTTTATAAAGTAAATAAAACAAAAAGTAAACAAGTATAAACAATGAAAGAAAATGCTGGAAAAATGAAATAAATAATATTTTTGCACTCAAATTTTATTAAAAGTGCATAAATATATATATATATATATATATATTTATATCAAAAGGAAAAATATAGTTGTTATTCAGTAAAGTATATTTGCTGTTTTATGCTTATTTTTTGCAAGCAGATGCGGTGGTTTTTTTTCTGGATTTTATAAATTTTTCTTTCGCGTACTTTTTTGTTTACAAGTTTTTTGAGAGTAAAATTTTAAATTTACTCAGTAAATATTCAGTTTACTGGATTTTATTGGAAAAGTAAAAGAACGGACCTTTGGTGTACTAATTTTTAACAAGGTGACATTTTAAGATCAGCTGGTTATGTTGTGCTTCATTTTTTAGTGTAAGACTGAAAAGTCAATTTTTTTCTATATGTGAATTTAGTGGTTTGTTTTTAAAAAAAACCAAATATTTTTAGTGGTAAAATTTGTATTTTTAATAATTAAAAAATGCATAAATCCGCTATTTGTATAAAGGTAGTAGACAATAGTGATGAAACATATTGTCCCAAGAAACAATAAAATACAATTCATTCTTATTATTTTTCAATTACAACAATCATTGTTTGCAATTTGCACTTTTTCTTACGTTTCAGTCCTTTTTAAGACGAAAAAATGACTGCTATTATTGCATTTGTTGTCTTTGTGCATATACATTGTTAAATTATTGTACCATGAAAATTACAAAATTAGTAACATGACAGTGTGTGTAAAAATTGTTGAAGATAGAAAGGAACATTTTGAAAAGAAATGTTTTATGTTCATCCTTCTGGGAAGTGTTTAGTTTTAAAAATGTAATTTTTTTTTAGCTGGGATGTTATAAATTTTAATAATTACTTTTTATTTTTCAAACCCTGTTCTATCTAATTTAGCTTATAATGTATATAATGTAGTAGAGGAATATTTAGTAAATGTTTACTATCTAATATAAAGTTAAAAATATTTGTTTTAAAGTAATATGTTTGCATGTACTTTTTTGTATTGTTTTTAAAATAGTAAATATATTACTTTTTTTGTTTCTGCAAAATTTTTGCATTAACTGCTACATATTTATTTGTCTTTACCCAGTTATAATTTGCTTTTAAGTAATAACTAACAAAGAAAATGTTCAGTTTCTTTGAAACTTAAAATTATTAGCAAACCTGCCCATAGATTGTATTTAAAACGTTAAAATATAAAACAAGAACAGTAAATATTTTATAAATATATATGTATGTGTTTTCAATATTCACTTTTTGTGTTATATTTGTATTTGTTGTACGTAAAAGATTTAGCACACACATATACGTACAAAAAAAGAAAAAAAAGACATGTAAACATGTTTCTTTTACAGGACCCAGCTTAATGAAAAACTTACTACTTACATACATGTATACATATGTTTGTTAACAAACATATGTATGTAATTTACACACTCATACTTACATACTATACATATGTGTTGGTTGGTATACGCACATATATTTTGTAGTCATTTAAAATGTCTCGTTTTGATTTTGTTTACAGGATTTTCATACATTCTAATCCTTATATAATATTTAAGGCATTTTGTAAAATTTTTGTTGTTATTTTGTTTCTTTTGTAACTAACACACTTGAAAATTGAGTTCATGTAGACAGACATACAATATTATTTTTTGTGGTATACGCTTCATGCACATATGTAATTTGAAAAGGTTTGAGAGTTATTAGATTAATGTTCTTTTTCACAATTAGAGCCTTGTTTTAGAAACTATATACAATTTGAGGTTTCTTATGTTTATAAATGAAAAATCTAATTATGTTTAAAAATACAAGTGATTACAAGGTTAAAGATTTTAAAAATAAATGTATATTTTTGATCAAGCAAATGAGAAGAATATCTGTAATCAGTCATATTTCCTAATAAACATTGATTTTTATACGCAGAACGTAAAGAATCGTTTTTATAGATAACCCAGGGGAAAATACATCAAAAAGGAGGAACATTTGCAATCTTTCATAATTCCTGTCAAAAGTCATTTTTTAAGTGAACAATTTAAAACCGAATTTTTAGTTAAACCATGATAGATAGAGCAGAAAAGACAAAAATTTATGATCACTCATTTATCCTTCCAAAAATCGTTTATTAAGTTAATAATATAACAATTGTTTTTATAATAAAACCATGGCAAAAAAGATGAAAATCCTTATTTCATACCAAAAATTTGTTTTTATATGAAAACCTTAAAAATCAATTTTGTAACTAATAGAGCAAAAAAGCCGAAAATTTGTGGTCACTCATATTTCCTTTTAAAAATTAATTTTTATATGATAAAAATTGTTTTTTTTTGTTAAACCAAAGCGGATAGAGCAAAAGCGATCACTCATATTTCCTACAAAAAATTAACTTTTATAAGAAGAAATCTAAACATCGATTTTAAAGTTAAATCAGAGCAGATAGAGCAAAAAATATAACAAATTCTGATTTCATACCAAAAATATATTTTTTATTGAAAAAACTAAAACTTGCTTTCAAATATAAATCAGAGCAGATAGAGTAAAAAGGAATAAAATCTGTATTCACTCATATTTCCTAGCAAAAATTAATCTTTATAAGAAAAAAGCCTAAAAATCGATTTTAAAGCTAAAACACAGCAGATAGAGCAAAAAGCATAAAAATCTGTAGCCAGTCACTTAAAAGCAGACTTTTTAACTTTTATCATAAAAGTCAAAACAGTTATTTTGTGATATTTATTTTTTCAAGCATAAATAAAACTTTTTTATATTTCTTTCTTTATTTTTGTTATAGAGGAATTAAAAGTAATTTTTTAAATTTTATTTTACCTTTTTTCTTAGTAATATAAGTTATTTTCTGTTTTTACCTACATTGAAAAATAATATTGTAAAACAAAAAAAAAAAAAAAAAAACAAAAAAAAAAAAAAAAAACCAAAATTAAAAAAAAAAATCGCCAAAATGAAAAAACCTGCAAAAAATCGTAGAAATAGAAAAAAAGTGCTACAGCGAAAAAATTGCCAAAATTAAAAGGACAAAATGAAAAATAGTTGCCAAAGCGGATAAAATCTTTAACATGAAAATTACAATTAAACCGCGATATTATTTGCTTAAATAAAAAAACACCGCCTTTGATTTTGATGTTCTTTTCATTTAGCCAATTTTTCATTTTGGGGATTTTTTCCATTTCAGCGGTTTTTTTTAATTTTTATTTTATGTTGATGATTTTTTTTTCTTGCCAATTTTTTATTTTGGAAGTGTTTTTATTTTAGTGCTTTTTTTATTTTGGTGATTTTTTTATTTTGACAATTTTTTCGTGCCACACAATTTAAGCGAAAAAAAATCACCAAAACATAAAAAATCCTCAATATGCAAAAAAAACGCTAAAATAAGAAAACCCCAATAATAATAATCATAATAATAATAATAATAATAATAATAATAATAATAATAATAATAATAATAATAATAATAATCGCTTGAATCAAAAATCCAGGTTTTCCTCGTTTTAACGTTTTTTTCAAACTTTGGCGAATTTTTTCATGTTGAGGATTTTTTTCCGTCTTAGTGATTTTGTCGTTTTGCCGTTTTTATTTTGCTCATTTTTTCCTTTTTATAATTTTATTCGTTTTAGTATTTTTACGTTTTGTCGATTTTTTCATTTTAGTGTTTTTTCATCGTTTTTCGTTGATTTTTTAAATATTGGTATTTTTTCATTTTGACGATTTTTTCTGTTTACGCGATTTTCATTTATGCATTTTTTTTAGCGATTTATTTCGTTTTGCCGATTTTTCCTGTTTTGCCGATCTTTCCTTTTTGGCGATCTTTTTTCTTTTTGGCGATAGAAAAAAATAAAAATCACAGAATAACTTATTTCTGCTTGAAAAAATAAAAATCATAAAATAAATTTTAATTTCAATAAAAAAGCATAGCCGTATTAACTATCGATTTGTTGTATTTGCATCAGTTTTCAGTCATTAGGTTATATGCATTTTTTTTTTGTCTAACTATTCACAAATAAAAATTATTTTCAGTACGGATTTCAGTTTTTTTTTTTTTTTTTTTTTTTTTTTTTAGCTAAACCTGGTAATTTACAGAAAAAAGGACGAAAATTTGTGAATTCTTATTTCCTACTAAAAAGTGATTTTTTTATGAAAAATTTCAAGATGGATTTTTTAGCTAAACTAGGGCAGATAGAGCAAAAACAACATATATTTTAGTTTGAAAATTAGAATTGAGATTTTTTTAATTTCAGTAATTATTTTTTATATAATTTTTCTTATTATTTCGTACCATAAAAATCTCTTAAAGTTCTTGAAATTTCCTTTTTTCACCAAAAAAAGGAAAAATATTAATTTTGAAATATTTTATTCTATCGATTTTTTTCTTTTCTTCTCTATAATTTTTATTTCAACAATTTACAATACTCTCAGCCATAATGTTGGCTTGTAATTATGACATTAATAATATCGAAAGTGTTTTTTTTTCTGTTTCTTATTATTACAAAATATCTTTGGAAGAGAATAAAATTATCTGCGCTCGATTGTCATTGAAATAAGATACTTAAGTATTTATTTCATACATTTACACAGATATATTTATATAAATATAAAATATACCAAATAACCTTGTAAAACATTGACCTTGTTAAGACTCATATGACACCAACATACATACCATTAGTTATAGATACAAATACGTACTAAAATACAAATTTATTAGATATATTTTTTAAAGATTTCTTATACAAATACTTTTGTCTCTATACTCATACTTATAAATATTTGTATATATTTTTCATACACACAAAATATATTTTTCTGTATACTACTCTTTTGATTCTTTGTTTTAGCTGTCATCGAAAAAGAAAAATAGCAGAAAAAAAAAAGAAATCAACACATTCACTTTAGTTTCATTCAATAGTGTAGACAAAAAAATCTCTTCATGTCTATAAAGATGTTGATGTAAGCATAAATATTAAAGATAAAAAATAAAATTGCACAGATTTTTTTTGCAATTTTTCTGTTGGTAGTGTAGTGATAAATAGACAGAAATATGTTAAAGTTATGATAAAATATATGAATAATATTACTGGTGGAAAAAAAAAAGAAATAAAATTATGACACAAATTCAAAATCAAGATGTTTAAGGAAACGGATGAAAAAATGTGTTGCCTACTTAAGAGCTGGATTTGAGGGGGTAATAATTTAATAAAAGGAAAGAAATTGTGTCATAACTTAAGTGTTATTAAATACAAAAATTTTTAAAATTAAGAGATATAAAAAATATATGAGAGGAAATGTGAATTATTAAAGTTAGAGCATATTTTTGGTTATAAAGTATTTTTTTTTTCGTAGACTGCATTATAATAGGAAACTTAGAAACGTAGAGTTTTTGTTAGAAATAACGCTTATTATTTTGGTGAAAAATATAAGTCATCACAATCTGTTCTGGATAAGGTATAAATTCGTTTTTTACTTTCCTTATATGAAGATCTTACAAATGGATCTTTAGGATTTTTACAAAAAAAAAAAAAAAAAAAAACATTGTCGTGCGCATATTTTATACCTTTTAGTTTGCGAGATATTGGACTTCAAAGATTAAAAGTTTTACCTTTTAACGTATCTTGCTGAAGTTTTTTTTCATTACAGCGGGTACAAATTTTACCGGATTTTTATTTTTTTATATTTTTTATTTTATTACAAACAAATAACAAAATAGTGTAAATAAAGAATTTTGAAAAATATTTTCGTAGTTAAAAGTTGTAAGCGCTTAAATTTGAACTTTGAAAAAATTTATATTTTTTTTGCCAAAAAATGATTTTCATTATTTATATAAACATTTTCTTAGGTAATAAGTATATACAGCATTTATATTTGTCTGAAAGGTAGTTAAATAGAAAATATTCTGAAGAGAAAAAAAAAAAAAAATTGTTTAAAAAAATGGATTCGTGCGAGAACCAGGGTTTCCCAAATTTCCAATTTTTACCTTAATTTCTCAAATAGCAAAGCTGGAATCACAAATTTTTAATATATTTTATATCATTCTAAATGTTTTTAATTTTACGGAAAGAGAAATTTTTTATCCCCAATATCGGTTGAGAAGACATAGCGAAAAATTTAGAAATACCCACATTTGGAAATTTCAGAAAGCTTTTTGGGAATTGCGGGATTTTTGTTGACAAATACGAAAAAGTGAATAACTTGAAATCAAGCATTTAAAAATCTACTCAGATATAAAATTTCATTCAAAAATATCCATTAGAAATTTTTATTGTATAATTAAAAATGAATAATATGCACAAAATCTCAAAACAATCCTTTTTCGACATTTTTTGCAAAAGGTCTTCAAAAAAATTTCGTATAATAAATATTTTTATATACTCATATTTAAGTTGAAATTACTTTTGAAAATATTAAACAAATTATATAGGCCAGAATAACAGACATATTTTATAAGTGAAAAATTATTGCCACCTTTTTGAAAAAAGCCCAAAAAATACGAAAATTTTCTAAAGTTTCTATTTCAGATTAATGTAAAATTTTATCGATTCTATTTATTTATATGATACTTTCAGCAATATTATTAAGAATTTTTTAAGGAATCTGGTGAATCTGGTGAAGAAAGAAGTCGGTAAATATCCATCAAATACGTGGAGGGGCCTTCTATTAGACATGTGGACAGTTGTGGACCGCTACTTTTACTAAGTGTAAAATAAAATATACGGATATAGAATATTACGTCAGTACTAACATTTACATAAATTTATGCACTTTAGGGTGATACCCGAAAGTGGGCTTATATGGGAGCTATGGTAAATTAGGGAACGAAGCTCATAAAATTTATCACTGTTATTTCTATTTAGCTAAACCTTATTTGTTACGAATATAAAACTGATACTAACATGTGTATGTGACTTATGCACGTTGAAGTAATTTTCGGAAGAGGGTTCTATATGGGTCAATTATAAAACGCTCTTCATGAAATTTGGCACAAAGATTGATACTTATAGAAAACTTCCTTACAACGAATTTCATTTAAATATTGCTATACTTAAGGCATTTATGATCGTTAAACACTTGTATGGGGGCTAGGTGAAATAATGGGCCGAGTATCACCAATTTCAATAGGCTTCGTCCTAGTGATATGTATCCTACGTGCCAAATTTCATTGAAATCTTCAAAATTGTGACCTGTACTTTGTGCACAAGTTTTACATGGACAGCCAGCCAGCCATCCAGCCAGCCGTCCAGCAAGCCAGACGGACGGACATCGTTAAATCAACCCAAAAAGCGATTCTGAGAAGATTGGTATACTTTAAGGTAAGTGTTGGATGATTCTTTCTGTGCGTTACAAACATCAGCCTATGGTGGTGTGGGGTATAAAAAACGAGGCTAAAAATGAGAGAAAAATTTATTTCGATCTGACCTATACATGTAAGAAAGTTTTTTCTAGAGAATCATAAATGAATTTTTCACGATTAAAAAAAAATATATACTCGAAGTGACCAACTTTGGAAGTCACCCACTCAACATCTGACCCTCTAGAAATTTGTGCTCCACAAATTAACGCGAAGAAACTTCGTCTCTAGCTACCTGAAATTTTATTGTGATTTTTCCAACGGTTCACAAGTTACAGAATTATTTATTATATTTCGACTTCTCTTCCTACAGAGATTACACAATATTTTATTGGAAAATTTTTATTTATTTTTGTATATGTATTTGAAATAAAGTAAAAGTCACAAATCACACAAATTTGCCACTATTGGATTTATATGTTACTAAAAAAACAATAAATTTCCTACTTTTGATATTTCGTGTTCAAAAGTAAATAAATTGTAATTTATTATTATATTATATTTCCCATATTAATGTCTATATATCTTTAATGTTTAAACTCTCTCTATATATGTATATAAATACGAATGTATATAAATATAATTTGCTTATAATTTATATTAAAATTACATGATTTAATATTTCCTATCTATATTTCAAACTTTGTATGTATTTCGAACTAAAAAAAAATGTTTTATTTGTTTAGAGCAAAAAAGTACTTATGTAGATAAATCTTTTGTTTAAATTGTGTTAAAATTTATTTCGTTGTAAGTAGTTACTTATACTGGACCATAAATTATTCAAAATAATTTAAAAGCTATAAAGTTAGTTCTTTTACTGTTTTTTGTTCATTTTTTTTGTTTTTTTTTTTTTTTTGATTTTGTAAATTTATTTACTAAGTAAGAGGGAGAATCTGTAAAACATTAAGGGCCGAAAAATATGTATGCAACACTAGCCATCATTATTTTGCAGTTCATACATATTAAATTTGAATGAAAGAATATATATAGTATATAAAGCACACGAAAATTTTTCAAGTCTTCTGGTCATACTGTTCGTTATTGGCTTTAAAATAACGCGGGAAATATTAAAACGGGGAGCAGTCAAGTTTATAACTATGACTACAACATAAATTATGTTTTGTGGTACAACTGGGTTGGTTTTGATTTTTGTGGTTGTTTTACAAGCCACTTTATACTATGGTGTATTGGAATTTTATGTTTTACATCTTGTTCCTGGCAAACACTGAGGAGTATTAGTATTACAGAAGAGTATCAAACAGCCAAATTCTAATAGTGTATATACGTATATATACATACAGACACATACTGTTCAAATGATATGTAGCGAGAGCAGTTTAATCATTATGACCACAACTGCATTTAGTATTTGTTAAATACTTTGCTTGATATAGGAAAGGAGACTAAGCAACTAGAAGGGAAAGTTCTAAAACAAATATAAGAGCGACTTCTTTATATAGAAGTCTTTATATGTTTATAGAAAAATTTTCTATAAACATTTTGTTTAGGATATTTTTTTATAGACAGTTTCTTTAGGGAATTTTCCTAAAGAAGCTTTTCTATAGAAAAGTTTCTTTTTTTCTTTCAACATAAAACTTTTCTATAGAATATTTTCGTCATAAAACTTTTTTGCAGAACATTTTCCCTATAAAATTTTTATATAGAAAATTTTTTCCATAAAATATTTCCATAGAAAATTTTTTCTTTAAAAGTTTTAAATAGAAAATTCTATCCTGATAATTTTTCTATAGAAAATTTTTTCTTTAAAATTTTTTCGTAGAAATTTTCTTTTTAAAATTTTTCTGTACTTTCTGTGCTTAGTTTTTTTTTTTTTTGTAGAAAATGTTCCCTTTAAAATTTTTCTGTATAAAATTCTTTCTTTAAAATTTTTCTATAGAAACTTTTCTCTTTAAAATTTTTCTATAGAAACTTTTCTCTTTGCAATTTTTCTTGTTGAAAATTTTCTCTTTAAAATTTTTCTGTAGGAAATTTTCTCCTTAAAATCTTTCTGTAGAAATTTTTTTCTTTAAAAACTTTCTATAGAAAATTTTCTCTTTAAAAACTTCCTATAGAAAATTTCCTCTTTCAGATTTTTCTATAGAAAATTTTGGCTTTCAAATTTTTTAATATAGACATTTTCTCTTTAAAATTTTTTTATATAGAAATTTTCTCTTTAAAATTTTTTTTATATAGAAATTTTCTCTTTAAACTTTTTTTATATAAAAAAAGAGAATATAAATTTTCTCTTTAAATATTTTTTTATGTAGAAATTTTCTCTTTAAAATTTTTTTATTGGAAAATTTTTTTTAATTTTTCTGTGTAAAATTTTCTCTTTAAATTTTTCTATAGAAAATTTTGGCCTTCAAATTTTTTTGTATAGAAATTTTTTTTTAAAATTTTTTTTATATAGAAATTTTCTCTTTAAACTTTTTTTATATAGAAATTTTCTCCTTAAAATTTTTTTATGTAGAAATTTTCTCTCTAATTTTTTTTTTATTGGAAATTTTTTCTAAATTTTTTTTTATAGATGAAAAAAAAAAGAAGAGAATTTCTTAGTTGTTTTTTCTATAGAAAACATCTCAAAGAAATTTTTCAGTATTATTCTCTTCTTATTCTCTATTGCCATCTACCATCAATCTAAATCTTAAAAAGCTGTTGGTGCTTGCATGAGAGGATAAAAATAGAAAAACATTTCAGTTGTTTTTTATACTCACAGCTACTTGTAAATGGCCATTTGTTTTTTGTTTTATAGTTGTGGTTAAATTCGTTTGGTTCTTATCACCATTTTGAAGACCTTAAGAGCATCAGTGTGTATGAGTATAGCTTTTTGTGATGCAAGTGGTTGTGTTTTAGCTTTATTCTTTACTGATAGACTCCAGTCTAGTTGTTGCTGTAAATATTGTGTTGAAAAGGATTTATGGTAAATGTTATAAAATTATTTTGTTAAACAGACGATGAACAAATTTGTTTATATTTGGTGGCAATATTTATGGCTAATATCTCAAATGCTTAATATTATTTATGGCACATTTTTAAGATTTTGGTTTAACAATAAAGTGAAATGAAATCCTGAAAAATTAAAATCTTAAATTGCTGTGAATATTCAATTTAAGTTTTTCAATTCCGAGAAATTGTATGAATACTAAAAAAAACTTTTCAATAATATTTTCTATTCGATAATAAAAGAGAATTTTCTTGATTTACTTTACTTCTAAAAAAAAACATTAAGTTTCCATTTTTCTTTTAATTTAAAAAATGCGAAAACTTATTTCATACACTTGCACTTGCAGGCATTTTTAGACAGATCAAAAAATAATAATTGTAGTTTATTCAACACAAAATAATAAAACTTATTGCAAAAAATTGCAAAATAAAAATATAATTTAGTAAAGGAAAAGAATTTTAAGCAGACAATTATATAAAATATTTCCTTTTGCTTGATAAATTCATTAAAATTCCGGCAAAACTAAATGGTTGTTTTTAAGAAGGTAAAGTTGACTGTTTTTTTTACTAACTTTTTCCTGTTACTCAGCTACATGCCGCAGCTATTTAGCCTCTAACCAGCCTCTATTTTATATTCCTGCATAACTTACTCCTTCTTCCGCAAAGAATAATAATAAAAAAAAGTATAAAAAAAATAAAACTAAACCAAAAAAAGTCCCAAAAAGCTTTTACCATACCACTGAGCCTTATAGAATAACAACAAGAGAAAATATTTCAAAAATAAATTAATTATAATTTAACAACATTTTGTGTTGAAAAATTTCCATTTCTATTTATTAAAATTAAAAAAAAATATTTTTCTCAACTTTTACAATGCCACTAAACCAAGAGTAAGAAGCAAAAATGTTGCTGTAAAATTGAAAGGAAATGAATACTCAAACACTTGAATGGCGCTGCTTTTCTCTTATGTACTTTGCAACGAACCGCTAGTTATGTATGTATATTTTGTATGCATAACAACCATACATATCCTTAAACACTAGTATTTGTACACTTCCTAACACACCCTTTAAACATCCTTACTACACCTACAATTTTGTTTTAAGCTGGAAAGAGAACACTATTGCAATTGGGAAGTGAAAAAAATAGTACTAAAAAGTATGTCATCATCAGTTTTATCTTTAAAAAAAAATTGAAGAAAAACTAAAGTAAAAAATAACGTGAAAAAAACATTGGTTGCTTCTCATGCAGTGGCTTTCAACTTGATGCTATTTGCAATTTAACGGAACTACAATTCGAAAAATTGCCTTGGTTATAGACTTTACTTTATTTTTTCACTCCTAAAGAAAGTTTTTTTCTTTTAAGCTGTAAATGCTTAAGATGACCAACAAAAACATTTTCTAGACTACGGAATAGAAAATAAAAGAACAATAATATAATAGACTAGAAAGTAAAATATAGAATATACTATAGTGCAACTGTAGATTTAATTATAGTGTAAACTATACACTAGACTATATTATAAACTATAGGATAGACTATAGTGCAAACTATATGCTAGACTATAGTGTAAAAGGCAGCTAATATGTGGGAGAGCAAATGCAATCCTAAAGGAAGTTAATATCCACGGTAGTCAGCTCAGTTATACTTTACGCTGCTCCCATATGGATAGTAGCTCTAAAAGTAAAGACCGCAGCGAGGAAGCTAAAATCTATATACAGATTATCGGTCCTACGAGTATGCTGCGCTTTTTACGAACAACATCCGACGAAGCGGCCCATGTCATAGCGGGAATGATTCCCGTAGATATCTTGGCTGACGAAGCTAAACGCTTGGATGAAAATAGAAGAGATAAAAATCAACTAGACACTCGTGCACGTAAATTTGAAAGAGAAGCTTCTATAACACAATGGAAGAGCAGATGGGAAGACAGCCGCAAAGGAAGATGGACCTTTAAACTAAACCCGAGAATAGATGTATGGCTAAACAGATGACATGGAGAAGTAAATTACCACTTAACGCAGTTTTTCTCAGGCCACGGAGGATACCGATGTTACGTATAGATTCGGGTTAGATAACTCCCCATATTGCCCTAACTGTCCAAACCAAGAGGAAGACCCAGAACACGTCGTGTTTAACTGCGCAAGCTTTCGCCACGATCGAAAGAAAACAGAAGAAGTCCTTGGGTGTCAAATTTATCCGAAAAATATTGTTGACATCATCCTTAATAAGAGAGAAAATTGGGATGTAATATCCTCAATGATTAAAAGTATCCACGATAAACTTAGAACGGAAAAGAATCTGAGAAAATGCCGGAAACCAGACGTAGCCTAGATAAGGCTCTCCTGCACTGCGATGTAATATCTTTGTAGACAGTTCCACAGGGTTGCTGAATAACGAAAAAGGTGGTTTTAGTCGGTATGAATCCAACATATCTCATGGTTAATCTATAATCGTGAGAATCTTATGAAAGTTTTCCACCTGCCTAACGAAAAAAAAGACTATAGTGTAAAATATAAAGTGCAAACTATAGGCTATACTATAGTGTAAACTATAGGCCAGACTATAGTGTATACTATAGGCTAGACTATAGGCTAGATTATAGTGTAAAGTATAGGCTGGACTATAGTGTAAACTATAAGCTAGACTATAGTGTAAACTATAGGCTAGACTATAGTGTAAACTATAGGCTAGACTATAGTGTAAACTATAGGCTAGACTATAGTGTAAACTATAGGCTAGACTATAGTGTAAACTATAGGCTAGACTATAGTGTAAACTATAGGCTAGACTATAGTGTAAACTATAGGCTAGACTATAGTGTAAACTATAGGCTAGACTATAGTGTAAACTATAGGCTAGACTATAGTGTAAACTATAGGCTAGACTATAGTGTAAACTATAGGCTAGACTATAGTGTAAACTATAGGCTAGACTATAGTGTAAACTATAGGCTAGACTATAGTGTAAACTATAGGCTAGACTATAGTGTAAACTGTAGGCTACACTGTAGTGTAGACTATAGGCTACACTGTATTGTAGACTATAGGCTAGACTATAGTGTAAACTATAGGCTAGACTATAGTGTAAACTATAGGCTAGACTATAGTGTAAACTATAGACTAGACTATAGTGTAAACTATAGGCTAGACTATAGTGTAAACTATAGGCTAGACTATAGTGTAAACTATAGGCTAGACTATAGTGTAAACTATAGGCTAGACTATAGTGTAAACTATAGGCTAGACTATAGTGTAAACTATAGGCTAGACTATAGTGTAAACTATAGGCTAGACTATAGTGTAAACTATAGGCTAGACTATAGTGTAAACTATAGGCTAGACTATAGTGTAAACTATAGGCTAGACTATAGTGTAAACTATAGGCTAGACTATAGTGTAAACTATAGGCTAGACTATAGTGTAAACTATAGGCTAGACTATAGTGTAAACTATAGGCTAGACTATAGTGTAAACTATAGGCTAGACTATAGTGTAAACTATAGGCTAGACTATAGTGTACACTATAGGCTAGACTATAGTGTAAACTATAGGCTAGACTATAGTGTACACTATAGTCTAGACTATAGTGTAAACTATAGGCTAGACTATAGTGTAAACTATAGGCTAGACTATAGTGTAAACTATAGGCTAGACTATAGTGTAAACTATAGGCTAGACTATAGTGTAAACTATAGGCTAGACTATAGTGTAAACTATAGGCTAGACTATAGTGTAAACTATAGGCTAGACTATAGTGTAAACTATAGGCTAGACTATAGTGTAAACTATAGGCTAGACTATAGTGTAAACTATAGGCTAGACTATAGTGTAAACTATAGGCTAGACTATAGTGTAAACTATAGGCTAGACTATAGTGTAAACTATAGGCTAGACTATAGTGTAAACTATAGGCTAGACTATAGTGTAAACTATAGGCTAGACTATAGTGTAAACTATAGGCTAGACTATAGTGTAAACTATAGGCTAGACTATAGTGTAAACTATAGGCTAGACTATAGTGTAAACTATAGGCTAGACTATAGTGTAAACTATAGGCTAGACTATAGTGTAAAATATAGCCTAGACTATAGTGTAAAATATAGGCTAGACTATAGTGTAAACTATAGGCTAGACTATAGTGTAAACTATAGGCTAGACTATAGTGTAAACTATAGGCTAGACTATAGTGTAAACTATAGGCTAGACTATAGTGTAAACTATAGGCTAGACTAAAGTGTAAACTATAGGCTAGACTATAGTGTAAACTATAGGCTAGACTATAGTGTAAACTATAGGCTAGACTATAGTGTAAACCATAGGCTAGGCTATAGTGTAAACTATAGGCTAGACTAGTGTGAGTTATAAATTAGATCATAGATTAGACCATACTATAGTATAAAAATTCTATATTTAAACAAAAGTAAATGTTTATCGGTTGACTGAAAGTTTCACTAGTATTAGTATAAAATTAATAAACTTGTGCTTCCTTGAAATTTTTGTTTTTTTTTTAACATAGGTTCTCACTTATGCTCCTTTTATATGTATTTTACCTTTTCTCCTTTTTTAACTAGGATATTGTTGGTCATGATCAGTTTCTTATTTAAATATATAATTCAAATATATTTTTCTATAGTGCGAATGAGTTTGTGTATGTATCTGTGCTTGCTGGGGTGTGCGTGTGTGTCTCTTTTTATACATTTTCTTTTACAAATTGACCCAATAAAATTGTGTTGTATTTATTAGGGTAAGTATGTATCTCTCATTCCCTATACATTTAAACGACTGTTTATAAACTTGTATGTACATATAAATATATAACAATACATACAAAAATAAGTAAGCGCATTGTGCTGTGGTGTACATGTTCAAATGATGAGTATTATTGTTGTGGTTCACTTTTCTTAGCGGGTTTTCAGATGTTGCACGTGAAGTGAAACGTGTTGTGTATTTTTTGGTTGTATTTCTTCATTTCTTTCGTTGATATAAAATTTTCTCGATTCTTTAGTTGCAGTTTGTAGATGTGTGTGGATGAGTAAATTTATCTATATGTGTATAGTTTGTGTGTGTAGTTGTTAAAAAATTTAAAATGCATTTATTGTGTTGTATTTGCTGTGCAGGAAGTTCAATTTCCGCCTTTTCTTCTATTCCATTTAGATTTCCTTTAATTGCAGTTGTACACAAACCACAATGAATTGCTAAAAATGTGATTATAAATAAAAATGAAAAAAATAAAAATAATAACTCGTAATATACATTTGCAGACAACAAATAAGCAAATAAATTAAGAGGAGTGTTTAAAATTTAATTTGTATGAAGAAAAAATTATATGTATATATATGTAATGGGATTTTTTTTGGTGGGAGTAAGTTTACGGAAACTTGCTCTAGTTGGGTAAAGGAAAAGGTATTCGTATATTTTTTTTTAATTTTTAATTTAATTTTTAATTTAAATTTTAATTTTCCCTTATTTTCTCTGCTAAGTATTTAATTTCATTTATCAATATTTATGTAATCTTATCTATGTTAAACACATTTTGCTTTAGTTTCATTTTCGATTATAACTAATTAAATTTAAATTGTAAATATTACAAACACTTTTAATAACGATTGAAAACGTCAGCTTAATACTACAAGTATTTGATTAATTATTGAAATGTAATTGTCGAAATGAAGAAAATTTGATTTTCAATTTCCTCTTGTAGTGTAAACAACCAAATCAACGTTTGGTGGCAATAGTGATTGCTGAATGCAGCACAGTGTTATGGTTGGGGTTTAAGATTGGAATAAAGTAGCAAGAGAAATTAAGTTCATAGTTTATCCAAAGATCGATGATGTTCTCTTATAAATTCAGTAGATTATTTCCTAGAACTTTCCCATAATTTTTGTATATTTTTTTTATTTCCAAATCATTTTTTGTCCTGTTTTAAATACTGTGCATTATAACATTATCAGCAGTTATTTATAGAGATGTATACAAGTTATGTGTGTTGTATGTGAATTCATATAAATGAATATAAAAGAAAGTAACAACGTGAGAAACTTGTAGAATTCTACATATGCAGGAAACTTATAAACACACACACTCACTATTATTTGTTCATATAAGAACTCAAATGTACACAATAACAAGTTAACCCTACAAACAAGAGGAGTCTTCCAGAAGTTGAAATTCATGGCCAAAGCTAATGCCAAAGTATAATAAAAATCATCTTTCTTCGGGAATAACTGTTCCTCGTGAAAGTTTCTTTCAGATAGATTTATGAAATGATGTATATATATATATATATATACTCCCTGCTATATGAATATGACTCTACAAAAAAAAAAAAAAAAAAAAAAAAAAGTGTTGCGAACTAAATTTTCATTTCTATTTAAAGGTAATTTAGATGTTATTGAACATAACAAAAATTCGCTCAGTATGTGCACAGGTTTTGTTTTTATAAAAAAATTTAAATAGAACCCTATTATATAAAAATAGTTTATGTATAGTTTGCAATAAACATTTGTAATTTTAGTTATATTTTGTCTGTACATTTTAAAGCTTTTTCAATAATGCGTAGGGCCTTCATTTTTATAGGTTGTTTCGTAAATTCATTTGGGAATAGAATCGTACAATGATTTTATGTAATGGAACGAAATGGTCGACCCAGCCACTTTTATGCCTTCAATAAATTCCTCTTTGGTAGTATAAAACTTTCCAGAAGCATAAACTCTACGAGTTAGCCACCCCAAATCATTTTCAATAATGTTAAGGTCCGGTGATTAAGGAGACCAATCGAGCACATTAACTGTTTGATCGCGTAGCCATGAATTTACTACCCGGGCAATATGAATTGGTGCATTGTCATGCTGGAATGTCCACTGTAATCTATCCAAAATGTTCTGAAAGTGAAGAAAAGCTTCTTGTAGCATTCCAATATAGCAATTAGCGTTCATGGTGCTGGGCAAAAATATCAGCTCGCAGGTACCATGATAGGATGTTGCTCAACACACCATAGCCCCTCCCACTCTGCTATGCAAATGATCCAATTGATGAAGAAGTCCTGATGGCTTCTAAATTAATTTTTTTATATCTAAAAATAAAGACGATACCACTCGTTATTCTATTTCATGTGAGTTCGACAAAAATCCAAGCGCATATTTTTCCAAGCACCGTTAAATGGTGGTGTTTTCTTAAGTTTCAATCGAAGGCTAAACATCTAGCCTTCGGAATTACGTACTGCACTGTAATTACGCTTGCCGAAAAAGCAGTTTTAGCTTTAAAGTCATGAGGGTTTGATGCTGCTCTGAGAATAGCACGTTTATCAGTTGTCGAAAATACATATTTTCCTCGTAGTTTGACTCATTCCATAAAACATTGTATACTACATTTCGGCTTATTTTTATTCATTCAGCAATTTTGTGGATACATTGTTTAGATTCCTTATAATTTTTAATTTTTTATTTTTTCAGCTTCTGCTAAAATTTTTCCTCTACCCATTTCAAAAAAATTTTTCTTAGAATAACTCAGTTTGCATTAAAACAATTTTTTCTATTGCACTTGTCCACTAGTTAATGCGGGGTGGGGGGCTGGTCCTAATAAAGTTACGCAAAAAATATAGACAATTTTGGTCAATCACAAAACAAAATATTGAAAACATTATGACGGGGCTTTTGTTTTCAGAGCAAGTAAACAGAGACACATTTAAAACACGAAACAAATAACCGATAATTGTTTGCAAATATCGGAGAGAATTGCGGTAGTACAAAGTACAAAGGAGAGTCCAATTCATGTGGCGGGAAGTTTTATACATATATAGATACACATATTTTTTTTTGTAATAGCAATAAGAAAGTGGTACGAATATTTTGAATGTAAATTCAAAAATGAGTATATGAGTGTATGCTCAGGTTTATTCTAAATTCCTTATTTTAATTCAGTCAGGTCCATAGATGTCAACAACAGCCGGGTGACTGCAGACTATATTATCATTACGAAATAATTTGTTAATAAAGTTTTATATTTTGAAATAGGCGGAATTAGTATAAGAGTGTTCTATGGGATGTGTTTAATTAAGTTATTAGAGAATATATGAATGTTTATTTCTTTAAAATACGATCCATATGCATAAGTAATACGTGACGTATGAGTGTTAGAGTATCAAATTCAATTTTATTTTATGTAGGTGACCAAAATAGAAATTTAGAATTTTAAAATATAATTTAATTGTTAAGAATTTCGGAATTTTTATATTGGAATTTGAATTCAAAGAAGGAATACATTAAATATTAAAATTAGGTATCTTTACAAATAAATATGACGATTTTCAAATGTCCAAGAAGGACTTTGCTCTTCAGGGTGTTCTTTTCCTATGACTATGGTTTAAATTTAAAGCGAATTACAAAACTTTGTAATTGCATTATTTATGTATTAAAAATGGCAACAAAAATTAAAAAAAAAAAAATTATAGCAACAAAATTTATAATTCAAAATTGTTTTAAAGCAAATTATTTTCTTTATAATGTGAACTTCAATGTTAAAAAAAATCTAATAATGAGAAATTTCAATTTTGAAAAAAAAACAAATAAACCCAAATATTTAAAATACCAAAATCAATCTACAACCACATAAAAATGGTAGTAAAATTAAAAGCTCATATTTCGAATCAAGTAAACAAAAAAAAAAAAAAAAAAAAAAAATAGTCACATCACAGTGTAACAAAAATTTTATTCCTAAGAATTTCTAAATTGTTGTAGAATATATATATGTCAATACAAAAATATCGTAATACGAAAAGCATAGAATACAACTAGAAGTTTACGTGAGATATAAAAATCTAATTCATGCAACATGTCGTCACATATATATTATTTTTGTGTTTTGAAAAAAAGAACATGAACAAATTTTTTGATAATTTAGTTTGAACTGCCTATCGCATAAACTTCTAGGTGTATTCTATGACGAAATCAGAAAAATCACCAACTGCTTACACAAAATTATTAAAATTTAATGAAATTTGGCAAAAATATTAATATTAACATTGGCAATGTAAATACCTATTGCAAACATGAATTCCGTAATGTTTTGCGATTTACAATACTTCGAAAATATGATAAATTGTCTTTATAAAAATGCAAATATCTTCCAAAATATACACAGTACAATGTTAATTGAGATCTATAATAAAAGGTAATATAACTGTCTTTTCAACGATACCTAAAAAAATTTGAATGGCCAATATTTCACGAATTTATAAAAATAATATATTTAGCCTTTCTGTATACACTCTGTAAGTATCATGCTGAGACTCTCAGCATAATATTACGTTATATTTTTTGTAATAAATCAGAGTCCATTGAAAGTCTCAGCGCGATACTTACAGAAAGGCTTTGTTTCTAGAAGACACTAAAAAGTGACTTCTGGACGATTGACAACAAATTCATTTTCCAAATATTTGAAGGGAAAATACATATACACATACACTCATATTTATACATAAATATAAGTGAAAATGCTACAAAAAATATAACATTCTAACCAGACTGAATTGTTCAAAAATCTACGAATGAACAAATGGCTGGTTGAGTGACTAACTGAATGGCTGGCTGACTACATGAGTGAGTGTATAAATGAAATCAAGAATACTTGTATGTGTAAAACTACATATAGGTAAAAACCCTGTTTTTTTCTATTATTATGACATAGTAAACGTTTATAAGTGTGGATTTGTTATGAACACTGCACAATGTCAAGCGCTGTTTTCTATTTCCCTCTTGTTTTCCCGTTATGCTCTTACACACGCACATATATCTAAAGCAGGTTCAAATAGATACAGAACTTTGACAATGACATCTATGGTGATGTTGCAAGTATAAGCAGTAAGTATGTGACACATGACTTACAGGTTGTACAAAATAGTTAACAACAAGAATTGGAAGGTAGAGGATAAATAGTAAATACTTTAGATATAATCATTATATGTACATGTTAACAATAATATAACAAATTCTAAATAAATATAAAATAAAAACCAATCAAGAGAAAAAAATAAAAAGGAAATAACTGCATACGAGTATAAAAAATAAAAAATATGAAAAAGTTGAAAGAAATATTGATTAGGACTTGGTGCTAGAATAAGCAATAGAGGTGGTAGATTTGATTAAAAAAAAAGATTTTATATAAAATACTTATTATATTTATTACATAAAATAAACAAATTTCACTCAGTAGTAGGAGAGATATAGTAGTGTTCTAGTTTGAAAGGTGCATTCCACAGACTCTTTAGGAGCAGAGCAAGTAAACCTAAGACTTTAATTTTTTTATACGCTTGACACAGAAAATACGAAACTTGTTAGCAGGACAACTAAAAATATGCCAAATCACATTGTTTCCTGGGCCTCAAATGAACTAAACTCTAACACAGTGGTGTCAATCGCAAAAAATTTTATGGTAAATGTGTATATCCAAAATACTAGTCGGATCGTATTAAAATATATAGAAAAGCTGTAGAGAAGGACGCAAGATTTCAGAAAAATTATCCTATAGTTTCCCAGTAATAACACGAGATAAGATACAAGTTGTCAAAGTTGACCACCTCGAGTAGGTAAAAGTTTCAAAAAATCGTAACCTTTAAAAATCAAGTCTGATTTCAAGGATTATATTTGTGTAAAGTATTTGGCGAGATAAAAAATACATGTTTACTTAACTAAGTTATCTCTTATTATTAAAAAGATATGTATTTACGTTTGAATTTTGAATTTTTGATTATTTGCCTCGACTTTATTTAGTACTTTGGAAATTAGTTCAGTGGTATATGGAGGAAAATTTTTTAAAAATATTCTTTAATTTCCTAGATATTCTGAAATAATTTTTGGATTATTTCAATTCGTCTTGCCTTGAAAAATGTTTAAATTAAGTACTCTAAAATTAGTATATTTTATAAAAATTGCTATATTTTATAAAAATATAGTACCAAAAAATCATATATGTATATATATTGGAGTGTATGTAAAAATATAGCTTATATTTTTCTGATATTTACATTTATTAATTTTTCATTAACTAATTTATAACATGTGCGAAAATCTGTTTGATAATTAAAAGCATTTCGAAAATATTCAGGCTCAAATTTATGAAATATGTTCCTTTAAACATAATTTACATTTTTTTTTTGAGAAAAGTCTTCTATAAATTTTAAAATAGTAAAATTTGTTATACATAATTTTTGAATAGTCAGGCAGCATTGATGACCATGACAAGTTACTATGTCAGGTCCAGGTTAATGCTGGAGTGTCGGAAGGAATTTAGAGGGCTAATGGATGCCTACAGAATAAGACTTTGTTGGGTTCCCGGTCACTGCCATATTCTCTAAAGGCTTGGAGTTGTACAGGTCTTTTGTGAAGGTATCGGTTAGGGTTACGATTGGGTCATATTTCAAGGCCATAAGGGAATGGACCATAGGTAGAACAAATGATGCTTGATGGAGTGGATCGGACTGCAGGGTATCTAGATCGTTATGGCCTAGTCTTAAACCAGCAGATTCGAAGCATCTTCTGGCATGAGTTGTGTGAGTGAATCTAAGAATCATTGTTGGCATGATTACTGGTCACCTCGCTATAGGGAATACGACCAATAAGTGAGACACTGGCTCGTCAGATTTTTGCAGGATGTACGATGATGTGGAGGAGCTAGAGACAGTGGAGCATATACTCTGTCACTGTGTCACTGTGTAGGGCTTCAGCGAAGTAGACTGAGGTAGTTTGGGAGCCATATTCTGCACGAACTAGAAGAGGTTGCGAGGGAAGAACTCGGCAACCTTATAGGGTATGTAATGGGAATAAAGTGGCTTAGAGGTAGTCAGGGTTCCACATCTTTCTTATTTTTTTCTTATATTTAACTATCTTTCTTTTCAATCTTTTACTATATTCTACTAGAATTTTTCTCTTTATTTATATGTCAGCTTTCTCTATTATCTATAAAGGGATCACAATTGACTGAATGGTCTCTGGGTGGAGGCGTGAAGACGCCATACTTTTTAACCTAATCTAATCTATACATAATTTTAAAGATAACACAATTTCCTTAGAACTGATGTATAACATGTTTATTTTATATTAATAACTTTTCTAGTAAATAAATTTGAAATAAGCAAAACTTTTTCATATTGTTTTCAACACAGTTTCACCGTACGCAAACATGAAGATTTCTAAATTTTTCTGCATTTTGCTTATATAAAATTGATTTACTAGAAACGTTAAAATAAAAAATAGTCATGCTATATATAATTTTAAAGGAAATTGTGTCTTCCTTAAAATTATTTACTATTTTACTATTTCACTTTTTTAAAATTTTAAAATTTATAGAAGACTTGTTAAAATAAAGTGTCTGAATATTTATAGGTATCAAATTCTTTTCTGCCCATGTTATAAAGTAGATAATAAAGAATTGATAAATGTAAAGGTCAAAAAATATTTATAGTTTTACTATATATTTTTAAAATTCAAAATATTTATTATTGAAAGGTTTGCAAAACCTTTTTCTTGCTTAGAAGAATTCAGAAATGTTCATATTTGTAAAATTTATCAGCTCTGATATCTTTTATATGGAGGTGGTCAACTTTGGCCACTCTAGTGATGTCTGTGCTTCAGCTACTCACTCTAGCCAACAATATTCTGAAAGCCTTATTCCTCCTCTATCGATATTCCTAGCTTTAACAAAATCGGTTCAGCGGTTTAAAAGAGCCAAACTTATTATCATAATTTTTGAAAATAACGATATTAGTAATGATATCGTTGAATTTAAGCAGTGCGATAATTTAGCAATATATTTCAGAATATATACATACCACGATTGATTGAATATATAGTATTGTAATTATTTTATTAAAAATATAACAAGATAATAATAAGCTAAACTGCTCCAAATATCATTCCTTTATATTATCCTCTTTCATTTTTTACAATTCCACTCAATTTTGTTGTAATATAATATAATATAATATAATATAATATAATATAATATAATATAATATAATATAATATAATATAATATAATATAATATAATATAATATAATATAATATAATATAATATAATATAATATAATATAATATAATATAATATAATATAATATAATATAATATAATATAATATAATATAATATAATATAATATAATTTTAATATAATACATAACATGAAATATTTTTTTCTACAAAACTTTTTAACTTACTTTTATTTTCCTGAAAATATTTGAAGTTTTTTACTAAGAAAAAAAAAATAAATAATAATAATAATTTCTATATTTTATCATATAATTTCAAAATTATGGTATCATTAATGATATTGTATTATTTCTTGGTTTGTTAGGTAACTACAAAATTCTTATAAATTTGAAAATTTACAAAAAAAAAAGAAAAATTTAGAAATGCTTAATATAAAAAACTATAGTTAAAAAAATAAGAAAAATCTCTTCAAAGGATTGGGCCATTTTTTATAAGAAATATAACCCAATTTATATGAGAATATTTTGGGTGATTTTTCATTGGGTTATTTTGCTGGCAATCGTTCTATATCTTATTTTTAAATTTATTACAATATCTTAAAAAATGAAAAATACTAGTGAGAACGAAAAACATATATATTGTTAAATTTAAAGAAATTTTATTTTTTTTCTGGCTTTATTTTTGGTCTCTTTTTTTCTCATCTCCTGGCAACATATCTTTGAACACAATTCACATTTTTTATTACGAATACGTCTACCTCCCATTGCAGACAATGCGTGGTATAACTACAGTATTTCTGGCACAATTGACTGACTTAATGCTTATTGGTTCTGTATATACCGTTCCGTCCCCAATTAATGCCCAGCATATGGTGAGGGAACTTATGGTACCCCAATATATTCAACGGTCCTACTACTACTAATTTATTTTACTTTGTCAAACAGATTTATGTACTAACCTAGTAAAAGTAGCAACACAAAAAAATATACCCAATTGTTGGGTAGATTTAAAACAAAAAGAAATATAATATCAGAAATTAAAAAAAAAAAAAAAAAAATAAATTCAATTCATCATACGAGTCACTCAGAATAAAAAAAAAAAAAAATCAATGGGGGATTAATACAACATCAATATAAACCAGAAATACATAACACAATTAAATTTCAAAACTGATTTTTTTTGCCAAATTTTATTGGATGACAATGAAAAAATAAATGATATATATACGCAGAGAAACCATGGTTACAGCATTATTACCATAACAATATTATGTTATCATTGTTAATTTTATTGAATTTTGTTAATTCTGTGTTCGTGATAACAACGTTTTTGTTTAAATTTTGTAATTTAATATTTACACTCAATAAAAATTTTAATATGTTTGACTGCAAAAATTATATGTTTTTAAATATCTTTACCAGAAACAAAATTTTATTAATATGAAAATTATAATTACTTCCACAATCATTAAATATTAAATATTTCCCTTATTCTTAAACCATTTTCTGTTTTTAAACCACACTAAGATTATTATTATTATTCTCATTTTGTTTATATAGGATTAAATATAAATATATAAGGTTTGGTTATACTTCAAAAAAATACAAGATATTGATTAACTACCATTTTTGCATTCGAACCACAAATGGTGGTACTAATGAATATAATTAATGAAGAAATAATATGAAAATATTTTTTTTATATTATTTTTTATTTCAATGAAAAATTTTGAAAATAAGTTTTTATTAATACGTTTTATTTTACCATGTGATAAGATTGAATAATAATATAACAAACTGAAATAATAACATGATAAATTTGGATAACTATATGATAACATGAGATAATAATATGATAAAATGGAATCATAATATGACAATGCGGTATAATAATATAATAAGGTAGAATAATAATAATATATTAATATGAAATCATAATCTGATGGAATGGGATAATGATGTAGTAAAATTGTTCAATTATATGTAAAACTAGCATCATAACATGAAAAAACAAACCATACGATAAGACACAATATGATAAAATAGAATCATAATAATTATAACTATTATAACATAATGATTATAACATGAAAGGACTAACCATAAAATCGGATAAAATATTACGAGGTGTAATCATAATAATTATATGCTCCAACCATAATATGTTTCTTTTAAATTATGGTCACTAAAACTATATTTTTTCTCTGCGTGTACAGTAACTTTAAAGAACTTAGTGTTGTTTTTTTATAGTCATAAACATATCTTCATGCAGGTTAAGGTCAAATTGAAGAATGATTTTTCTTTGCTATTGTTCTTTAGTTAACTAGCAACCAAATAAATCAATCAATCAATCATGTATTAAGAAAAATATATATACTTAATTGAGTTGGAAAGAAAACCTTTCTTTTAAAGACCCTGAAATCATAAAACATTTAATTCCTGACACTCAATCTGATTTCAAAAAATGTTTGTTACTTCCCTTCTTTGAAAGAATTTTGACATTTTCCATTTCCATTCACAAACGCACAATCATAAAAAATCAAGGCAAAAAAAAAAAAAAAAAAAAAACGGTCACAGCGCAGAAAGCAGAATTTTAAATGTTTCTAGGAACGCTTAGCAGTTGGTGTGTAAATGTTTAGGGTAGCATATAGTTTCCTTACGAATATGAATTATTGATTTTTTTACTCCTAAAGTATATAGAGAAATTGTAACAAGCTGGTTTAGGCTTATGTTGGATATTTTTTGTGATTCAAAATGAATGATTTGTTTTGAGTTCAACTTTAATTTGTTTCAGTGATTCTTAAAGATTTTAACGGACACACTGAAGTCATGATACCTGAATTTTTGCCATAATTAGAATACTTGATTTAGGTAAAAAATAAATATCACACATTAGGTTTTTGAGGACTCTGATTATGTTTTTGGAACAAAAAAACTAAAAATTCAAAATGGCGGTTCCAATATGGCGGCCAAAATTTGTTATAATTATTTAATAAAATTTTAAATAAATACATTTGAGAGATTTCTGATTCCTGAATACAAATTTATTTTTTTATTTTTTGAACCCTTAAAAGCGGAAGCAATATGGCGGATCAAATTGAGCCATGATCCCTGTATTTTGGTTGTAATTAGCATAGGTTTTTGGGAATGCTGATTACAATTCTGCAACAAAAGATGAGAAATTCCAAATTGCGCATCCAATATGGCCACAAATAAATTTATTTTATAGATTTCTGAAATTTTAATTTTAAATAATCATATGACAGATTTTTGGTCACTGAATACGAACTTGTTTTTTGATTTTCCGAATTCTGAAAGGTGGAAGCAATACGACAGATTATAAGTATCTGAAAGGGAATTTTTCACTTTATAGGACAATATTGTATTTAAATACACAAAAAAATAAAAATAAAAAAATAAAAATAAAAAAAATTAAATAAAATAAAAAAAAAATAATAAAAAATAAAGAAATATACAAAATATGAGTATTTTTATATATTTTAAAAATTTGTTTATTTTAATAAAAAAAAAAAAAATCAGATTAGCCTCATATTGGATTCATTTTTTGTTTAAAATATTTTATCTAAACAATAGTAATCGACATTTTATATGTTGACTATATATTAATATTAATATACAAATATAACAATTTGTTATCGCCCTTTTGTTTTTTTTTCTTTTTATTTTGATCTGAAATCATCAAAACTTAAAACATCAAACAATTATTTTATTTTATTAATTTTTATCAAACAAATTTTGATGAAATTCTTTACACTATAAATGAATGATGTTTAAAGGTTGTTTTATTTAAAGGGCTGTAGCTTTTGAATTAATGAACGGCATATTAGATAGAAAGGACCTCAGGAAAGTCACCAGTTTTGGTTTTATTTATTTATTTGTTTATTTATTATTTATTTTAGGTAGCTACAACAGGAACAAGTTTTATATTAGCTTTGTTCTCGTACTCTAAATTGGCAGCACGCGAGATCCCAATGTTACCGAAAAGCATTCCCGTACTTGAAAATTGGTTAAATGAGAGCTATTTTGAGAGAATAATGTTCTTCTTCTTCTTCTTGCATGAAACAGCCCAGAATATTTCTTCGGGTAGATTATATAAATTGTCAAATAATTAAAAAACTTAAACGAAAATTAATAAAAAATTTTTTATTTTTGTTACTTACAGGAAAGTTTTATTAAAAAAAATTAAAAATATTTAAATATGTTGAAAAATAAATTTACATTCATATACGAATTTTTAAAATAGTTTAATGTTTTATTTCCGGGTAAAAAATTTGGTTTTTTGTTTTCCTGTACTTTTGGGCGTTGTTGTATTTTTGTGGAAGAAAAGTGAGCTTTTTCTCATTTTACCACACTTTGTTATATAGTATTGTGTGGATTTATACTTTATTATTAAAGTATTGTGTGGATAATGACATAAATTATGTATTAGATATAACATTAAATTAAATAAAACAATAATGACTTTAAATTTAACATGTGATTTTTAAAAGTTGATATATTTTTATTTATTTATTTATTTTAATTATTTAGTAGCCAATGAAATTAAAATTTCTTACAGGCTAGCATATATATTATTCTTAAAGCTATTTACAATAAAATGTTTTTCATAATCGTTCTATAATAAGGCCTTATTATTTAACTAAGTTAAAAATACTACTCTTAATCCGGATTGGATTTACTGAGAAATCAATGTATGGATAAAAACTGTTGAACTGATTGCATATACGTCTCATGGAATCAAAGTTGGCATAATTAGTATCAAATATTAGATTTTTAACGGAGTATATATAGAGGGACAATTGAAAGTTTATAATAGTAACATACTCAATGCAATTTCAAAAAATATCATTAATTAAAGTATTTGATAAGTTTGAATTTAAGGGGATATTTAGTTCCAAAGATGAATCGCATTTATGAAGAAATGCTGATCAGAAAATGACACTTTATATTTACTCTAGAGGAAAGGGAATCAGTTCAAAACTAGTCACGTGACAGGTTCTCAGTGCTAGTGACTGGTTCCAAGGCCGGAACTTTATATGGAAGGAACCTGCACTTTTACATGGGCTAGTCATTTGAGGTTGCTATTTAGCACCTTGAGACAGGTCGTAGGACAGGTCACAGGACTGGTCCAAGGGGACATATCAGAGTCAATTAATATAACAAAAATTGTATAAAAATTATTTGGAGATTTCAAAATTTTTCACCTTGAGTTAATTTAGAGATTTTCCCCACCCTTCAAAATAATCCTATCGTTGTATCCGGATATTTAAGTAGTTCAGAAGACATATCATTATTGAATAATATACCTCGATATTTCTTTTTATGCAATCCTTTACTTCAAAATTTTGAAAAGTTAAAATACTCCATAAATTGACTTTTATTCATAAACAATTTTTCTTTGAAAAACCTTTGGCCTTAATTTTTAAACTTTTTCTATCAATGGATTTAAATCTAACAAAAAATAAATTTTCTTGACACTTATTGACTGGTTCCAAGTCCGGAACTTTATATGTGAGGAACCTGCACTATTACATGGGCTAGTCATTGGAGGTAGCTAATTAGCACCTTGAGACAGATCGTAGGACAGGTCACAGGACTGGTCCAAGGGGACATATTCAGAGTCGATTAATACAATAAAAATTGTATACAAATTATTTGGAGACTTCTAAATTTTACACCTTGATTTGATTTAGAGATTTTTCCCACCCTTCAAAATAATCCTATCGTTGTATCCGAATATTTAAGTAGTTCAGAAGACATATCATTATTGAATAATATACCTCGATATTTCTTTTTATACAATCCTTTATTTCAGAATTTTGAAAAGTTAAAATACTCCACAAGTTGATTTTTATTCATAAAAAATTTTTCTTTGAAAAACCTTTGGCCTTAATTTTTATACTTTTTCTATTAATGGATTTAAATCTAACGAAAAATATATTTTTTTTTTGGACACTTATTGCCATCTGAGTTAAAATATAAATTATCTTATATGAGGTAAATATAAAAATGAAGCCACCCAAAATTAATTATCAAATGTCTTAATCATACTGATTGTTTTTAAAAAATTAAAGTCGAATTAGATTTTAGAATTGTTCCAAAAAGTGACTTTCACACATTTTTTCTCGAAAAACTTTTGGCCATAATTTCGGTATTTTCTTTCTATCAATCATTGTATATATTATTTCTGACTCCCATTTTATATATATGTATATATATATATATATATATATATATATATATATATATATATATATAAAGACTTTTTATCATTAATTTATCGTAAGTACACTGTTAGTACTTGAGACCATTTCCGAAAACCTTTTCGAGTATTTTCAAATTATATACACTATTTATAATAAATAAAGAACTTCAGCAAAAAATTTGATATTATGATTTTGATCTCTTGCTATAACTAAATAGTAAAACGCTTTAATATAAACATTTATAGGCATAAAATCTAAAAATCGAACTTGTGGGCCAGTGTGTGTGGAGAATGGAATAAATTTTATCCAGCAGATTTGAAATTGTTTAAAAAGTCTAAAAGTTGGTTATAAAGCACCTTGCTTTGAGCAGGGGTTCCCAAATGAAGCTCCGTAGTAACGTGTTAGGGGCTCTGGGAGAAGGTCAACAATATTGTATAAATTGATTTGTTTTTTGTCGGAATAAGAGTGGGAATTAGAGATCGAAGCCGATTGAAGATCCTATGCGCTCATGCGCGTTTCCCGCAGAATAGAATTCTAATTTGAAGGGTTTACTTTATTATTATTATTATTTTAAGAAAATTGCTCTATTGTACGCCTCCGAAAAACTGCTGCTAATAAAGAATATATTTTTTATAGGGCCTTTATTTTTCACTTTAAACATTTATGTTATCAAAAGTCTCCTTTAAAACGCCTGTTAAGAATCACTGTTGTAAACTTTCATTGTAATCTCTGTAAGTAGTTTTCACACTCAAATAAATGTCGAAGTTAAACGTCAGTTCATCATTATAATCCATGTTTTGCTGTCGAAAAAGTAAATTTACTTCTTTGCACAATTACTTATCAACACATACCCGCCTTCCTTTATAAGCTCACAAATTACGCATTTTTCAGTCATTCAAGTGAAAGTTTACATATAATACCATCAAACACTTACTAGTAAGCATAAACCTTATACATATGTATATGTATGTGTATGTATATATACCTAGATATACCTCTATACGTGTTTAGATGTTCCTGTTTATTTTGAATATTTGTGCATAGACGCTTCTAGTTTTCACTGGTTAAACTGCTTTTGAAGTCATACACATGCCTTCCTTTATTTTCCACACATTCTCTCATATTTCGTAACAATGGGCGGTGGTGGTTGACTTTTGTTGTTGTTGTTCCTGATAAATGTTGCTATTTTTAAATCATTTATGTTGTTGCTATTACTGGCTCACAGTGATCCCAAAATGATTTTTTTTGATATAATTCTGTAACTTGTGAACCGTTAGGGATAACTAAATAAAATTTTACAAGGTGAGAGCTGAGGTGTTTTCGAGTTAAAACAGAGAAGCACAGCTCCCTAGCTGGTCACGGTGGTAGAGGGTAGACCTCCAAATTTCGTAATCTCGGGAATACAATTTTTAAAAAATTCGAAAATTATTTATGACTTGAATGAAAAAAAAAAAATACGTATACACGTAGAGAAAAAACATAGTTGTAGCGACCATAATCTAAGAGCTACATATTATGATTGGAACATATGATCATAGTGAAAGATAGAAATAATTAAAAGTAATAATTAATTTGATTCCACCTTGTAATATTTTATTCGATCTTATGGTTAGTTTTTTCATGTTATGATTATAGTTTTACATATAATTGAACAATTTTATTATATTATTATACCACGTTATCATATTATTATTTCATTTTGTCATATTATTATTTTATTTTATCATGTATTAATAAAAATTATTATTTTTATAAAATTTTTATTGAAGATAGTATAGAAATGCGTTCGTTAGCCAATGTAAATAATAATAATAATAATAATAATAATAATAATAATAATAATAAATAATAATAAGAATAATTATATTTATATATTATAAGTTATATTCATTTGAATCACACCGAGTATAACCAAACTTTAAATAGGCAAACTATTTAATTAAATTAAATCAGAATTATATTGAAGTTAGAAAACAAGTATTGAAGTTTTCCACTAAGTTTGTGAAAAGGATAAGTATTATATTTATTTGTAGCATTTTATTGTCATGGGAATATTAATATTAATATGGTTTAAAAACAGAATATGGTTTAAGAATAAGGAAAGGACTGCAAATATATAATGGTTGTAGAAATAATGATATGTTTTATATTAACAGAATTTTGTGTCTCTGGTAAAAATATTTAAAAACATATAAATTTTGCAGTCAATCATATTAAAATTATTATAGGGTGTAAACATTAAATGGCAAAATAGAATCAAACACAGAGTTATTAAAATTCAAGAAAATTAACAACGAGAACATAATATTGTTGTAGTAATAATGCCGTAACCAGGTTTTTTCTCTGCGTGTAGGTAGTCCTTGGAAATTGTTACAAAAAAATATGCTTACAAATATGGGTTATCTCTTTTAGAGATATTTAAGTCGAAGTAAATTTTACCTTAATTTTTGGCCTATTTTTTATTTTTTTAACTTTGGTGCTGTAATTTAGGCCTTAAAACTTTTTGAAATTTTCTACCAGATTTCTTACAAAATTCTAAGTAATTGCTACAAGAATAGTATAAATATATCTATCCAATAAAAAGTTATATTAATCTGAAACTGAAACTTTTGAAAAATTTCACATCTTTG
This sequence comes from Protocalliphora azurea, assembly GCA_932274085.1. NCBI lineage: Eukaryota > Metazoa > Arthropoda > Insecta > Diptera > Calliphoridae > Protocalliphora > Protocalliphora azurea. The sequence goes on along the minus strand of OW026521.1, from coordinate 27,847,801 downwards.
GAGTTCTTTCACTTCTAAAATATTTTTTTTTATTCCGGACAACAGAAGTTTTTAATGGTTTTAAAAGAAGTCTTAATGTGAATGCTTATAAAGCAAAATCGGAGACGCTTTGGGCAAGAGTTTTCACCCAAGCCCTATCTAAACTTTTTCAATTTTTAAAGAGTTTTTTTTTTAATTTTTTGTAAAATTCTCAAATGTACATTAACTATAAAACAAATATATTTTCTGATTCACAACTTTAACAATGGCGGGCTGATCATTTTAATGAAAAAAGTAAATTTTTGAAATAAGTTTTCCCCGGACTGGGATTTTTGGTATTTTGTCAGGAAAAAAATTTGAGTTTTTTTAATTCCCTGATTTTAGAACAAGTTTATCTGTACTGCGCTAAAATTTCATTGGAATACCTCTACTTGTTTAAATTTTATTTGGGTCGAAAAATTAATATTATTTCTCAAAATCTATTTGAAAACTTCTCAGCTCTGACCTTGTGAAATTTATTTAGAGGCCTCCAACGGTGCGTACAGCTATTAAAAAAAAAAAAAAATAAAAAAAATAAAAAAAATCGTTTTGGGACCACTGTGTGGCTTTTACTGCTGCTGCCATTTTAAGTGGTGGTTTGATGCCAAAAATGTTCGTTTTTAAAAGTTTTTAGCGCTAAAATTCTTTCAGCACTTTTAACAAAAGTCTTTATGTCAAAGGGGATCAACTGGGATAAATTTTTGTTTCTCGTTGTAGGTTTTTCTTATTTTTTTAATTTTTTGTTCGCTTTAAAATGGTGGTTTTGCAATTTTATTTATATTTTTTTTTCGTAGTCCATTGGGTGGTACATGTCAGCGTAAGTTAATTGAAAATTTTACTCAAGATTTTGACAAGATGTTGTGGTTTTAGTACGACAACGTGAGGCTAAGAATATGCACTATCTGGTTATGTGAGTATGGTGAATTGTAATCAAATTGAAGTGAGTTAACTAGTTTTATGGAAAATTAGTTTTGCTATAATTGTTAAGGTGCTTTACGTGTTATTTCCGCATAATTGTATCATTGTGTATAATATAGTAAAATTTGTTAAAGAAAAATCACATGAAATTTAATAGAATTTCAATTGAACCGGTTATGTCAACTTTAGTTCAGTTTAGTGCTTTTAGTATTTAAATTTGACTTAACTGCTTACGAACTTTCAAAAGCATACGACTTTTTTAATACTAAAGTTAATTAAAATTGGTTAACCCTGATGTTTACAACTGCATACCCAGGAATGTTTATACCCTACACCACCATAGGTGGTTGGGATATTATGCGTTTGTGCTGATGTTTGTAGCACATAGAAAAAGTTATCCAACACCCACCTTAAGGTATACCAATCGACTCAGCATCACTTTTTAAATTCATTTAACTCTAACGATGTTCGTCCGTCTGGCTGGCTAGACGGATGGCTGTCCATGTAATCCTTGTGCACAAAGTACGGGTCACAATTTTAAAGATAATTAAGTGAAATTTGGCACGTTGGACTTTTATGATACAAGAACGAAGCTTGTTGAAATTAGTTGTGACCGGTCCAATATTTCACCTAGTTCCCATATAAATCTCCTCCTGGAATAGAGTTTAAACACTCAAAAATGCCTCACTAATAAGAATATTTTAATGAAATTCTGTGCAAAGAAATCGCGTATAAGTATCAATTTTTGTGCAAATTTTTATAAAGATCGGTCCACAATTGACCATAGCTGCCGTATAAACTCCTTTTCCGAAAGTCGCTTTAATGTGCATAAATCCTGTACGAATGTTAGTATTAAGTTAATATTCGACACAAATAGATTTTATGTAAATAGAAACAACATTACCATATTTTATGAGAATTGATGCATAATTTATATATAAAATAAACCTACTTCCGTGAATCTCCCTAAATCATCTAGATAATCTAACATAGATCAATGCATTATTCTCTATTTGAATATTTTATTTTACATATAGCAAAATTGGGCACAGGTGTATTAGAAGTCCCCATCCCGAATTTTTATGCTCATACACATTAGTGTATGGTATCATATAGTCGGTTGACTGACTATATCTTTTGTTCTCACTTTCATTTTTAAAATAACATCTTCTATACAAAAAAAAAAAAAAAAAAAAAAAAAAAAATATATATATACAAAATAATTGTTTAAAAAAATTTTATATAATAAGAATGAACATGAATATTTCTTCAAAATTTCTTCCAGCTAAACACTATTGTCAAATTCCAATCGTTTTTTTTTGCTATCATAAAAAAGACATGAAAATATTTGTGTCGAAGATTTCTAAAATGTATCATATTATTTGAGTGGGAAAAATTCAAAGGTATTTAAACAACAATTGAATGAAACTCCTTTTCTGATCTTTGTACTTGTATTTTGATTATCCTTAGGTCAATGATGAGTACAAAAAAAAAAACGTTATATTTTAACAAATAATAATAATAATAATAATAATAATAATAATAACAATAACAATAATAATAATAATAATAATAATAATAATAATAATAATAATAATAATAGTAATAATAATAAAAATAAAAATAATAATAAAAATCTAATGCCGTAATGATTACTAGTTTTAAAATAAAAATGATTATTTTTATGTTATATTTTTTTGTTCCACTTATAATTATTATATTTTGATTTTTATTTTATTGCTCAAAGAATAAAACTTATTCCCAATTCCTAGTGAAAAATTAGGTTTTCTTTGTTATAAAGTCGATTTAATAATAATATTCAGATTAAAAATAATCTATATTTATCTGTTGATTATATTGGATATTCCATATCAAGAGCAGTTTACAATTCAGAAAATATCCAATGTTACAACACGCAGAGAAAAACATGGTTACATCATTACCAGTACAATAATATTATGTTCTAATTGCTAATAACTCTGTCTTCATTATAACAATGTTTTTGTATAAATTTTGTCATTTAATGTTTACACTCAATAAAAAATTTAATATGGTTGCGTGCCATAATTATATGTTTTCAAATATTTTTATTAGAAACAAAATTTTATTAATATGAGAAATATCATTACATCTACATCTGCAACAATATTTGCAATCTTTTTCCTTATTCTTAAACCATATTCTGATTTTAAACTTTATTATTCCCATGACAACAAAATGTTTCAAATAAATATAATATATATAATTTAATAAGTTTTCATATATTTATTGGATAAGAAGCAAAAATTTTCTATTTCCGTGGCACCCTATTTTGAGCCCCAATAGCTCTCTTCCTGAATAACATCTGGGTCAGCCATATGAGAAATTTTAAGTTTCAACAAATTCGCTAAAACTGTTTCCTCCTTAATATATGGGATATTAACGTTTGCTTCGGAAATATGATAAGAATAATGTATGTTGTATGTATGTATGAGGGGCCTCCCTTTCCAAATTTAAAATTAAACACTCCTCTGCTGCACTATTATCACTACCACAATATTATATTGTGATTGTTAATTTTCATGAGTTTTAATAACTCTGTGTTCATAATAACAATGATTTTGCTTAAATGTTTTTATTTTATATTTGCTCTCAATAAAATAAATAAATATAATAAAAATAATAATACAAAATTTCAAAATTATATATTTTTAAATATTTTTACCAGAAACAACATTTTTTTATATAAAGAATATCAATACTTCTACAACCATATTAATATTATTATTTCCATGACAATAGATTGTTTCAAATAAATATTTTCATAATCTTAGTGAAAATTTTTTGATTTTAATATTCTGTTTTAAACTTCATTGTAATCCTTATTTAGTTTATATATCAATAAATATAAATTGACGAGGTTTGATTATACTCAGTGATATTTAAGCAATATAAGATATTGATCAACCACCACTAAAGCGTTCTGTTAAAAAACATATCCTGCATTTGAACCACATATGGTGGTACAAATGAATATAATTAATGAATATATTTAATATATACAATTTTTTATTTTATTTTTTTTTGTTCTTTTTCTCTATTATTTTCATTAAAAAATTTATAAGAATATTTTTTGTTAATAAAAAAATGAAATAATATGATAAAATTGGATAATTATATGATAACATGGGATAATAATATGATAAAATGGAATAATAATATAGCAATGTGGTATAATAATATAATAACACGGAATAATAATATAGCAACATCACATTATAATCTGATAGAATAGTATAATGTTGTAGTAAGTTTATTCAATTAGATGTAAAACTACAATCGTAACATGAAAAAACAAACCATAAAATAGAACACAAAATGACAAAATGGGATCATAATAACTATTTTTTATTTTATTTAATTATTACATATATTCATTTCTATTTTTCGCTGTGATCATATGTTTCAATCATAATATGTTGCTCTTAGATTATGGTCACTACAACTATATTTTTGTTCTGCGTGTAATAGTTATCTTCTGCGTGTAATAGTTAAGCTGAAAAGTAGTTTTAAAAATAGTTAAAAATATTTCTGCCAATTTGTAAATTCTAAGTGTCGTATCTATGGATATCCATCCATGATGAAATTTGAAGATAAAGAATCCCTAAACGATGCAGATATTTGCAATATGTTTGCTGCTTTATTTTTATCCACCTATTCTAATAAAGATTTACATCAACTTTCCAATTATCCATATCCAATTCTTGAAACGAACCCTAATAAATTGTTCAACATCAGATAAATCGATGGTAATGGCAGCTGTACAGAATCTAAAATTTTCTGATAAATGTGGACCTGACGGTGTTGTAAGCTGTGTTCTTAAAAATATGTTTACATTCTCTTATGTTTCTAATAACATACTTATTTAAAATATCAATATTTAGAGGTAATTTTCTTGAAGTTTGGAAAAAATCTTATATTTATTATACCTTTTTTAAATTCAGAAGCAGTTCCAACATTTCCAATTATATAGGTATTATTAAGTTAAGTGTTATTCCAAAAATTTTCGAAAGGATAATTACTGCAATCATTTCGCATCAAATTGTTCGTTATCCCTCCCCATTCCATTATGGACTTAGAAAAGGATGTTCCACTACTTCTAATTTTTTGGAGTTCGCAAGCTAAGTTATAACTGCATTTGGCTCCAGTTTACAGGCAGATACAATATATACAGATTTCAGTAAAGATTTCAGTAATTCACGATCTTCTATTGTTCAATTTGGATAAACTGGGACTTTTTTCTGTTTTGCCTAAATAAATTTCTTCGTATCTTAAAAATAGATACCAATTTCAATTTTTGGGAAAAAATGTTGAATTAATTATATTAATTAATCAAATAAATAAATATGTACTAAAAATAAAATAACAATTTGTTTGAAAAATATCCAATAATTATTTCTGTATAATATTTATTTTGTCATATTAATTATACGCCTAGTAAGATTCTTCCAATTATGCCAAAAAGTATGCTATTAACTTATTGTACAATTAGTGTAGATATGAAGGCGTATACGCAATATTATGGTAGTAATAAAATTAAATATTAAGTATACGTTCTAATACTATGTAAGTAAGTGATGTATTGTGGTTCGGAAATGTATTAATTATAAGTGTCCAAAACTATTTTTTTAGGTCTCAGAACTTAAAAATCACATTAAAAATTTCCAATGGTAACTATTTATTATCTTACAGTAGGGTAATTCTGATAATTAATAAATTACACAGGCTAAAAAAATGTAGTAATAAAATAATTATTACTTAAGATACCTACATTTGTCAATTCAAAAAGGCGATCCGATGATTTTCCTAACAAAATGACATTTAATAATATCGAAGTATCCGATTTTGCATCGATAAGTAATTTGTTTGCAGATTTTTTCTCTTCAACGTACTCATCATCAGTTTTCAATAACAACATACATTATCCTTATCATATTTCTGAAGCAAACATTAATATCCCATACATTAAGGAAGAAGCAGTTTCGGCCAATTTGTTGAAACTTAAAATTTCTCATCTGGCCCGGATGGTATTCCGAATTGTATTTTAAGGCGTTGTGCAAATTTCTTATATATACCTCTAATATTTTTATTTAATACATCCTTAAAACATTCCTACTTTACTTATGTTTGGAAAAATTCCTTTATAATACCATTATTTAAGTCTGGCAATAAATCAACGATTTCAAACTATAGAGCCATTGCAAAATTAAATTCAATTCCAAAATTATTTGAGAAAATCATAACAGAGACGTTATCGTATCAAGCTTCTTCTATTCTTTGTTCACAACAACACGGATTTCGGAAATCTTACAACTTTTATTAATGAAGGCTTCACTTATAAGAAAAAAAAAAAAAAAAAAAAACTGACGCAATGTACATAGATTTTAGCAAGGCGTTTGATAAAATGAATCACGATCTGCTGCTGTTCAAATTAAATCGTATGGATTTTGGTTTGTCGCTTATACAATGGATTGATTCGTACTTGCATGACCGTAAGCAACGCGTAATATCTCGTAATCATCTATCCAATATTATTAATCTTACGTCTGGTATTCCTCAAGGCAGCCATCTGGGGCCTCTTACGAGGTATTTGTGCACTTTTAACAGATATGTAAACTCTTCGTTTAAGGCCTTTACGATTTATTCCACATATTTTGTTTGCGCAAGCGTAACAGTTGTCGGAATTGTGCTCTCCTGGATCAGTCCAAATCATTGGTACACCAAAACGAAGTGAACTGCGTATCCCTTGGATCCACATGTTAAGACCATTGTAGCACGTTTTACAAATTTTGTCTGGGACACGAAACGCCGCGAATTATTTCGCAATCAAAATAAAGTTTAAAAGCGCGCTCCACTTGCTCAGTGAGTAATGCAGCATTTGTTGAAAAAGCTCTTTTGCCACAAACGTAACAAAATAAATTGATATTTTCTGCACAATTTGCACTCATTTCGGTTTTATATTTTTACTACTTTTTCGTCACTTTAAAATAACCGTATTTTACGCGTTCGGAGACACTTGTTGAATGACAAAAATCGATCAGTGAACACCTATAAATACTATGTAAGTTTCAATATTTTACTGAGAGGTACTTATGAATTCGCGCATCTTTTAAGGGTGGCTATAAACCTGATTCGTATGCGTTTTAAATTTTTCGAAACATTTTAAAACATGACCACTCATAAATGTGGGTGCAATTTGTTTTAAAAATTCATGCAGGTAGCCAACGGAAAAACCCAAATAATTAAAAAAGTGCACTTTCCTTTTTTTCTTTTAATTGTTCAAGCACATTTATGACCGTTTTTTAGTTTGTTACCGCTACCATAAAAATCAAATAACCTTTTGTTTATTATTTTTTTTTTAATTCTGACAATCATAAAGAAAGTCGTCAATGTTTTTTCCAAGGAATTTTGAGCATATCTCGAGCAAATTTTTGAAATTCATACCTTCATTTAATTGTGAATAAAAGCGAAACGCGTCCATCGATTTTTATGATCTATATCTCATTTTGTTTAAAGGTTATGTGACTTTACGTGAAAGTAATAGGACTTGACACTTTTTTTACCGTTTTGGATTTTTTATGAATTAAAAATAAAAAATTCAATTTTTTAGGCAAAAAATAGTTTTTTTCATACATTTATTTATAACTGCGAAACTGTTGCTTATGTAGCGAAACGTTATATGAACAGATTAAAGGAATTGTACTTCCTAATTTTTTCATTGTTTCAGCAAAATCGGACTGGTGATTCTCGAGTTATGTCAAAAAAAGACCACCAAAGGTCACAATTTCCCCTATATGATAGTTACTAACTTCAAATCGATATATCTCGATTCCTAACGTGGCCCAGCGAAACGCCGGGACACGTATAACTTCTTTTTTACCGATATAACTTTCCCCGGTAGTTTGAACCCTTCCCGATCACTGACCCCTACCATTTGTCGCACAGTGATATCATATCATCCTTATATATAGCGGAAATTGTAAAATATTAGATCTAGCTTAAGAGGCGTTATAACTCAAACAATGATGGTGTAACAAAAATCAGGTATTCGTTTTTGCGCACATGAATTTATTTATTTTATAATAAAAAAAATATTATATTTATTATTTCGTTTGATTTATAATTAAAATAAAGTGAGTTAGTGCATGACCGGCAACCTAAGCGGACAAAATTTAATGTGGCACAGAATTTTATTCGGCTTAATTAGACAAAGTCTAAGATAAATAACTGGTAGTCACCATCTATTTAGATCAGAATCTTATTCGACTAAGAAGGTGGATTGAGGCTCTTTTAAATCGTATAATATTTCTATGTGATGTAAGTTAGAATAAGCGATAAAGAATGAATAAATTTTATAACGTTTATTTGAAAAGCAATTTCTCTTTCATGTTTTGTCTCTCTTAAGAATAAATTATTTGTAACGAGCCATTAGCTTCACTTCAGGATATAGTGAAAATATATTACAATGGTACATATAATTGTGATTTAAACATTTACGATGCTATTACAATTTTATTATGGTTTTTTTTAATTCAAAATTTATTTCTAAACATAATTTATTATTTATGAAAACATTTTTTGTAATGACCTTATTTGATTCATAATTTATTCTGAGCTGTATTTTATTTATTCTGGTTTATAATTTTTTCTAGCAAAATTTGTATATAAAGGGTGGTCCAAAGTGCTCTTTGTCATTTTCAAAATTCAGAAACTAGTGAACTTATTTTCATAATTTTTTCATAGCATAACTGACATAGGTTCAACTAATATGTGTGTAAAATATTATATTGATCACAAACGTACTTACTAAGTCATAGCAAAAATAGGAAGAAAGGAGAAACAAAAATGTAGGACATTTTAGATAAACATTATGGTTTAAATTATAATGGATTATATAATTAATTGGAAAATAGTAGTTAGTTCGAATTAATTGCACATTTGACTAAACATTAAACAAACTTATAGAATTTATGTAGAATTTCTTGTCCTTTTTTACCGATATCGTCCGGAAATTAAGAGTTGCTAAATATTTTTGCACAAAATTGAACTAAGAAGTAATCAGGGGATTTCTATAATACAAATAAGAGTAAATTATTTTAAAAACTGTATTTGTTTGTATAATAATAAATTATCGTCGGAATGCCTTCTAAATATTGAAAATAATTGATTAATAAAGAATAAAGTATTGTAAAAGCTGGTGCACGCAAATTATTCTGAGCATGATAGCTCAAGTTTTTGTATTATTTAGAGCAATGAAAGTGTCAAGATATATGTATTCGGTATTATTCGTTTATGCTGATGTTTGTAACACACAGTAAAAGTTATCCATGTCCATCCGTCTGGCTGGCTGTCAATGTAAACCTTGTGCAAAAAGTACGGGTCGTAATTTTAAAGATAATTCAACGAAAATTTAGCACATGGGACTTTTATCTTACAAGGACGAAGTCTATTAAAATTGGTTGTCGTCGGTCCATTATTTCATCTAGCCCCCATACAAATGTCCCCCTAGAGTTTAAACATTCAAAAATGCCTTAAAAATAAGAATATTTTAATGAAATTGGGTGCAAAGAAATTCTGTACAAGCATCTATCTTCCAAAAATCACTTTAAGGTGCATAAATCCCATACGACTGTTAGCATCTAGTTAATATTCAACACAAATAAGTTTTATGTAAGTTGAAACAACATTGCCAAATTTTATGAGAATCGTTTCATAATTTGCCATAGCTCCCGTATAAACCCATATCCCTAAAGTGTATAAAATCATGTAGATGAATGTATTATTTTGTATTTATATATTTCATTTTATATTTACTAAAATTCGCCACAGGTGTAATATAAGTCCGCTTCCCGAATTTTTATGCTGTTATACAATAGTGTAGGGTATCACATATAGTCGGTCTTGACTATATCTTTCTTTCTCGTTTCAGAAAAAAATACATTTATATTATACTACTAAATTCATAAACTGAAATATTTTTCTTATCGGAACTATTACGGAATTTATAAAATCAAGCATTCCAACTCGTAAAAGTGTTGTTGAAAAAATATGTTTTTTTTTTATTAAAATATACGATTCATAAAATATTATATTAAAAAAGTTCTAAAAAAATTTTAGTTTTTTTTTACTAAGACTATTTATTATACTGTTGTTTGATTTTGGACTGATATTCAAACAATATTTTTTATTAAATCAATAAAAATAGTAATTAAAAATAATTTTTGATATCAAATTTATTTATTTTATAATTGTTGCATATTTTAATGCTTCCTTACTTAACTTTCTTATTCTTTTTAATATTTAATATAATGTTCCACCAGATTTTCTGGTTTCTGGTTGGACGAAAGTCGTGGCAACTGTTATCTTTGGAGATATTCTTTAAAATTCTTTTCTCATCCTTTGGCGGCTTTACGTTTTTACTTTTCTTGGATTTCAGCCCCTCTTTCTATTTGCCTTCCTCTTGGTTGCTTTGATCCAAAACTTTGTGTCATTGTTCCGCATCGAACCATAGCAAAAATTTTATGTTTGCATTTGACTGGATCATCTTTATATATTGTCCCAAAGCAAAGATTCACCTTTTAGTTTTTTGTTTTTCTGAACCTATAAAATTTAGAAAATACAAATTCAATGTAGAATGTTATGTTGATTTTGAGACTTAAATTTTCTTACCATATGACCTGCATTCTCCTTATCTTCTTTATAAACGTCCAAACATTTTATTTATAATATCGAGTACATTTTGAACGTGCTCCTAATCATCTTGATTTTTATGGAGGATCACTAAGATGGACAACCGATTATAACGTGACTTAATTAAAGTACGTATCTTGATATTAAAGTACGTTGGACCTGGACAAATTAAATGATCAATTTTTTGAGATGGTACTACATTATCATGTTTTTCAATTTCTTTAACATGTGAAAATGATAAAATATCGTTTAATTTATGACAAATGCCTATTTTACTCAATCATAACGTAAATACTATTAAAATTGATTATTACTTAGCTATTAAAATTTTGAAGTTTTCCAAAACTTGGTCTTTTTGTGTTCCTATTTTATTATAAACATGCAGAAATAATTTAAGGTAGAAAAGCTTTTATACATAAAATTTCAATTGAAAATCTCACCCTATGGAATCGTATAATGAATATTTAAATTATTCTAGAAAAAGCAAAACCATCACCTTATTACATAACACATAATAACTTACCTCCGAGTGTTTCGAAATTATGCGCATATTGGCATTTGTATTTTCACTAAATTTATAAAAAAATAAGCAATTTCTTCAATAATTTTATTAATAATGTTAGAATATAAAACTCTTTTTTTAGTTGATTTTTAAATTCTGGATATTAGCCATTGTAATATATAGGTTATACGTTCCCAAATTTCAATTAATGTAGTTTTGATACTAAAGATGTTGAAATATGTTTTCACTATAACTGAATCATTTGAAGACATTTTTTGCTCCAAATAAATCAGGGTTTAATAGATCTCCAATATATAAAAATTTTGCACAAGCATTTTGAATTTAACTGCAAACATTTGTAAAGGAACATATATTAGTGTGGAGGTTATGAGATAAAATCACAAATTATTTCAAACTGGAGAAAAACTCAACATTAATTTTTATTTATTTCAATTGTGTAGGTAATCACCTTTAATTGAGTGTCACCAGTTTTTCCGTTGTGCAAAAACTATTCAACTTATAGCGTTTCGAAAATGACAAAAAGCACATCGGTCCACCCTTTAATATATTCTTCAACATTACAGTTTTCGATAAACTATTTTTATAAAAAAGTACATGCAATTACATTATATTCCATTCATTCTTTAAATAAATAAGATGAGTTGTATCTATATAAAATACCCTTCATAAATATAATATTGTTTTAATGTTTACGATTTACTCGTAAAATAGAATAAAATTAAGCTGTCAATAAAAAAATTATTAATACTTTTAAAATGAAACGTATTATTTATGATTTATCATCATTTATGCTTCATTATGTGCACAACATTTAATTTTTAATTTTATATTTTAATTTCATTTATATTTCCAACATTTTTTTTCTCATTTATGATTATATGATTGCTTATATGTATTTATGAAGGTATGCAATTGCATTTAGTATTTTGTTATTCAATATTAAGTAAATTTCATTTCTTTGTGATCCTGACCTTACACAATTGTAAAAGTAATGAGAGAAAAGAATATTATATATAAATACCATAGAAAATTAATGAAATAACACATAAAAGTATGCAACACACTTGTTGTTAGCTAGTAACAAACTATTGTATAACAGAAAAATACTCTTCTTCTGGGAAACTATCAAAACATTTCCAGTGAGTGTGATACAAAGAGAGCAATTGTAAAAAAATTGTACTCTCACAGCAAGGTGGTATCTGTTTCAGTTCATTTTGTTTCATTCTAGGCTTATAAACAATATTTTAAATATTTTTTAGGTTTAGTTGTAATTTAATGTTGGCCGATGCTACCGCTTATTTGCTTTAATTTGTCTGTTATTTTTTTCCTAATCTTAACTATGTAAACGTGTTTTTTGCAAAGTTTTGTTCAATGTTTAAATATATGTAAAAAAATGCTTAATAAAATACATATTTATGAAAATTTATAGTATACTTTTAGGTGTTATAAGGTGTATGTACTTTTCTGTATGATGTTTGGCTTTTATTTCAGTTATCAATATTTTATTTATGATTTAGTAGACAAAAATAAATATTTATATTGTCTTTTTGTGTTTTGAATTTGAAATTTCATTTGTATTACATACTTTTAGGTGCATAATACGTTGTTGTTGTTGTTGTTTTATTTAAAATATATTATTTTTATTCTTGGCAGGTATAAACATGATTGGTTTTAAATTTTTTACTAAATAAAAACATTTTAAATTACTTGTGTTTTTATTTTATTTAATGGGGCTTATGAATAAATATTTGTGTAGTGTAGATTTAGGAGCCAAGTGTTGATAATGAAATATTTGTTAGATTTTGTTTAAATATTTTTAAATAATTGAAGAATTTTAAACAGTTTAAAATATTTGTTATAAATTTAATATAAAAAAAAGAAATTTGTTTTATATTTTTTTAGAGGTCTAATGCTTTAATAATGCAATTGGATCATTTTTCAGAAAATAATTTTAGGTTCTTAATTAAATTTAACAAATCACTGCCTACTTTTAGGACCTTTAAGAGCGCGAATAATATATATATACCTTTTATTTTTCTCTATTTTTTAATTCCTTTCCCTTTTTCTTTATTATTAATAATTAATTACCTTAACTTAAGGTGCAACTTTTTAATTTGAAAAAAAAAAAATTATCACTTTACCTAAAATATGGTGCCTATTTTCAGAAGAGTCATTAGTCTTAATTATTCTTTTGATGTTTTATATATTTTTTCTTTGAGATGTAGATAAATAAGTAAAAAAATCATGAGACTATTTTTGCCAGCTATGTATGTATAAATATTTTTTAAAACGTTAAATAATTTCATGAATAACTTTAGATCTTCTAGGTGAGTTATAATTTATCAAATAATTATTTGATGTTTGATATATATAAAAAGCACGTAGTCAAAATAAATACTAAACAAGTTAATGCGCCAAACTCGGCTGTGTGGAAACTTTTATACCCTTCGAAAATAATAAAATTTACGCCTTAAAGTATGCTTTCATATTTTCACATTTGTACTCAATGATGCCAACTATTAACAACATAAACGCTTTGTGTAAAAACGCAAAAATCGGCTAAAATTAAAATTTCTTTTGAAAAGTAAAAAGAAATATATAAGCAACATTTGTCCCATTGATCAATCATTTGGAACGTACATCTCAAAATATTAATAACAAATTGGGAAAATTAAAATGCAAGTTAGGGAGATTTTATTATTATGAACTTCGATTCAAAATTGATCAGTTCTTTTAATACTTTTCCACTCAAACAATTTTAATTGTTGAAGACAGTTATTTCTTAAATAATATGGTTTCCTTACGAATTATTAAGATCTGTGGATAAATTTGTCTTAATACAAAAATTGCCAAATAAAATTAAAAATTTAAAAAAATTAACGTGACCCCATTAAAAAAATTTTCCATTTTTGAAAAAATTAAAAAAGAGCAAAAACGATAAAAGAAAATTGTTAAAAGTTATAAATTTGCGCGTTTTTTTTCAGGAAAAAAAATATTTTTCGCGTTTTGGATTACTAAAAACGGGCTAAATGTGGCCCAAAAAGAGATAAGTTGGCATCACTGTTTATATTTAGGAAAATAATCTACATTTTTTTCCAATCCATAAGAATATAAACATAAAATTAAACTATCATAGTAAGCACTGCTTCTTCAAAAAAAAAAAAAAAGATAGCTTCTGATATCTATTAAATTTCTATACATATGTTTGGAGGTACAATCTTATATACAATCTTATACAAAAAACAACAACACTGAGTCATTGCAATAATTTTATTTCCAACTAAAAAACGTTCAAACATACATAACAAATGATAGTGTTTATGTATATTAAAAGAAAAAAAAAAAAAGAAAAAAAATTGCAAATATACCCCCCTAGATATGAAGACTAGTATGTTATTGTATGATTCTTAGAAAATTACGTCTGAATGTTTTCATTAACGTGAGCTGGACCATTTTTAAAATACCTCTTAAAAAAGCATTTCTTTTCAATAGCATTATAAAAAACTTTCATTATAAAAAAATTAACTATAATTTAATACAGAAACATATTAACACTTGAAATATGCACTTAAGTAATTCTCACATCACTTTCCATTCGCGAAATATTTAAATTTTATTAACATTTTTTGTCATATTTTCATTACTTAAACATGTAATTGTATATATTTCGGTTATTTTTCAGCATATAATGGATTTTAAGGGATCATCGGAGAGGTCTATTCTGATACTATTGAAAATTTTATATAATTAACCCTTCGAAGGCAAAAGATTTAATTTTATACATTTGATTTTCAAAAGGTTATTAAATCAGAAACTTTTGCAAATAAGTTGTATGGAAGTATGTATTATACTTAAGTAAGTCTAACTTCACACTCAGCAATTTTGCTTTCCGAAATTTTTCTTTTTTTTTTTTTTTCTTAAAATTGTTCACACACAAAATTTTACTTCAAAACGAATTTTGAAATACAGGCAAGTTTTTACCCTATCATATTCCCTCTCGTTATCTCTCACATGAAATCAGAATTTCAACAAGAAAAATTTCCTTTTCTGAATTAAGACTATTAATGAGTTTATGAGTTTATAATAAATTCTTTTAAAACCGCGGTAGACATCGAATAAAAAAAGTTCTGTCGCTATTCTATATGACTTTATAATTTTTTGACAAATTTATGCTTTTATTTTCCGTAATAACCATTTATTTGCCATAACAATTGACTATTATGAACCGGCGATCCCAAAACATTAGTTTTCTTACTAAAAGGTTAAATGAATTTATATATCAATAGTACCGAATAAGGACATTCTAATGAGGCTCTAAAATGTAAATTGCAATGGAAAAATGACCGAAATATTCAAACTTTAATAAAATAATTAAAAAAAAAAATAATAGAAAATATTACTAAAATCTTAATTTCAGGAGAAGTAAAGCTAATTAAAAAAACATTTTTTTGCTGATTACGTATTAGTCGTCATGCGTCTATTACATATTTTTTTTAACCAAAAGTTAAAAATTGTGTACATTGTTTTTCGAAATTCATAGTTTTGGAGCTATTTTAAAAATGGTCCAGCTAGCGAGAATATATATATATATATATATATATATATATATATATATATATATATATATATAGTGATTTTCTGTTAGGTCAATCAGTTATTATCTATCTTTTTTATTATTTACTTCAATTTTGGTATTTGAGTAACCTAGTAAATACGAAAATCATTTAAAAATGTTTAATGAAAACTAAATATCTTTAAATTTACCGTCTTTTATACTTTTCACTTTACCTCAACTTTATTCATTTTATAAAAAAAAAAAATATTTCAAACAAAAAAAAAAAAAAAAAAAAAGAACGCAGAAAAATAATACAAAAAGGTAAAAATAATTTTTTATTATCCTTATTGAAAATGTTAGACAATAAACCGCTCTATACAACAGTTCCATTAGAGGTTTCAAACGAATATTGGTTGGCATTTTATTCAATTTAAATTTAAGTATGCTCCACTTTGCTCCAATCTCCCCTATATAAAGTGAAACTTAATATTTTTATTAAGTTAACAATCAAACAATTTTTCTTTGAATTATTATAAAATAAATATCGTATTCTATTACTTATTTAATAAATATAGAGACATTTGTTAATACCCTTCACCACAAGTGTAAAGGGCATATATAAATTTATAAATTTATTTTACAAGAAAATCGTAAATATTAAAACAATATTATATTTATCAAGTGTATTTTATATAGATATAGATCATCTTATTTATTTCAACAATAAGTGGAATATGATATAATAGGATATTCTTTTCTTTATAAAATAATATTGAAGAGTATATTAAAGGGTGGTCTGATGTGGTTTTTGTCATTTTTGAAACGCTAAAAAATAACTAGTTTTAGCATCAATTTCTAATACAAAAAAAAAAAAAAAAAATTAAACAAATAAAATTTATGAACAAATATAAATTTCATTCATAATTTTTATTTTTTTTTTTTTAAACTGTTTGACAATTTTTACAAATTCTTTTTTCAATAAATTTTTGCGTACACAGAAAAAAAATTCATATATTTGAAAATTTTTTCATAAATATTATGAATCGAACATGACTTTTTTTCCCTAACTTTTTTCATAAAAAATAAAATTTTGCTCATAGATATTATTAAATTGTTCATAATGAAAATTTTAGTAATTTTGCAAAAATTTTGTTAAATTGGTTTTATTAGATTTAATTGCGAATGGTAAATGAAAATAGCTATACATGAAAATAATAAAAACAGACGCCTTAAAATATCAAAACTCCAAGGAAATTCTGTAAAAACAATAATGTTTAGATATTTGCATAATTTCGCTCGCATTCTGCATTCTTGATAAAAAGCGTTTCTCTTCTGTTCCTATAATGTAGCTAAAAATCATTAAAAACCTAAAATTTTCTGAAGAAAATTTCAAACATTTTTTTACAAATTGAAAATATAAATGAAAATTTAAACAATTTATTTTAAGTCTTCTTGACTTTTGATTCATTTCAAAAAATGTTAAAAAGTGTTAGTATTTAAGATATTATTCTTAAATATTATGAACTTAAATCAATGTAAATTAAATTCTTATATTTATGCACAAACTTTTTTCTGTGCACTAAAAATACTAAAAATTTCTTCCCTGTATGGAAATTTAGTATGTTTTTTGTGTATAAAATAATTAAACAATTCGAATCGAGATGTTTTTTGGTTTTGATATATATGAAAAAACAGATCAATTTGTTTGTTTTTTTGAGAAAACGACTCGTTTTTCAAAAAACCTTTATATGTGAACATAGCATTATTGAGTTTTTTTTGTTAAAATCCAAAAATTAAAGTTTTTTGCATATTTGGAAAAAAAAACGTTCGAATAGTAATAATAATAATAATAATAATAATAATAATAATAATAATAATAATAATAATGCAAGTGTTCCACAACATGTTCCTAAGGTTTATGAAACAGAGATTTTTTGGTTAAAAATTTTCCCCATAATCCTTATTTACAGTTATATATAGTGGAAAAAAAATATTTTTAACCTTATGCATTTTTAATGCGCATAAAACAATTTTTGAAGCATATTTTTGGTTGCACTGTAATGACTTTTAAAGTATACATTCGTACTTAACTTTTCGTCTTTCAAAACTATAGTTTACCTTGGTAAACAACCCATATAACCACAAAACTAAGGACAAATACACTACCTATATAAAATTCAAAACAAAGGTCTTAAAATCAAACTTCTGGACTTCAACTTACATTATACAACATTGTTATATATTTTTCTAGTATTGTGATATAGTTTTTAAAATACAAGCTCCATTTTAAGAAAAATGTAAAAAGAAATATTAAAGTACCAACTTGAATACCCTGTCAGATTATCAACGTTGCCAAATTATATTTGTTATATATATTCTTGATGACTTAATCAGTTACTTATAAATTTCTACGATTTCCTAAATTATTATTTTTGAATTACTGTAAAAAAATGGAAGTTCTGACTAGTGTGTGCTCCAAAAAGCATATATTTTCTGGGTTCTTATTGATATGGAAGTCGACATAACGATGTCCGTCTGCCTGTTTAAATCACCCTTTAGAAAGCAAAATTTATGGGATATACATGTTTTATACATCAAATTATGGGGAATATTCCTTAGAATAACACCAGTAAAAATCAACAAAATCGGTCCAGTAATGGATGAGATATCTCCAAAAAAGCGATAAGACCACTAAAAACGTAATTATTTTCGACTTTTCTCAGCCTTTATATAAGCTAGCGACTTCATAGGTAGATAGATAGATAGATAGATAGAGAAGGTTGATGTGATACCAGAAAGTACCACATCTCCACCCAGAGACCGATCTCGGTCCATTGTGAGTCCCTTCGTTGAAAGAGCTGTGAAATATAGAATACAATACAGAAAATAGAAGAGTAGGAACAGAAGAGAAAAGAATAGGAGTGAAAAAAAAAATCATATAGGAGGATTAGCAATGTTACCATTCCCCCTAGGGTTATACTCCTGATTCCCCCTTAAATAGTTGATTCCCATGACGAAGCCTATGACGTCTGCAAGATCTGCGTCCCGAACGTCACTTAGCCCGCCTAGGAATTGGATACCCAGCCATTTCATCCTACGATGCTGCAATCGTGGACAATGGCATATAATGTGCTCAATAGACTCGGTCTCTTGGACGTCCCCACATGATTTTTAAGCTTCTCCTATTAAAGCCCAGAAGAGTGCTAGTGCCTGCTTTGTCTAGTGCTGGCCATATCGCCCTCGACACCTTACAGTCCTCTCTACTCTCCCAAGCCCAATAGGTTCTGACCAAGATCCAATCATTGATCTTCCCATAGAAGAAACTCAGTGGTGGTTTCACATAGGTTTCCCTCTCCGAGACATCCTTTGCTGCGCCTTGCCTTGCCAGTTCATCAGCCAGTTCATTGCCTGAAATATTGCAGTGGCCAGGCACCTAGCAGAGTCTCACCATGTAGTCCTCCATCAGCTCTCTCAGTGTCTTCTTACAGGCAGCAAATAGCCTGTCCCCAAGGCCTTCAGAGCCGCCTGGCTTTCCACATAGAGAGTAACTTCGGTACCCCTCGCAACGTTCTGCCTGATTATTTCTGCGGCTTTCAGGATACCGAGAATCTCAGCCTGAAAAACGCTGCACTCAAAAGCGACTTCATTTTTGTACAGAAAATTCGGAATCTTTTTTGGACAGTTCTTGCAGAAGAAATGAATAAAATCATTTAATTAGTATCTGAGATATCGGCCAAAACATATTTTTGGACTTTTTGAAGCTTGCTGTAAATATTTTTCTAACATTTTGGTTTTTTGAACTAACCATATCGATCCATAAACAACCGAGTTATAAGCAAAAATCTTAAAAAGTTATTAAAAATATACACACACAAACATACATAAAAAGCATTGCAATGACTTTCAGTGTTGTTGTTTTTTTTTGTATAAGCAATTGGTAGTTGTTTGTTGTATATACATCAAAGTGCATCAATTTGTATGAAGAAAAAAAAAATATATTGCAAATGTACCCCACTAAAATTAAACATTGATATGACATAAACTAATCCCCAAAATAATTGGTTTCAATTATTTCTCATCTCGCGAACTGGACCATTTTTAAAATAGCTTTAAAAATATGAATTTCGATAAACACAATTTTTAACTTTTGGTCAAAAAAAAAAAAAAAAAAAATATATATATAATATGTAATAGACACATAGCGACTAATACCTAATCAGCAAAATTTTTTTAAATTAGCTTTCCTTCTCCTGAAATGAAGATTTTAGTAATATTTTTTTATGATTTTTTTAAATATTATTTTATTAAAGTTTGAATATTTCGGACATTTTCCATTGGAATTTATATTTTAGCCTTATTGTAATGGCGCTATTCAGTACTATTGATATATGAATTCATTTAAACCTTTAGTAAGAAAATAATATTTTGGGATCAACGGTCCATAATAGGTTAAGTTAATTATTATGGCAAATAAATGGTTATTTAGGAAAATAGAAGCATAAATTTGTCAAAAAATTATAAAGGCGTGTAAAATAGCGACTGAACTTTTTTTATTAGATTTTTCAAACGGTTTTAAAAGAATTTATGATACTTTTCATAAATTCATTAATAGTCTAGTTTCACACAAGAAAATTTTTCTTGTTGAGATTCTGATTTCATGTGAGTGAGAGAGCGAGAGGGAATATGAAGGGGTACAAACTTCCCTGTATTTCAAAATTCGCTTTATTTTTCATTTACGTCGCTCAAAACAAGAACAAGTCAAAGCAATTAAAGCAAAAATTGCTGTAGTAAAATTTTCTGTGTAAACGTAAGTACGATTAAAAAAAAAAAAGAAAAATTTCGGAAAGCAAAATTGCTGAGTGTGAAGTTAGACTTACTTAAGTATAATACATACTTCCATACAACTATTTGCAAAAATTTCTGATTTAATAACCTTTTGGGAACCAAATGTATAAAATTAAATCTTTTGCCTTCGAAGGGTTAATTATATATAATTTTCAATAGTATCAGAATAGGCCTTTCCGATGGTCACTTAAAATCCATTATATGCTGAAAAATAACCGAAATATATACAATTACATGTTTAAGTAATGAAAATATGACAAAAAATGTTAATAAAATTTAAATATTTCGCGAATGGAAAGTGATGTGAGAATTACTTAAATTCATATTTCAAGTGTTAATATGATTCTGTAATAATTTATAGTTATTTTTTTTATAATAAAAGTTTTTATAATGCTATTGAAAAGCAATGCTTTTTTAAGAAGTATTTTGAAAATGGTTCATCTCATGTTAATGAAAACATTCAGGCGTAATTTTCTAAGAATCATACAAGAACATACTAGTCTTCATATCTAAAGGGGTATATTTGCAATTTTTTTGTAAGGGACATTAATACATACACACAATCATTTCTTACGTATGTTTGAACGTTTTTAGTTGGAAATAAGATCATTGCAATGACTCAGTGTTGTTGTTGTTGTTTTGTATAAGATTGTATCTATCGGTGTTTTCTTTTTTTTTAGGAAGCAATGCTTGCTATTATGGTTTAATTTTATGTTTACATTCCTGTGGATTGGAAAAAAATGTAGGTTATTTTCCTAACTATAAACCGTGATACCAACGGACTACATTTAGCACGTTTTTAGTAGTCCAAAACAAGAAAAATATTTTTTTCCCGAAACTAAAAAACGCGCAAATTTATAACTTTTAACAATTTTCTTTTATCCTTTTTGCTCTTTTTTAATTTTTTCAAAAATGGCAAATTATTTTAATGGGTTCGCGTTATTTTTTTTTGAAATTTTTAATTTTATTTGGCAATTTTTGTATTAAGACAAATTTATCCACAGATCTTAGTAATTCGTAAAGAAACTGTATTATTTAAGAAAAAACTGTCTTCAACAATTAAAACTGTTTGAGTGGAAAATTTTAACACTTTTCTGATCAATTTTGATCGAAGTTCATAATAATAAAATCTCCATAACTAGCATTTTAATTTTCCCAATTTGTTGTTAATATTTTGATATGTACGTTCCAAATGGTTGATTAATGGTAAAAATGTTGCTTACATATTTCTTTTTACTTTTCAAAAGAAATTTAAATTTCAGCCTATTTTTGTGTTTTTGCACAAAACTTGTCTTAATTATACCACAAAACTGCTGTCTTTTTAAATTCGGCCCATTTTAGCACTTTTTTCAAACATTTCTAAGCTTTTATGTTGGTAATAGTTGGCATCATTGAGTATAAATGTGAAAATATGAAAGAATACTTTAAGGCGTAAATTTTATTATTTGTTGGTAAGGTGATGAAGATTCGGCACAGCCGAATTTGGCGCATTAACTTATTTAATATATATTTTGACTACGTGCTTTTTATGTATATTAAACATCAAATAATTATTTGATAAATTATAATTCAGCTAGAAAGTATAAAGTTATTCATGAAAATATTTAAGGTTTTAAAAAATTTTTATGCATACATAGCTGACAGAAATAATCTCATAAAGATATTTAGCGTTAATTAAATATTTTTAAATGATTTTTGTATTTACTAGGTTACTCGAATGCCAAAATTGATGTAAATTATAAAAAAGATAGATAATAATTGATTAAGCTAATAGAAAATCACTACTGTATATATATATATATATATATATATATATATACATGCAGTTTTTCAAATGTATAGGTGCATGTTGGTTCTAGGAATTTTTGATCTTATTGCTCTGTAGTTTATTGAGTTATTTCCAATTTTCCTACATTTCATTGCTTTTACTAAAGTGCACAGAGAAAAAAGCATATATTTCAAAATTTTTTTTCATAAATATGAATCGAACATGACTTTTTTCCCTAAACTTTTTTCATAAAAAATAAAATTTTGTTCATAGATATTATTAAATTGTTCAAATGAAAATTTAAGGAATTTTGCAAAAATTTTGTTAAATTTTTGATTTAGTTTTATTAGATTTGATTGCAAGTGGTAAACGAAAATAGTTATACCTGAAAATATTAACAAGAAATGACTTAAAATGGCAAAATTCCAAGAAAAATCTGTTAAAAAATAATGTTTAGAAATGTGCATAATTTCGCTCGCATTCTGCAGCATATCATTTTGATAAAAAAACGCTTCTGTTCTGTTCTCAAAATGTATCTAAAAACTTAAAATTTTCCAAAGAAAATTTCAAACATTTTTTTTTAATATAAAAAATAAATTAAAATTTAAGCAAGTTTTTTTATTTTTAATCTTATTGACTTTTTTTACTTTTGAAAAAAAAAATATAAAAAAATGTTTAATGCTTAAGAAATTATGCTTAAATATTTGAACTGTAATCAATGAAAGTAAATTCTGATATTTACGTACAAACTTTTTTTATCTGTTTTAATTAATTTTCTTATATATATTTAATTCATTGGTGATTAAGCCAATTTTGTATTGTAGTTTCAGCAAAATTGGAAAAAAAATTGTTGAAAATTTGTCAAGTTATACATTCCAATTTACTCCAAAACATTTTTACTACATTACCCCAAATTTTGGAAAAGCATGTGTTTTTGGAATAAACCTTTTGTGCAGTTTGAATTTGTACATAAAGTATTTAATTTTGTATTTATCGATTTAAAAATACTCTTGATTTGGATATCTCCACAAAAACATTAGCACTTAAAAAAACTTTTTCAGAACATTTTATATGTTTGCGCTCGAAAATCAATAAAATCAGAGATTTCTTGGATGAAATTATAATGTACGGTGTTGAGAAGTTAAATATAGGTAGATAGGGCAGATGTTGATGGGGGAGGTTTTGAAGTAAGCGCGCTTTTACACCAGCCTTAGTGCTCGTAGAACTAAGGGTGGTTCCGGCTTCACTTCAATTTTATTTATACTATGCGTGCTTAAAAAAGTATATATATATATATATATATATATATATATATATATATATATATATATATCCAAATACTCACTTTATCCAGCTTCGCTTACCTATCCAAACATCTTTGCTTACCCTGGCGTTGCTGTAGCTTATCCTACCCTTACATTCGATTATGAAATTCAATGAAATTAACTATGAGAACATAATATTGTTGTAGTGATAATGCTGTTACCATGTTTTTATAGTATAGTATCTCATGGAATGCATAATATATTTATCACATTTAAGCTTTAAAGTTTATTTAAATTATATTTCGAAAACATCATTTATAACAACGGCAGTTAATAATAGTTAATTTTTATTTTGTAGTTATTTATAAATAATCAAAAAGTCACTACCTACATTTAGGCAGTCAATTTTCATTATTTTCACTGTTTACTATTTACATTTTACTGTTTATAATTAAACATTTTAATTAGAAATTGTAATTACCTTATTAAATATTATGCTGTATAATTAAATTGTAAATAAGTTTAAAATTTTCTGGAAATTCTTACTTATTCAATTATTTTATTAATTGTCTTTGTTGTTTGTGTGCACGTAATTATTCGCAAAATTTTAAAGCAGATATTTAAGTTAGAATAGGAAAAAAAAAACAAATTTCTTAAAAATATTTCTTACGTATATAATTTGTTTAAATATAAATAATAAGATTTAAATACTTGATCTTACCTGAAAACTCCATAAAAAAGTCTTTATAATGATTTTCTTTTAATTTATTTATTTCTGCCTTTACATTATAATTGTATTAATATCTTTTTTCCTTCCCTTTCGAAAAAATTCCCTACAACTTAAGTGTTGAATTGTACTAGTTAAATTTGACACCTTAAAATATGCGCTCATAATTAAGAGTTTATTAAAAGATAAGAATTTAAATAAGTATGCAATTATTTACAGACAATAATATATAATTTAAAAAAAGAAGAATAATAAATTGTATCTAAATTTTCTATATTATTATCTATAATCAAAAATTATATTATTTACTTAAATAAGAGAAATATAAATAATGTGTAAAATCAAACAATACATAATTTATTAAAACAACTCATTCCCTTTGTTTTCAAATTAAATACCATTATGATGGATATTAAATAACATGAATTCAATTAATAACCAGAATATACGTAAATAATGGCTCAAAGTTTATAATGTAGTTTTATGGAATTTAAAGCATTTTTTTGAATACGGTATATTATAGACGTTTGAGTTCAGCCAAAATAAATAGAAATAATTTTTAGGGAAGAACTTATGATATTAAATGTTGAGTATTTATAAATTCATGTTATTAAATATTAACTGTTTTAGTCAAATGAAAAATATTTTAAAGCATATATTTTTTTTTTAACAAAAGATATGTGGTTTATATAAAAATTAAAAGTTATTTCATTGAATTGATAAAAACGTGCATAAAAAGTTGGTTTTACATGGCACCATTGACATGACTTCCTACTCAGTGAATAGTTAACAACAAAAAGAACATCTTCCAATGACGGAAAACGATGGAAACGATCCGAATTTGTACTACTTCTGGATCAAAAATTCAGGATCTTGTTGACTTCTTTGGATGTTCTTTTTTTGCTAGTCAATCAAAATTAAGACTTGACAATAATGTCACGCTGTATAAAACCGTATTGAAACTAATTTGGACATATGATATCCAATTATGAGTAACAGCCAGTAATACGGGTATTGATATTATACACAAGAACCAATCAAGAATTCTTAGGACCATAACGGGTGCACCATGGTAGATAAGAAATGAAAATATCCATTTGACTTAGAGGTATCATTGGAAAAACGAGTTTAGGCTCAGCGGATAATGCATTAGCAAACTACAGACATATCCTAACCCACTTGTAAGACTTCTTGCTTCTTGAATTCAAGGCTTCGTAGAGCTGATTTTCCACCCCATTATTAGGAGGACCATATATTCACCTAGCTATGCTATCGTTAGAGAACAATTAAGCTATGTTCAGACTTGTCAAATATTTGACCAAAAAGACGTAACCACTAAAAAAAAATAAATCTTATTTTCTTCTTTCAATTTGGAAAATGTTTTTTACTGATCGTAAATCACAGATTACGTTTTATTGAATTTTGTTTGACGCTGTTTTCTCTTACAAAACATTTGCAAAATCAAACAACGGCAAACAATTTTTATGTAAAACTAGTGGTCACGCAATTTTTATGAAATATTTGCCAAATGTGAATATTGCTTTAGTCTTTAGTTTATAGTTTTAGAATTTAAATACATAATGTGAGGCTTTAAAAAAAGGCAGATTCAAGAAATACACTGCCCTCCGCTTGAATAAGGAATCACATTTTTTTTAACTTTAATTAAGTTTATCTCCTAAAGTAAAATTCAGAAAAAAATGATTTTTGCGCAACCAAATTTCAAAGTGTTGGCTTAAGTTTCCTAAAGAAATAAGAAAGATACATATTTTGTTATACTAAAATTATGCATTTATTTAAAGACATGTATTTTTGTGGTACTTTTTCGTGTGTCACTTGAATAAGGAATATTTTAAAACTAAGCAGACTGTAATTTATTTTTAAATTTTAGGTTATAAAAATGAAAGTTATTATCTTCTGGCATTCAATTAGTAATGAGTACTGCCACCATTTTTAGCTCAAAAATGCGATTGGGATCGACCTATATAATGACTATAAATAATTTAGCGAAATTGAACTCCATGCTTTCGTTATTGCATCCTTTAAGGATTCTATAGTCTCAAATTGTTTTCCTCGTTCATAAACTTTTCTTGAAAGCCAAACCCAGACATTTTCCATAGGATTCAGGTCTGGTGAATATGGGGGCCAATCCAAAAGTTGAACACCATGTTGATTAATCCATTGTTTTACTGTTCTGGCGGTATGAGTCGGAGCGTTGTCGTGTTGGTAAGTCCAAGGAGTCATTAAATTTTGGAAATGCTTCCTCCAGAATGTTTTTGTAAGTCGCTGCAATTATTTTTGTTGGATACAAAAACCAATTCTATGGTACCATAATACGAAACGACACCATTATTCCACCCTCTCGGCTGTCTCTTCGGCTTAAAAATAATTCCTCCATATCTAGGTCATGGAAGTAATAGTTATACCCGTCGGGACCATTAATATTAAACTTTTTTCATCGGAAAATACAACTTTAAACCATTTGTCGGACTATGTCATTGTATTTTTGGCAAACTGTAGACGTTGTGATTTGTGTTTTTCATTAAGTGGTGATTTTTTTTCAGTTTTCGTCGGACTATAAATGGGCACGACTTTAAAATATGGTGCACTGTTCTTAGACTGGCACTGACTTCACTTTTTTCACGTATTTTTGATACCGACGTGGAAGAATTTGATGCAATTCTAAGAATTTTTCGTCTTTCTTTTGGAGTTGTTGCCATTTTCTTCCGTCGTTTCATGTTTTTTCCATATCTTTCCACGTTATTTAAATAATTGTACACAACTGCCTTTCTTCTATTAGTGTTTTTGGCTATTTGGACCGAATTCTGACCCCGAGATCTCAAAATCAGAATTTTTTCTTTTTTAGAGTTATTAGGAGCCTTAATACGTCCCACTTAGAATAAAACCTATTTAAAAACTATCAAATTAAAAATTCTCTATCCGTTTATATTGATAGAAATTCAAATCATAACCTTCCTGATAAATATTAAAAGAATTCCTTATTAAAGTGACAAACGAAATAGTACCACAGAAATACATATTTTTAAATAAATGCATAATTTTAGTATAAGAAAATATGTATATTTTTTATTTCTTCAGGAAACTAAAGCCAACACTTTAAAATATAGTTGCGCAAAAAATTATATTTTTGTGAACTTTAATTTAGGAGATATACTTAATTAAAGTTAAAAAAAATGTGATTCCTTATTCAAGTGGCAGGTAGTGTAAATAAAACTTATAAAAAAATTAAAGGTATGTTTTGTGTTGTTATTATTTTGACCGGCACTGTTCATATGTATAAAATTAATAAGGTTATAAAGATGTCTGTTCCTAGAGTTATGTGTATACATAAATATTCAAAGTTTATTTATAAATATGAGTACAGATTTAATTTTCATATCACTCATATTTATTTACCTACTTTTAGGTCCTTTTTATGTTAATATATTATTTTTGTTTTATTTAGTTTCTTGTTTTATATTTAATTTAAATTTCTTGTTTTCCTTGTTCTATGTTTGCCAAACAAGGTCATTTATAGTTTAATAATTATATAAAACTGCAGCTGAATTTCTGTTTCAAAAAGTGACAGTTTGACTTGTAATTTAAAAATAAAAACAGTGATTGATAAAAAAATTAGGTTTAACAAAAAATAAAAAACAAAATGTAAAATTTCTTGAATTATCAACATATTTTTAAGGGTTTTATTTAGAAGATTTAATAAATTTAATCTAGATTTTTTTCTATTTAGAAAACATTGTTTGATTTTTTTCATTTCCTCAAGAGCTTTTCTTTTTACTGTAGAATTTTATATATTTCTGTTTTAGTTGTAAATGTTTTTTTTTTGTTTATTGTAAAATTATGACTTTGTATATGCCGAGTTCACAGCAAATTTTATGTCCTCATGCCTACATATAATATGATAAGTAGGTAATGAATGAGTTTTTGTTTTTGTATTTTTTATTTATTTGCCCCATTAAAATGCTGTGGCTTTGCAATTGAGATTGTACATATATTTTGCTTTAACAACTATCTGAGACTGTGTGTTAGATGGCTGAAATGAATATTTTATAAGTGGCCTTCAAAGTTGTTGTGTTTTATATTTGTAGCATAATTTTAGGGATATTTTTTCTACTTATGCATGTATGTACGTCAAAAGGAAGGAAAACATTTTTCTTCTTCTTTTCTCTAAGGATGAGTATAAAAAGTCATATTTTTTAACTTAACAAATTGTTTATTAGGGGTTTTTTTGTGAATTTTCTTTTTGAAGAGGAGTAATAAAAGTCATATTTTGTTTTATGTAACAAAAGCAAAAAAAAAATGTTTTTTATATGGAAAAGTTCTAGTTATTTTATTAAATCTGATTGTAACTGTTGTGAAATGTGGGGCAAATTTCAACGTTTGAAATATAAAAAAGTTGCATATATATATAAAAAAATTTGTAATGATTTTAATGGTTCTTAATTTCTAATACTGAATTTTTTATTTCAATAAAATGTTAAATTTTTCAACAAATTCTACTTGTCATACAGCGCATAGTAAGGCCTATCTCAAAATTCTTGTAATAAATCTGTATGTAGTAAACTACTGATGGGATCGAATTCAAATGTATGGGAGAGTTATAGAGGAGGACCTAAGCTTTCGGAAATATATTGTAGTCACCATATTGTAATACAAGGTAACCTACAGGGTGTCAAATTTTATCACAACAAGTATGAAAAAGTTAAAAAAAGAAATCATAACTTCTGCAAATTAAAGCCAATTTCGTTGACTTATATATATTTTTTAAAAAGTCTTAAAGAGTCTTGTAACAGTGATTTTTTAATATCTTGTGATTTCCAAGTAGGATTTATATCTCAAGAATTTTTGGAAAATTTTCGCTTATCAATTCCCGGGATATTTTGCCGGTAATCTTTACCAAAATTATAATTTTATTATTTTAATATCGGCAGAATAATTTTTTAAGAGTTAATAATTCTATAAAGAAAATATTTAGTGATCCTAATTTTTCACTTGTAGTTAAATTATGTCATTATTTTACATTCAGTTAAAATTGCTATTGAGACTATATGTAGCTGAGATACAATATTTATTGACAAGTACTTTTCATGAACATTTTTTAGGTAATAACTCTGTTTCGAAAAAGTTTATTAAACATTTCATAAAATAATATTAAAATAATTAAAAATAAAGAAAAAATCAAGAAATTATACAGAAGTATAATTTTTTTCAGAAAATTTTGTTAAATCAGAAATCGAGTTTCGTTTAATGAAATAAATATATTTTTATTTTTTCTTTTTTTTTTTGTAAATTAAATTATATAGAAAAAATCGATCACATTAATTATGTCAATACTGAATTAACTGATAATTAAATAACTCAGTGTAACAAGAAAAATTTGCCTCAATAATTCCAACGCAAAATGAAGGTGTAACAGTAGTCTAACAAGAGTTAGTTCGAGTTTCGGTTTTATGTCCACTTGAAGTTCGATATTTTCGGGATCCTTTTTTCCATATGTTTGGAAATAAACAAGTTAGAGTGCTATATTCGGCTGTGCCGAATCTTTTATACTCTTCACCGCTTTACCGACAAATAAACATACGCCATGCAGTATGCTTTCATATTTTTAAATTTATACTTACAAAAATAATCTACATTTTTCCAAACTAAAAAAGTGTTAACACAAAATTCAACTATCATAGCAAAAAAAAAAAAAAAAAAAAAAAACACTGAGTTATTGCAATTCTTCTAATTCCAACTAAATAAAGTCCAACATTTATAAAAAATTATTATGTGTATGTATGTATATATAATCTACAACTACTGCTTGCTTATACAAAAAACAACAACAATGAAATTCAATGCCTTTATATATGCCTTTTATATATGTTTGTGTGTGTATATTTTTAATAATTTTTTCAGATTTTTATGGACTAATATGGTTAATTTAAAACTGAAATTTTAGAAAAATATTTACAACAGATTTGCAGAAAAACCAATTCTGAATTTACATGGAAGTCCAACAATATATTATGACCAATATCTCAGTTACTAATGAACCGAATTTGTTCATTTCTTCCACAAAAACATTTCTGTGCAAAAGTCGCTAGCTAGGGGCTTATAAAAGTCGAAAATAAATACATTGTTAGAGGCCTTGTCGGTTTTTTGGCAATATATCGAACATAAGTGGACGGATTTTATTATACTATTATAGGAATATTCTCTATAATTTTATGTATAAAACGTATATATCCGATAACTAAGACTTTCTAAAAACTGATTTCAACAGACAGACGACCGTCGTTATATCGACTTCTCTATCAGTAATGATCTAGAAAATATATATTTTTTTTTGGAGTCTTAGATGAATACTGTATACAAATCAAATGATAAACTTATATACATATATCCTCCACACATGTGGTGAAGGGTATAAAAACATTTAAATTAATTAATCCAAATGTTATTATATGTTTTTGTTATTTTATAAAATACCACCATTTTTGTACTAGATTTTTGATGAATGCCACACTCTTTTGACAAAAACTTTGAGAAAAATATGAAAGAATAGTGTTACATTTTTGTAAAAAAAATAGACGTTTATTACACTAATTTCAGAGTGCTGATTTTGAATACTTTTCACGGCTAGATGAATTGAAGTAATCAACAAATTTTTTTCAGCATATTATTTCGGAATACATTGCAAATTACAGAATATTTAAGAAAACATTTTCGCTGATATACCTCTGAACTTATTTGCGAAAAACAAAATAAAGACTTCAAATTTCAAGCGTAAATATCTTTTTAAATGTAAGAGATAACTAAGGTGTGTAAACTTATTTTTTCTTTATCTTGCCAAGAACTTTAGAGAAGTATAAAAGACTTTGAATTCTAACCTTCTTTCTATATTATATACGAAGGGACTCACAATGGACCTCTTGGTCTCCGAGTGGATGCACAAGCACTCTTCTGAGTGCTGTGTAACCCTTCTCTACCTACCTACCTACCTTGAATTCGGACTTGATTTGTAGAAGTTTAGATTTTTGGAAATTTTTTTATATAATCGAGATAGTGAAATTTGTCATCTAGTAGGTTATAGCGTGTTATCATAGGATGACTACAGAATGATGTTTTTGAAAGCTTAGGTCCTGCTCTACAACTTTTAAACTATAACAAATAAATACAAACTCAAAGAAAAATAGGTGGTATTAGTTGGTATAATTTATTTTAATAAAACATACATAAAAAATTAGTTAAATCATTTATATTTGACATAAGAACTAAGATTAAACGAAAAAGGAGAAAATTTAATGTCACAGTGAAAATGGTCCACTTAAGTTTACGTTAAAAAATTCAATTGAAAACGGATTTTTATTATATTGTAGGATATCCTTTTTGAAGAATTGCCGACTTCAGACGATTTGGAATAGATTCCACTAGTTTTCTTGTATATTCCGGGGTAATTTTATTCCATTCCTCTATAAGGGCAGCTTTTAAGTCATTTTTGTTGGAAATTTCATGTTTTCGGATCTCAACTTCGAGCTTCTGCCACAAATTTTCAATAACAATAAGGTTAGGTGATTGGGGAGGTGTTTTGATTACTCTGGGACAGTGATACAGAAGCCATTCTTTAACAATGCCGGCTGTGTGTTTCAAATCATTATCCTGATAAAAATGAAAGGTGTCACCTATTCCTACTTTTTCCGCACTTTTTTTTAAACAAAGTGGAGTTCACCAACACCAGCAGCAGAACATGCACCCCAAATCATCACAAGACCATCGCCATGTTTAACTGTTGGGCGCAGATTCTTTGAGTTCATCTCTCATCCGTAAATAAGACGTTCTGCCAGAATGAAAAATCTTTCCCAGCATAGCTGTGAGCAAACTGCAATCGAATTTTTTCATTCTTCGCACTTACGAAGGGTTTCTTACGCGCTATTTTGCCATTCAGTCCATTCTGACGCAGCACTCTTCGAATCGTATCTACGTTACAGCAAATAGTGAAGTGTTTTTTAACCATATCATGCAGTTTCGGAGCACTCAGTCTTGGATTTATTTTGATTTGATTGACAATCCACCTTTCCTCACGTTCGCTGAATATCTTTCTTGGGCTAATTTTTTGCTTATTTATAACTCGACCTTCGTTTTTAAAATGGTGGATGATGTTTTCCACTGTTGTCCTGGATTTTTTAACAATTTGAGCGATTTGTCTTTGGCTTTTTCCACTTTTATAATGTTCAATAATTAAATTTCGAAGCGACCTAAGATGGGTCGCTTTCTAAATAAGCAATCGATTTAAACTTTTTTAGTTTCAATAAATGATAATAAACAACAGAAAAAGAAATAAAGCTAAACAAGAAAGTGAGAATGTTCCGTTATTTATAGATATTTTACATTGTGGACCATTTTCACTGTGACCTTAATTTTATACTAACTACGTTTATTGTTTATTTATGTCCAAAATGTTATATATTTATTAATTTTTTATGAATTTTTTCTTAAACAAAATAAATAAACCAACTAATTTAGTAAAAAAAATGTTTGGTCCAATTGATTTTATGAACTTTTTACATCCTAATAACATTTTATTGCACGTGGACCAATTTGACTATGACTGTAGATTTATTACCAACAAATTTTATTAATTAATTATTGTTAAATTATTATTAAATAATATTTAAAATTGCAGCATATATTTTAAAAACAAAATTAACATAAAAACTGACAGAATACTTTTAAAATTCTATAAAATTTCAACAATTGAAGCTACAAGAATAGAATATGTGGTTAAGAAATTCCATTATAATGATTTTTAAATTAATATATTTTCAGAATATTTTGTTAGAAAACCTTAAGTATATATAAGGATAAAATATTTGAGGGACATTTTTGACATTATATAGAACAAAAAGGTTAAAATAAAAACATGTACTGTAATTTTCAAGTCTTATTCTATTATTTGATATTAATATTGTCATTATTGAGCAGCTAACAAATTTTAAAATAATTTATAAAAAAATATTTATTTTGAAGTTTTAAGGTTCTTTTAAAAGGATGTTCAAACATGAAATGCTCAGTTTTGCATTTCATGTTTGAATATCAAAATATGTGTCCACTTTCTGTGTGTATGGTTTGGTTCATGTGTGAAAAATGCTGTTGTACGGTGTACTACATATATATTTCATAACATTAAAAATTTACATTAATATTACTCATACGTTAGGAAGATTTATTTAATATTTAACTCTATATTTGTGTATACATATATATATATCGACATCTGAAATGCAAAAAGATGTAGCCACTGAAAAATCAGATATGTGTTTTTTACTGGATTATAGTATACTAACTCAAACTATAACTACACTAAAAATTTCATATTGATATCTTCAAAAATCAACATCAACATTAACAAAAGTCAAAAGGATGTAACATCAATTTCCTAAGCGAAACAGTCATAAAATATGTTCTATTTAAGAATTTATTTGATTTGAAGAGTGTTTTGTGCTTTATCTATTCTTGCTTTAAGTGGATGATTAAAATTTTTTCTTAGTTGCTTAATTTTATAGCAAAAATTTTTAAATTGTGGTTATGACTTTTTGTATTTTGATTATGTTTTTAGTTTCTGCTGTTAAAAATTTAAAAGTGTGGTTACGGCCTTTTGTATTTTAAGCAACGATATATAGATTCATTCATTTATATTTGATAAAAACATATAAAAAAATTTTTATCAATCATATATTTAATTATCGTTTTAATCCCTTTTTACTTTTTTTTATGTTATTGATTTTTATTTTATGACATATTTCCTATAAACACAATTACTTATTATAAATATTTTCTTTATTAAATATTTTATTATTGTTTTTTCATATCTATATGTATGTATAAACCTATAGGCAATTATTTGGTTTGACGTTGAAATGATTGTGTTAAACAAATAGCTGACATTTACACAAGTATTAAAGCAAACACACAGATAGACAAAACTTTTGTGTTGTCAAGTCATTATTTGTGTCAAAATGTCTGTAGGGCAGACAGGAAAAAAAAACATAATTGAAAATATATATAAGTAAATAAAAATATCAAGGGAATTGTATAAACTTAACTAAGGGAAAATTTAAATATTTAATATTATTTATAAAGTGATAAGGAAAAGCTAGTTAAAAAAAGTTTTTTTTTTTTTTTTTTTTTTTTTTAAGAATGAGAGAACAGTTTAAAGTTTAAAGCATGATACAATTACTAAAGGTAGAATCATTAGAAAGTTTGTTCTTAATTTTATTTACCCCGAAAAAGGCAAAAGAAAATGAAAGAAATTTAAAACAAAACTTCAAATATGAAAAAAAAAATATTTTAAATAAAAAATGTTTTTGTGAAAACATTTTTTTGCAACACAATTTTAGCAAAAACAAACACATATCCATAAACATACTTATGGAAGGTCCGTAAAACATCCACAAAGTGGAGTTCGTCCTTTCAGGAAGGATTTCAAATCACAAATACATTCTTTTTATAGTTTATATTTTTTCAAACGTATTTTTGTTTTTTTATTTTTCTTTAGTTTTCATATTTCTGCTTTTTGACTTATTTAAATTGAAAACTCTCTCTCATGATTC
This sequence comes from Protocalliphora azurea, assembly GCA_932274085.1. NCBI lineage: Eukaryota > Metazoa > Arthropoda > Insecta > Diptera > Calliphoridae > Protocalliphora > Protocalliphora azurea. The sequence continues at coordinate 27,812,843 of OW026521.1, read as the reverse complement.
TATCTTTTGTTATTATATTATGGTTTAAAGTAAATTTTATAATAAATAAAATTTTCATAAACGCTTCTTTTAAATTTTTTTTCTGTACTTTAAGTTCTTAATAAATTCCAAATAATTATTAAATAAGTTTAATATTTTATCAAAGCTTAATAATAACAGATGTTTTCTCTCTGTTGCCATTGAAATATAGTTTATTTTCCTTATATTTTCCAAAAGGCTTTAAGAAAAAAAAAAATATATATATATGGAATTTTGTTACAACCTTCTATATTTTATATACAAAATTTATGTAGAAATTTTCTTAGGTAATATGATTGATAAAGAAATATAAATTCCTTCAATTAAATTTCAATTATACTAATATAAAGCTTAAGGATTAAGATGAATATTGAATGCTCTTTACTTAATATTTTTCTCAGACATACATATTTCAAGGCAAAATTTCATAAATTGATTCTATTTATATTTCTGGATATGATATCTATTGCCTCTTTGATGACTTGTATTATATTAAGTACACAGAAAAAAATATTTCAAATAAATTTTAAATAAAATTATTAATTAATTTTACATTGAAATTTAATTATACTAATTAACTTTCTAATTGGTTTAAAATTTTTTGACAAAAATCGACAATATCGATAGATTTTAAAATTGTATTAAGAAAAGGAAAAGTGAATAGAAAAAAGACATAAAGTAAGTTTAAGACATTTTCCAACCATTTTCAATCGTTTGGGCTCAATATATCAATTAAAAAACAGTAATATGAAATACGTATATGATTTCTCTGTTTCATAAGTACACAGAAAATAACATCCCAAATATTTTTTTAATAAAATAATTAATTGGCTTTACATTGAAATTTTATTAAATTATTAATTAATATAATTAACTTTCTAATTGGTTTAAAATTTTTTAACAAAAATCGACAGCTCTTAAAAAATTTAAAGAGAAAAGAAAATCTAGTCAATAAAACATATAGAAATACAATAATTTCAAATAAACTTTTAACCATTTTCAACTGTTTTCGCTTATTATATCTATTAAAAAACAGTAATACGAAATATGAACATGATTTCTCAGTGTTCAAATTTTACAAAAATTGGATTTATGTGTGATTGTTAATGATTTAATAGGGAATATATAACTCTAAGACGAAACTATATTCCAACTTTCGTTTCTCAAAAACAAATTTGGAGTTTTTACATTTTTTTTGTCTAATTTTAATATTATTAAGTATATTATTTAAGTATTTTGAATAACTAAATAAATAATTTAAAAAAGCTGAGCGTTTTTGTTGGGGGAAGGATTTAATTCATCGTAGAATTGAGTTAATACAAATTTTAGTTGATCTTAGTCAAACATTCAATGATAATTCTAATTTGTGTATTTGATTAAAAAATTAATTAAAATTTAAACTAAAATCAATTATTCTAGTTAATTAATATTACCATTTTGCTGATTGGAGCAAAATCAAACAAGCATTTTGCGTTTTTATTGAAGGAAATATTTAATAAATTGTGAAATTAAACTAATACAGATTTTAGTTTATTTTAGATAAACTTTCAATCATAATTCAAGTTAATTTGATCAAAAAAAATTAATTGAAATTTAAGCCTAAGTAGAATATTCTAGTTTATTAATATTATCATTTTGGTAATTGGAGCAAAATCAGATAAAAATTTAATTAATATAAGCAATTTCGTGATTGAATTCCATATTAGTTTTGTAAAATAATTTAAAAAAAAAAAATACTCGTATTTATTATTTTCGAGACATATTCTTTTTTGAACTTATACAAATTTTCAAAAGGATATTCCGCTATATTAGTTTGCACTATAGAGATTATTATTTTTAGCACAGTTTTTTTTAGTTAAGATAGTTTAACAGAAAATAGGAAAAATAGCAATTGCTTAGATTTGTATATAAGAAAAAATATTTACCAACCCATACATACTGATAAATATAGCAAAAGAATATAAATGATAACAACTGACACTAGTAAGAAGTAGAAAAAAGACTCAGCAATATTGAATATTCTCGTAACTAATTTCCAAGGAAATTAATTAGTTAATTGGATTTCTTAGTCAGTTCCAATTATAATAGTATAATAATTAAAAGTTTAGAATTAATGATTTCAAAAGTAAATTTAGATATTTTATTACAACATCGTGTTACCAGTTAGAGAATACAAAGTAAAATACCGTAAAATCGCTTAATTCGTTCCAAGCGATCTTCGGGTTTTCTAATTCCCACTGAAGTTATTGTTCAATGGCAATTAGTTAGTTATAAGTTCACAATATTCAAGATTAATTCATGGAAAAATTCACAATAAGATTTACAATTTTACATTTAGTGTAAATAATTGGTATTTACATGTAATGAATTAGTTTTTAATATAATTAATTTAGTAATAAAAGCAATTATACAATAATTAATACTATAATAAATATATAGATTTTCAACAAAGAATTTTATTATTCAAACTAAGTTTGAACAAATATATTATAAGCAAGTATCTATAATATACAAGTAAAGCCAAGAATGAATAAGTTCAATATAACAGAAAAAGTTTAGTTTTACTCGTACATTTCTGAAGAAAAATGTTACCTTGTTGCTGTGCGACATTATTTAAAGATTGCTCACACCCTTATAAAATGGTATCCTTTTTATGAATACAATAAATCCTACAAGAAAAATAGTACGAAAGTGATTTGAATTCGTATTGCTTAGAAGAAAAATTTTATTGCCGCAATAATCATATTCGTATTGCGGAAGTTTCCCCCAACAGGAGAATTTGTGCGTCACAATCGATAGCTTTAAGCAATAAGAAATCCATAAGAAAAATAGAGGCAATATTGCTAGATAATCTTCAGGAAGATATAATAAATATATAGAAAAGTTATCATTTAATAAATCTTGAAATAATATAATAAAGAAATCTTTTGCATCTTGTAAAGCATTCATGCACATAAATCCTAACATTATAAAGCACGAAAAATAAAACGCACATATAAAATATCCATTTTTTTTTGCTAAGAGACTAACAAATTTGTTCAATATTTTTTCATTTTTTAAAAATTGCTCGACAACAGAAAAAATTTTAGTTGGAAAATATTGTATTGCATTAATTTCTTCCAGATGATCTCAGTGGTATATCATCAATTTATTGCGCAGGTGATAACCACCTTACTGAAAAAAGGGTGATCTATTGAGAATAAAAATAATGAAAAAATTAAAGTTTTCTATAGTTTTTGTTGTTTATTGCCTAATTGATAAAAATGCTATATTGCTTTGACGATTTTCATCCAAATAATAAAAAGAAGATATTGTCTAAATTTCTTCTAGGAAGATATCGTCCAAATGTTTGTAGGGAAAACAAAAAATTTGTGACTAATTGTATAATTGTGTTATGAGAAAAAATTTAATCAAAGGAAATCAGATTTTTGTGTAAATTTGGAAAATTTTCCGAAACTTGAATTTTTTGGCGAAACTTCGTATTTTTGATGAAATTTAAAGTTTTTAGTGAAATTTAGGATTTTGGCGAAATTCCGAATTTTTGGTGAGTTGGAATTTTTTGCGAAATTTTAAGTTTTGATGAATTTGGTAAAATTGTTGATTTTTGTTGAAATTTCGATTTTTTTGAGAAATTTTGGTGGATTTTCGGCTTTTTTTTAATTTTAATTTTTTCAGATTTTTGGTGGGATTTTTTTCTTTGAATTTTTGACAAAATTTTGTTTTTTTCTTAATTTTAATTTTTTTGTGTAATTTTTGGTTTTTAATTATTACACTCTTTTTTCTTTTGGAAATTTCAGAATTGTTGTAAAATTTTCACAATTTGTTCGGAACATCAATTTTAAAGCTCTGAATATAAATTGTTCTCACAAAAATTTGTTTATTTTCGTTGTGCTGCAAGTTCAGCCTCTATTTTATTTCAGATAAAAATGTAACATATTTTTTAAATTAAAGGGCAACACTATTAGAAAAAAATATCTGACCAATTTACGCTATTACAATCTTTTTCAGAATAGAACACAAAAGAGGGTATTGGGCAGAATTGAGGCATATTAGATTAGATAGAAAAGAAAACGCCATTATTACCGCATATTTGTCAATATACAGCGGAGTGAAAATTTTTTGGAAATAAATTTGTAACTACAAATCGTCAGGTTGGATTTACATAAAATTTTACGTATGCGTAGCAGAAATGTGTTCAATTTTATGTTTGGAAATGGGACCATCCATACCCTTCAGGAGCGGAGATAGTGGGGTTCAAAATAGGGTACCTCTGACATGGAAAATTTTTAAACGTTTGACAATTTTTTCTTTCTTATCCGATTTAAAATATTTTTACATCTTCTTAAAATCTTCTATAAGGCCCATAAAAGCTTATTTGTATTATTAAAATCCTACAGTTTTCAACTTATTTGCATTTGAAATTTCTACTACCTCAATTTTGCGCCTTCTTGGTCCAGATATTTTTATATATGTCCCAGTATTTCTGACCAATTTTATTAGTTTTTTCTTCAAATTAAAATTTTTATGTTTTTTTGTACAAAAAAGTTTCTACACTTTTTTTCTCTAAAATGTAATTTACTTTAACAACATATAGCAATTTTATACTTTTTTGAATGGCATCTCCACAGGAATGATTTTAAAATAGAAAACCGGCCCGGTCTAAGTACACATCCTCCCGAATTTGACCCTTTTTATATGAAACTTTTGATTTTAGTCCATATGTTCTAAAATCCCAAAGCATGAATATGCAAACAAAATCCAGTTTCGGAATCTATAATATGCCAGAAAAAAAGAATATTGAAAGAAGTCAATAAGGTCCTGAACTAATGATCCAGAAGTAGTGAAAATTCGGATCATCTCCAATGAATTTAACATAGGCTTGTTATTGGAGGATGTTCTCTTTTTTGATATCAGTTTACTGTGTAGGAAGTCATTTTCACGATGTCATGTAAAATTGATTTTTTTAGATACTGTTTTTTGTCATTTCAAGGGAATTAGTTTTCATTTTTATATAAACCAAATATTTTTTTAAAGAATATAAAATATGCATAACAATATTTTGATTAAAACAGTTATTATTAAGTAACAAGTATTTGTAGATTCTAAACGTTTTATATCAGCAAAAATTATCCGAATCGCTTTTTAATAACATCTTTGGAAGATGTATATGTAAGAAGTCGTACACTTGCTAAAAATTTGGAAGTAATGAAAAAGTGCTTCATCAAAAATGACCTACTTATTTTTGCTGGGATATTCCTAATAGTTATCAACCTATGCTCTGGGACATCGAAAAAATGTGGACTTTATAGGAGAAAATGTGAAAAATCCCATTTTGTAAAATTTATAAAAATCTACACGATAAAGTCTACAATCACTGAAAAATGCGCTAAGTTATCTTGGCTAACAAAGATTTTATTAAAGATAAAACATTTATAGTTTCTCCAAAAAACAATTTTTTTACAAAAAGTTTACTTCAATTGCAAAAATCAGAAAAGGTATGAACTTAATTTTCTTCAGAAAAAAATTAAAAATTCAAACGTAAACATATTGTTAACTGTAAGAGATAAAGTAAGTGAGTAAGCTTTTTTTCTTTAACTTGCCAAGCACTTTATATTGTCAGTCCGTCGAAATATTCGCCTAAATACCATATGCATCCTCGTGAAATTCTAAGACAATCTAGCTATGTCCGTCTGTCTATTGAAAGCATGATGTGGTTCGGGGCGGATCACCTGAATGAATTAAATTCACCTCAAATATTTATCTTTGATATAATTTCTTTATATAATATTATGTTCTCATTATTAATTTTCATTAATTTTAATAATATTGCGTTTATGATAACAATGTTTTTGTTTCAGTTTTATCATTAAATACTTACATTCAATCAACATTTTAATATATTTGACTACAACAATTTTATGTTTTTGAATATTTTTTACCAGAAAAAAAAAATTGTATTAATAAAAAATATCATTACACAAGTCAACAAATTAAAAAAAGTTAAATGGTGCCGAGAAACCGTTAGTGGTTCTGTAACATACCGACACTGGTAATACTAAAAATGTGAAAAAAAATTTTTCCTACGTGTAGTTTTGGATATAATGTCAATTTTTAATAATAGCTGTCCAACGTACTTTTTTCGGCCCGGCTTGAAACCCTATCGGTAATTTTGTTTAATAAATTCATTTTAATAACATGTCTTCATCGCGAAGAAGTTGTCTCAATGATCCAAACGTGTTTTGTTACATTTGTGGTGACTGTACCGTTAAAAAGTTTAGAAAACCTATAACGGATTTTACTAAAAGTGCTTATTTAGAAATTGAGGATAAAAATAAGCTGTGAATATTTAAGACAGTTTATGAATGGTCAAAGACGTCGTATTAAATTCGGAGTGCCTATGCAGTGGAAAGAACAAACAAATCACTTAGATGACTGTTACTTTTGCTGTATTAAATTACGTGGAATTAAACTGAAAAAAATTATTTATCCAGTCGTAGAATCAGCCGGAAGACCTCTATCACATTCCCAGGAAGTATGTGTTCCAAAATTATGCTTCAAAAATTAACCTTTGTTTGAAGAAATCCTTGACAAAATGAGTAGCGATAGTGATTTTGAAGAAATACCGTCTACAAACCCCAAACCATTTAAACAAGAAGAATTTAATGATATGGTAAGAGATCTTGAATTACCTAAGGAATCTGCAGAGGTATTGACTTCTAGACTAAAAGAAAGAAACTTGTCGGCATCACATACAAAAGTGACATACTATCGCAAAAGAGAGCAAGACTTACTACAATTTTTTCATTCGGAAGACGATATTGTATTTTGTTTTGATGTGCAAGGCCTTGTCGTGGCAATGGGTCTTTCCAAATACCAGCCAAATGAATGGCGCCTCTTTATCGATAGCTGCAAACGAAGCCTGAAATGTATACTTTTAAATAATGACAATACATATGATTCAGTTCCAATTGCCCATTCTAGAAGGCTAAAAGAAGAATACCTAAACATCGCATTTGTGCTAGACAAGATAAAATATAGCGAGCACTAATGGATTATTTGTGCTGATCTTAAGATGATTAAGTTCTTATTAGGACAGCAAAGTGGATTCGCTAAATATCCATGTTTTTATTGTCTGTGGGACAGCCGAGCCAAACACCTACACTGGGAAAAACGAAAATTGGCCAGTACGTGAGGCGTTGGAGGTTAAAAATCATAACATCATAGATCCACCTTTAGTTGCAAAAGAAAAAATTATATTGCCTCCCTTGCACATTAAACTAGGTCTTATGAAGAAATTTGTCAAAGCCCTAGATAAAAGTGTTTCTCTTATATAACGACAAAATTTCTAGGACTAAGCTTTGAGAAGATAAAAGCGGGAGTTTTTGATGGTCCACAAATAAAAATATTAATTAAAGATTCCAGTTTCCTAATTTCAATGAATGATTTGGAACGGACTGCTTGGACTTCTTTTGTGGACGTTATTAAAAACTTTCTTAGAAATTACAAGTCAAGCAACTACCGCGAAAATATTAACAACATGCTAGATAACTTTAGAAACTTGAAAGGCAACATGTCTATTAAATTGCACTACCTTCATAGTCATCTCGACCGATTCCCAGATAATCTTGAATCTTGTAGCGATGAGCAAGAGGAGCGGTTTCATCAGGATCTGAAAACTATGGAAGAGAGGTAGCAAGGCCGTTGGGAACGGCATCTGATAGCTGACTACTGTTGGGAAATGCCACTAGACCTTCCCACTGCACGTCATTCATGAAAGTCGTGAAAAAGGAAGTTTTTATGTAAATAATAATGCAAAAAATCCATTTTTTCATAAAGCGAAATACCAGAAAACTACACGTAAGAATTCCAACGTTTTGTTATTTTTGTAATCAGTTGAAGTTCAAGTTTAAAAAATATATACATTTCCTTGGCAACAAAACTAGTGTTGACTTGTGTTATTTATACAACCATTAAATATTACCTATCTATTTCCTTGTTTTTAAACCATATTTTGCTTCCAAAACTTTGTTTTTAACGTTTGTTTTCCACCTACATTATAGTTCTCATTTAGTTTATAAGTAGACAAGGTTTGATTATATTAAATTTAAAATAATAAATAAATCATGTAATATGTAAAAATTTAAAAATTAATTTAAGATACTGAGCTTCTATAAATTCCATAAAAGAAAAGTTACATTATTTGTAGTATTGACATACATATTTACATTTTCATTTTCTATAAGGGAGGTCAAGTAAATGATATCATTTTAATCTACGTATTCCATTACAATCATTTAGTAAGTTATATTTATAAACTAAGGTGAGTAATAATTTTTTCTTAAAGAAAATATAGCTTAAACTGATTTTTGAGCATTGACTTTAATATTCCACTTTAACAACCATTCTTGAATTATATTTAATTCTTCCTGAACCATTTTAGAGGCTTCTGTTGGTGATTCACAAAATGCTAGTATAGCGGTATTATCAGCATAAGTGGCAATAGTTAGTTCATCTTTTGTGGGCATAACAGATGTAAAAATCGTATAGAAAACTGGTCCTAAAACGCTGACCTGGGGGATACCAGACTTCATTATACCAAAGTTTGAGTTTTCGTCATTGATATTTACAAAAAATGTCTTTGGTGTAGGTACGACATAAGTAGCAAAGAGTATGTCACCGATATTAGAGTCTATAATTTGTACAGCAAATCATAATATAAGAAAATCAGATCATTATATAATAAAACCGGATCATAACATGATAACATTTGCATAAAGAATATAAAGAAAAATCTGATCACAATGTGATAAGTTAGATCGTTTTATGATTACAATTTTCATATTTATTATTATTCATGATCATGAAGATTTTCACAGTAACAATATGGTCCAACCATAATATATTGCTTTTGGTTTATGGTCACCATAACTTTATTCTTTCTCCGCGTGTAGGCAAAATTGATTAATAAAAAAAAACACAGAAATTATTGGTGTCCGTTATAACTCCTATTCACATATTTTCGCCAATACCTCTTGAACGCATTATTATAGGAGAAATTTGTCACAATGACATTTTAATAATCTATAACAACAGAAAAAAAAGTTTTTGATAAAGATCTGTATTCTCAGTGTGGATTCCAGTAATTTTAGAGTATATAAGTCAAGAAAACGAAACGAAAGCGTACCACTTTTACGAAATTTCTTAAAAGTGGTTTATGGATAAAAGAAAAAACAAATAGATTATTATACTTTTTTATACGAGCGGCGAAAAGGTCCCTCCCATACAAAGCAAATTTTTTTTGTCACATATCCACAGAACTATAACAGTGAAAATCTTGATATTTTGTGGAAATAAATTTCATATCAAGTACCAAATTAAAATGACGGGTTGAACTAATGGGAGTGCTAGCCCCATGTAAAATAAATATTGATGAACTGTTACAGCGAAGAACTAGGATTTTGTGAGAATACTTTCCTTATCAAAATTAACTGTCTAGATGTAAATACTCGCAGGACGATTAGGATTAGTAAATTTTAATTAACGCATATTTAATGAACTATAACCAACAGTGAAAATCTTAATATTTTGTAAACAAATTTTCTTAATAATTTACTTAACTGAGAGACAAATAGTAGGATAGGTCTTGGAGAGTTTCATTTACCATTTAAGGCCAAGCCTATTTTTTTAATAAAAACGTATTGAAAAGGTATAAACGACTGAGGCGATTTTCTTGAAATCAGGTGAATCTGATATAATATTTTTCGAACAAAGCAATGAGGATAATAATCTCCATAGTAATTGTAATATACCTAGCATACCATTGTATATTAAAACTTATTTATGATGCCCCTAAGAAGGTCTATTACATACACTATATCATTTCTCGAATGATTTTTCATTGTAGCAGCGTGTAATTAGAAAAAACTTTTATGTTTTATCAAAGTTTAACAATAACAGATGTGTTCTTTTTGTTATCACAGAAATTCTTTTTATTAAATTTCCTTTGAATTTTCTTAACATTTTCCAAAAGGTATTTAAAGTAATTTAAATACTGTGGACAATCAAAGATATTAATTTCTTAAAGAATAATCAAAGCATACTGACAAAAGATCGGGAGTTTAAATTTCTTGGAATGATGCATTTAGTTTATTACAGAATTGAGGTATATTTAGCATTTGTTTGCTTTTAAAATAATATATAAAAATAATTTAATAATAATAAAATTACAATTTCTTACAGGTTATTATTCTTAAAGTTATTTACAACAAAATATTTTTCATAATCATTCAATAACAAAAACTTATTATTTAACTAAGTTAAAAATACTCTTCTTAATGCGGATTGGATTTAATGAGAAATCAATATATGGATAAAAAGTGTTGAATTGATTGCATATACGTCTCATGGGATGAAGGTTGGCATAATTGGTTCGAAAATATTTTATTTTTAAAGGAGTATAATTTGTTGGAGTTGGACGATTTGGGATTACTAATTCGATCTTATGAAGCAGGAACTCAGAATTAATTTAACCATTTACTAAATTAATTACAAATGAAATATTCATATATTTTCTCCTACTTTCAAGAGTAGGGAGATCAGTAAGCTATAATCGACTTTCATATAATGGTAAATTGATATTAGGATTCCATGGACGATTACGAAGACAAAATAAGAGAAATTGTTTCTGGACCGATTCAATTTTCTTTATATGAACTTTGGAAACGAAAGGATCATTAAACTCTCTTCGCTAGCGCTTGAGGAAGCCTAGAACTCCTTTTGCCTTATTAACGATTTGCGAAACGTGGGAATTAAAGGATAGTTTACAATCAAGCAACACACCCAGTTCAAGAAATTCTTCGACTAGATCAAGTTAATATTCATTTATTGTGCATCTACAGAGTACTGGACTTTTTCTGTAGAACATCATGTGTTTACACTTTCTTAAATTCAGATCCATTAGAGTCATCATACACCAATCATAAAAATTGTCAAGATCTGATAGGAGTAAGGAACATTGATAGGAATAGTTAAAGCTATGGAACAGCTTTACATCATCAGCATACATTAATATTCTAGAATTCTTAATGCAAGCTGGTAAATCGTTTATAAATATTAGGAATAATAAGGGGCCGAGATGACTATCTTGTGGAATACCGGATAAAACAGGAATGGTTTTTGATATACATCCTCTAAATAATCAATTTTCAAGATATGGGCAAATCCATTTAAGGAAAACAGGAGAAAATCCGAGTTTATATCGAATTTGAACAATAGGAGATCGTGATTTACTTTATCGAAAGCTTTACTGAAATCTGCAGTTATAACTGAGGATGCGAACTCCAAAAGGTTAGTATTAGTGGAACATCCTTTTCTAAATCCATGCTGAAATGGCGAAAGATAACATACAACTTGAAGCGAAAGGATTTCAGTAACTATCTCTTTGAAAAGATTTGGAATAACACTTAATTTAGCAATACCTCTAAAGGAAAGTAACCACTAAATATTGATATGTTGAATAAGTAGGTTATTGGAGATATAAGAGAATGTAAATATTTTATAAGAACACAGCTTCGAACAGCGTCAGGTCCATATCTATCAGAATATTTTAGATTCTGTACAGCTCTCAACACCATCGATTTATCTAATGTTGGACAGCAGGAATTGGATATTTATAATTGGAAAGTTGATGTAAATTTTTATCAGAATAGGCGGATGAGAAGAAAACGGCAAACACATCGCAAATATTTGAGGATTCTTTATCTCCAAATTTTATCATGGACGGATATCCAGAGACTCTACGCTTAGAATTTACAAACTGGTAAAAATATTTTGAATTATTTTTAAAGTTTCTTTTCACCCTAAAAAGATAATTATTGTAACATTGGATTTTTTCCGAATTGTAAACTGATCTTGCTATGGATTATCTCATATAATCAATAGATAATCCGGTTTTTTTATATTTTCTATAATGTTTGTTTTTCAAATTTTTCAAGTACAATTTTTTTTCGTCATTGGCATTGATTTCTTCAAACATTTAAACAAGCCATCATAGAATTTATTCAAAATGATGTCAATATTACGAGGGCATACTTTATTGTAAGGAATATATTCAAACCAGTTTCAGAACAAAGTAGGTGATTTAATTTGGAATAATCAGCTTTGCTAAAATCAAAAACCATCTCATCATTTACATTGGATTGTAATAATTGCTCGAGTTTGGTGATAAGCATCTTCAGGTGTTAATAATGGATTAATGCGAAAAATATTAAATTTTTCAGGTTGATCAACAAATACAAGATCAAGTAATTTGAAAAGCTTGTTTATTATGTTGTTTATTTGGAATAGTCCTAAATTAGCAGTAGCATCCACTAATTCAATAGATGTTTCCGATCTTATTGATGGGGTTAAAAAGTATGAATCAGGATTTTCGCAACATTTAATGTTTGAAATATTAACGTCACCAAGAACAATTATGGAGTCACCAGGTTTGGATTTATTAGCTACAAATTTTATCGCGTTTGCATGTTGTTCATAAATTTGAATGTTTGACGCAGGAGGAATATAAGAGCAAGTCATAAAAATTGTTCTAAATTTGTCTTTAATACATACGGCTATAAATTTAATATTTTGATTATTGTTAAGAATTATTTCTTCCGAAGGAAAAAGAGTTGAGACAGAAATCAAAACGCCCCCACCTTCTTTACTCACTCATCACATCTATAGGTTTGAAATTTACTGCATATTATTTCAGAATTACGAATTTCTTTATCAGATTTATGTCGGAACCTCGTTTCAGTGAGTTCAATGATATTATGCTGAATATCCAAACTCTCTAAATAAAGGGATTTTAATTTTGTGTTCATACCTCTAACATTTCGGTACGCGATGGAGATATCTGAAGAGTGGTAATCATTTTTTGGAGAAATATTAATATTTAATGGATTATTTAATTCAATTAGTTTTTTGGATTTGGATCAGAAGCCCTTGGAAGAATTACGTTATTATCATCACGATAAATTGTCAAACAATTGTTTTGTTTATTCTTAACATTCGATGAAGATACATATGACAGAAAAATATCCTAGGGGAAAATATGACAAAAAAATTAAAAATCACCAGGGAAAATATTTATAAGTTTCAGAACAAATAAAGCATTTTGAAGTGCATATTTAACCCTTTTATAGCATATTTTTACATTTTGAAGGTAGTTTTTTATACCTCATGAGAACATTTGAAAATTTGATTTGTGATATATATACATATTATATATATATATATATATATATATATATATATATATATAATATGTATATATATAATATGTATATATATATATGTATATATATATATATATATATATATATATATATATAAAGCATTTTCGCCGTACGCATATTTTGTTATTTTTAGGGCAGATTTAACCCTTTTATAGCATATTTTGACATTTTGAAGGTAGTTTTTTATATCTCATGAGAGAGAATAAATTAAATTATATATATATATATATATATATATATATATATATATACACATATATATACATATATATATATATATATATATTTCTATATATATATATATCTATATATATATATATATATATATATATATCTATATATATATATATATCTATATATATATCTATATATATATATATATATATATATATATATATATGAAATATTTTCATGCAGAGAAAAAATCTAAGAGCAACATATTCTGACTGAAACATACAATCACAGCGAAAAATAGAAATGATTATAAATAATAATTTTTATGATTCCATTTTGTCATATTGCGTGTGATTTTATGGTTATTTTTTTTCTATGATTTTAGTTTTACATATAATTGAATAATCTTACTATATCTTTATCCCATTCTATCAGATTATGATTTGATGTTGTTTTATTATTATTATATTTTATTATATTATTACTATTATTATAATTAATTATAATAAATTTTTAAATAAAACATAGAATGATACAGTACAAAGCCTGATTCAAAATTTCCATAAAAATTTGGTTTATACATATTTCATATAAAAAACGATCTAATATTTTGAGATGATTTTTTGTCGTTTTTGAATTATAATTAATTCCTGATTTATTATTTCCATATTTTTGGGTGACTTCTCACTTTAATAAATTATATTCATAAATATTTTCTGTGGTTAATGAAGTTTATTAAAAAATAATTACCTATAATAACACTTTGCTCGAAAATATGAATTATTTGTTTTTAACAAGATGGGTAACCATTGGGTAAAACTAAGTCAACGACGCTGAATTTAATGGTATTAAAAATTTTTTAAAGTTAGCGCTAGTTTTTGAGATATTTCATTTTGGAAGGCTAAAAGAGGGTTTAGTACAGATTTTTTGCTTAAATTAAGAAATTTGTTGTTAAATTTAAACAAAATATACAACTGAGATTCTATTGGAGTACAGGATCATAAATTCTTATTATCAAATATATTGTAAATGTAAAATTACAAAACTTTAAACTAACAAAATATAATACTAGAATTCCGTATGTAAATTACTTTGTGTTACCAATGAGTGACTTTTAAAAAAAAAAAAAAAAAAAAAAAAACTATATATGTATTAAAAATCGGCCTGAAATTGATTTAGTTTGAATTTAATTTAATTTAAATAAATAATGTCCCTTTTATTTCTAATGTATTACTTTCATAATAAAGTTTAAATCCAAATATTGCGAATGTCACCATTGAATTAAGTAAACTAGAATTAGCTTTAAAGGTGGTGACCATCTTATCAAAAAATTGCCCAGATGGTTACGAGGGCGGAGCGAGTCCGTGACTTTTCGAACTTCCCTTATAGTTAGGTGAAATGCAACACTATTCCCATCAAGTACCACCTGTTAATAGATTACTGTAAGATTTTGAGCAAGTGTCGTCATTTACTTTGCATAAAAAATAGGATTTTTCTAGGTCCTTAAAATAGGCATTTGATTGGTCAATAATTTCATCGTTGGAGCTGAATCTCTTTTCACGGAGCCATTTCTTTAGGTTTGGAAATAGGAAGTAGTCACTAGGGGCTAAATCCGGAGAATATGACGGATGAGGTACCAATTCGTAGCCCAATTCATAGAGTTTTGCCATTGAGACTGCACACGTGTGCACCCGTGCATTATCTTGATGAAAAAGGACTTTTTTCTTGGCCATATGGGATCGTTTTCTTTTTAGATCCTCATTAAATCGGATAAAACAATCTTTTGAAGTTGTCACACGTTTACGTTTATGGTCAATTGCAGACAACTTTCTTAAAACCAGCTGATAATTTCAAATCGAAATCACACTACCATGTGAAATGCCTATGGCATCAACAATATCACACACTTTTATTCTACGGTCGGCCAACACCATGTCGTGGATTTTTTCGACATTTACGTGTGTACTGACCTTAATTGGCCGTCCAGAACGTTCAGCGTCATTTTTAATTGTGCGTTCGAAAAGTCACGGGCTTATTGATCCGCCCTCGTATATTTAATTTGGTAATTGAAGCGCCTCAGACAAAAATTTTAATTAAATATAAATAATCTCGATTTTTTTGTGAGAACTAATACAAAAAAATGCTTAAATGGACAATTCCATAGAAATAAAATAGTAAAGGCAAATAAAAAAATATTTTCTTCTTACTACTATTTATTAGTACTAAAATTTTAGCCTTTTTAAGGCAATCTTAAGAATTAAAAAAGGAAGAAAAAGCTAGAAGTTAAAACGAAAATTTTGAGGATAAAGGCAAAATAAAAAGGATAGATTTAGCCTTAAAAAGGCTAAATTGGCAACACTGCGTATATGAATCCACACACTTTCATCTCATCAGTCTAAAAACGTTTTTTTTTTTGAAATATCTCAAAATTTAGAAGGTATTACGAAATTTTTTAAAATTGTAATGTGACATCCTCAAGAACATATACAGGTCACATTAGGTAATTTTTAGAATGAAATATAATCAAAATAAGGAAAGATACAAATATATAATAACACACTTTTTAAACTGTACAAATTTTCAAAAAAAAAAAAAAGTATTAAAATGTTGCGGTGCGATTGGTATGGTTTTGTAATATTTGAATAATATGGGTATGTATTATACAACATTTTAAAATAATTTCCTCGGAAATTGATTTTCAATTATTCTGAAAAGCAAAAAAAAAAGAAAATAATAATAATAAAATTCAAATACCAAAGGTTGCTAACTAATTTGCTGGCAATTTGATTATCGCCTAAAAAAGAATAAATATATAAAGCCCTAGATTGTTTTCTAAATTTTGAAAAATAAAAACTCTAAACAATTATAAAAAACCACTTAATGTGAAAGCAAATTATATTTAAAATAATTTCCATTAACTCTCACTAAATAAATGCTATAAAATTTTATTAGCTCAAAGAAGAAATCAAAAAAATAATTAAGTTTTTTTTTTAAATAAATTTTCAAGTAACCTTGTTGATAGACAAAAAGGACTTCATTAAAACAAAGAGGAAAGTATACTTAGGAGCAAAGTAATTGTTAAGAATTATGTAAAAAAAAAAATCGCAAAGAAAATTAGTTTCTTTTTCAAACACGGCTAAAATATGCGAATAAAAAAGATATTTTAGAAGAACACACGAAAATGGCTGGAAATTACACATCAAAATCTAAATGCAGGTAGAAGCGAAGTGATATATAATAAAAGATTTTGAGACAAGATAGTGGAACAAATATTGTGGAATACTAAAAAGGTAAAAAAAGAACCCTTAATTCAATAAAATAAGTAAAATGAACTCAAAATATTATTATTATTAAATATTTTCTAAAAAAAAAAAACAACACATCATTTTAAAACAAAGTACTTTATTTTATGTTTTATTTGGTGCAAAACTTCTTTTTTGGAGCAACACAGACAAAAATCACTAATCACCAAAATAATTCATTCAATTAAAAATTGTTTAAATTTACACTTCTCACCAAAATGATTATATTAATTACTAATAACTGAAAAAAAAAAATGAAAAAAAGAAAAAATGTTTCCAATAAAACAATTTATTAAATCAATCAAGTAGATGATTGAATGAATTAAAAATTTAAATGAGAAAAAATCTTAATTGAATTTTATTTTTAATAATTCTTTTATTTTATGTTATTTTTGCTTGAATATTTTAATTAAATTTTGATTTAAAATGAAACAAATGTGTTAATTGAAAAATATAAGATTATAATATTTTGGAAAGTTGTAGGAAGTTATTTCAGATAAGTTCGAATAAGTTCTATAGTTTTTGTTCAATTTAAAAAGGCACAGTTTTATTAGATTAACAGCAGAAATATATTTAAAAGCTATTGCATAAATCTATAGACTTATAGAAAAATTAATAGTATATTTCTGTTAAACTCGAAAAATTGAGAAAATGATGAATTTGAAGGAAGACACTTTCAATAGAAACAACAGTTGCCGTAAAAAAAATCTGTGATATAACATTTAAAATGTGTTTCTCTTTTTGCTTCTTTTAATTTTTATGTTTTCATGTTTCATGTTCAATGTAAAATTCAATTACACAATGTCATGATTAATGTTCAAATTGTAAGTTACATATTTGTGGTGTAATAATGTTACATTATACTTTATGTTCTTGTATTTTAAAATAGACGAATCTCCTGAAGAAGTCGGCAAAAAATCGGCGAAACTTTCAAACTAGGACTTCATACTGATCACAAAAATAACAAAACGTTGGAATTCTTACGTGTAGTTTCTAGCATTATTATTTATATAAAAACTTCCTTTTTCACGAATTTCATGAATGACGTGCAGTGGGAAGGTCTCGTGGCATTCCCCAACAGTAGTCAGCCATCATTTGCCGTTCCCAACGGCCTTGGTACCTCTCTTCCATAGTTTTCAGATCCTGATGAAACCGCTCCTCTTGCTCATCACTACGAGATCCAAGATTATCTGGGAATCGGTCGAGATGACTGTGAAGGTAGTGCAATTTAATAGACATGTTGCATTCCAAGTTTCTAAAGTTATCTAGCATGTCGTTAACATTTTCGCGGTAGTTGCTTGACTTGTAATTTCCAAGAAAGTTTTTAATAACTTCAACAAAAGAAGTCCGTTCCAAATCATTCATTGAATTTAGAAAACTGGAATCTTTAATTAATATTTTTATATGTGGACCATCAAAAACTCCCGCTTTTATCTTCCGAAAGCTTAGTCCTAGAAATTTTGTCGTTATATAAGAGAAACACTTTTATCTAGGGCTTTGACAAATTGCTTCATAAGACCTAGTTTAATGTACAAGGGTGGCAATATAATTTTTTTTTTGGAACTAAAGGTGTATTTATAATGTTATGATTTCCAACCTCCAACGCCTCACGTACTGGCCAATTTCGTTTTTCCCAGTGTAGGTGCTTGGCTCGGCTGTGCCACAGACAATGAAAACATGGATATTTGGTGAACCACTTTGCTGTCCTAATAAGAAATTAGTCATCTTAAGATCAACACAAATAATCTATTGGTGCTCGCTATTTTTGATTTTGTCTAGCACAAGTGCGATGTTTAGTTATTCTTCTTTTAGTCTTGTAGAATGTGCAATTGGAACTGAACCATATGTATTGCCATTGTGTAAAAGTACATACTTCAGGCTTCGTTTGCTGCTATCGATAAAGAGAAGCCATTCATTTGGCTGTTATTCGGAAAGATCCATTGCCAGAATAAGGCCTTGCATCGAACAAACAAAATACAATATCGTCTTTCGAATGAAAAAATTGCAGTAAGTCTTGCTCTCTTTTGCGATAGTATGTCACTTTTGTGTGTAATGCCAACAAGTTTCTTTCTTTCAGTCCAGAAGCCAATATTTCTGCAGATTCCTTTGGTAATTCAAGATCTCTTACCATATCATTTAATTCTTCTTGTTTAAATGGTTTGGGGTTTGTAGACGGTATTTCTTCAAAATCACTATTGCTACTCATTTTGTCAAGGATTTCTTCAAACAAAGGTTCATTTTTAGAGCATAATTTTGAAACAGGTACTTCCTGGGAATGTGATAGAAGTGTTCTGGCTGATTCTACGACTTAATAAATAATTTTTTTCTGATTAATTCCACGTAATTTAATACAGCAAAAGTAACAGTCATCTAAGTGATTTGTTTGTTCTTTCCACTGCATAGGTACTCCGAATTTCATACGACGTCTTTGACCATTCATACACTGTCTTAAATATTCATAGCTTATTTTTATCCTCAATTTCCGAATTAAAATAAGAAAAATAAGTACGTTTTGTAGAATCCGTTATAGGTTTTCTAATCTTTTTAACGGTGTAGTCACCATGTAATAAAACACGTTTGGATCATTGAGACAACTTCTTCCCGACGGCGACATGTTATTAAAATGAATTTATTAAACAAAATTTCCGATAGGGTTTCAAGCCGAGCCAAAAAAGTACGTTGGACAGTTACTATTAAAAATTGATATTATATCCAAAACTACACGTAGGAAAAAAATTTTTCACATTTTTAATATTACCAGTGTCGGCATGTTACAGAACCACTAACAGTTTCCCAGCACCATTTAACTTTTTTAATTTGTTGACTTGTGTTATTATTAGCTTAATTTGGAAATTTGTATAAAAGAAGTAAAAAACTATTGGCCACATATACACATTAAATTCGAAATATTTTTTAAAAAAATATTATTAATATTTGACAAAAAATAAAGAAATATATAGTGTTGAAAAAAACTTGATTCTTTTTCTTCCCAAAAAACAAGTTTCAAAAGAAAACATCGGCAAAAGAATTAGGAATATATGAACCTATTCAAAAACAGTTTTTGAGCATTACTCAAATTTTCATGATCCTCGAGAATGCCTATAAAATAAAAATTTTAAATAACTTCTTTGCTACTAAATTAAAAAATTGTGATTTCAGCTATGCGAAACAACATATCGCCAGAGTCTGTTACAATTAGAACTTTTCAAATTCCAGGGAAACGGGAATGAAAAAAGTGTGTTCCCGGGAAAATGTTTAGTTAACTTAAACCAAAAATTTTTAATAACTCAACAGTTTGTTTTTCTTTTTTTTTTTTTATAGTGTAATATACAAATGTTGCTCATAGTGGATATATTCAATAAAAACAATATTAGAATTTCGTTTTGAAAGCAATTTGATTGGAGAACTTAATATACATGTGCTGAAATCAAAGAAACTCAATATAAATATCGTCTGTTCAATGACATAAAGTCTTATGTTATGATTTCTTAAAACTTTTGTGAAGAGCAAAAACAAGTTACTTTTTGGATGAAATCTTGTAACAAAGTTTAATTGTATAAATAGCTAAGTAAACTTGTACTTAAGAATAATATTTATAATCGTGTAAATTCATTACATTCTATTACACGTTTGTATTCGATTAATATTTCGCTACTTTACTCGTTTGTATTTACATTATTTTTTTTACACTACTACATCAATGTATTCACCTTAGTTACAAATAGGGCTGTCAGATGTGGCGATTTTTCGCCAAAGGTGACGATTTGTCTGGCTAATTTTTAAAATTTTATTATATAGGATATTTTGGAGAAAAACTATTAATTTTTTTTTTATTTTAGAAGTCTATGGACAATATCCTTACAGACAGAAAATACAAAATTGTTACAAATTATATATTACATTAATTATTTAAAAGTAAAATTAAATTACATTTAACCAAATTAACATTAGAAGACATATCAATAACATTATAAATTAACATATAAAGTTCATTATAGTTTAAACATAATCTACGGAGGGGATCAGCGTTAGCATAGTTTTGTCTAAAATATTTTATAAATAATGGCTGAAAGCTACGTGAGGGAAGTTAAGGTACATTAAAATTTTATCTATTCACAAGAAATTCTACATCGATGCTGCCAGATGTAACCTTGATAACGAAAATTATATTTAACATAGTTCTTCGACTTTTGAGACTTGGTAATTTCATTGTTGTAATCTGGTCTTGTATGATGGTAAATTGTATATCGAATCCCGATAAGAATTTCTTAATATAAAAACCACGAACTGTTTTTGTATAGGGGTTTCAGACAACAGAACAGTATTCCAGAATTGAGCTAACTAAAGAAGCATATAGCTGTCTTGTTATATTAACATCATTAAATTCTTTAGCCCATCGTTTGTTAAACTCAAGGATGTCACGAGCCTTATTTGTACACATATTAATGTGTTTATTAAATATAAGCTTTGGATCGAATAGTACGCCAAGATCCAGGTATTCATTTACGGACTCCAATTCGTATTCCCCAAAATGGAAACATATATTTACATTTTTTGATATTAAGGTCCATTAAGTTCTCTTTGCACTTTATAAAAAAGCTGTCTAAATCCGTTTGCAGAAGTGATGGATTAAGTATACTACTTGAGCTTATAAAAGTTTTAACGTCGTCTGCATACATTAGTATGTTGGAAAATTTCAAAATTGATGGAAGGTCGTTTATAAACAATAAAAAGAACATCGGCCCAAGATGACTGCCCTGCGGTACACCGGATTTAACATATATAATTTTTGACAGGGCATTATTAAAACGAATATGTTGTTGTCGACTAGTCAAATATGATTTTATGCAATTTAAGGTTCTGTTTGTAAATCCCATTAAGGACAATTTTCTTAATAGTGGGTCGTGATTAACTCTATCGACCGCTTTACTGAAGTCAGTGTATATAACATCAGCACATTGTCTTTTCGTGAAACCATAGTTTATCAATGTGGTATATTGTAATGAATTGGTTGCTGTTAAGTGTCCTTTTCGAAACCCATGTTGGTAGGCAGTAAGTATTGATGAAATTTGATGGTAAAGAGGTTCAGTTAGACATTGCTCAAAGAGTTTCGGGATAGCACTTAATTTAGCGGTACCTCTAAAATTCCTTATGATTGACTTGTTTCCTAATTTAAATAATGGTATGATAAATGGCTCTTTTCATATTTTGGGAAAGTAGCCAATTTCGATTGAGGCATTGAAAAGTATAGTAAGTGGGAAGGATAAAGCTTGGGAAGGAAATCTACTATTTTTAGTACTTACCTATCTATTGAAATGAAGAGCCTTAATTTTTAAATAACTTTAACTTTGTTTACGAGATTTTATTCCCAAAAAAATATATTTTACAATAATTATGTAATCAATGTTTGATGTTTCCATAATTTTTCTAATATCTTTCAAACAAAGATATTAATGATTTCGGTCACAATGAAATAAACGTTCATGAATAAATTAATTCTTTGAAAGAATTTATAAGTTTAGTAGGACCAATGTTGTCATTTAAAATTAGAATTATTCTTTTAAAAAATATAAAAAGGGCTATATGTCAGAAAAGTGTGTTTTAAGTTGTATATTTTTTATTCAGTTACACTGTGCTCCAAAATGAGACTATTTTTTTTTAACAATTTAGAGTTAAACTAAATCGTCAACGCTGAATTTGGTGGTGTTAACCATTTTTAAGAGCGCTCGTTTTTGCGATAATTCATTTTGAAAGGCTAAAAATGAGTTTAGGAAAATTAAGTTTTTTAGCTTAAATTTAATAATTTAATTTGAACTTTTAAATTTAAAATGCATTTTAAGTCAAACTTTTCATACAAATTTTATCTCTAAAATATATTTGAAAATATATTTGAATACGGGGGTTAATTTTTGAATTTAAACAATATAAACAATTAATATTCCATTGAAGTGCATAATAATGAATTCAATTCTTGTTAATAAAATGCTAATAAACAAAATTTTAAACAGGCAAAAAACATTAATATAATTGTGTAAGCAAACTGGCTGGAATTACCAATGAGCAACTTTTCAAACAAAAATATAAATGTTTAGTATACATAAATAATGTTCTTTTTATTTGTAATTTTCAATTAATTCGCTACTTCCATAGATAACTTTAAACCCGAATAACGCGAATACGAGCACTAACTATGAAAAACGGCTATCACCATTGAATTCGGTGTATTAAAATTAGCTTTACTAGTAGGATGCAACTAGCATAGTGTTATTATTAGCTTTAACAATTATCGCTAACTTTGTTAAAGCTGAATTTACATTTATAAATTATACGAATTTTTAAGTACTAAAAATTGTGCGACACTTAACACTTTAGTTAATTTTTTAGTATTTTAATTTGGCGATTTCCGATTAACAATTAGGCGACAGAGGCTCAAAAAGATCAAACAATCCTGGTTAAAAACCATCATATTTACATTGCGATTATAGAGAAGTAATAATTCTCATTCAGTTTAGAAAATTTTTCACATAAGTATTTTAAGTTGGATGAAATATTGACTATTCGAGCGATAGAAGAATTTGCCAAATACCAAGACAGATGATCTTACAATATAATATGGTTTATTCCAAGATATCTGATATTGTAAAATCAGTCACTGTTTCTCTGGCATTCGGATCAAGCATGAATTCGGTCATCTGTTTCGGCACTACAACTTCGTATGTTAGTTTCGGCAGTGAAATTTCAGTTGTTAGTTTCTTCGCTGCGACTTTGGTCTCCTGTTTCGGTACTGACACTTCGGTTCATTACTGTCCGAGGTAGTTTAGAAAAATTAAATAATAGTTTTTTTTTTTAAATGTATAATTTTTTCTAAAAAGTTATATTTTTTATATTTGAAGGATAACTAGTCAAAATTAGCTTTAAAAGGTTAATTTTTCGGTATTCAATCGGTTGCGATAATCTGGTGTTAAAAGTTTTGTTGACTAAATATTCTCTCAATATATGCATTTGAAAATATGTACTATTTTCTTTTATATTTTTTCGAACAATGACAATAATCGTCGGCATTTAAATTAGAATATAGCCGTAATCTATTGTTATCGAGGAGAATATGCTGCCAAAATTTTCCCGCGAATAAAACTTTTAAAATTAGTGATAGGGGACATTCAAGGTCATAGATTAACAAGTAGGTATTTATGTGAGGGAATAAAAGCCTGATTCAATTCTCAAAAACCTAATTCATGTACCAATAAAATACATGTAGTCACATATATTTTGTTTTTGTGTTTTGAAAAAAATTAGTAATTTTTTTGAAAATTTAGTTCAAAGTGCCTCTCACATAAACTTCTAGTTGTATTCTATGTTCAAGGCTTTCGATAGATTTAAAAGCCTTGAATTCTTTTACCATAATAAGGTAAAATATTAATTTTAAATTTTACAGAAATTGATCGAATAATACATATTTACTGTTTAGGTTTCAGCGAATTCAAAATGGATAAGACACCACGAATGCTGATGAAGTCTGTAACAGCCTAATTATAGTCCACAAACACTGCTTTGGTACTGCCAAACAGAGGCAACAGGACAGTTTACGATTGAAAACTTGTTTATGTACCTCGCTCGAACTATATCTCTTTCACCAAAATGATTATCATGAATTCCATGACAGAAGATTAAAAAAGTACAATTTTTGACCTCATGTCACTCAATTTTCCTTATATTCTCCTAGACAACAGCTACCAATAGCTCCAAAAGCTAGCAAAAACAATCGTCCAGTTAGCTAACCTCAAGCTACCTAAACAAAAATCACTAAATCGACAAAAATAACCACCAGCACATTGAACGAAACAACAACCAGTAAGTCCAACGAAACAACCAATGGCCCATCCAATAAAACATCAACTATCTAGTTCAACAATAACAGAAACAAAGTGTACTAGATTGTGAAAAAAACAACAAACATTGAATCCAACAAGACAACAACCATCTAGTCCAACAAGAACAAAATCCACTAAATCGACCACCGGCACATCCAACGAAACAACAGCCAGTAAGTCTAACAAAACAACCACCGGCTCATCCAACAAAACATCAACTATCTAGTCCAACAATAACAGAAACACAAAGTACTATATTGACAAAAACAACAAACATTGAATCCAACAAGACAACAACCATTTAGTCCAACAAGAACAAAATCCACTAAGTCGGCAAAAACAACCACGGCTTGTCTAACAATTAGTCTAATAGATAAGTTCCATAATATGAATATACGAATATTTGAATGAGGAAACTTGATTCTTTTAATATGGAGAGAGGATACATAAGAAATGTAGGTATTGTGTAAGGTGAATTAGGACGGGACAAAAGTGTGGTTTTGGGGTGACGCCGATAGATTTTATGCCCTGTGTCGTCACCACGGTAAGACATTGCGTCCGTCAAGTGTGAGGGAGGGACGCCTGGGAGATGAGACAAACCCGTCATCTTCTGTAATTTACGAGCGCGTGGAAATCTGTGCCCCGTTTTTATTTTTTTGTCGGTAGCACTGGCACAACTTTAACAGAGCCCAATAACCTTCATGACATCCGCAACGAACACCCGCCCGCTGAGCCAGAGCCCAATAAATGAAAAGATGCCAGTGTAATGGATGGAATGGAGTGACAACCAATAGGGTTGAAACGGGACAATTTGTATATATATATATATCAATATATACGTATATATATATATATATATATATATATATATATATATATATATATATATATATATATATATATATATATATATATAAGTAGTAAGTAATAGCTGAATGACGATGAAAGGGGAGCAGCAATAATACTTGCGGAATTCTATTACCAGACGGAAGTCTTATAGGCTAATTATCAATTGTCAATTTAAAATAACTTAATGCTCCTACAAGCGTAGTACAAGCGTAGGATTTAAAGGTTTAAAATTTGTATGAGCATAATCATCTGTAATCGAATGGATATGGTATTTCCTCACACTTTGCTTTTTTGCCATGGTATTATTGTTCTCTAATGTGAGTCCGATGTTCATTTATGATTATGGTAATCGTATAGGACTTTGAAATCTAAGGATTGATTTATTACTTTTTAGCCAAAGTTGACTAGGAGGTTTTAATATGTAAACAAGCTTTAATTCGAATAGGTAAAATAAATGAGTATTTGATTGAAATGGATTTCGAAAACGAAAGAATTGAA
The DNA here is from genome assembly GCA_932274085.1 of Protocalliphora azurea. Lineage (NCBI taxonomy): Eukaryota > Metazoa > Arthropoda > Insecta > Diptera > Calliphoridae > Protocalliphora > Protocalliphora azurea. The sequence goes on along the minus strand of OW026521.1, from coordinate 27,786,854 downwards.
ATCAAAAAAATGTGTGATGTATTTATTTTTTTCCGTTTTCTTTATTGATGAAAATTACAGTAAACTCACTTTTCGTCAGATTTTTTGAAAAAATTTTAAGTGTTACATGAAAATTATTTCCTTGCTTTGATGTTTTTAATAGTGATGTATCTTATATAGGAAAAATCTATCATTGTTTCAAAAATTATTCATAAAATTGATCGAAATATATCATAAATTTTTGAACCGTACGATTTGAAAATGATCGATTTCCATCGCATACCTAAAAATCTCGCATTTGTAGGATCTATATATTGAAAAATCTTGATTTATTTGGTATACACAATAACCTCTCAGATGTAAGAATCAGTTTTCTAAGAATCAGTTGAAATTAAAAATAATAATTTTGATGATTTTTAAAACAAATTTATGATTTTTATACCCTACACCACCATAGGTGGTTGGAGTATTATGCGTTTGTGCTGATGTTTGTAACGCATAGAAAAAGTTATCCAACACCCACCTTAAAGTATACCAATCTAATCAGAAGCACTTTGTAAATCGATCTGACGTTGTCCGTCCGTGGCTGGTTCTCCATGTAAGCCTTTTGCACAAGGTACGGGTTTTAAAGATAATGCAATGAAATTTGGCATGTGGGGCTTTTATGATACAAGGATTACACCTATTGAAATTGGTTGTGATCGGTCTATTATTTCACTTAGGCCCCGTATAAATGTTCCCTCGGAATAGAGTTTAAACACTCAAAAATGCCTTAAAAATAAGAATATTTTAATGAAATTCGATGCAAAAAAGTTATGTACAAATATCAATTTTTTAATAAATTTTAGGAAGATCGGTCCAAAATTGACCATAACTCCCATATAAGTACCTCTTCCGAAAATAAATTTAACATGCATAAATCCCATGCAAATGTCAGTTTTATGTAAGTAGAAACAAAATTTGAATCGGTCCATAATTTACCATGGCTCCCATATAAACCCACTTCCAGGAATTGCCCTAAAGTGCATAAAATCATCTAGATGTTAGTATCAACGCATTATTCTGTATTTGTTTCTTTTATATTACATTTAGTAAAATTGGCCACAGGTATAAGTCCCTTTGACGAATTTTTATGCTCGTATACAATGGCGTAGAGTATCATATAGTCGGTCTTTAACGACTATATCTTTCTTTCTCGTTTTTTTTTCTCAAATGATGACTTTTTTTAAAAGTTTCAGGTAATGCTATTAACTATTAGTTAATAAAAGCTTGCGCGACATATGTGAATAAAATAAACAAAATTAATTAATGAACAAATAATGATTTTTCATAATAAGATTAATATGAAATATATTATGAGTAATTTTGAATATGTTAAAATTTTTTTATGGTAAATAATATGACGAAGCTTAATCATAATATGAGAAAATCGGAGCATAATTATATAAAACTGGATCATAGCATTGTAAAATATTTAAATACAAAATGCAAAAACTGAGATCATAATATGAAAAGTTAGATAATTTTATGATTATAATGTTCATATTTATTAATATTGTTTAATACCATATAGTACAATCATAATATGTTGCTCTTTCATTTAGCGTCCGACAACCATATTTTTTGCTCTGCGTGTGGGTTGGTTTTTCTGCAAAATACTGTGCACCAAAAGTTATATTTATTTACACTAAAAATTTTTTTATATGATAGAATTAGCGGAGCATCTCGGGTATAATCTAGTATAATTAATTTCAAATTTTGTTTAATTATTTCTTTATTTGTCATAGTTTTCCTTTAAGAAGTTTGTACGATTTATTTTTAGTTCCTCTGTATTTTTAAATGTTACTTTTAAACATAAAAACATACAGAAAATAATAATGTACTTAATAGAGCAAAATTTTTAGCAATTTCAAGAAAAAGTATAATAAAAAACACAAACACTTAACAAAGTTAAAATGTTAATAAAATTTAAATTAAAAGTTATTATCCGGTTGCACACACTTTTTTAAGTTGTTTTTGACTTTAAATTTAAATTAAATAATTTAGCTTTATCTTTCTTCTTTAGTTTTATTTAACTTGCTTTGGGTTGAGGAATGATTAGAACACAGCAATTTAATTGACTTTTATTACAAAAAAAACATGCAAACTTGGATACATGGAGAGATTTGCAGATAAACATAGTTAATTGAAGAAAAATCAAATGCAAAAAAGAAAGAAAGAAGCAACAAATAAAAAACAAGTTCATTACGTTTATAGACAAAGACCATTCAGTTTTTGTGTGTTGCTGAGACTGAGCATAAATTTAAAATCAAACAACAACTGCCATCAGCCGGACGTAAAAAAGTACTTGTTCCTTAAAGCCACTGACTGACTGACTTACTGGTTGGCGGAATGGTTGTTTGTTCGTGGCTTTGGAGTTGTGAGGCTGTTAACATCCTTAAGTCTACAACATGTTAATGTAGTCATAGACATATTTCGTTTGCCTTTAGTATGGTTTGACTGTAATGGTTTTGAACCAACATGAACACATGATGTTTACTTGTGTTGAGATATTTTTTTCTTTTGTCTTAATGGGCAGAAAGAACAGAAAAATTCTTTCAATTTTGTTTATTTTTATTTTGTGCCTCAAATCGGAGTTATTCGCCATGTCAGTTAATATTTTAAAAGTTTGTACGTTTTTTGCATTTAAAGGGCCGAAATTAAATTTTAAGGTTTGAAAAGTTTTAAAAAGTAATAGAAAATTAACTGAAACAAGAAAAGTATTAGTGTTAGTAAAAATTGGTCCCAAGGGACGTATGAGTAATATTTTATTGAAATTATTATAGAAGCATTGAAGCTAAAAGTAATGGCATTTAGAAAGTTTTAAAACGATTAAGGAATAGATTTGAATTTAAAATTCTAGGGAATTGAAAGAAAACAGTAAAATACTTAAATAAAACTTTTATTTTATTTATATTTTACCTGTTATATTAAAGCTTAATTAAATGTATTTAGCTTAAGAAAATATAAAAATTTTCATGTATAATTATTTATTATTATTCTTTTTTACTATTTTAATAAATACTTTTATTAACAAATAAAAAAAACTAGCAACATTTTGCAAAATAGTAAAGAGATACCGCTAAATTGTCTAAATCAAATTCAGGTTCAACAAACTTCCAAAAATGCAATTCCCATTATATGGAAAATGTTCATGTTTTAAATATGAATAAACGACTGAATGAATGAATAAACGTTTGGAAATCTACAAAAAAATAAAATTCAAAATGAAACTATGAATGCAGAGAATAAAAAAAGAAATAACAAAAAATAAGCTGGTCAAAAATATTTATTAAAAAAAAACCCATATATATATATATATAAAGGGTGTTTTATATAGATACAGAAAACTGCAATGAAATAAAACGTATATAATTCTTATCAATTTTTATTCCACTCGAAAGTACTTTTTAGTATATTTTGATATACAAATATTTGAAACATACTTTATGGTAGACCGTACATACTACAAATCAATTTTTAAAATTTCTTGAACATATCTTTTTTTTTATTTTCTATTGAAATTGCTTATATAAAATATATTCACTTATTTTTCCTACACACAGAGAAAAACATGGTTACAGCATTATCACTACAACAATATTATGTTCTTATTGTTAATTTTATTGAACCTTAACAAAGATTTTTATTCAAATTTGTCATTTAATCTTTACACTCAATCAAAATTTGAATATGGTTGACTGCAAAAATTATATGTTTTAAATATTCTTACCGGAAACAAAATTTTGGTAATATAAAACATCTCATTATTTAAACAACCGATAAGATGCTAGGAGAAGCATTGCAGCGCAAAAAAATATATTTTAAGCAAATAGTCGAAGCAAATCTAAAATAAGTGAAAACATTGAATTTAAAGGCGATTCTTCGAGCAAAGAAAATTAATATTTTATGAACTTCTTAATGTTATAAATTCCTTAATTTTTTAATAAAACATCAAATGCATCAAAAGTGTAGATTAGAATTACTAAAATAAATATGTAGACAATGTCTACATATGGTCCCAAAAGAACTATCTACTTAATAATACCAGTGTCAGTAGTAGATTTCCAATGACACGCATATGTTAAATGTCTGTAGTAAAAAAATCATGGTCGGGGGTATAATAAGTCACTAGTACTTGTAACTATGTCAACAATGGGTCAGTACAGATTTACTACTAACATTTACACCATAAAAGTACCAAAAGTGTAGACTGGAATTACTAAAATGCACTAATGAATCTCTGCTGCTGCCAGTGTCAGTAGTAGATTTCCAATGACACGCACATGTTAAATGTTTATAGTAAAAGAGCATGGTCGGGGGTATAATAAGTCACTAGTACTGGTGACAGTGTCAATAGAGAATCAGTACTGATTCAGTAATGACATTTCTTACAGGATTGTTATTCTCATACATGTTAAGATAAGAGAACATATTCTTATCAAGGATTTTTTACACTTAAGGAAAAACACATGTTGATACTCACGTGCGCATGTGTTCTTAAGGTTTTTATTTCATTTAGTAAATCAATGTTAAAGATAAATTTTACATTCGATCAGTCTCTAACAAGAAACCCTGTAGTTAGTCTCAATATTTTGATCCTTTGAGCCGGAGTAATTAATCCTATTCCCTCAACAATACCGGAAAAAACTGGTACTCTTAACTAATCTCAATATTGGGGAGAACAGGTAATTTAAAAAAGGAGCATTACAAAGACTTGAAAGAATTTTTGAAACAGCTGCAGAATAAAAAATAATAAGTTTTGGGAGCAGCAAAGGCAACGGTGTGATAAATTCTGGGAGCAAAAACATGAAATTACTGAGATGCACATGGCCATGAAAGATTTAAAATTTATTGCTTATGAAAACAGCACCGGTACTGATGAGAGCAATATGAACAAAGAAGGTATAGCTGAGCAGTTGGTGTACGATGACATGAATACTAAATCGGTTACATTTTTCATCCGATTTGCTTCAAAATTTTATCTAAAAAATATCAAAATTATTTATATCTTCTATGCAGTATTGTCGGGAGCCGAGTAAAAAAGAGGCTAAATTTAACGTTAAAAAAATGTCATAAAAGGCTAAATGTCGCAAAAAGTAAGGCCAGAAAAAAGTTACATTTTATCTTTAACTTTAACTTATTTTTTCTCGTTCTCATTAGTTTTTATATTTTTTAAAGATATTGTAATAAATTTATAAATAAAATACAGAATGGCTGTCAGTAAAGTGATCCAAATGAAAAATCACCCAAAAAGTTCCTACACAAATTTAGGTTAAGTTTCATATGAAAAATTACCTAATATTTTGAAATGATTTTTTTTTTGACATTTTAAAATTATAATTCCTTTTTGATTAAGCATTCTTAAGTTTTGGGGTGATTTTTCGATTTTATAAGAATTTGCTAAAATTATTATATAATTATAATTATTTTTAGTAATTCCATAAAATTAGTTATTAGTATTTAAATTTATTAGGATAATGAAGTGGCACAGGCGAAAATGTTTGTTAAATATAAAAAATATAGATTTTTGTGCGATTAAATACACAAAAATGTTTTAGTGAATGATTCTGTAAAAATAAAATTATTATTAGATAATAAGAAATTATTTTCTGCGTTGTTAAAGAAGTAACATTTTAGCCTTTTTAAGGCAACCTTAAGAATCAAAAAAGGCTAGAAGCTAAAACCAAAATTTTGAGGCTAAAAGCAAAATAAAAAATGTTAGATTTAAGGCCAAATCTGATAAACTGGTGAAGATTTATTTCTTTATTTTCCGAAATAAAAATTTTCCTTTAAGATTTTATAAATTTATCTATTTTATATCAAAATTTTGACTTTGGCATATATAAGCTAATATGCTAAAGCTGTATAAAATACCTTTTTATAAACAAAACAACGTAGTTAATATATCCACCTAACTGAAAGCATTTCAACACACGTATTTTTCTAAAAAATTGTTATTGTACAGAAAAAAAGAACGTAAAAACTTAGCCTTTTAGCATTTTTTTTTTTTTGCAAATCTACAATTTTTCAGTTATGAATGCAGTTACAGGATGAAGAGTATTATTGGGCACAGAAAGCTCTAAATTTCAAAATAGAACTGAAATTATGCAACAAGTTGTTTATAAGTTAATACCAAAATAAGACTGATATTTATAAGTATACCTAAAATACCATTAATATCTGTTACACTGTATACAAATTCATTAAATATAAACACTGAAAACACGTTAGCAAATGTGCATGGATATGTATGTATGCGTGTATGTATGTGTATATGTATGTATGTATATAAGTATGTATGTATATTTGCATGTATGTATATATGTATGTGAATATTTAGATACAAATTTTTTCTTTTTTTCTCTCTCTAAAACTATTATATTTAAAATTTGAACTCTGTTTGCATGTGTAAAATATTTAATATGAACAATTTATTGTATATGTATTCTCTTATATGTGTAGGTGTTTGCATCAAAAGAATGTGTGGGTATTTGAGATAAACAATAAATGAAAATAGTATAAGAATTTATTAAAATTACAGGAAAATATTTTGTTGAAATTTAAGGAGAAAAAAATATTATGTAAAGATTTAAATTTGATTGCTTATTAAAGAGAATATAAAATGATGAATATTTTCTATTGAATAAGTGATTATATTCTTACTCTTTAAGTAATAAATTAAATCTGCATGCAAAGAAAAAAATATAGTTGTGGAGATAATAATCTAAAAGCCACATATTATGATTGGAACATATGATCACAGCGAAAAATAGAAATGATTATAAGTAACAATTATTATTATTCTATTTTGTCAAATTGCATCCGATTTTATGGTTTGTTTTTTGATGTTATGATTGTTGTTTTATATATAATTGTACAATCTTAGTACATCATTATTCCATTCTATCAGATCATGATTTGATGTTATTATATTATTATTCCATCTTATTATATTATTATACCACATTGTCGTATTATTATTCCAATTTATCATATTATTATCCCATGTTATCATATAGTTACCCAGTCGTATCATATTATTATTTCATCTTATTATATATTCAAATAAAACATATTAATAAAAAAATATTTTATATAAATTTTTTATTGAAAATAATAGAGAGCAAAAAAAGAGAGAAAATAAAAAGAGCAAAAAAATGTCTTCATATATTATTTGTTTATTAATTATATTCATTTGTACCACCATATGTGGTTCAAATGCAGGAATTTTTTTTTAATTTAACCCTTTAATCAATATCTTATATTGCTTTACTCACACGGAGTACAAGCAAACCTCGTCTATACAATATAGTTGGAAAACAAACATTAAAAACAACATTTTTTTTACTAAATTTGTGTAAAATATAAGTATTACATTTGGTTGGAACATTTTACTGTCATGGGAGTAATAATATTAATATGGTTTAAAAGCATAATATGGTTTAAGAATAAGTAAAAAGACAGCAAATATTTAATGGCTGTAGAAGTAATAATATGTTTCATATTAATAAAATTTTTTTGATGGGAAAAATATTTAAAAACATGTAATTTTCGCAGTCAACCATATTAAAATTTTTATTGAGTGTTAACATTAAACGACAAAATTTAAACAGAGTTATTAAAATTCAAGAAAATTAACAATGAGAACATAATATTGTTGTAGAGATAATGCTGTAACCACTTTTTTCTCTGCATGTAGCTTCAATATTGGTTAATCGAAAATAGTTCTCAATAAAAAATTGCATCGAAAGTATTCATGTTCTGAGATCGCGGTATCTTCAATATTTCATATATTGTCGCGGCAACCTTAAGGCGCTAATTGAATCAATATGTAACTATTATTATAACTTATAACGGAATCAAGTGGGTGTGTATTTTTGTCATTGAAAAATTTATGTGTACTTCGTATCTTACTCGATATTCTAAAGGCAGGTTTAATCAGAATTATGGTCCCGATTTGTTCCCTATTATAAAACGTTTCGATCCTCCATTAACTTGTATTTTATATACCATTGTATAGGTTACATATGTTCATTTATTTTTGATATCGGATTTAAGACGGAATTTTTACAATTTTTTTAAAATTTTTTACTTTTAACTACCTTAACATATATGGTCCTTTTTTGTCTACTAATATCATATAATTTTTTTTGGTTGTTAGATATTAAAGATATATCAACGAATTTTATAAAATAATTATATTATCTTTGGTTATATCAACCATAATGTATCACACTTCATTTGTATTTTAGTCATAATGAAGTAGATGAAAATAGAATTTTGGTTTTTTTTCTTTTTTGTCTTAAACCTTCATAACACTGACGCCGTTCGCAAAAAGTCATTCACGCGAATAGGTTTGTATTTTATTAAAGTCGGCCAATATTGATACAAAATAGCGTTAATGTGCCATAAAAAATGTCGAATTTTTTCGAACCCCAAATGTAAATGAATTTGAAGTAATCCCCGTATGTATATTTGAAGATAATAAACAAAATTTAAATAAACTCAGGACACTGGGACGCAAGTATAGTCTAATCTAGTCTATGGTCTAGTGTATAGTCTAAAATATAGTCTAGTCTATAGTACAATCTATAGTCTAGTCTACAATCCGGTCTATTATCTAGTCCGTAGTCCAATCTATAGTTTAGTCTATAGCCCTGTCTATAGCCTAGTCAATAATCAAGTCTATAGTGTAGTCTATAGTTCAGTCTATAGTCTAGTCTGTAGTCCAGTGTATAGTATAGTCTATAGTCTGGTCTATAATCTAGTCTGTAGTCTGGTCTATAGTCTAGTCTGTAGTCTGGTCTATAGTCTAATCTGTAGTCTAGTTTATAGTCCAGCCTATAGTCGAATCTATAATCTAGTTTATAATCTACTCTGTAGTCTAGTATTATATAGTCTTGTCTATAGTCTAGTCTATAGTCTTATCTATAGTCAAATCTATAGCCTTGTCTATAGTCTAGTCAATAGTTTTGTCTATAGTTCAGTCTATAGTCTTTTATAAAGCCTGTTCTATGGTCTTATCTATAGTCTAGTCTATAGTCTGGTCTATATTCTATTCTATAGCCTTTTCTCTAAACTAGTCTGAAGTCTAGTCTACAGTCCAGCCTATAGTTGAATGTATAGTCTACTCAAAAGTCCATAGTTGAGTCCACTATCTACTTTCTAGGCTGTAATATATTATATTTTATGGAATAGTCTATAGTTATAAACATTGCCAGTCTATATTCTAATTTACAGTCTGTATTTTCATTTTATTAATACAATATGATAGGCTAGATATTCACTCGAAGTTTGCTGGCTTTTACCATAATAGTTTCTTAAATATACAATAATTTTTCTTTGTGTGAGGGTACCACTCCCTCTACGCCTATAGAAAAATGAACTACCATATTTGAATTTAGGGACACACAGGATGATGCCGTTAAAACTTTAAGTAAATCGGTTCAGCCGTTTTAGAGTTTTAAAAGGTGGGGTAGAATGTAGGCTTGACATCCGATCAAGATTATATAAAATTCGATATAAAATTCTCCAGTGCAAGCACTATTTGTCTGTCAGATTTCATGTAAATAGCTAAATTGATAACGCGCAAAATTTTAAAAATATATTTTTTTAAAAGTAGGCGTAAAATGTGAGTGCGACATCCAATCGAGATCTAGCATAGCCTGCAATCACCTCCGGCATTGGTACTTATGTCCAAATAGACAAACAAACTTACACTTCATTTTTATAACGTATGCTAACGTATAGGCCTACCAATGCCGAAAAAATGCAATATTATAATAAAAAATGCACAAAACTCGAAAATCTTTTTAAAATTTATGAACAACTTTTTGACTTTTTTTTTACTTTTTTTTAACTTTTGATTTGAATCTATTGGAATTTGATGGTGAATAATAATTAAAATATTTAAAAGCAAAATTAAAAGAAAAAAAATAATGAAAAAAGATATCAAAAAAAGTTAATCGTAATAAATTCGCTCCCTAATCGAAATACAAAATCAGTTTGCGGAAAGATTTGGAAATCATACGATGAGTATATCAAATTTAAACTTTTTAAAACCAAAACTTACTTTTAAAAATATTACAGAAAAAAAAAAAAATAAAATCAGAAAACTTTGGCAAGAGGAAACAGATTGCAAGAAAATTCGAAATCTGGCTCTGTTAGGATTTATAGGAGGAATACATAAATAATTAAGTTTATATATATATGCAGATATATATATATATATATATATATATATATATATATATATATTGTAAGCACTAAGATATTTTTAAAAAATAATCAATATTGCATATGTATAATATTCAGAACGAAATGAAAAAATAAAAATAGATTATTCTGGTGAAATACATTGAAAACATAAAAAAAAAACAACGGAATATATATATATATATATATATATGCCTAGAGGAAATAGAAAATGTAGTGTCTATACCAGAATGCAAAGGTAACATTCAGAAATAAGGGAACTTCCGCAAATTTCTCCATTAACTTTGGGTGTATCTAATATGGGTTCTCAAGAAAATCTGGAAGAAATCGAATTAACGACACGTATCAATGCATTGGAAAGTTTAGTTAAATCTCTGAGCGAAAAACAACATGTGTCGGTCGGGGGCAACAATTTTAAAATTGATTGCATTCCGGAATTTGAACCAGGAATATTAAGTTTACCTGTATCATTGTGGTTGAAAAAAATTGACCAAATAGGTGAAATGCATAATTGGGATGATAGATACAAGATATTTGCCATGCAGAATAGATTAAAAGGTTTAGCCCGTGTGTGGTTTGAAAACTTAAATGAATATGTATCTACATGGGAAGATTGGAAAGCTTTATTACTTCAATCGTTTCCGGATCATCATGATTTTGCTGAAAATATGAAACGTTTAATAAATCGTGTTAAACATCCTTTGGAGTCAATGACACAATATTATTTTGAAAAAAAGATGTTAGCTAGTGTGTGTAAAATGACTGGTGTGGATGCCGTGTCTTGTATTATAGATGGTTTGCCTAGTAGAAGTGTTCAAATTGGTGCAAGAGCTGGAAGATTTCAAAGTCTAGAAGATTTATTTGGTCATTATTTATCAACAAAACCAGGAAAATTGAAGGAAGAACCATTACGTTGTTACATGATGACACTGAAGATAAGATGAAGAAAATAATATGCTTCAACTGTAAAAAAAACTGGTCCTTATGCCAGTAAATGTCAAAACCCTATAAAAAAATGTGAAAATTGTAAAAATTGGGGACATAATACTCGTGAGTGCTTAAAAAAGAAAGGTAAGTCCTCTATATTATTAATAGAAAACGAAAAAAGTCGAACAAATTGCTATTTGGTAAATTGTAAAATAGGTGGTATTAGATTGAAAGGTTTTATAGACACAGGTTGCTCAGTAATATTGATAAAACAATCGAGTGCAAATATAAATATTAAAGGTTATAATATATATATATATATATATATATATATATATATATTGCTTTAAGGTTTTATTTTTCATTGTCGCATAATTTTAGTCCTAACAATTCTCTATTAGTATAACATTCTCTATACTCTATTAGTATAAAAAATAATTTCTTATTATTTATATAATTATTCCAATAAAAGTGTCATGAAGTAATTAACAAAAAAAAAAAAAGAAAAAAAAAACATTCACCACATGCTACAAATTAAAACTAAACAAACAATGGCATAAACAAAAAATGAAATAATCAATTACTTTCTATTTATTTTAACAAATAAAATACTAAATAATAAATAAAGTAGTGAAAAACAAATCCAATTTGTGGTAATTTCTAATTTTCTAACATCCATCAAGATTAAAAGCAAATATACACATGTGAAAATTAGGCTTATTAAAGATAGAAAACAAAAGTTTGTTCAGTCAGAGAAAGTTTTGAAAAAAATTAAGAAAAAACTTCAAGGACTTAAGAAAACTTTCGTTTTCTTTGCTTTCTTAATTTTGTATTCAAAGTGTTTTGGCCCTAAACGTTTAAACAAATAAAGTTGTCATCATGTTCTTGTTCGTTGTTTTTTTTGTGGTTTTGTTTTCAACCAAATATATGTGCAATAGAAATGTCAGCTACTTAACTTTTCTATGTGTCTGTAGGCTAAATTAGTTTGCTTACTGGTTTTATAATTATTGCCAGTTCTCTGTCTTCTATGTTTTGTTTTTTGGCTTAAGACATTGTTAAACTTACTCAGTCTTAGTTATAGTTCGCCAAATTTCTCGTAATAGTCATGCTGTCTTCATAAAAGAAAATTTGCAAAGAAGTTAGAATTCTGCATAAGACAAAATCATGTTTTATACACCTTGAATTAGCTCATTTTGTGTAAATCTTTTCGAGCACTATCCTTGTGATCTTTATAAGACTATTTAAAATCAGTGTTTGAAAAACTCCAACTGCTAACAAATTTTTTTTTATTTTTGGTTTGGATTGATTAAAACTACCGCTACTGGAAATTGTCAGTAGTGGTAGCAAAAGCATTTATCATTTTTTGTAGTCTAACACTTTTTATAACTACTGCTAGTTGCAAAACAAAACAAAAAAAAAAAAAAATAATATATATAAAAAAAAAAATAAATAAAACTTGAAATGAAGCAGAAGCTATAAACATGTAGTTCGAACGCAGCAGTAGTTTTGGCTACCACCCCATTAGTAGTTTAATACTAATGCTTTTACTGCTACCTTCATTGTGTAGTTGATACTAGCAGAGAAGGTAGCTAATAGGTAGCAAAAACGTAGTTTTTAAAGCAGCAATAAACATAGTGCAACAAGAAAACAGATAAAGTAAGCACAATACAATGTTGTTGCTTTGTCATAACTATAATTAGTGTTACCATATAGAATTGCATGAATCTTTTTTGTCTGATTATAAAATTGGAAAGTTCGTTATATAGGGAGTAAGATTGAATAAATCTTAACACACCTTTTGCCTCTTAAGTTTTTTCGAAAGCAATATTTATTTTTTTTGATCCAGTTATCTTTGAAAAATATGTCAGTTATTATTTTTAATGACAACCATGAATTTGCTCAAAATGAATGACGAAAAGAAGTATGTGGTAAAATTATTAAAAATTAAAAAAAAAAAATCCAAATTAGTTCTACAAAAAGATTAAAGATCTGCCATCAAACTGTTTCCAATATTATTAAACAGTATCAGGAAAATTCGGCCATTGATAATAAGCATGGTTCATGAAGAGAAAAAGTCCACATAATATTGGGAAGGCCAAGAAAATTGAAAGCAAACACATCTGGTAGAAAAGCAGCCTAGTTAGCTCAGGGCTCTAACTATTTAGTGCGAAAAGTTAAAGCTAATGCAGGCTTGAAAACATTCGAAGTCCAAAAAGTTCCAAACAGGAATGCTGCAAAAAATTTAGAAGCCAAGAATAGGGCATGGAAATTAAAATCAAATTTCATACAAAAATATAATGTTGTTGATTTTTTGCAGCTTCCGGGTCAAAATTTTTATTTTGCTAATGCTAGAGGAAATGTTGAAGATAAGTTCAGAACCCAAAAGCTGACAAGATTTCCTAAAAATCCTGGTAAGCTTGCAGGTATAATTGAAAACAAAAATAAACTACTTACCTTTTGCCTGAGTAACTAGTTATCTTTGTTCGATTTGTCCACAAATTCATGTAGTTATTTTTAGAATCTAGGAGTGCTTAAAAATATGTACCTAAACGAAGATAAAAAAGAGAAAAGAATTTTGCCGTCAGTGAGATTTGCACTTGGACACAAATTAACCAATCGTTTTTAATGACTAACGTCTTAAAAAGTAAGTGACTCTAAGTGACAAAAACTTTTTAGTATAAATATATGGTTTTAGACATTTTGTTATAGAAAACTAATAGCATCAGAATAGGGTTGAACCAACAATCTTCTGATTGTTAATCCAGCGCTCTAGCCAACTCATCCACGTGATTGCAATATTACTGTGCTATTATACTACTGAGTACTTATTTATATTACCCAGAAACTATTTTAATAAGTAGTTTCCATTATCGAAAACCAAAAATTTTTTGCTGGGATAATACCGAAATATACATCAAAGAATATTTGAAAAAAAGGCTTCTTCCTTTTATAAGAGAGCACAATGTGTCCACATATTTTAGACCCGATTTGGCATCATTTCACTACGGTAAGAAAGCTCTGGAGTGGTACCAAAACAATAACATAGTTTTTGTACCAAGAGAGATCAATCCTCCAAATTTTCTGGAGTTAAGATCAGTGCAAAGATATTGAGCTCTTGTGAAAAGAGAATTGAAGACTACAAAAAGGATGTCCCAAAATATAGAAGACTTTAAAAGGGTTTGTCTATCTCCTTATTCCAAAAAAGTGAATGAAACAACTATCAATATCTAATGGAATTTTTAATGGAAGTTCGTAAGTAGTGGTTAGAACTCTAAAAGTTATATTTTTCTATGATCTCTAATATGATATCAATTAAATAAAAAAATCGAAATACTAAGATCAATCTTTTTCAAATTACTGAATTTTATATATAATAAGATTTTTTCGATCTCACTGCTTACAGTATTAATGTTAATCAAATAATTTTGCTTATACAATTTATAATATATAAACAAGATAAGTTATAAGCTTATCGTATGCGTTGCCTTTGAAGCAAAAAAGTAGTTTATTCTCAATTCTTGAATATTCCCCATTTTCTAAGTTTTCTGTGATTCAAAATTTTATTTCGATTATTTTTTTAAAGATACGTTTTGATTTTGAAATGGAATAAACCGTGAATTAATGCAATATACAAATCTGTCACATGTAAACCTTCTTAGTAACTGTCAACAATTTATATTTCATCATTTTAAAATTATCTATCCTCATTTCTCTTCAGAAAAGCCAAAAGAAAAGCTCTGCTTCAAATAACTGTATATTATTTTAATCACTAGGATTTAAGACTTTTATGTAATATTTTAATTTGCTTGCGAATAATTTTACTTTTCGCTAAAGTGAGTACCAAATGAATGAAGTACTTGTTCGGTAAAGTGAGTACCAAATGAATTTTTTTTGTTTGCTATCACTTCACGTAATAAAAAAATTTTTCTCGTTTGTTAAATGTTTGTTAAAACAAATGTGCATTAAACCAGAAAACTACTATATTTAAATATTTTATTAATCAAATAAGAAATTTTAAAAATTAAAAAAAAAGAAACACAAACATCCTTTGTTTTATTTTGTTTTCTGTCAAAGAAAGTATTAAACTTTATTTATTTTAGGTGAATATTTTTACCTTTTCAGACATATTTGAAGTTTAAGTTATTGAAGTCGTACTTAGATATACATGAAATTTGAATAAAAAATGCTACAAAAAATTTTCCTGAATATTATGAAAATAACACAGCAAAAGTATATAATATTTCATATTATATAATTTGACGACACCATCACGTTTCTCGAGCCCATGTACATATCTAATATTATTATAAAGGACTTGTAATTTGCCCATACTGGAGTTGTCACAATATCCAAAAAGCTTAAACCAATATATCAAACATGGAACTAAAATTGCTTTTGCAAGAAGTTTTATTATTTTAGATGATATTGAGTCACCTAGAGCGTTCTTAATCACCAGTGAATCTATGTGGCTTGACCAATTTAAGTTATTGTTGAACACTATACTAATATTATTTACTTTGTGAACATTTTCAATAGTCTGGTTATTTATCAATATGTTATATCAATAGTTATAGTCTTTTAAGTATAATCAAGTACTTAGATTTTTGAGGATTAAGGCAAAGTACATTTTTAAGTGCCCAGTGATGAATCGTATTCAAAACCGCGTTTAACTTTTCAACATTTTCCTCTACAGAACTTATGCAACTACTAATATGTATTCAGACATCATCCAATGTGTAGCATACTGTGTGATAATTGTTGAGGTAGATCATTAGCATAAAGGGAAAACAATAAAGGTCCCAGCATTTACCCTTGAAGCACACCCCTCATCAGTAATAAATGCTTTGAAATTACACTATTAACATACACAGATAGAGTTCTCGCGAACATATATGAAGATATTAATTTTGTTAAGGTGAAGGAAACATTAAAAAGGTATTTTAGCTTCGAGCAGAAGAGTTGATGATTGACTGCGTCAAAAGTTTTCGAATGATCGTGTAAGACTAAAAAAGTAATTTTACCGTCATGGAGCCCTCTTCTTATATTTTCCGTAACGTTAGCTAAGGATGTTAAACAGCTGTGTTTAGGATGGAAACCGGATTGCTTATCACTCATCAAATTTTCTTTATATATATATATATATATATATATATATATATATATATGTTTTCATTTGCTAATGCAAAACCTTTTAGATCACTCTTGGAAAATAACTCAGTATTGCTATTGGCAGATATATATATATATATACATATACGGATGGAAACCGGATTGATTATCAGTCGTTAAATTTTCTTCATATATATATATATATATATATATATATATGTGACAGATATTCACCATTTAGTAGGATAAGTATTAGTTACTATGTTGGTGTTGCGGAGATGTGTTATATAAGGTAATATTATATGTAAAATGATTTTTATCATCCATTAGGATCAGAGTAATTATAATTGTGGGTTTTGTGGAATAAAGAGTAAAATATAAAAAATATATGGGGTTTCAATTAATTTTGGGGCAGTTAGTTCTTAAAGCATAAATTCTCACCTTTTTGTTTTTAGAGCCAAGTAATGACGAGGTAGGTATTTTAGTTTTTCAGCATAAACAATTCAAGTTTGTTTGTTTTTTTTTTTAATTTTAATATCGTTTTATATTCCTTTTTTTTACTAAGTTTAAAGTTTAAATTTTAGCTTATGTAATTTTCAATTAAACTTAAGTATATGAAATGCAGTGCACGGTAGATTTTTGGCAATTAAAAAGTTCTTCATTTTAAAATATGTTCATGGGTAGTAACATTAGTTGAACTTCATAAAACCAACGAAAACCGTTTTGGTATAACATAACGTTTATATTTTAATTGCAGCGAATTTAGATATTTCGCGATGCCTAAGGTATTGTTAATATTATTTTCTTACATTATTTAGAGATTCTAGTTAATGTAAAAATTATAAAATTTAATTATAATTTAAGTGTCCAAACCCAGTTTTGACAAAAGTAAAAAAAAAAATACATTGAATGTAATCAAATTTTAATTTTATTTTAATGTATTGATTTATACACTTAATTCTACTTTCGAAGTGGTAAAATTGCCCATATATAAGAGGAATTTTGTTGTACTTTTGCTGCGTTATTTTCTTTTTCGAAAAGCCTGTATGGAGTTTCTTTCATACGCTTAATCAATATAAAGATACTTTTATTTCTTCATAAAATTGTTTATAACAAAGAACCTATATATTTATATAATTTGATCAGGAAGACGTAAAAGAATTATTATGCCTTTAAGACGAAAGCTTGTATTTTAAATGATATACGTCTTCGGAATGCAATTGCATACAACATACAGTTAGTTAGCAACACAATACAATTTAGGTAATTCGTATATAATTTCTACAAGCAATTATAATTTGTAATTTATTTTTAAAGTTATTTCTAATATTGAATTATGTATTTACGCCCAAAAATGATTTTTTTTGTATTGAAATTTTTATATTTTAATTCTTAAATTGTAATATTTTGTAAGCCTAAGAGCTGATTTCAAAATTTATTTTCAATATCTTTACTCAGAGAAAAAAATGCATATATTTGCATTTTTTTATAAATATTATGAATCGAACATGACTCTTTTTCCCAAAATTTTTTCATAAAAAATAAAATTTAGTTCATAGATATTATTATTGTTCATAATGAAAATTTTAGGAATTTTGCAAGAATTTTATTAAATCTTTGATTTAGTTTTATTAGATTTGATTGCAAATGGTAAATGAAAATAGATATACATGAAAATATTAACAACAATTGCCTAATATGGCAAAATTCCAAGGAAAATCTGTCAAAAAATTTTCCGAAGAACATTTTTTTTTTTTTGCAAATTGTAAATATAAAAGAAAATTTAATTTTTTTTCAATTTTCTTGACTTTTGATTCATTTGAAAAACAAAAAAAAAAAAAAAAAAAAAATATAAAAAAAAGTTTTAATGCTTAAGAAATTATTATGAACTGAAATCAATGAAAGTAAATTTTTATATTTATGTACAAACTTTTTTTTGAGTAATCCTGATTATTGTATTCATATTTATGTGGCTCATTTTATAACAACAATAATCCTGTACTATAATTAGTTATAATTAAATTTGATCTTGTTGGGCAGGGTATTAATAAATAAATAAAATAAATAAAAAATAATTCATTTTTTATTAAATATTGGCACCCCCTTTCATCTTCTACACAATCATCTTTATCCATCTGTAATAAAGAATTTGCATACAGTAGAAAACCCTATTGTATTTAACTTTTACCAAAGTAAAAATAATACTTTTATATAAATTTTAAAAGAACAAAAATAAATGATCATTTAAAAATGTTAGAAAAATCAGAATATTGAATAAAATGTTGCACTTTTTCTATAACATGAAATGACTATTACTATTATTTTTATAATAATATTAATAATAATAATAATAATAATAATTATTATTATTATTATTATTATTATTATTATTATTATTATTTTAAGCTTATATGACATTGATAAATATTAATTAAATTTAAAATAAAAAATGTTAATATGTAACAAATTAATAAATGAATGAAGAACTATTTTTACCATTACTTTGAGTTTTATACTTTAAATTGAAATTTTTAAGCTACTTAATTTTCTACTAAACTACTTCAACTGCTACTTTTACTGCTACCTCTGTTCCTCCCTCTGCTGCTACTTTCGCTTTCTATTACATTCTACAGTGGTTTCCCGGTTTGACGAATGATATATTGTCAGGACAATTCGTAGAATTGAAAAATTCGTTAAATCGTGTATATTTTATAATAAAAATACTTTAAAATATTTATTTTAAAGTCCACATTTTCACTTTTTATCGTTAAAGCGCAATTTAGTTATCTTACAAAAACAAAAGTGAAAAAATTAATTAACAAAATTAGGATTCTTGGGAGCTTTTCATGAAAATCAATAATTTTAATTTTTTCCCTTGAATAACAGATTTTTCCAACACATTTTGTTGTTTAAATTACAGAAAATGTAAGAAAATTGTGGTCTATTGCAGTCGGATGCATGGTCGTTTAATACCAGAGAGTGGGCTTTTGAATCCAGCAACTATTCTGAAATATTTATAATGTTAAATTTACTCACATATGGTGGTAGCGGTTAAAATGATATTGTGAAAAATACAAACGATGGCATATTTAAAAATAATATAACTGTTAGAAAAATAATTTTTTTAAAATGTATTTTTTATTCGATTTCATTTACTGATTTTTTATTAGAAAATAGTTCTCCAATGAAAAAATCTTGTAGGAAAAAAAAATCATTTATTCTCTACCTTTTGAATAATAAGTGGAGTAGCGCTCTTTCAATATGATGTATTTTCATATACTTTCTCTTAATTTTATGGATTTCAAATCACATTTTGGGAAAAATTCGTTATATCGAGTACTAAAATACTTCGTAATATAATGTACTCAATGGAAAAAATTTGAACGTAAGTTAAATCACGAATTCGTTAAACTGAGTATTCTTTAAACCGGAAAACCACTCACTGTATTTACTACCTTCGCAACTAAGCAAAGAAGGTAGCAGTTTCTTTTTATGAATATAGGTAAAACTATCATTACTTTTATATTAAGGTAGCAGCAGTAATAAAGTTGTAAACACTACACTACTATTATAGTTTTTGACTACAACTAAAAATACTGCTACAAAAAAGTGAACGTATTAGTAGTAGTTTAGGCAAATAAACGACTATAAGTTATAAACATTGCTTAAACTACAATTTTAGTTATTTTTTGCTGCTACGACTGCTTGGAGTCTAGTTTTCCAAACACTGCTTAAAATTATCTTCAACAAAATTTTACCTAACTGACATTTTCACCTTCTAAAAATACCTGCTTGGGGGAATTTTTCTTTCTTATTTAAACCGTCTAAACCACGTTAAATAAAAATTTCCATTTTTTTAATTGTCAAAGTAACTTTGTTAGAGTTTTCTTAAATATTTAGACAAACGATAACACACATACAGACAAAAAAATGTTTTTACACTAATTTGCTCTTCATATCATACGTTTTTATAAAAATAAACACATTATATTTTTCTTCTCATACATTGTTAACAGTGGCGTTATATTAAGCAGGGTATATTGAATATTTACGCTGAAAAAAGGTTTCCAAATCATGAAACAAATTAAGTTCAAATAGCAATATAAAAATAATTGAGCGGAATATTTTGTTTACCCATTCCTAAAACTTCCTTCATTTCATTTAATTTATATTTTAAATATTTACGCTAAAAAAAGATTTCCAAATCATGAAACAAATTGAGCTCAAATAGCAATATAAAAATAATTAAATAAAATATTTTGTTCACCCCTTCCTAAAACTTTCTATTTAGTTACCAAGCCTTTTTATTTAGTTGGTATTTTGGTTATTTTGGCTGTAACCTACACAGCAAAACAATTAGCCTAGTTAAAGTGAAGTTTTGTTATTGTCGGCTTATGTATGTTTAAATGAGTATATGTATGTAGGTAGTTTATAAGTTGCTTTTCCATTTAAAGTATACTATACCTATAACATTGTCTTAAAACCAAAAACAATTTTTAAAAACTTTTAATTTTAAGTACATGACAAACATTAGTTTAAAAAACTTTTAGTTGAATCACGTAGCTATTAAAATTTTTACTAAAAATATTGTGAATATTAAGTTTAGTTGTTTATATTTTTGTAAAATGTTTAATATAAAAATAAAAGTTAATGAAGACATAAATAGGAACTATCTTAAGTATGTGATTTAATTGGAAATTAATTTGCTACAGAAAATATTATCTAACAAATTCACAAAAAAAAAAAAAAAAAAAATGTGAACACAAATCTGTGTGGCATAAATTTTCTATTTGAATAGAAAATTTTCAAGTAAAAAATTTATTTTTGGGTCAAATTTTTTTGCAAGAATATTAGTTTGATACTAAATTTTTTAATGAAAATTTTTCTGCTAAAAAATTAAAAAAAAAAAAAAATAAAAAAATTTTTTTGTTACAAATTTTTCTATAAGAATACTTATCTGATGCAGATTTTTCTATAAGAAAATTTGTATAATATATTTTTCCAAAAAAAAAAAGAAAAAATAGAAATCGTTTAATGCAAATTTTTTCTAAAAGAATATTTTCTGGAAAATTATTCTATAAAAATTTGTCTGATACAAAATTTTATATAAGAAAATTTCTAATAAAAAATTTAACAAAATGGTTTATAAAAAAATTTGTCTGATACATTAAAAAATGTCTGATACAATTCTTTCCATAAGAAAACTTTTCTAAAAATTTCTATAAAAAATTTATTTGATACAAAATTATTTATAAAATGTCTGGCAACATTTTCTGTCTGACACAAAATCTTTTTATTCGAAAATTCGTCTCCGATAATCTTTTGCATAAGAAAATTTGTCGGAAAGGATTTTTTCAATAAGAAAATATATCTGATAAAAACTTTTCTATAAAAAAATTTGTCTGTTATATTTTTTTTTTATAAAAAAAATTGTCTGATAGAAATTTTCTCAATTAGAAAATTTTTCTGATACAAATTTTTCTATTAAAGAATTTTTCTGACACAAAATTTTTTTATTATAAAATTTGCCTGATAAAAATTTTTCTATTAATAAAATTTATCTGACACAAATTTTTCTATTAAAATATTTTTCTGACACAAATTTTTTTTATAAGAAAATTTGTCTGACACAAAATTTTTATATAAGAAAATTTGTCTGGTACAAAGTTTTCTAAAAATTTGTCTGATAGAAACTTTTCTACAAAAAAATTTTTCAAATATAGGTTTTTCTATAAGAAAATTTGTCCGATAGAAATTTTTAATAAGAAAATTTGTCTAATACAAATTTGTCTATAAGAAAATTTGTCTGTAATATTTTTTCCATAAAAAGATTTGTCTGAAACAAATTCTTTTTAAAGAAAAATTGCCTGATACCAATTTTTCGATTTAGAAAAAAGTTGTCTGATATAAATTTTTCAATTATAAAAGCTGTCAGATTTAAAATTTTCTTAATTTGTCTGATACAATTTTTGTTATAAGAAAATTTGAAAATTTTTTATAAATTTTTCTATAAGGAAATTTGTCTGATACATTAAAAAAATGTCTGATACAATTTTTTTATGAGAAAACTTTTCTGAAAATTTGTCTGTTAAAAATTTTTCAATAAGAAAATTTATATGATACACATTTTTTTGTAAGAAAATTTTGCTGATACAAATTTTTTCTATAAAAAATTTATCTGATACAAAATTATTTATAAAAAAAATGTTTGACAATATTTTCTGTCTGACACAAATTTTTTTATGAGAAAATTTGTTTGATAGAAATTTTTCTATAAGAAAAGTTGTTTGATAGAAATTTTCCTATAAGAAAATTTGTCTGAAAGAAGTTTTTGTTGTCTGAAATTTTTCTATCATAAAATTTGTCTGATACAAATTCTGATACAATTTTTTCTATAAGTAAATTTGTCTGATACAAATTTTTCTAAAAGAAAATTTGTCTGATAGGAATTTTTTCATCAGAAAATTTTTTTATAATAAAATTTGCCTGTTATATTTTTATCGATTAATAAAAAATTTCTCTGATATAAAATTTTTTATAAGAAAATTTGTCTGTTACAAAGTTTTTCTCAAAGATATTTTTTCGATACAAATTTTTCTATAAGAAATTTGGTCTGATACAAATTATCTTATAAAAACTTTTTTCAATACAAAATTTTCTATGAGAAATTTGGTCTGATAAAAATTTTTTAATAACAAAATTTGTCTGAAAGAATTTTTTTATAAAAAATTAGTCTGATAAAAATTTTCCATAGCAAATTTTATAAGAAAAAAATTTTAATACAAACTTTTCGTTACACATATCTATGGTAGACAAGAAGTAATTGTGCCTGACATTAATTCTGGTTTGGTATTAAATGTTCAACACAATGAGTTTCATACGATTCCTTTTGTGTTTTGGAATTTTATTTATTATTTTATTTGTTCAGTTTGTAGTTGTCAGTGTCATTTCATGATTATAATCATTTTCTATTGTTGTTAATGGGAATGTGGCAGTCGTGTTTCTTAGCTCAGTTGTTGAAAGGGAATGTGCAGCAAAGGCTATGACAAGAGAAGGTGTAATTATGATTTAGTAAACTCTTTAAATTTTAAACAATTTATACTTAGCTAATTTTAAAAAATTGCCTTTAATTTTTCTCTCTTTTTTAAACACCCTTCTCAAAAATTATATTTTCTATATTGGGTTTTGGAACAAATACACGCCTACATATATGTACACACACATACAGAAAATAAGCAAAACTGGGAAGATATTGTTAAATGAGTGATTGTGGTCATTGTAGTCATCATCAGTTGACAGTGCCATTCATTTGTCGCATCATCAGCAACAAACAAATATAAGGATGAATAACAGCAGCTTAAGCTCTGCCAGTCAATGCAGCCGCACAGTGGCTCAGAATCGTTTTTCATTGGCCAAAACTGTGTAATTTTTGAATCGATTTTATTGATGGATTGATGAATTTTTTCTCCAGTTTTAATTTCATTAAAATTAGTTCAGAAGTTGTTTAGAAATTTAAGGCTAAATTTGAACTTTTAATTTTCTTTATAGCATTTAGTATAAAAATGCGGATTTTTATTTTTTGAATCAGCTTTACTTATAAAAAAAAAGTTATAAGCATATAAAAAAAATTTAATAATACCCAGGATAATTTTGTGAACAGGTTCCACTAGAATCGGTTGTTTTTGGACAAAAATTACGATTTTTTTAAAGCTTATTTTGTTTTTTAGTTATTGTCTTTTATTTAGAACCCATTAAGGACAAAATTTTTTATTTCTCATAATAATAAAAAGCTTTTTAATATTTTTTTATTTTTAACTCAAATATCATTAAAAGAAAATTATAATTATTATTAATTCAGTTGAAAAATAACCTGCAAATATTCCATATTTAGTTCTATATTATTTCTGTCATCTAGCAGCTCTTTTGCTTCCTTACCTAAGTTGTTTTGTTCTGGATCTGATGTCGCCAATAATATATTATATAGATCTTCATTTGTAGAATTTCGTGACTTTTTTTCTGATACTGCGCCCTTTATAAAATCTGTAACCCTTATTCATTTTTTCCTGGGCTTCCTCTGAAAGATCTCCAAGTAATACTGAAGGATGCTTAATGACATCTTCTTCATGATAAAGGATTTTATGGACTGTTGCAGATATATCATTCAATGGATATTTGCTTTCTACCATCAATTTGTTCATAGACAGTAAGTTTCCCCTTTAACCAGTTTTTAATATCAAATCTTTGTTTGCTCTATCCAACTTTTTTGTAGCAGTTTGTTATGTTTTTGACCAAATCATTTATTTTATTTTCCAAGTCCAATTGTATTTCAGTACTGCATGAATATAAGTTTACTTTTCTTTGAACGTAACTTAGAAGATCTTCCCGATTTTTAGTTTTAAAATGCTCTTTGGATAATTCTTTATAGCTGAAACTGTCCATGTTTTAAATAGATTTTAAAATTTAAGTGTTAGTGCTTAGACAGATGGACAAAGGTACTGGTGCGGGAGTTTATATTATGGGCACGGATCTAAAGAGCTCTTCAAGACTCCCTGATGAGTGCTGCGTTTTTCAGGTTGAGATTATTGGTGTCTTAAAGGACGCAGAATTAATCAGGCGGAACATTGTGAGGGGTACTGAAGTTACTCTATATGTAGACAGTCAGGCGGCTCGGAGGGCCCTGGGGGCACATCTGGTGAAATCCGAGCTAGTTGCTGACTATAAAAAGTCACTGAAAGATCTTATGGAACACTACGTGGTGAGACTCTGCTGGGTATCTGGCCATTGTAATGTATCTGGTAATGAACTAGCCGATGTACTAGTAAGGCAGGGCGCAGCAAAAGATGTCTAGGAGAGGGAAGCAACGGTGAAACCCCCGCTGAGTTTCTTCTTTGGGAAGATCAATGATTGGATCTTGGTCAGAACCAATTCAGCTTGGGAGAGTAGAGCGGACTGTAAGGTGTCGTGGGCGGTATGGCCAGCACTCGACAGGACAGGACAGGCACAGGCACTCCTCTGGGCTTGAGTAGGTAGAGCTTAATGATCATGTTAGGGGCCAAAACGAGTCCCCGTTTGTTAGGGAAGATGAGGTCTAGATGGGACGCTAGCAATTCCTTCGTCATGGGAATAGACTGTCTAAGGGAGAGTTAGGGGTACATCCTTAGGGGAATTATCAACATTACTACTCCTCTTCTATGATTTCTTGATATTCTTGCCTTTTTTTCTCTTCTCATTCCTATTTTCTCTATTATATATTCTATAGTTTTTCAAATGAAGGGACTCACAATGGACCGAGATCGGTCTCTGTGTAGAGATATGGTACATTTGGTATCACGTCAACCTTCTTTATCTATCTATCTGCTTACATATACTATAGCAACTAAGTTTATATCCAAATAAAAGTGGCTTTTTAACTTTTTCTTACATTATGTTATACTATGTTCTTAGGTAGTATAAATAAGTGCAATAAAAAGTGCTAAAAATCAAAAAAAAAAAGGGCTAGAAATAGGAAAAATATGCTAAATAATGAAATAATAATTATATAATATGCTTAAGATTCATTCAAATGTAAAAAGTGTTATGCAGATGGTACAAAAGGTACAAAAATATATATGTGGTTAAAGAGGACACTTTCGCCTTTTTGACCCTGAAAAGTTCTATTCCAATAAAGTTCAAATTTGACTAAAATATAGTACCTGAGAAAATATTAAATAACACAACAGGTATAAACGATACAGTGACACATCATACCATTTCTTAAAGACTATTATCCTACCAACATAACATGCTACCATCGTACAAACATAATGGTTTGTGAGAAATAATAATTTACTTCTGATAAAATTTACAAAAAATCATTTCTTTTTATAAAATAACATAAAATCTTTGTCTTTAGCAGCATCTTACGCCTACAATTACCAATATTTCGATCAAGTTTTTGACCACCTTGTTTTCAATACGTTTATTATTGAATGACATTATAATTTTTGAAATCAGTGTTAACATAAAATTGGACTTGTTGACCGATGAAATTAGTTTCTAAGCCACCGTGAGCCATATGAAAAACGTTATGAAAAATAGCAGCAGCAACAGAAGCATTAGTTTAATATTAGCAACACCAACGACATGCTTAACAATAAATAAACAATAAAAATATACAACAACTGTGACAACAGCAGCAATATATGCAGATACAAATTAAACAAAACTAAAAAGTTTTCATCAGAAAACAGACAGATATATATACATATACGTAAACAGAGCCTAAAGAAAAAATCAACAAATAAATGCTGGAAAATTTATATGTAACCATTACTTACTAAGAGTAACTTTATACTATTAGAGTTTGTAGTTGAGATGAAGTGTAAAAAATATATTTTTTTTTAAGAGGAGATTTTTAAAGCCCATTGACATACAAAGCTGCCAGATTTGAGGTTTTGAACCCAAATTTGTGGATTTTTTTTTGCAGAAATAGATGAAAATTTTGC
The DNA here is from genome assembly GCA_932274085.1 of Protocalliphora azurea. NCBI lineage: Eukaryota > Metazoa > Arthropoda > Insecta > Diptera > Calliphoridae > Protocalliphora > Protocalliphora azurea. The sequence goes on along the minus strand of OW026521.1, from coordinate 27,760,098 downwards.
TTAGGAGATTGGGGAAGTTGTTGGTGATATATTTTGGGAATTTTTGCAGCGAAATTATGTAATAATTTTACCTTCTGCATAGCTGTTAAAATTAAATTGTGCTATAATAATTATTTAATTATAAAATAATTATAAATTTAAAAATTACATACAAAATCCAATTTATCATATTTTATATTTCTTTTTTTTTTATTAAAAATTAAGAGCTGACGAGTTCAGCGGCAGCAATATTAAAAGAATGTCAGCCTAAAAAATTTAAGCTTTGTAATAAAGCCATGGTTCTTCTTAATATTTTTAATAGCGTCTTAAAAATACAAACGGTTGCAAGAAAAATTAATTAAATTAAATTAAGTAAAAGATTAATTAAAGGGTAAATAAGAGTGTTTTAAAAATAATTTAAGCATCCATATATATACATTATGAGTAAAAAAAAGTTATAAACGTTAAGTGAAAAACAATCAATTTTGTATAAAAATAGAAAAAATGAAAACGAAATTAATTTAAGTGATAGTGTAAACTGTGAAAATTTTGTGGAGCCTCTAGAAGATCTTTTGGAATCAGTGATAAATTTGCCAAATTGAGTTTGCGTGAAAAGATAAGAAATTGGTACATTAAAACAGGACCTTCCAGAAAGTGTCTAGAAAATCTTCTTGTAATATTACAAGAGGAAGGACTAGATGTTCGTCTGTCAGCAAAGGCAAGCAATTTCAATTAGAAAAGTTTTTCCAGAAAATTATTGCCACATAGGATTAGATATTAACTTTGATTGATTGATCGCTAATTTGCAGGAGAAAGTAAAACCTTTTCCTATTGGAATAACGTACGTCCTAGAAAACCTATGTGTCAGCACATATTAAATGTCTATAATAAAAAAGCATTATCGGGGGTATAATAAGTCATTAGTACTGGTGACTGTGTCAACAGTGGGCCAGTATAGATTCACTACTGACATTTACACCATAAAAGTACTAAAAGTGTAGACTAGAATTACTAAAATGCACTAGTGAATCTCTGGTGACAATGTCTACGTATGGTCCCAAAAGAACTACCCATTCAACAGTATCAGTGTCAGTAGTAGATTTCCAATGACACGCACATGTTAAATGTCTATAGTAAAAAAGCATGGTCGGGGGTATAATAATACTGGTGAAAGTGTCAATAGTGAATCAGTACTGATTCACTAGTGATATTTCCTACAGGGGTATCTTAATTCATTAATATCTACAGTTATTGATTTAGTACAGTTAAATTATCTCTCTGTTATATTTGAAGTTTAAAGATTTTCTTTTAAATCAGTGTCAAATAGAGATTTAAAAGAAATAAAAAATTTGAGAATATATTAATGAAAATATCAGAAAGTTGATTGTACATATTCACTCTTGCGGAAAAATTTTCACTTGGTAATTTCTTAAGGTTTTGTTTGTTCCAATATTTGTTTCAAATTTGAATTTTTTTATATAAATGTTTATATAAATGCTTCCTTACTTATTTTTTTAAAAAAAAGTCATGGAAATGTGCTCATAGTACTACACCTAAATTAATATACTCCAAGCAATCAGAGCCTAATGTATTTTTTCAAGATTTTTTCATTTTTATATATCAAGTATAAACAATAGTAAATCATAGAAAAAATTATTCTCTTAAATTTTTCAATTCACTTATTAATTATTTTTATTTAAAAAATTTAATTAATGTACTAACCAAATGAATTAAATTAAATTTTTAAATTTTTTTATATATTTGTTTGTCAAAAATTAAAAGTTTTGAAAAAATTAAATGAAAAGGAAAATCGTTTTGAAAAAATAATAATTTTATGTAAATTATCCACAATTTCTGACTCCTTGGACTTCACTGTACTGAAAGCAAGGACTTACTTATTTTTATGTTTCCAGAAAATCTTAAATGTTGCGATATCGTTATTGATATAACCATAATTTATTCCAATCCAATTTCGTACTTGTCTTCGAATTTCAATATTGGTTGATATTTCTTGTGTATACACTGATGCTGGATATTTTGAAGCAGGTTGGAGATTTTTAGGATACTTTGCGAGGACTTATAGTGCTTTTATGTCACACGAGGAATCGCATTAGATATCCTACACACATTGACTTAATATGGGAATGTATCAATGTTCACTTTGCCAAAAGCTTTTTTTGCTATTTTAATCCAGTTCGTGATACTCCTGATTTTGTAAGAATCTTGAATTCAAAATATTGAATTAGTACATTAGAATTAATCCGTAATGCCTTCTTTTTGTTTTGATTTACTCTTCTCCTAGGTAACGCTGCAGAGTAACAATATCTTCAGTTTTCGTGGTCGTATCAGTGGATTTGTATTACAATAAAAAGATGTCATCAAAATAAATGAGATATAAAAGTTAGGGACGCACACCCTAATTTATATCGCATTCTCATCCCTATACCTAAAACAATATTGAATAGCAGTGGAAAAGTTATATAACTTTGTCTTAAAACCATATTAACCGACATATTTCTGCTGAGATGGTTTTCTTGTAGGTTACGACAGCCTAAATAACCTTTATCTATAACGTGTCAAATAGTTTTTGTATTATTTAAATACATGTATATAATTCTCCTATAAAAGATTTCGTTAAAATTTTTGCATTTTATTTTGGGAAGCATTAGTAAAGATTACATTAATATTTGAATCGAATCAATAAATGCATTATATTAAATTTATATGATTTAAATTTCAATTATATATATAATGGACATAATAAAAAAAAAAAAAAATTACTTAAATATATTCAAAACATCTATTACTTTCCCTTAATTAATATTATCATTTTAATGATTGGAACACAATCAATTAAAAATTTTATTAATATAAGCATTTTCATAATTGAAATCTATTTTAATTTTTCTGTGAATTTTCAAAATATTACCTTGCCTTTTGACAAGTTACACGCAGATGAAAACATGGCTATAGCATTATCACTACAACAATATTATATTCATATTTTTAATGTTCTTGAATTTTAATAACTCCGTGTTTAAGATAACAAAATTTTTTTAATATGAAAAATATTATTACATCTGCAACCATTAAATATTTGCACTCTTTTTGCTTATTCTTAAATCATATTATGATTTTAAACTATATTATTCCCATAACAATAAAATGTTTCAAACAAAAATAATACATACAATTTAATAAGTTTTCACAAATTTAGTTTTAAAAATGTATAATTTGTATGTTTTTAAATATATTTTCTTTTTAATGTTTATCTTCCAATTTCATTGTAATTCTCATTTAGTATATATATGAATAAATATAAATAGGCAAGATTTGGTTATACTCAGTATGACTCAAGCAATAGAAGTTATAGGTTTAGTTAAAAAAACATGTCTGGCATTTGCAAAAATAAATATAATTAATGAAAAAATAATGTGTAAATATTTGTTTACTTTTTGCTAATGAACTCCCTTCTCTATTATTTTCAATAAAAAATTTATAAAAATAATTTTTTATTAATACGTTTTATTTTAATATGTGATAGGATGGAATAATAATATGACAAAATGAAATAATAATATGATAAGATTGTACAACTATATGATAACATGGGATAACAGTATAATAAATTGGAATAATAATTTGAAGAATCGCATAATAATATTATAAAATGGAATCATAATATGATAATGTGCTATAATAATATTATTAGACAGAATATTATGAGGTAGGATAATAATATAATAACAGCAAATCATATTCTGAGAGAATGGGATAATGATGTAGTAAGATTGTTCAATTAGATATAAAACTAGAATCATAACATTAAAAATCAAACCATAAAATCATACACAAGATGATAAAATTGAATTGCGATAATTATCACTTTTACCCTTTTTCATTTTTCGCTTTGATCATATGTTCTAATCATAATATGTTGCTCTTAAATTATGGTCACTATAACTATATTTTTTTCTCTGCATGCAATATTAACAAAATCTGTTGACAAGAATTTAATCAGACTTGTTGAATAGTTTTAATTCTAAAGTTAAGTATAATAGCAATTAACATAATATCCAGGTGGTTAATCCGAAGTTTAAAGTATAATTTTTAAAATATAAATGTAATTATATGAAAGTATGTATTTAAAACTGATCTTTATAAAAATATGCATTTAAAACTGATATTATAAAAAGAACAATAAATAAGTTAAAAGAACGAATTATTTTGAATGATACTATGCGTTTTTTTGTTGAGTGGGGATTTTTTGGGGATTTTTTTTAACATTTTGTAGCCGGCCAAAAAAGTAACTGGCAGCACTTTTAACATACAAATGTATGTATAAACTTTAATTTAAACAACAAAGTCATATTGAAGTCATTGTTATTTAAATTAAATGAGAACTCTGATAGTGTAAAGTGAGCCTTACACTCATGTGTTCGTCTCACTAGCTAGTGAGCCAAATCGTTTCCGTTTTATAGTAAACTAGAGCACAATTATACGTCAATTTCAGTTGGTCATGCTAGGAGACATGGTAATAGAGATGTGTAGAATTAAAAAACAACTACACAGAAAAAAACACAAAAATGGACTTCAATTACGAAATTGCTTATATTAATTAAATTTTTGTTTGATTTTATTTCAGTTACCAAAATGATAATATTAATTAACTAGAATAATTGATTTCGGCTTAAATTTCAATCAGTTTTTTATCAAATTGATTAGCATTATGATTGAATGTTTATCTAAAATCAACTAAGATTTGTATTAGTTCAACTCTACAATTATTTAAATCCTTCTTCGATATAAACGCATGGATTTTAATGTAATTATTTATTTAATTATTAAAAATATTTAAGTAATACAATACAAGTAAAATTAGACGAAAAAAATATAAAAACTCCAAATTTGTGTGGGAGAAACGAAAGTTGGTATATAGATTCATCTTAGTGTCATGTATATTCTATCAAAGTCACCGATAATCACCTATAAATCCAATTTTTGTAACCTTTGACGTTGAAAGCCGTATGCAGCTCACATATGATTCTCAATAGGACATATAAGATGTCAAGACGAAACTATATAAAATAGGATTTTTCGAGATCCTTAAAATATGAATTTGTTTGATCAATAATTTCATCGTTGGAGCTGAATCTTTTTCCACGGAGCCCTTTCTTTAGTTTTGGAAATAGGAAGTAGTCACTAGGGGCTAGATCTGGAGAATATGTTGGATGAGGTACCAATTCGTAGTCCAATTCATAGAGTTTTGCCATCGAGACTGCACACGTGGGCATCCGTGCCTTATCTTGATGAAAAATAACTTTTTTTTGACCATATGGGGTCGTTTCCTTTTTAAATCCTAATTAAATCGGTCTAATAAGTTGGCATAATATTCGCCGTTTATTTTTTTTCCCTTTTGAAGGTAATCGATGTGGATTATCCCGCGTGAATCCCAAAAAACTGTTGCCATCACCTTATTGGCCGACAAACTTACCTTGGCCTTCTTCGGAGCAGATTCACCCGGAGAAATTCATTGTTTAGGCTGCTGCTTGGTCTCCGGAGTACAGTAATGGATCCATGTTTCATCCACAGTTACAAAACGCCGCAAAAACTCCAAACAATTCTTTGAAATTGTCACACGTTTACGTTTATTGTAAATTGAGAGCAAACGCGGCACCCATCTTGGAGACAACTTTCTTAAATTCAGCTGACCATTTAAAATCGAAACCGCACTACCATATGAAATGCCTATGGCATCAGCAATCTCACGTACTTTTACTCTTCGGTCGGCCAACACTATATCGTGGATTTTTTCGACATTTTCGGGTGTACTGACCTCAATTGGCCGTCCAGAACGTTCAGCGTCATTTGTTCTTGTGCGACCACAACGAATGTCAGTAAACCACTTTTTTACCATTGAAATCGATGGTACAGGGTCCCCATAGTATTTATTGAGCTTTTCCTTGGTTTTATTGATGGTTTTTTTCGCAAAAAATAATGATTAATGAGCACTCGAAATGCAATTTTTTCTATTTTTAGAAAAATACACGAGTTTGTATCTTTTGAACGGCTGTTACATGTAACGTAAATGATGACACTTGCTCAAAATTTGACATTAGTCTATTAACAGGTGGTTCTTGATGGGAATAGTGTTGCATTTCATATAACTATGAGGGAAGTTAGAAAAGTCACGAACTTATTGATCTGCCCTCATAAGTTTCGTTTCTCTCCATTAAATTTAATGAAAAATCAAATATAAGGCTATATATAACTAGAATTTATAATAATATGCTCATCTATGTGTACATTTAATGTGTGCAATGTTTCTGTGATAGTCTTTTCTAAAAAAATTTAAAATTTTAATTGCCTATATATAATTCCGGATCATAATGAAGATATAGATGTACCAATAAAAACATTAAAGAATATGACAGATGTCTGAACAAATCGTCAAAATCAATCTACATGAACTAACCTCTTATATATAAAAATCTTTCATAGAACAGCTTTGAAACAAGGATGGATTTTTAAATTGAATCTAACTATCGGTAAAAAAATATTGAAAGTATTAATAATCTCATCAAATATTTAAAATTAGTACATACGAAATAGTTATTATTGAACACACCTCTGGTCACTGAGAAATCATGTACATATTTCGTTTTATTGTTCTTTTTTTTAATAGATGTAATGAGCACAAACAGTTGAAAATGGTTGGAAATTGACTTAAAATAATTTTATTTCTATATTTTTTATTTTTTCTTTATATTTTTTTCACAGTTGTCGGTTTATGGATCAATCTTTTCTTCTTACATCTCGTACTTAAATCATCATATGTTTTGCAGGGTGCTCCAGTTGATACTTTGCACTCCGATATTTCTATATCAATATCCATCCAATCGGAATGTTTAACTTTTAATCCGTTAGTACGTTTAAAACATACAACCAATTAGAAAGTTAATTATATTCATAAATAATATAAAACTAAATTTCAATTTAAAGTTAATTAATCATTTTATTAAAAAATAATCTGGAATATTTTTTTCTGTGTACATAAACATAAATTGAGGCAAAAAGTAATAGAACATAGTCTAGTTTCTTGCAGGAATGGAAATATGCGATTTTAAAATTGGAATGAATTCAATAGTTAAATATAAATTTTGAGCATTTATATATTTCTATTCCACTTTTTATAAGAAGGAGCACAAGATATTTATTAAAAATACAAACGGATTGCCAAATCCATATACACATATCCTTGTTAACTTGCATATACATATGTACACAATATTAATAATAGAATTTAGTTTTCCATCGCTGTTAGAAATATTTATACACATATATAAAGTTTACCATATAAATGATCATAAATTATATGTTCATTTACATTTACTTACTCATATATATTTGCAGAAAGAAAAAGACTCACACACTCACAATTAACAAACATTTACAATTATGTTACTTATGCAGACAATTCATTTATAAATACAGTGAAGGGTTATTATATTGGAAATATTTAAAGAGATTATTTTACTGATCACAGACTATTGAACTACAGCATACAAGGGATTTGTTTCATGAGTAAAAAATAAAAGAATAAAAGAATAAGCCCTGAGAGCTAAGCAAATAGCTCTATGTGCCTTTATTGACATTTATTGAGTTTAAAATAATACTTCCTATGATGTGATCAATTATGCTCTTAAAAGGAAACACATGTCTTCTGTTATTAGGAATTGGAAGGAGAAAATGCTCGCATCCAGAGTTGTTAAGTTGGACCTTCGCAGTTCATTGAAGATAGTTAGTTTGGAGGCAACAGCTAGAGGCTGTCCACAAGATGGCATACTATCGCCTCTCTTATGGACTTTGGTCATCGATGAACTTCTTGAAAAACTTAATAACCCAGTCTTCCGCACTTACGGTTATACCGACCATCTGGTCATTGCGGTGACCGGCTGGGAGGATGTAACGACATCGGAACGGATACAGCTAGTCTAAAACTATACTTGTACAGAGAACCGGTAACGAGGTAAAATATTCTGGTGTTATTCTAAACAGAACACACTTGGAACCATCACTGTTCTATATTACCATAAAAGCAACAAGGGCAATATATGCTTGTCAACGGCTTTTTGGAACTGAAACCTAGTATTATATATTTTTATTTTACGGCTATAATTACACCAATTCTGACTTATGCCTCATTAGTGTAGTGGAAAAAAACAGATCAGGTTAATGCAAGAACATTACTTGTTAAGAACATTTGTGTATTAATCACTGGCGCTATGAAGACCTGTCCTACATACGTACTGGGGGCCATTCTACATATTCCCCGATTACATATTTTGGTTAAGGATGAAGCCTATAGAAGTGTGATAAAGCTACCTGATATCGCCAACTTAAAGACTGGGGACTTGGGTGGATATATGCAGGCACTTTCATTATGGCAACAGACTTCATGCTATGGTACTACATAAGAACCTATGGTAAGACCAATGTTGGTGGCGTGAAAACGCAAATCATGTTTGGTTCATGGATGGCTCCAAGCAGATAGATTGTGATACAGGAGCAAATGTATTTGGCCTAAATTTTTAAAAGGCAATAAATACCATGCAATACCCGTCAATATTCCAGGCAGCCTAAGGTAAATGTTGAAATGATCTGAGCATTTACATCTGATAGCCAAGCGACTTTTAAAGCCATATGAGATTAAGTCTCTGGTGATTAAGGACTATGTTGCGGCTCTTAATGAACTTGATGGATACAACAGATTGATTATATGCTGGGTGCTTGGCCATGAGAATCATGCTGGTAATGAACTTGCAGATTCTCTGGCAAACAGAGAGACAGGTAATATGAAAATGCTAACGGGTTTATTCACTAGACATTGTGGCTTGAGGTATCACCAATATATCCTAGACAATATGCTAACGAAACTTTGTATGTGCATAATCTCTGTAATTGTCCGGCTTTGGGTATATGGAGGAAAACTATTATGGGGAATTATAGGTTGCCCCCAAGTGATGTTTTCGATTTCTCACCTACTAGAATGGTTATATGTATTCGAGGGTTAGGTCTAGCATGGTGAATTTCAAGGGTTGTACACTGGGTCGCAGTACGCTAAGCCCACCGTACATAAAAATAATAATAGTAATAGTAACAATAATCTGATAATAGTAATAATAATAATAATGTGATAACTAACTTTTACTTTCCAACAAATTTTGAAGACTTACTGCATAGTTTCTTTAGATGTGCGATAATTAATATTAACTCTGTATGGGGGCTACCACTCCCTCTTGATCTACCTATCCCATTTCAATCTCAATTGTGAAGCTTATTAAAAATATTATTCTAACCCCTGCGAGGATGATCACCGTCGGAAACGCTGCAGGGGCTTAAGCATCCACAGGACGTAAAGTAAGAATCACTCATCCTATACTTCACGATGTCTGTCAAGAGAGGTCTGTAGAGTAACTGACCTCCTTTTAGACCATTTTATGTGATCACGAACACACCCAGTAGCGTGTGTTTCCTATGTTAAGGTTTCTGTTCGCACTAAATGTCTCTCCGGGATCGTGCAACGGTCTTCCAAGCTCTGATCCAGGTTCTGGCCCGCATCAGTCTTCAGAGGAGCGGCAGTATCTCTCTTTACCTTTAGCAAAAGTATAAACTGCTAATATCCTCCTCCACCCCCACAAATCGTATGTAAAATGAACAAATGGAACGGCTCTATGTCCCTGGTCGAGGATTCTAAAGTCTCTAGAGGAAATGTGAGTACTGTGGTGGAGGTCACAGGTCCGAGTACCACTGGAGTTGCTGTGACCACCACTGAACGGACGATTATCCCAGATCCTACAGATCGTTCTGCCATTGTAGCAGATAGAAAGCAGACAGTACAAACCGCAATAAAGATTCTGACCACCTCGAATCCTAACCTTTCTGAGACCGATGAGGCAGACTCCAAGAAATTTCGCGCTTACGGACAACAACGGGAGGCCTATGATCCCGCTAAGGGAGACACCGGTAGAAGAAAAAGGAACAAGGTGAAGGAAGGAGATTGGCAGGTTACAAACGCTTTCTACGCTACGTCAGATCTGTGAAAAGCATTTGAAGATATATTTAATACTGCTGTTGTGGAGGTCGGACCAGCCTGGACGATAAATGATAATAACCCGAGTGAGAAGGTGATCACAGTCAAACCTGTGCACTATGCTAACTCTGGACCGAACACGATCACCGGCTCAGAGGCACTTGATATTTGCCCTTCCACTTCCAAGGAAGCTGCATCAGGTTCAGAGAAATAAAGATCGATGTGACATGGCAAGATCTAACACCACATCCAACCTCCTCTCGAGGCCTAGCAATCGTTACCAAATTTAAAATGATTGTGAAGAAATATTTTAATTTTAAATTAATATATCTCAGTAAATACTGTAGATAAACATCACTACAAAAGCATAATACCTTTCCCACCTATAGTGGTATCGCATGATATACTAAAATGATAGTATATAAACCAAAATTTTTGTGAAACAAAATTTTTAATACTTATATGATTTCCAAAATAGTACATCTGAATGTTTAAATTTACATGACCATTTTCGAAACACCTCTGAAAAGACATATTTCTGTCAATATCATTATCAAAGCTTTCGTTAAAAGAAAATTAAAAATTTTGTCTCTATTCCGTCGCAGAACATTAAGATTTTAGTAAAGTTTTTTGTTCTATTTTCTTTATTTAAACATATAATTTTTATATATTTCATACATTTTTAAACATATATTGGATTTTAATGAACAATTGTAATGATCTATCTCGACACTATTGAAGATTGCAAGTAATTAACCCTTTAACAGCAAGAGGGACAATTTTATGCATTTAGCTCCCAAAAAGTTAAATTAGCAATTTTTGCATATAAGTTACATGGAAGTATTTATTATACTTAAATATGGATGAATTTATGAGAAATATAGAAAGTTCTTTTAAAACGGCGATAATAATCGAATTAAATATGTTTTTGATATTTATTCACTATTTTACCCGATTTATAGTTTTTACGATAAATATATGCTTTTTGTGACATTAATTTTCTTTATTTATTTGTTTATTTGACATAAAAATTAACTTAACCAATTATGGACCGGAAATCCCAAAATATTATTTGTGCAGCTAAAGGATTAAATGAATACAAATTAAATGAAGTCCAAAAATATAAATTACGATGGAAAATGTCCAAGATATTAACATTTTAATAAAATAGTATTTAAAATATAATCAACGAAACCAAAATGGATAAGACACCAGGAATGCTGACTAAGTGTATCTAATTATAGTCCACAAACTCTGCTTTGGTTCTGCTAAACATGCAAACTTGTTTATGGTTCTTCGAACCGGATGTCGGATTACGACATTACTGTAACTACATCTATAACAGCGCTTACTATATTTTACTTGCCCCAAACGCCTGGCGCTGCTAATGGAGTCCCTCAAAATTGCACTCAGTGCAAGGTGGGCACCATGTTTAGGTTTCAACGAAACCAAAATGGATAAGATACCACGAATGCGGATGAAGTGTGTAATGGCAAAGGAAATACGTATTCCATTCTGCTGGTGTCCAATTATAGTCCACAAACTCTGCTTTGGTTCAATTGCAAACTTGTTTATGGTCCTTCGAGCAGGAATGGGGGTACATATTAAAATTTTTTTGTATTCATACAAATCAATGCACTTTAATATATATGAACCTTAAATATATCAAAATTATTAATTTTATATAAATTGTATATAAATCAGTGTGACAAATTTTTCGAAAATCGGTCCATAATTTACTGTAGTTCCTACATGAGGCCCATTTTTGAAAATTACTTTAATGTGCATAAATTCCATGTGAATATTAGTGTAAAGATAATGTTTGATACAAACAAGTTTAGTGTATAAATCGGTGCACATTTGACGACAGGTTAGATATAAGACCATCTTCGCAAATGCATATACTTAATGGTATACAGTAAAAAAATATAGTAGGGCTTGAATGACTATAAATATTACTTCTTTTGGAGTTTTAAATTATGGGAATATATTTTCTAAAACAGTTTTTAGTAATTTTTTTTCTAAGCGCTATTATTCCCTGGGCTTGATTAAAAAATTAATGTAGAATACAATGGAAATTTATTATTGTGGGCATAAGCTAGTTTCGATGCGCATTACGCTGTTTGCTTAAGCCAGCTTATTAGGTAACTTTTCCTACATTTTAGGAAATCTAAAAATCAATATAACACCCAAGCTTTGACAAAACACAACAACAAGCCAAGAGTTTTTTTGTTGTTATTAAAAAAAATTTTCTGGAAAAACAGTAAGGTTTTGATAAAAGCAATTTTTAATTTTTAATATAATTTTAATGAAAATAATATTTTGACAAAAAAGTGGAATCTTGTATATTCTAAATAAATTTAACTATTCATTTACTCTATTTTGTATAACAATTCTCTATGTTATTGTATATAAATAGGAAAGGAATCAAACATCGGAAATTGCTTAGACATTTTGCTAAAAAAAAAAAAAAAAAATAGTAATAATAATATTAGTAAAAATATGAACAACTAACTATAAATCCAACAGTTAACATCAAGTAAAGAAATTTTTTCTGTTACTGCCTTCTGGCAGGAAATGAAATAAATCCCCAAAGAGTCTCAATACACATGTTAAACAAGTTTTTAGTTTTCCTTAACAATTCAGTATTGTTGTGTCATAAATATGACATGTTTAATGCAAGACTTTTTGAAAGATTTGTAAAAATATTATGATTTTTCTACACAAATATGTATGTATTTATGTCTGTATGCATATATGTATGTATGTATGTATGTCTGTATGCATATATGTATGTATGTATGTATGTATGTATGTATGTATTTAGTTTTTTTTAGTTTTAAGCATAAAGCATAACATAAAAACAAAATTGAAGAACATAATAAAAATGTTTGCACAAGAGCAAAGTAAAGTTAATTAAAATCAATTTCAATAGAATTTCAAACCAAATGTTACCCTAATTTCTAACACATGCCTTAAATTAAATTAAATATTTGTAGCATAAAGTTATGCTTTTCATAAAGCACTTTTTTTTAACAAATTCCAAAAATGATATGTATAGCCATAAGATAAATTAAAAATGTTATTTTTATTGAAATTTAGGCTTTTAATAGAAGTGCCTATTATTATTATTATTAATATTATTATTATTATTTTGCGATTTGTTACTTAAGAAAATTGTTATGCTGAAATCACGTTTTTTTAATATCATGTTTATAATTAAGTTTTAAAAAAATTCTTCCAGATTGTAAGGTGATACATAGAGAAAAATATTTTGTATTATAAACAATTTTATTTGTTTTTATTTTAAAACAAATAAAAGCAATTTATTTTATTAAAATAACAATAATTTATAATGCCTAAAATTATGCATAAATTCATTTATTAAACATTATCATAAGCAAATAATTGACTTTATAACCAACAAGAATTTGCATATTATTAAATTTAGCAAAAATTATTCAAGACACTTAATTGCAATGCATAATAAATTAAAAGAAAAAAAGAAATTAAAAGAAAAAATATACAGTAAAATATATATTAAATATTAAAGAAAGTATCAAAATATTATATTTTATACACTTCGACCAATTGAAGAGTTAAATAATATATAACTTATGACTATTATTTAAACTAAACACAAAAACCTGCCTTCACAAGTTAGTCTAGCTTGGAAAAAAGTATAATTGAAAATGCAAGCATTAAATATTATATTAATATTTACCTGGATTACAATAAAACTCTCCAAATCATTTTGTTATTTAACACATAAACAGAAAACTAATTAAAATTTAAAACAATAGTTAAACTTTCAAAATTAAAATTTAACCTTAACATTTTTTCAATCTCAATAATAAAAGCATAACTTTTGTCATATACTACCTTTTTTAACACGCTCTAACCTACATAGTTATTTTACTGAAAGAACAACTTTCTAATTTAATAGTTAATAGTTTATAACAGTTGATCCATTTTTTTTTAATTTATGTTGTAATATAATGATAGCGAATGAAAAAAAAAAAAATAATAAAAAAAAAATAAAATAAAATAAAAAATTGTACAATAAAAAGTTTAAAATATTTAAATATTTAATCAGTTGAAGCTTTCTTTGTAATACAACCACAAACCACAGTGTAATTAATTTTAAACTAAATGGAAAAAATTATTAGAAATGCTAATTTCTTAATTATGGTAAATGTAATGTGTAGACTATAATCATAACATAATTCAGTCTACACACTAAAACTTTACTAATAGTCTAGACTTTACTATCTATATTCTAGAATATAATCTAGTACAAAATGTAGACTATAGTTTATAGTGTTGAACATACTTCACAGTCTTTAACATGTTCAAGTTTAGTGTCTAGAATATAACCTAGTCTAAACTATAGTCTAGTTTACATTCCAGATTATTTATGTAATAATCTGGAATGTAAACTAGACTATAGTTTACATTCATAGCCAAGACTATAGTCTAGTTTATTGTGTAGTATGTAGTCTCGTTGAAAGTCCTGAATAAAGTCTAGTTCATAACTTAGAGATGTATAGTTCTTAGTATATACTAGTCTAGATTATAGTTCGATTTACAGTCTCATAACCTAGATTATAGTTTAGTTCATAGTATAGCCTAGATTACAGCCCAGATTATAGTGTAGACTATAGTCTAGTTCATATTCTACTCTACAGTCTAGACCATAGTCTAGCTCATAGTGTAGACTATAGTCCATTTCATATTGTAGTCATAGTCTAGACTACAGCCCAGTTCATGATCTATACTATAGTTTAGACTACAGTCTGGTTCATAGTCTATAGTACAGTATAGTTGATAATCTAGACTATAGTCTATTTTGTAGTCTAGACTATAGTCCAGTATATTGTATAGACTATAATCTAGTTCATAGTCCAGGCTATAGTCTTATTCATAGTCTATACTATAGTCGAGTTCCTAGTTTAAATTATAGTCCAGTTCAGGGTCTAGACTATAGTCCAATATATAGTCTAGACTATACTTTAGTTTATAGAGTATAGTTCAGTTCATAGTCTAGACTTGATTTTAGTTCGTAGTCTAGTTCATAGACTAGATTAGGGTCTAATTCATAGACTAGACTATAGTCTAGTTCGTATTCTAGAATATAATCTAGTTCATACTCTATACTAGTATAATTCATAGTCTAGACTATAGTTTAGTTCACAGTCGAGACAATATTCCAGTTCATAGTCTAAACTATAGTCTTTTTCATAGTCTGGACTATAATCTAGTTCATAGTTTAGAATATAGTCTAACTCATAGTCCAGAATATAGTCCAGTTCAGGGTCTAGACCTTACTAAAATATTTAGTCTTGTCTTTAGTAAAATGTTATCTCACTTGATACTTACGTTTTGAAATAGAATACGCCTCACAATAAAAATTTGATTATTTTTTTCACTTTTCAAACTTTTTTGTAGCATAACCTTTACAAATGATTTCCTTTAATGCACCAGCTTTAAATTATTTGCCAATTTCTGATTTTTCCCCATATTTATTTAAATAGCAATTTATTATTTCGATGTGAAACTTTAATAAAACAATAAGCCTTTTTGAAACCATATTTGTTTACTGATAAAATAAATTTTCTCCCTTACATCTCATTTTCTCCCTCGGTTACAGTGTAACATTTAGGCCATTACTTGTGCCATAAAATGATTTAAGTGTATGGGTGAGTACACACATACGCATAACGTAGTTTTCACCATTTTTAAAGGTTTTGTTAACTGCATTTTCGTTGGTTATTACTGAGAAAAAAACTTCAACTATTTAATGGTAAAAGAAAAACTTTATGAAAAGTTTCGCTTTTTGTTAAGTAAAAAATCACGCATTTTCTTTTTTCTGCTTTTCATAACATTATTGTTGTAATCCTTGTTGTTGATGATGCTGGGATTTTTTTTACTATGTAAGGATTACTTATTTATGTTGTGCTTCATACAAAATGAGGTCGATTTAAATTTATTGAATGTAATATTTATTGAGGATTATATAAGATTTTTTAGAACATAGATGTTAAAATGCTAAAAGTAAATTTCCAATTAGGCAGACAAAATTTATTGGCAGGCAGACAGATTTCGCGGAAAATACTTGAGACGATTTGAAGATAATAAACAAAAATTTTGACAATCTGATGTATAAGCTGTATATATTTTTAACTTAAATTTATTTCTCACTATTCTGCTTTTTAAACAATATTCTATATTTTTTGTGCTCTTTTTCTTTTGGCTTATTGCTAAATTATGGCCCTAAAATAAGCGTTAATAAAAATTTCTTTTTTGCATTTAAGTTTTTGTCTATTAAACTGTCTGTCTGTTTGTGCAAGATTTTTTATATTGTTTCTTTTTTTCATGGTGGCCTAAAAGTTTTTACTTTATATTTTAACATTATTTTTATGTGTTTTTGTCCCTTTATTGCTTGACCTCTTGTTGAGCCTTGAGACCTTAGAAATAGTTTTACTCTTGTTTGGGTGCTTAAAATTATGCGGCTGTTTTTGTTAAGAAAACTTAGCAAAAATTTTAGGAGAAAAAAACTAAATAAAAGAGCTGAACAGCATGATACAGGATTTCGTAAGTATTGAAAAAAAATGATATTTTTAGTTAAAGCAGCAAAATACAGAGCATAGCAGACATTGTGTCAGACAGTGCTGTGGGCGTCAATATTACATGTTGTTACAATTTTTAGTTGCAAATACAACTATGGACTAAAAACTAAAAGTTTTGATTTTTTTTTCTTGCAAAATGTTTGCAAAAAGGAAGGAAAATGTTAAAATGTTTTCATGATTTCTTAAGTAGTTTTTTTTTAGCAGTTGAGCATTTTTTTTGAGGCGGGTAGAAATTGATATATAAAATTATATTTTAACAAAGTAAGAATTATTGATGCTGTTATTTAGTTGTAAAAAATTAAAAAAAGGAATAAATAAAAGGAAAGTTATATGTCCAAATATATATATATATATATATATATATATATAAACTACTTATATATGCATTTATATATATACATATATATTTATATATATATATATATATATATATATATATATATATATATATATATATATATATATATATATATATATATCTTTCAGAATAAAAGATCGAGGCTGCTCAAAGAAACAATTGTGGTGTTAAAATATGCATTGTCGTGGATGTGTCTAAGGAATAGAAGTCTAATTGGAAAGTTTTACTTTATTATTATTTACATTTTTATTTTACTTGGGTTTACCCAAAAGCAGGGAAATTGGGACAACACGAACTGAAGACAAAAGACGACAATATCTTAAATACTGTTTCAGCGCCAAAAAACGATATCGTTTCTGAATCGAGTTATTACTAGCGACAAAAATGGGTCCACTACATATATCCGAAGCCGAATAACAATGGCGCTCAAATACAATTGATCTTTGTGAAAAATGCTTTGAACGAAAAAGAGCCAGAATATGTGGAAACACAGGAGTCCATAACGTTCCATAATGACCTTTCCCGGCCTCAGAGTACGGCATTAGTTAAAGATTATTTGGAAGCAAGTGGTTGGAAAGTATAACCAGATATTGTTTCTTCTGATATTTATTTTTTGTTCGAATCAGAACGCCTAAGAAATTATATGCTTCAATTCATAACAAGCTATCAGAAGTTGGGTTGATTGGTTTCTTGCATAAAAAGTTCAGAAGCGGAATTATACAAACTTAAATAATATTCAGCAAGATCCAAAAGAATGCTAGAAATTTGTTAATGAAAAGCTAGATAGAAAACTAAAAAGCGAAGTAAATATTAAAAGCTTAATTGGAGATTTTATAACAGACAATAAAGTTAAATGTGATTTGTTTAATAAATACTTTCTGGAAATTCCAATGATACTTAAGCAACAAATTGTACAATTACCAGGTGATTCTTGTATTGGGCTAAGAACATTAAATATAAGTCAGCAGTCATTTGATTTCGTTTACACAACTGATTTGGAAGTTTCCCAGATTATTTAAAAACTAGATTTATCGAAAAGTTGTGGTTATGATGGAATTCCTCCAAAAATGCTTTTTGAATGTAAAGATAACATTTCTCCTTTTTTGTCTACAATTTTTAACAATATGATTGATTCTTCGGTGTATCCAGATGATTTAAAATAATACCAATATCGAAGCAAAGCAAGTTGATAAGTTTCGACCTATTGCGTTACTTCCATTGATTGACAAAATTTTTTAAAAAATATTGTGCAAACAGCTGATGACGTATTTAGACGAACATAGTTTATTATATAGATGTTAGTTTGGTTTTAAAAAGGGTTGTGGTACGGAGGAAGCAGTAGTAAACGTGTAAATAATATTTGTCAAGGATCAGACAACGGCTTTAGAGGTATGGCTGGTGTTTTTATGACTTTTCGAAGGCTTTTGATCTAGTAGATCACAAGATTTTAATAAATAAACTCCGTTATTATGAATTGAATACACGAGCGGTGATGTTGCAAAAGCTTTATTGGTGCTATTGACAATGGTGTCCCACAAGGCAGTGTGTTGGGACCATTACTCTTTACAATTTATATTAATGATTTTATTAACCGGGGATTATTTGGGAAATTGGTTTTATATGCTGATGATATATGTCTTTTTTATCCATATAAACATGAAATTGCGTTGAAGGTACATATGGAACGAGATTCAGCGTTAATAGCAGAATTTGTAAGGCTAAAAAAATTGATGTTAAATGTTGAAAAAATAAATTTAATAAGATTTAGGCCATACTCCGACACATATTCAGAGCCTTAAAGCAAAAATTGGACCAGCTATAGGTTTAATTTATAAATTTAAAACAAGTTTAACACAAGAACTAAGTTACTAATTTATAATGCATTGATACATAGTCATCTCAATTTCCTGCCCATTATATATGGTAACAAAAAAAGCAATGAGCTTAAGTCATTACAAAAAATTAAAACAAAGCAGTGAAAACTGTCTTTAATCTCCCGAGAATGTATCCAACGCTATCTCTTTATAAAAATATTGCCGAAACAGTACTGCCTGTACATGGATTAAATAAAATGCAACTTCTCATGCATGTTTTTAAATCTCTGCATAATATTGGTTATCATGCTATAAGTTTTTCGCGATACCAGTCAAATTTTAATACAAGAAACAATGCTAATCTTTGGATAGCAAGATGTAGGCTAGAAATAACAAAGCAACGTGTGGAACATGTGGATAGTTTGGAATACAACTATTTGCCTGATAACTTAAAGAGTATTGAAAGAATATCTCAATTTAAAAAAAAGCTTAAAGTATATTTACTTGAAAACTTGGAAATGCTTCTTTTGTGTTATTTAATTGAATTTAAAAACTTAATTTTTTTTTGTATTTTTAAACCTTTCTGTACACAATGAACGCTGAGGCAGCATCTTTTTTTGTAATTTTTTTCTGAATAAATAAATAAAAAAAAAATTGGGATAGAATCTATAGATTGCTAGAAAATACTTTGAGTAAAATATATTATATGTTTGAATTAAGCATTATCGTTTTATTAAAAACTGATGCGAATTAATGCAATAAATATTTTATTTGCATTTATATTATTAAAGAATATAATATATCTGGATGTGTACGGGAAAATTAAAAATTCCTAAAAGGGTAAGCGAGGTGAGTTATTGTGGGAACCCCTGGACTAGAGAATAAAAAAAATAACCTTAAATGCTTGAAAATCTGTGTAATTGAAATTTAAATTCATGACTGTAAAAGGGGATAGATTTGAGAAGTATTTCCAAATCAAGGAAACTGATGAAGGGTAAAAAAATGGGTTTCAATTACGAAATCATTTAACATTTTAATTGATTTTGCTGGAATCAACAAAATAGTAATATTAATTAAATGAAATTATTGCATTTTTTTGTCAATTAAAATGTTAATTAAATAAGTTAGGTTTATAATTAAAACCTATATATATATATATATATATATATATATATATATATATATATATATATTTGTATACGTATATATTCATCATAACTGAGTTTGACTAAAAAAATAAGTGTATAAATGAAAATAGGACAAAGTAAAAGGAAGGGCGTTCTTTGTATGAGAGCCATTTGGATATTTCAACAAAACTTTTAATTTCTAAAATCGGACTACATATGCGTACTATTTTTTACACAATATTAAAATAGATAGTATGTAATATTTTTCAGAAAAATTTCTCAACAAATATAACATTTTAAGTTGCACTGCACGATATTTGAAAACTTTTGTGTATTTTAGAACAATTAAAAAAAAAAAAAAAATAACAAAAATACTAAGACAAAATATCATTTACAAATACTTGAAGAAGAGTACACTTAAATAACTGATGTTAAATTAATAAAACATACGGGCATAACTACCCGCTTGAGTACTTGTAGGATACTAAATTTTATTTACAAAATTATTCTTAAGTACTAACATTGAAAACCTTAAACCTAACTAGAACTGATAAGCTACGATTGTACACATGCACACACTAGCGACCCTTAATTTATTACTCGTTAAGTGTTTTATGATCATGTTTAGACACATGCGTATTTTAGTGATAAAAACAAAAGGTTTTATTATCTGTGTTAGTGTTTGTCAAAATAACTAATTACACAGAATTACATACATATGGAAACTAAATTATCTCTTACTCTAATGACCTTTTTTATCTTTTATTCTTAGAACTAATGGAAATTTCTTTTTATGGGCAATTCCATCTCCACTAAATTATCTCTTACTCTAATCACCTTTTTTGTCTTTTATTCTTAGAACTAATAAATATTATCTTTTAATAATAAACATGTTCAATTCTGAACATTCTGCCGGGCCTCTAGAGGAGCTGGAGCCGAGAAATCTAATTTTACTACAGTATTATTACTGCGGCAACACTGATATTTAATATACATACAAAACAATATTAGAATACCAATTATAATTAATATCAAAGATGCGTGTCCTGATACAGTATGGAGTTGAATTCTTTTTAATTCAACGTGGGATGTCTTCATTTTTTCGACTGCATTTTTTAAATAGTTCATCTCCTTTGTGTTGTTAATAATTGTCACGTCTAAAGGTTTCACCAGCCTTGATTCTAGTTGCGGAAGTTCTAGACCCCATGACGATGTCTGGATAGGTGACTGCATACGTGATGTAAATCGTAGTGAGGCTGTTAATGTCACTCCTTCATATGTTGCAATACATCCTGGTGATAACGTCAGAATTCCTTTAAAAGGTAAAGTTGTCCAGCTGCGCTTTCCCTGACCACAATCCACTGTAATCATAAAGTTGCTAAACACGGCGAATATCCAATTATTTTCAGTGGATGTTTGCTTCCAAAAGCTTGTAGTTGAAATTTCCTCGAATTCGCAATCAGCGTGCCTGGATTGTTTTAAGGCTGACACTTCACAAGAGCGTTCAGTTGCTGGTTTCCATGGCATATTACCAATACAATTAAACTGACCTTTTAAATTCTTCTCACATGCGTTCAATTGCACTAGCGACATCAAAAAGTACATGTTGGAAGCAAAGTTGTATGCAATCAATTCATTTCCAATTCTTGGCATCATCGTATGGTTCTTATTACCAACTGGCAGCTTTATTATTTCATAAACTTCAGAACTGTGCTCATACAATAAAGGTATTTCCAACTGAATTACTAACCGTGACTCCATTATGATCCCTTTAGAAGTCATTGAATGGTAGACCTCTTTCAGCTCTGTTCCCGTAGCTTCTCCAGGAAGAACTAAATTATTTGGCAACATCTTCTTAATTTCTGACAGTTGTTTATGGAGCTGTGATGGCTTCAATAAATCAAGATTCACATGCCCGTGATTAATATCTATCAATAAGTTTATAATTGAGGATTGAATCCTGCTGCAGTCATCAATCATTAGGTTTAATTGTGTGGACATAACTTGGAATAATATAATCAAACGCTCGGTGTTTCTAGTACTTTGAACTTCTTCGTTAAACAGCTTCAGCTGGTTATACATTTTATTGAAGTTCGCGTTAACATCGTCTGTAGTCTTTTTCAGTATATTTATAGTTGAGTCTACAATGGACGTTTGTTTTTGGATTAAGTTGTTCAATTCCTGTTGATTTTCAAACACATTTCTCATATTCTCCTCCATTTTATCTCGGTCATCAGCATCCATCATCCCGAAAAGCATGTGATACAAAGACCCCACAAATTCGAAGGGAGCTCTTTTCTCTCGGGATTTGGTTAATAAAAGATCGTTATTTTCATTAATTATATTGATTCTTCTATCCATTGTTGAAATTACCATTTCACATGCTTCTTTGTAATATCCAAGATTTGGACACTCCTTTTTAACCCTTTTTATCAACGTCTGTATACGTTCCCTCTCTTTTTGATATGTTGAATGATCGAAATATATTACTAAGCTCCATTTCGAATTGATCATATTTATTTGGCCTATGTTGTCTAGATATAACGCTGTATTTGAAGAAATCTCCTTGATTGAAAATGGCTTATTGGCTTCTAACGGCGCAGTCTTTACTTGCTTCATTATCACAATCAGCAATAGCAGGAACCCTAACATTTTTAACATCTTATTTTCTTTTGGTTGCTTTCTTGATGTACAAAAACTTGTAACTGAAGAACCATTTTCTTCACCGTCATGCTCATCTGACACCGGCAATGCGCATACTTTATGTATTGGACGCTTGAGTATGCTGTTTGGAAGTTTTACAGTCACAACTCTTACCATGCCATCTTTACCTTCATGTACCTCTGTCACCCTTCCCAGAGGCCACTTCGCAGGGTAAGTTGGTTCATCCTTTACCAGTACCACTGAACCTTTCTTTAAGTTCTCCCTAGGCTGCCTCCACTTTGCTCTTTGTTGCAATGTCACCAAGTATTCCTCCTTCCACCGATTCCAAAAATCTTTTTTTAATTTTTGGATAAGCTTCCATCTATTAAGTGAACTTATCTTAGACTCATCAATGTGCTCCGGACAGTCGATTAGGGGTCGACCAATCAGAAAATGACCTGGTGACAATGTATCTATAATATCGCTGCTCTGACTATCCACTTCTACCAGAGGTCTGGCTTTCAGAACTGCTTCTATTTGCGTCAGCAGCGTACACATTTCTTCAAAAGTCAGCTTTGTATCTCCAATTATTCTTTTTAGATGATATTTTGTAGATTTCACACCCGCTTCCCAAATCCCTCCAAAGTGAGGGGCTGCGGGGGGAATGAAATGCCATTGTATTTTTTGTGATGCCAAAATTGGTATAATGGATTCATTGCTTTTTATTGCTTTTTTGAACTCTGCATCTAATTTTTTATTTGCACCAACGAAATTAGTGCCATTATCCGAATATATATGACTACAAAAGCCTCTTCGTGCAAAAAATCTTTTCAGCGCTGCCAAAAATGCATCAGTTGTTAGATCGCTGACAGCTTCTAAATGAATTGCTTTAGTTACCATGCAGACAAACACTGCAATATATCCTTTAAATGATTTTAAGCCTCTCCCTTTTGAACATTTCATCTGAATTGGCCCTGCATAATCTACTCCTGTATGCATGAATGGGGAAGATGGCGTAACACGTACTTCGGGCAGATTCCCCATGAGCTGTTTGGCTGAGTCTTGTCTATAGCGCACGCATTTTGTACAATTTCTAATGTGTTTCTTCACAGCTGCTTTTGCCCCTACAATTCAATATTTTCTTTTTATATTTGCCTCTACTAGTCGATTGCCTCCATGAAGTGTTAAGGTATGTACATTATCTATTATCAACGATGCCAAATGTGAATTTTGTAAAATTATTGGATGTTTTTGGTTGTAAGGCAGACTTGAATTATTCAACCTTCCGCCCACCCGAAGAATGTTGTCGCTGTCTATAAATGGGTATAGACTTTGGATTTTACTAGTAGAGCTGACTATATGGTCTTTCTTTAAACTTATAATTTCATTTTTAAATTCATATTGCTGATGGTGACAGATAATCAATTTTTCTGCCGCTTCTGCTTCCGCAACGGTCAAGTATTCTTGATTATTACGTTTGCCTTTGATTCTGTTCGTGAATCGCAAAACATATGCCACAACCCTAGTCAGCTTATTTAACTTTGAATACTTGCCCATAAGTTCATTCAAAAAATTTAATTTTGTTGCAGGGTTTGTCATGAAACATGATATTATTGGCTGTTCTTCTTGATGTATTGGCCAATGTTCTGTTGGTTTCGACAGCCAATTGGGACCATTCCACCATAATAAATAGTCCTTGAATTTGTCGGCGTGTATTCCTCTAGACGCAATATCTGCTGGGTTATCTTTGCTGTTAACATGCTGCCATAATGCTGTAGGCACTAGCGTGTTGATTTCGTTCACTTTGTTTCTTATGAATTTATCCTTATTTCTGTTGTTCTGAATCCAACCCAATGTAATCGTTGAATCACTCCAAGCGTATATTTTTTGTTGGCGTTTAAAGATGTCTGCTACTTTACGCAATAGCCTCGCTAATAGATGTGCTGCGCTAAGCTCCAGTTTTGGAAGAGTTTTTCTATTCTTAATCGGATTAACCTTGCTTTTAGCTGTCAGTAATGTCACAAACGACTTGACCTTTATATATACTACTGCTGCATACGCTTTTTCAGAAGCATCGGCGAACCCGTGCATCTCTAATTCCATATCGTTTTCCGATTTAATCCATCTTGGGATAATAATTTGTTGAAGACTCATTATGTTTTTCGTAAATTCGTCCCATTCTTTTTTTAGCTCACTAGACAACACTTCATCCCATGTTGATTGTTGTAACCACAATTTCTGTATAAAAAGTTTTGCTACCAATGTAACTGGTGACAACCAGCCTAATGGATCAAAGATTCTGGCAACATCTGAAAGTGCTTGCCTTTTTGTTATTTTATCTTTTTGAATAAAATTAATATTGAACATAAATTCATCCTTTACTGGATCCCATTGAACGCCCAGTGTCTTCACTGATTCGTCATCCTCAATTTCTATGACTGCATTTTTCTGAATGCTTTTAACATCTTCGATCACTGTTTTATCGTTTGATAACCACTTCCTTAAATTAAACCCGAATTTCTTTAGCTGATATTCAATTTTATGCTGAATACTTTTGCATTGTTGAATTGTATCTGCTCCAGTCATCAAATCGTCCATGTAAAAGTCTTCTTTTATTATGTTGTGAACATCCTCTTCCTTACAGCTATCAGCTATGTAGAACAGTGATCTTACAGCAAGAAATGGTGCAGACGCTGTGCCATACGTAACAGTATTTAATTTGTATTCCTTTATGGGATCATTTTTGTTTTCTCTCCATAACACATGTTGATAAGATTGATCTTCTTCTACAACCTTAACTTGACGGTACATTTTTTCCACATCCGCTGTCACTACATATCTCCACAACCTCCACTTTATGATGATGTCAAAGATATCCTTTTGAAGTTTCGGGCCCGTAAACATTATATCGTTTAAGCTATTGCCGTTTGATGATTTAGCGGACGCATCGAATACTACACGTAATTTTGTTGTTAGACTGTTTTCTCGTATTACCGGTTGATGCGGTAGGTAGTACTTTCCACTATGGCTCTTATTTACCTCTGTCATGTGACCCAGCTCTAAGTATTCTTGCATAAATTTGACGTAGTCCTTTTTTAGCTTTATGTTGCGATCTAGTCTTCTTTCTAATGATAGAAACCTGGCTAACGCTTGTTTTCTGGATTGGCCCAAATTGATGTCATCTCTAATTGGCAATTTTACTACAATTTTGCCCTTTTGGTTAATCATTGTAGTTTTTTCGAATATTTCTAGGCAGTGTTTATCTTCAGAATTTTCTTCAGCATTTGGAAGCTCTTCAAGCTCCCAAAACCTCTCCAGATTGGTTACGGCTGACAATAATTTGTTATTATTGCTGTTATTACTATAGACTCCTGTTAAAATCCAGCCCAATTTTGTAGATTGAGCCACTAAGCCATTCTTTTTGCAAACCCCTTCTTCTAGAATATCGCCAAATACGTCAGCTCCAATCAGGATATCAACTCTATCTGACTTATTGTACATTGGATCAGCTAGAACGTAGTTGTCCCACTGACTGAGATCAATTTTAAATGATTTATCAGGTTGTGGTCCTGAAATTGAAGGTAAAACTACCGCATCAGTACTTATAACTTGGTCACTATAGAAGCGTGGTTGAATTAATAGTTTCACCATTGCTTTTGATGTGGCCACTATTGTACTTCTAAGTCCTTGTATGTTAGTTTTGCACTTAATTCTTGGAAGTCCTAATATTTGTGCAGCTTCTTCTGAAAGCGCTGTAATTTGTGATCCCTGATCAATTAATGCTCTTAGCATAATTAATTCTCCACTTGCTGCACGAACTTTTACCTGTGAGGTCGCTAGTAGTGCTGTTGTATTTGTGTTTGGTTTTTTTATCATCATTGATTTTGATGTACTAGATTTTGGTTCCTCGTTTTTTTTCTCATCTTTATGTAGCAGCCTATGGTGTCCTTTTCCGCAAAGACCGCATTTAGTTTTATTAGAACATTTCCTATCAAATTTATGGTTAATGCATGTAAAGCATAATTTATTTTTATAAGCGATTCTTCTGCGGTCAGCCATTGGTAATGTTAGAAACTTTCTGCATACACTCGTTAAATGGCCATTCATGTTGCAGTAAAGGCACGCTTGTTGTGCCGTGTAAAGTGTGTTGGAAACTTTTGTATTGTCACCCACTTTTTTCTGGTACTTATATCCTTGGCGCTTCGTAACTGCTTCCAAGGCTTGAACTTGTTGCTCCAAAAATTTCAAAACGTCATCAAGACTTTGAATTTCTTTTGTTTTCTTAACATTTTGTTCATAATACCGGAGACCATCATTGTCTAGTTTTCTGATTATAATGCGAGCAATAAACGGTTCAGCATCCGTTATCTTCACATCCATTCCTTTAAGCGCATAAATGCAACTGTTTGTTGTGTCCAATAGCTGCTTTACACTTGCGGATGACTCGCTGTTGACCATTGGTTGATCTAGTAGTTTGTCGACTTGGTTGGTAAACAACAGCCTTCGATTCTCGTATCTTTGTTTGAGAATTTCAAAAGCCGCCACATAGTTTATATCCGTCACTTTCAGGTGTTGAACTAGTTTCTTAGCTTCACCTTTTAGTGCTGTCACCAATCGATACATTTTCTCCACATTAGAGAGATAATTGCAGTCATGCACCAGGCTCTTAAACATATCATGAAATGGAGCCCAATCATTTATGTCTCCATGAAACTCAGGTATTTCTATTTTACCTAAGTTTGAAATGCCACTGGCATCAAATCTTGGCTCATTGACCTGTTCCCTTGAAGGATTTTTTACGTTTTTTGCACGTAATGCAAGAGCCATGTAATACTCGTCCTCAATATTTTCCTTGAGGATACGCACTTCTTTAGTGCTATTAAACTCGCATAGTTTTTTATAAACGTCTTCCAATGCTAAAAATCGTTTTTTTATTTGCTGCGTCTTTATGTCCAGTAGCTCGTTGGATGCATCAGATACTATTGTATGTAGTTCTGATATCCTTTCGCGCATCCATTCTACCTTTTCGATAAATTCTTCCAGCAGTTCTTCGGCTTTTCCTTGGACATTGGTAATGTCCTTGTTTTCTTTTTTACCGGCTATTGATTGCGTCCCTTGGCTTTCTGATGATGACGTACTGGCTTTTATTAACTGCTTCTTTTGCTGGTGAACAATTTCTTGATGTTTATCTAGCTCTTCTTCATTCATTACTTGTTGAATTAATTCAATATTTTCTGCTATTACATCCTCTATTGATTCAAAATACTTTTGTTTAAAGTAATCTTCAGATGTTCTTCCTGTTGCCAAAAGTGCTGTATTATTTGCCTCAAATTCAGCTCGAATCTGGTCAATACGTTTAGATACCTCAGGAATTCTTGTGGCGCGAATTGTTTTCAAGCTTAGTTTTGTCCGAATTGTAACTAGCTCGTCGCCCAACTCTTTTTGGCGTTCAAATAATTTTGCTTTATTAGCCATAGCTAATATGCTTTATATTATTAATGTTTATAGAAATAATATCTGTGTATTTGGATAATTATTCACAACACAATCCCTGTTTTAGCCGAGAGTGACGCTTTTTTTTTTTTTTAACTCACAATCCCTGTTTAAGCCGAGATTGACGCTCTATAACTTTTTTGTATTCTATTTTAAAAATTTTATTTTTCAATAATATCTAACGCTTGTTAAATTTATTATTCTTTAATTTTTATTTTTCACACTGGTTTTTTTTTTCTCTCGAAGGACCAAATGTTAAATTAATAAAACATACGGGCATAACTACCCGCTTGAGTACTTGTAGGATACTAAATTTTATTTACAAAATTATTCTTAAGTACTAACATTGAAAACCTTAAACCTAACTAGAACTGATAAGCTACGATTGTACACATGCACACACTAGCGACCCTTAATTTATTACTCGTTAAGTGTTTTATGATCATGTTTAGGCACATGCGTATTTTAGTGATAAAAACAAAAGGTTTCATTATCTGTGTTAGTGTTTGTCAAAATAACTAATTACACAGAATTACATACATATGGAAACTAAATTATCTCTTACTCTAATGACCTTTTTTATCTTTTATTCTTAGAACTAATGGAAATTTCTTTTTACGGGCAATTCCATCTCCACTAAATTATCTCTTACTCTAATCACCTTTTTTGTCTTTTATTCTTAGAACTAATAAATATTATCTTTTAATAATAAACATGTTCAATTCTGAACAACTGAAGTTAATTGTTACATTTAAAATTTTTTCTTTAAAAGACCTTTTATTAAAAACAAAAACGAAAATTGATGAAAATTTAATTTTTTGCTTTTTTTTCAAAATATCAAAAAGTGTTGAGCTTTGACAGCTCACTACATAAAAACAACGCGATCTAAAATAGTGATTTTTATTGCTATTGATACATAATCTTGTTTGCTTTCTGTTCGGTGTCCAACTTTATTACAAAAAGTTAAATTTTAAAATTCAATTAATCACCACTTTTGGCATATTTTTTTATTTTATTTTCTGAACATTTGTTATGTGATGACCTCAAGAATATCTATAGCTCACATTCGATTGTTTTTGGAATGAAAATAAAAATTGTTATTTTATATTCATTTCTTAAGATTGTTTTCAGTTTTCAATTTCTGGTTTATTGAATTTTAGGTGTTGGTATCGCTAAAAAATAAATTTTTAAGAATAAATTTTGTTTCATATCAAGTAAAAATACAGCAGCAATATATTTCAAGCGTTCATCTTAAGTTTATGGTTATTATATACTCGGAAAAATTGTCAAACCCTTGTCGAGTTCTTAAAGGTTTTATAATCCTTTATAAAAGTTTTAACAAATGTATTTTCTTTATACCTTAATGTTTGTCACCCTTTGAGCTGAAAATGGTTCTTTTTTCAAGAAAATCCTTTGATGTACTCTCTCTCTTTTATACAAATTATTTTTTACACAAAAAAAAAAAAAAAAAAAAAAAAAAATACGCTAAAGGATAACTTCATTTGTTTAGCAAGTTAATTAAACTCGTTTTTTCGCTCATTTCACATTTGCATTTTTGTGTTAGTTACTTTTTTCCTGAAACTAATTTTGTAATTTCTTTATGGTGGTTCCTTTACTATTAGTTTTTAGCTTTTTTATTAAATAATAGTTATCGGAAAACCATAGTATTCATTGATGAGTATGTGTAGTTTTTCTCCTAGGATAATTGCACATCTATGGAGGTAAACGAACAAAAACAGTTTTTAAATTTTACAAGTGCTTTTTTATTCTACAAAAGAAAAAAATCCCTTTTTATCGTTCCTGTTTCATCAGAAAATTGATCTGTCAATTACTGTTCTCCAAATAACACTTATTACACGAGTATATTTCAACATAACTCAAGACTTAGTTAAGTGAAACATCAAAAGATCCAGAAAAAATTGTCTTTAAGACATGCAAACATTTTTTTTATTTACCCAATAATTTTAGTGTTATATATAGAAAATTTTCATGCAAAATTGAAGAATTTTTTCTTTAAAGGTTTTTTTTAAGAAATGAAAATGATAAAAGTATTCAGCTTTTAACCTTTTATCATAAGTTTTGTGATACTATGTATAAAATATATTAGGTGTCATTAATATTTATGCTCAAATCTTTCTTTTATTCATACCCCATGTACAGTAGTTTCAAAACGCTTTTCTTTGGAAATAATTCTTTAACTTGTGATCCGTTAAAGATATCTGAGCAAAATTTGATATGGCCAGAGCTGGGATGCTTTCGAGTTGCCTTGGGGTTGTATAGTACACTAGCCGGTCGGGGTAGTTTTGGGTAAACCTCAAAATTTGTAATATTGGGTACGTATTTTTTTTTTTAATTGTCAAAATTTAGTTTACATTTTTTTGTAAATCTCTACAAAAAGTACGCTTACATATGTGGATTATCTCTGTTAGTTCAAAAGATATTTAGGTCGAAATAAATTTTTTCCCCATTTTTTACATCCTTTTAAACCTGATGGGCTTAACTTAGATCCTAAAATTTTTCTAAAATATCCAGTATATTTCCTATACAATTTTCAATAATATATGGATCAGATGAAAAGTTATATTAGTTTGAATATGAAAGTTAAAAAAATAAATCCACATTTTTGTTTTTTTTTTCCTAAAATGTGGTAATATTTTTTCACATATATAATTTGTTTTTTGTTCAGTATAATTTTTTTAATGCTTTTAATAGAAATTTTTAACGAAAATGCGTATAAAGCAAACCCGATGGCGCTTTGGGTAACGGTCTCCTCACAAATTCTATCCAAAATTTGTCAATTTTCCACAATTTTTTTAAATTTGTTTGTAAAATTCTCAAATCGCAAAGCTGGGACAAAACAAAATTATGTTAATTAAATACCTCCATATGTTGAGAAAACGCTCAAAAGTAATTCCTGACGGACGACTTTTATAACAACACGGTGACGATTTCTATGGAAGAAGTCAAATTTTAAAAGTTATTTTTCTCGGATTGAGACTTTGGGCATTTTGGTACAAAAAGTGGGAGTTTTTAATACTTTAATTTTAGGGCAAGTTTATTCACATTATGTCAAATGTGGATAAGCACCAAATACGCTTACACATGTATATATATATATATATATATATATATATATGTAGATATATATATATATATAAATGTATAAATATATATATATATATATATATATGTATATTTATATATATATATATATATATATATATATAAATGTGTAAGTGTATTTGGTGCTTATCCACATTTGACATAATGTGAATAAACTTGCCCTAAAATTAAAGTATTAAAAACTCCCACTTTTTGTACCAAAATGCCCAAAGTCTCAATCCGAGAAAAAAAACTTTTAAAATTTGACTTCTTCCATAGAAATCGTCACCGTGTTGTTATAAAAGTCGTCCGTCAGGAATTACTATATATATATTTACACATTTATATATATATCTACATATATATATATATATATATATATATACATATATATATATATATATATTTATATTTTCAAATTTCTAATGATTTATTAATTCTCAAAAAAGTATAATTTTATTAAAAAATACCATATCGATTTTTTTAAATTTTCTTTTATAATTAAAAATGAAATTTAAATGTATATCATAACTCGACAGTCTGTAACAACTTCTCGCCTTCTTATTTATTACATAAAATTCCCTTTGATCCCAAAACATTTTCAATGTGTAATTACTGTGAATGTTGTTAAATTTACTGAATTTTAAATTGACCATTTAAAATGTTCAGTGGAATTAATGACCAGTGGGTGAATGAGTTTGTTCCTTAAACAACAAACAATCCATTGCAGTTCATTATAGGCTAAACGCTACACAATTTGACTTTTGCATTTTTTTTATACCCTACATCTCTATGGTGGTGGGGTATTAAGTATGCGTTTGTGCTGATGTTTGTAACGCATAGAAAAAATCTTCTGACCTCTACTGTAAAGTATAACATGCTATTCAGACTCACTCTGTGAGTCGATTTAACGCTATCCGCTCATCTGTCCGTCTGGCTAGCTGTCCGTCCATGTAAATTTGTGAGCAAAGTACGTGCCGCAATTTCTAAAATATCTTGATGAAAATTAGCAAAAATAATTACTTTGGAACAAGGGAGGACCATGTTAAAATTGGCTATAATCGGTCTATTATCTTATCTAGCATCTATACAAATGTCCTTCTGGAATACACTGTGATTGCAAAACAATTTTTGTTTTGGAAATAATTATGTAAATTGTGAACTGTTGGAGATATTTCAATAGAATTTCACAATTTCAGAAATAATTACTTTGGTAAATGGAAAGAGCCTTTTGAAATGTCCTTCTGGAATACACTGTGGTTCCAAAACAATTCTTTTTTTGGAAACTCTACCTCTGTGACCAGCTAGAAGCTGCGCTCCACTAAATCAAGTAGAAAACACCTCAGCTCTAATCTTGTGAAAATTTATTTAGATGCAGGGTTAAAAACAGCTACTAAATTAGTAGAGAAATTGATTTGTGTTTCATAATTATAAATTAAATCTAAAAAATTTTTTCAAATATAATCATTTTAATATTAAAATTTAAATCAAACTTTATTAGTTTGTAATTTTTGTTGAAGTTTTTTTTTATAGAGTTAGAATTTTTGCATTCAGCCTTAAGTTCATTTTGAATAATTGTGGAAGTATATATTGTAAATTATTTTATTGGACACTCGGAAAAATTAAATGCATTTTCTAGTCAGCCACGACCGTCGTCATCACTCTTCAACGTCCCACCGTGGTATTCTCAGCAAACATCATCTATATACACATATATACACATATATTATTGAGTTAGACGAATGGTGTACGACAAAGCTTTTTACAATTATTTTGTATTCTCCTTTTTTCAATTATTATTGTTTACATGCTTAAGGCTACCAGTTAGGTAGCAAATGAAGCAATGTATAATTCTTTTTGTTTAGCCACTTATTAAGTAGCAATGAAACAATGTTGTTATTTGTTTTGTCCCTTCCGTTTGTTTACATTTTTAGAAATACCTAGCAGGTGAGTCAAGTAACAAGTTTACATCGTAACCAGTGTGGAAGTTAATTAGTTTGTAATTTTTGTTGAAACTTTTTATAGAATTTTTTCATATATGCTTTTAGCAAATAGAATATAATAATTTTAGTAAGACAATTTTTTTCACAAAATTTAAATCTGTGTAGTTTTTTCACATATTCAAATTATAATTGTTTATAATTTCAAAAAGTTTACTAGCAAGAAATGAGAATTTGAAAAATAAAATGTTTAAACTAAAATTTTGTGAGAAATTTACTAAAAATTTATTAAATACTTACTAAAAGAAACTAATTACAAATCTAAAAACAGGCAAAAATTTTTGTGTTGCTAAAATCAGCTTCTTAAAATATTTTACAACATAAGTAGAAATGAACTTATAGCCAAGAAACTAAATTTAACAGAACTTGTGGCCAAAAAACCAATCAATGTTAGACATCATATATAGAATTTTTGAACTTTTCTTTTTTATAGCTAAAGTGGTTCACTTTATTCTACTCTTTGCATTCTTTTATGTTTTATTCTGAAAAAACGTGATGCTGTAAATTTAAAATAGATGTGACATTTTTTACTTATTATTTTATTATTTTACATTAAATAGAGAGTGAAAATGCTGCACTTCATTAACAACAAATTCAAATATTTTTGGCAAGAAGAATTTATTTTTAACATTTAGTGATATATAGTAAATGTGTCAGCAGATTATAAAAATTTCGAAATCCAAAATTTCACCAAAAATCCGAAAATTCAGCAGAATTTAATAATTTCACAAAAAATACTAAAATTTACCAAAAATTAAAAATTTCACCAAAAATCCAAAATTTAACCAAAAATTAAAATTTTTTCCAGAAGTTCGAAATGTTACAAAAAAAAAAAAAATCCAAAATTTAACTGAAAATTTTAAATTTCCGAAAAAATCTAAAATCCCATTAAAAATCAAAAAATTTCCCAAAATTTCTAAATGCCACAAAAAAAAAAAGAAAAAATCAAAATTTAACCAAAAAATCAAAATTTCACAAGAAATCCGAAATTTCGCTAAAAATTTTAAAAAATCAAAAACTATAATTTCTCAAAAATATAAAATTTCACCATAAATCCAAAATTTCACCAAAAATCTGAAATTTCGTCAAAAATTCAAAATTTAAAACAAAATCGAAAATCTCATCAAAAATCGGAAATTTCACCAAAAATTCCATCTTACAAAAAAAATAAAAAAAAAAACAGAAAATGCATTCCATTCTGCCGAGTGTCCAATAAAACTTTTACACAGTATTCTTCTATACTTATTATATGAAAAAAACAATAAACTATAAACTAATTCAAAAAAAAAAAAAAAAAAAAAAAATCAGAAATTACGACAAAAATTCAATTTCATTAAAACTAAAAATTTCTCCAAAAATACAAAATTTTCCCAAAAGTTGGAAATGTTACCAAAAAATCCAAATTTTGCTAAAAATTCGAAATTTCATCGAAACAAATTCCAAATTTCACAAAAACCTCCAAATTTTCATTAAAAATTCGAAATTTCACCAAAAACTAAAATTTTTCCAATAATACACAAAACAATAAAGAAAAGCACAGAAAATGCATTCCATTCTGCCGAGTGTCCAATAAAACTTTTACACAGTATTCTTCTATAATTATTATATGAAAAAGTTCAACAATAAACTATAAACTAATTAAAAAAAAAATTGGAAATTACGACAAAAATTCAATTTCATCAAAACTAAAAATTTCTCCAAAAATACAAAATTTTCCCCAAAGTTCAAAATGTTACAAAAAAATCCAAATTTTGCCAAAAAATCGAAATTTCATCGACAACAAATTCTAAATTTCACAAAAGCCTCTAAATTTTCATCAAAAATTCGAAATTTCACCAAAAAACCAACATTTCATCAAAATTCCATAATTTCGCCAGAAAATTCATTTTACAAAAAAGAAAAAAAACGGAATTTTCGACAAATTCGAAATTTCCACAAAAACTAAAATTTCTCCAACAATACAAAATTTCACCAAAAAATCCGAAATTAAAAAAAAATCTAAAATCTCAACAAAAATCCGAAATTTCATCAAAAATTCCATATAAAAAAGAAAAAAAAATCGAAATTTAGACAAAAATTCAAATTTCATCAAAAACAAAAAATTTCTCCAAAAGTACAAAACTTCACCAAAAACTCCCAATTTTTTATAATATTTTTACAATATAAATAAAACTATTTAAAATCTATTAATTAACTTTAAAAATTATTCCACATTAATATCAGTTTGGTACCATTTTATTTAATTGATTTAGAAAAATATAACGTGTAAATAATTTTTAATTATATATAATATAATTATATATATTATATATAATTAAAAATTTTAATAATATATAATTATATATATTATTAAAATTTGCTTTTGACAGTAGATAATTTGAGTTTAATTTTTAGTAATTTGTTTAAAATTTTTATCTTCTACCAGTTTAAAATTTTTAGTAAAGAAATTAATTTCTCATAAGTTTAAAATTTTAATTTTTTAAATTTTCATTATTCACAAATTTTAAATTTTAATTTTTTTTTTGATGATTAAATTTACTGTGCCATGAAAATTGTGTTACTAAAATTATTATATTTATTAAACCAAAAGCAAATTGAAATATTTTATATTTTTAAAATATTTTGAGTTCAACTTTTATACAAGTAATTAACCATAGCTCTCATGTAAACCCTACTTCCGAAAATCACTTAATATCAATATTAATAAATCAGTTTGTTAATATATCAGTTTAATAATTTTTAATACTTGATTTTTTTAAATAGTTTTTAGTAATCCAAAAAATATTTATTACATAATTTTCAACCCTGTTTAGATGTCTCCAAATTCGCAAGTTATAGAATTATTTCCAAAAAAATTTACCACTATGAAATAGGGGTTTTACGCCCTTAAATGCCATAAATATAGGAACATTTTAATGGACTTCGGCACAAGTAATTTTTATACAAGTGTACCAAATTTTATGAAGATCGGTAAATAACCCTAGCTCCCATGTAAACCCCACTTCCGAAAATCAATAAACGTTAGTATTATAATTATATTTGGCACAAACAATTTTTGTAAAAGTGGCAAGCAAATTCAAATATTATAGATATTAATATTGGTCTATAATTTACAATAGTTCCCATATAAAGCCCCTTTAGGTAGAGACTCAAAAGCGCATAAATATTATTATAAGCATAATATTATGTATATGTACATAAAATTCAGAAAGATCAGTTTGAAGCAGTGCTATAAGGTATCATGTGGTAGGGCTTTACCGACTATACCTATCTTACTTGGTTTTCATTTGTCTCTCTTTTAAAGTTCTCAGTATTTTTGTTGTATATTTAAATCTAAAAATCATTTCGATTTGTTTTGTCTGTTTTATTTTAAATGTACTTGTAAATTGTATATATATATATATTTTTTTTCTGTTGAAATATTTTATTTTATTGTTTGTATGAGTAGTTAAGCTTTTATATAGAAATATACTATATACATATATTATTTTGTGCAAAAAATGGAAAAATCAAACCAAGTTGCAATTTTTTTGCACCATTAAATTTGAATATGTTGTTAATTCTTGTGTTCTATACTTGGTTGTGTGTGTTCTATAGCTACAAAATTGTTAGTTTTTTTTTTCTGTTGTGCTTTTAAATATTGGGGTTGTGGCTATAAAATTGAATAAAATATGAGGACAAATACAGATTTTCTAGTAAATAAATTTATCAATTGTATAAGTGAATGAAAAATATTTACATACAAAAAACTATTTTTATGCATGTTTATTTAATTGAATAAAAAAAGTAAAAAAAAGTAAGTAGATAAATGTAGAGTAAGAAAAACAATATTTTCACATCAATGCATATTCCACATATTTATTTATTTTAATGAGGGAAAACGGAAATTTAAATAAATATTTAATAAAATTATTTTTATCCTTTGCAAAAAATTAAGGGATCTTTCATATGAAATTAGAATATACTTCGTGCAGACCTTAAAAATAAAAACATATTCCTAGATCCCTAGATCTTTTGAAGAATGTCTATCTTGTGGTCTGTCCGTATGTATATTCAAATAGATTTTGCTAAGGCTACTGATCATAGAAACAATTTTTGTTTTTTGATATATATAGCTTATAGTTTTACAATCTTTGCTATTGAAATTCAATGAAATCTATTTTCCAATTACGAATTTATAATAGATTTATCAGACCCTTTACCAAGTTTTTTATTAAAATTATTATTGGTGTTATTATTATTATTTTTTTTTTATTTTTAAATTTGTAATATAGAAATTTTTACGAACATAATCTAAAAGTATATTTTGTATCCTAGAGGTCATGACTTTCAGTCTGAAGTTTTACGCTCTCTTAACTTAATTCATTTAGTTACCATTCCAAAATATTTAATACACAATATGTATTATGTCACTTTTCATTTTAATATTTTACTCGTTTAAAAATAAATACTTTCACTTTAAGCAATTTGATTATTATAAGTCTTTATTATATTACTTATTGTCTAAAATAGTTCTCTGGGTATGAAAAATTAATTTTACAGGCAATAAATTAAATCAAAAATGGTATTAGATATTATAAGAAAAATTATATTCAATAAAATATTATTGATGTCTTTATTTAGAAATACGAGTGGATTTCTTTTAAATGCACATCAACACTAATGCTATTAACATAAATTATTTATGTTTCAAAGAAAAATATGGAATGATAAAAACAAAATAAGACAGAGTGGTATCTATGCCAGTGTCGAACTTTATATATGCTTCACTTTAACAGACAATCGTAGCAGAGCACATAGGGGCAAAGGTATACCAAATATCAAATATGGCATTAAAAAATTGCAGTATTTTGGTATCTTTGAAAAGATAATTTTCCCTAGATTTTAAACATGTTTTAATATTTTAACCCACCGAACAAAATTAAAGGAAAAAAGCAATGAAAATGCACATATAGATTTTTTCTTAATTTTTATTTCGGAATATGAAATCTATAAATATTATTTTATTATTCAGTAATCAAAAATAGGTATAAATACGTACCAGAAATTATACTATTCTGAAGTTTACTCAACATATTGGGATATTATAAATTTAGGAAAATATAATTTTTCCCATGCATACTACTGTATTACTACCATTTCAAATATCCTTAGGTCTGTATAATCTAATAAAGAAAAGCTAATTGTGCCAAATTTGAAGCTGATATAAAAATTATTATGTGATTTTGTGCACTTTAAGTGAATTTCGGGAAGTGCTATATGTTTGGTACTGTGATCAAATGTAGACCAAATTTCATTTGTTGCAAATGAAACTAAAACAAATTTCCAAAATATCGGGATTGGAACCACTGAACACAAAAAACTTCACCATGGCAGGCTAAAAAGTAAAAATTTTTATCTTTGTAACCATATACCTCTTAAACCAAAAGAGATAAGATATGCATATGACAACATTCTATGTAAAAATCTTTCAAATCGGTTCCAATATAAGGAATCAGAAAAATTTTTAAAAAAATGTATACCCGAGGTGTCCAAATTTGGGACCCTGTGGACCCGCCGCCAGTAGGTCTATACGGTCCGAGCTTAAAACTTAAACTCGCCCACACCTCTGCTAGCACAGTGTGAAATTTCATTGCAATTGGAATAGCCGTTCCGAAATTCTATAATTATTTCCATTTCATTTTTTGAATCGCACACTGTGCGTTGTACTATTGCAATAACCACCTTGTATAATTAATATTTTGCTAATTCGATTAATCATACGTTTAGTGTGACTTTAAATTAGCGCCAAAAAGTATGCTTCATTATTATCTTAATGGCGCTGATTTGCAAGCGTATACTTATTACTATATTAGACTTTAAATTAAATATTAAGTATACGCTACATTGGGGTAAAAAAGGAATTTAGTGATTTCTCAGCTTACTTTAATTGAAGTTATTATTTATCAAAATATTTATACTGATATCAATCGCTCATGAGCTGCATTAATGAAAATTTATTTCCAAATTAACTATATTTTGGCACTATAATTTAAATCGCGTTTGAATGAAATAATATGAATTAGCGAACAAGTCTGAATATGCCAAGAAAAGATAATTTGGGTAATGTCGGTATGGTCTGTTTTTTTTTTGTATGATGGTCACAGATTTCTTATTATTTTATCAGAAATCGCTAGTTTGTTCATATAAAAAGAAAGAAAAAAAAAAAAAATAATAATAATCTAATTTTTTTCGATTAAAATAATCATTTTTTGTTCTCAGAAATATAGATGATTAAATATTTTAGGGTACTTAAGTGGTTACGATTTTAGTTTTTCCTCAAACAATGAATTTCTCTGAGATATATCAGGCGTCACAAATTATCATTATTTAAATAAACTATTACATCCCAGCAAAAATGTTCTAAATGTTGGCAATGACTAGTAGTTATTTCAAACGTTATAAAGTAATGAGTGGTTTCTATTTGTCTCATTATTTTAAAATATAAAATAACTGCTTACTGGTAATGACTTAAATAAGTAGTGACTTATATTGTTGTTTAAAATACTCAAATAATGATATTCTAGTAATGAGTATAATGAATGGAATAATAGACATAACTACTTATAATTTAACTGTAAGTATGTATTTTTTATGAATATTGGTAAAATTTTATTTTTCGAAATAATAAAGTCGCCGAAAATTTAATTGAAATATCCTAACTAACAATTTTATTATTTCAGGTGTAATGCCAAAAGTTGTTAAAAAATCAAAATGTCTACAACTACCCAGCGAAACCTTTACTTACCTAGTAAGCCAAAATATTACATTGCAAAATTTTGCAGCAGAAGCAAAAAACATTACATGACAATTACCAATTTTGTGCTTTAAAATGAAGCAATTAAGTAAAATTTTTTTATCATTCACATAAGGCAAAAATAGAAAGGCAAAAATAGAAATACTCTTCAAACCAAATTTTTTGTAAATGGAACAAAATTTACGACTCTTTCATTTATGAACTGAGCAAATATTTCATTTTGGCTAAATTTTGCAAAATTTCTAAGTAAGTTTTTTTTTAAGAAAATGCCAAAAAGTGCATTTTAAAAGTACTGTTGCACAATTTTGTTAATCAACTTACCAAAAATGATGCTAAAAAATAATTAAAGTGCTAAAAATTATTTTTTTTAAATTAGTTATTGACTTCAATTGGAAAATTATTAACAAAAAACTTAAAATGTAGATTAATTTTTTTTTGTATTGTAATTTTAGTAGTTTAATGGCATTTTCCTATATACTGATTTAAACAATGAACCAATTTAGCACTATTAATAATGTGTTGATGAACCTTTGTTTTCGATAAACTTCGGTCTGGCATTGACTCGACTAATTTTTGAAGAAAATCACTGTCAATTTCTTCCCAGGCTTTTTTTAGTTTTAACTCCTTAATTTTCATTATGGTATCATTTGCTTAAAGTTTAAGGGTAATGTACTCCCACAGATTCTCCATTGGATTTGTATCCGGACTGAAGGCCTGGCCTGGCCAATAGTAGAATACTATGTTCATTAAACCACAGGTAGGTAGGTAGGTAGGTAGGGAAGGGTTGCCCAGCATTTATAAGAGTGCTTGTGCATCCACTCGGAGAGCTAACGGTCCATTGTGAGTCCCTTCAAAAAAAATATAGGAAAGAAACCAGAAAGAAACTACAGATAAGGTATAGAAAATAGCAGGAAGGAAAATGATAGAGAAAAAAGCTGAGACCAAGAAAAGTATAGAAGAGAATAGAAAGAATCAGAAAAGGAAAAGTACTACCGCCCCAGGTCGCTCGCTCCACGCCAACGACCCCCTCTTAGCCAGCCTATTCCCATGACGAATCCTATTAGTCTATCGAGCTCTATTGTCGATATACTGTGCAATTCGTCAAGGAATCGACTGCCTAACCATTTCTGCCTACTTAGTTGTAGACATGGACAGTGACATATGATATGTTCCACCATCTCTAGCTCCTCATTATCTTCGCACATTCTGCAAAGACCGGAGGAACCTCTATCCCAATACCCTATCATTCCCCCTATGGGACAATGACCTGTCAGAATACCTATCATAGTCTTCAGGTTTTCCCTTTTCATGCCCAAAAGTAGATTTGTATCTACTCTATCAAGTTTGGGCCATCATTAAACCACAATTTAGATTGGTTCGAGACATGGATTGCAGCGTTGTCCAGTTGGAATATGCAATCTTCATCCATTTTTTTATTCATGAATGAGAGAAAAGCATCTTCCAACAGTTCGTTATAAATTGCACTGTTAATTTTAGTTGAAACAAAATATATTTTTGATTTTCCTGCAGCAGAACAGACCGTCCAAACCATAACACTGCCTCCAATGAAATTGCGTTTTAACATACGAATTTCGTTCGACCTCAAATAATGCCAATAGCAATAATATGAATAGTGACTGCCCAAATTGAATTTCTTTTCATCAGAAAAGAGACTTTATTCAATTCATCTGTCCATTTTAAGTATATGCGCTCAAATTTTATTCAATTTTCCTTATGATGCTGTTTTAACATTGGCTTACATTTTAGTTTCTTCTATTTTATGTTACCATCTGTTCGCAAAACAGGAGGGTCAAGTTTATTTCTTATTTGTGTAGCATTTAAGTTATTGCGGGTGGCTTTTTCATTTATTTCATTAATTTTTGATTAGCTTTTGTTTGTTTCCGCACTCCATATTACTGCCCTTTCTTAAGAAAGCCACGAACAACTCCCTCCGAACGGTTAATTTTTCGTTCAATTTCTCTGTTGAAACAGCCTTGATCACGAAAAATTTAACTTAAAATTTTTTTTGGCCTTTAAGAAAAGTTCCTCTGGACTTGCCGATGAAATTTCTCAATTTAAACAAAAATATTTCCGGTAAACAGAAATGTTGTCATCAGAAAATTACTTTAAGGGAAATAAACAATTAAAGCTATTAAATGTTTTCATTTTTTTTTTTTGCAATAACTTTTTAGACAAATTTTTCTGGACTGAAATGATCACCAAAATTTTTCGTAAGTTTTAACAATAATTTCTTTGAAGCACTTCCAAAATGTTGGGTGATTTTTCACATTAATATATATTTTTTTAAGTAATTTTCATAAATAGTTTCTAATGTGGTGAAGTATATTAAAAAAATAATATAAAAATTAAAATTAAATAATCGATTATTATGACTTAGTAGATTTACAAAATTTGTTTAAACACTTTTAATATAGAGAATGAGGCGCTGCAGGCGAAATTTTTTAATTAAATACAAATAATCTGAATTATTCGTGTGAATAAATACACAGATTATGTAAAATTATGCTTCTTTGTTGAAATAATAACATATTAGTATTTCTGAAACAGTTTTCAGAAACAAAAAATGTTAGAAAAAAGCTATAAGCTAGATTTAGTCCCAAAAACGCTAAACTGGGAACACTGGCATTAACATAATTCTTTAGTAATGTGAAGTGAACAGAAGTAGTCATTATTGACTAATAAAAATTTTATAATTTGTCAAACAAATTGTAAAACTTTAATGAAAAATCGTAAATCTTAGAGTTTTTTTCAGATATAGTTCTATAAATACTAAACCAATTTTGCTTATTTTAGATACGAAACTGCTTAGTAACGTAATAAAAAATCTGAATGAGTGTCACTTAATTTGGTAGTTTGGAGGTGAGAATGAAGCCAATAGACGGATAGACAGGCGGACTGATTAACAGACGGACATAATTTATTCGACAGAGAATTTCATGTGGACCAAGAATATAAGTATATACTTTATGGGGTCTTACGTGATTACTTCTTGGAGTTACACACACTGAACAACAAACTAAATATACCATCTTTTACTATTAGTCGTGGTGGCGAATATAAAAGTGGTCTATTGGATTTTTTTTATTTCATTTTATTAT
Source organism: Protocalliphora azurea (assembly GCA_932274085.1). Lineage (NCBI taxonomy): Eukaryota > Metazoa > Arthropoda > Insecta > Diptera > Calliphoridae > Protocalliphora > Protocalliphora azurea. Next base: position 27,716,945 of record OW026521.1, on the reverse strand, counting down.
TTTTTTTTTACTTTTTTTTGTAACAAAACTAAGTTAAGTTATGTTTGAAAAACAATATTTTTCTTTTAAATAACAACGTAATTGTAAGAATCGTATTCAATATACCTCCAAATTTTGTGAAATTTACAAACGTAACGATAAACTTTCATATACTCTTACCCTCTATTGTGAAGAGTACAATAAGTGAATAAACATAAAAGTAACATTTATTAAACAAGTAACTTCAAAAGCAAAACTTTAAAAATAACAAACCAATAAAAATACTAACTTTTCAAGCTTGTTTTCCATACAAACCAAGTAAGTATATTTAAAAATGTAGACAACAACTGCGGGCAGAAAAATTGACAAGGCCCTAAATTTTCAGCATGTTTTAAATAATTCCTAATACTCCTAATAATATCTCAAATACTTTAAAATAATTAAAGAAGGCTAAAAAATAAAACTTCATTAACATTAAAGTCTATATGACATTACCAGAAATCTAATTTGTAAACTTTTTACCAAAGAGGGTGTCAATAGTACAGTGTAGGGCAAAAGTCACCATTGGTTTTAAAAGTTTAATAACTTTTTCGTTTATATATTTTATTATTTTTATTTTTTTTTCAGATTATATAACTAAGACCTGTAGAATAAATTTTTAAATAATTTTTATTTAGATAGCATTTAATTTATTGCGGGTTGTTTCTTTTTTTATTTAAATAATTTGCCTTTTTTCAATTTTTGATTACCTTTTGTTGGTTTCCGTACTCCATATTTCTGCCCTTTTTTAATAAAGCCTCAAACAACTACTTTCGAACGGTTAATTTTTCATTCAATTTCTCTGTTAGAAAAAAAATTAACAAAAAAAATTAATTTTAATATTTTCCTGGTCTGTAAGAAAAGTTTCTTTGAGCACCCTTTGAGCTGATGAAATTTCCCAATTAAAATCAAAATATTTTCAGGAATCAGAGATGTTGCCATCCGAAACTTATCTTAAGTGAAAAAATAATAATAATTAAAACTGTTAAAATATTTTAATATTATTTTCGCAATAACTTTTTACACATTTTTCTCGACTCCAGAATATTCCACTGAAATGATCACCAGTATGTTATGGTTGCTAAATTAAAGAAAATAACAAAACCAAGAAACAAATATATCTTACATAAAAAGTACCGTTATATCGCGAATTATTGTTGTTACAATAACAACATTTTTTTTGGTTAATAGAAATGAATATACCTCAAAGAAAAACAAAAATTTTAAATTCATTTATAGGAATATGCACCAGTGTATTTAACCAAAACATAAAAACAATATATAAGGTTGAAAGGCTTGGTTCGTCTACTTCCCAAAAAAGAGTTTAAAAAGAAAAAAATTAAGAAAATGTTAACTGAATTAGGGAAACGTTTATAAAAAAACATATCGAAAAATAGTTTTTTTACTATAAGTAAAAATTTTGAGGGTGTATTGGAAGTTTTAAATCGGATTTATGATGTCCACAAGAAGGCATATTTTGTACGCTATATCATTTTTCGAGTGATTTTTCACTGTTGCAGAGTATTTATATTTTAAAATATATTTTCAAAATTAAATCATTTTAATTATAGTTAAGTTTGAAACCTGCAATTTAAATCTAAAAAATCTATTATTAAATTAAAGGAGAAACGAACAAAAAACAGCTTTTTATATCCTTACATTTCAAAAGTTATTTTTAACGGTAAAATAACTAGTTCCTAATATTTTTAGTAATAATGACTTCAGTAGTACTTCAAAGTCAATGAAAAAATAGTTTTTTATGCTACATCGGCATCGCTGCTGACGTATGAAATTTGTCAGAATGCGACAAGACAAGTTCATTAGGTTGGTCATAGTACTAACAATACGTATTTTAAACAGAAACTGAATGATTTCCGCTGACTTTGTCATATATTTCATTTAATGACGATAATAGTTTTGTACTTGTTAGTCTCTGATATATTTTAAAAATGCCTAAAGAAATTGTTTAACTAAAACATTGTGATTCTGAAGACTTCCTTCACTATCGGCTTAGAAATTATCCTATCATTCTACAGTACTACCAGAGTGTAACTACGTATTTTCACCATATGCTGGGGTAGAGAACCCGGCCTACATTGTTCGTTACACGAAAAAAATCTTCGGGCCCTGACCAGAGAATTAAGACAATCTAGTGCCATGGGAGCGAGTAGGTACGGCAACACCTGCTTGTCGGTGTTATCGTACTGGACTGCCTGTTGAGGCCCTTTGGGTTTGGACCAAAACCGCAGGAAGGGGTTTATGTGGTGTTGCAATACAACACACGTCGCTAATAGTGCGGCAGGATGTTAGATAGCTCCAACTCCTAAGCAAGGGGGAGTGGACTGATCCAGTCTCTCTAATTGCCACCTGTGTGTATTGTGTTCTTAACAGGCACATTGAGGTGTTGGTAGGCGCGTTGAACCTCATCCCATGCTAATAACACCATGGGGTTTCGCCGTCATGGCAGGAACCCACGTTAATCTTGAGTACATCTGCACTTAACGTAGTGTATATATTAGACAAATTTTTATAATGACAAACGTCAAAATCAGTGCCAATATATACAAGGTAACCTTAGTTAAACAGCTGATTATTATTTTTGGTTGTTACAGCTGCCAAACTGCATATATAAAAAAACATTAACGAATTCGCTTTATTGTTCTTTTTATGCAACAGTTGCTAGCTTCCATAAATTCGCGTCAATTTTGACATTTGCCTTGATAAAAAATTGTCTAATATAGACACTCTGTAAACTCTATTCTAACTTATACCACGACGAACAAATTTACATACCGGTCTCGCACAAATCTCTACTAAGCCATCTGTGGCACAATCACAGTTCGTTGAATACGTTGATTAAGGGTGGAATCACTCAAACCTTCACTATTCAACAGCCAGATAAATATAATTTTATTGAGCTAACGGAAGCATAACTTCCTCCCAGTGTAATAAAATATATTATCGATCGGACAATTATTTTGAAATTGGGCAGAACCACAAATCGCAAAATAAACTTTATTTCTTTGAGCGAAGCATAACTTCCTCTCAGAATAAATAATGTTTTTCCCTGTCGACAGCCATAGGCTAACTCCTCAACTGCATTCTGTTATGCTCCTTTTATAGTATCGATCACTCATATAAACATACATATACATACTAACAAATATAATCAAAACTTACAGCTGTTTATATATAATTGAAATTCTTAGTACTATGATAAAGAGTGGTATTTTAAAGTAACTAAATTAATTACTTCTGGATAATAGATGGCGCTCTTTCTCAAATTAAAGTGATTATGTATAAAAGTAAAAGTAACATTTTCTTACCATGTAAACCAAAAACAAATGTTAATGACTTTTAGTTACCACAAGAGTCATTAAGGTATATTATATTTTTGTTCTAAATATAAATATTTTTAGTATATTGTAGGAAATGTTGTAAAATTTTATTAAGTCGTTTTATGTAATTTGTCATCTCCATGCCATGACTTCTACCTCAAGAATCACTTGTGAAATTATGACAGAACTTCCAGCTGAGATATAAATATTAGAGTAATTATGGATCTGGGGTTTTCTTTTTATGTAATATTTTACTTAGTATAAATATCGGTAAAAAAAAGTTTAAAACAAATGACTTTTCGCCAGAATTAAAATTACAGTTTTGTCTAAGTTATGATTCAATTATTTTTAAATTTCCTTATGTTTCACAACTTTAACCAATTTTTAATAAGTGGTGACTAATTTTATTCTCAATAAAATGTAATATAGACTAAATTCTAATATAAGAACAGGAAATAAAGAATAAAAGATGAATTAAAAATAATAGATGCGATTGTTTCTTTATAGTTTTGCTATGATTACAAACGTGTACATGCCTTTCAAAAAAAGGTAAGATCTCTCCATAAGCATTCAAAAACTTAAAAATGAAGTATCTTTGAATTCAACTTGAATGTTGGTTCTTTTTTCAAATATATTTTTTTTAATAAGAAATATTACTTAAATTTTTTATTTAATGTCAAATAAATAGATAGAAAAAAAATTAATAATAAAATTTTAACTAAATCTGTTTAAAATAAGTAAAAAGTTATATTTTGTATACAAAAATTGCAAAAAAGGCAGTTAAATAGAAATATAGTTTAAAATAACAGTTTCTATATTCGTTACAAAAGAAACGGTAAGTAAGTTGTAATTGAATAAGAGATATAAGTACATCATGTTCATTATTTAAATTTATAAAACCAATTCAAAAAATTTCAGTTGCATATAAACAAAAAGATGTTGGCTATTTCCTATATGTCTTCATTTGGGTGTACCAAACACACTTTGTGAACTTTAATTAGACACCAGAGGAGAAATATTTTCCGTTTTTGCTTACATATAAATTTACTAGAGTAAAAGAAAACGAAAGCTTGATTTTTATTTTATTTAGAACTTGAATTGTACTGTTAATAAAGGCTTGAATAATATTACGTTTTTAAGCTTGAGTCAAATAATTTTTGAAAAGAACTATATTTACATTGTTATGTTCACCTTGAATTCAAGTTTACTGTTCACTGGAGTATGCTATTTAAACAAAGTATTCCATAAGTTTATTTCAACTCTTGAAAATTGAATTTATTATTGAAATTCAACTTCTTTTTACACTTGAATTCCAGCAAAAATGCTTATTGGGTTTTTATTTCTGATGTTATTTTGAAAATTAAAATCCATTAACAGTAATTAATAGACATTTGAGATAAAGTCGGAAAAATTATTTTTTAATCACAGCTCCCGATTTTGAGGACCAATAGGAAAATGCTGTTTGAAAAAGAAGACAATTTGTCAGGCCACTTTGGCCTTTTACCTCCCAATAACTGTGTAGGTTTTTTTTTATGCATAACATCAATAAAGATGTTATAATGCGTTTGTCACTATTTGTGTAACATGTCGAAGAAATCATTTAAGACCCCATAACGTATATACATGCAGGGTCCTGGTAAAATTCTCAGTCGATCTAGCTATGTCCGTCTATACCTCTATCCGTCTGTTGAAAGCAGGATAGGATCCGGTGCGCACCACATAAGGGGATGAAAATTGGCTCAAATATTTGTTTAATAAAAGTTTTTTTTGGGTAATGAAAATGAATGAAATTAGTTCATAAACAAAAAGTTATGGGGTCAAATCCTAGAAAAACAGGGTGTCCGTTATAATTGCAGTTCTCTTAAACAAAAATATGTATAAGAACTAAATTTTGTACAAATAATTTAAGTAATGTAAACTCGTAAACCCACCTCCAATATACATAATGTGAAATTTTAAATTAGGGTGACACAAAAAGTTGCAGATGGAGGGTATAAGAGTTTCCACCAAGCCAAATATAACATTCTCACTTGTTATACTCTGTATTGGTTGTAATACTAAAGCTCTAAATATATATTGAAGAAGCTTCTTAAACAATTTTTAACATAATGTTATTTCATTTTACTGAGGATCTTTATTAGTACAAAACCACATTACGGGTATATTTTATTTTAAAAGTTTTGCATTATATGTAAAAGTTTTGCTTAAATTGATACCATTTATATATATATATATATATATATATATATATATATATATATTAAAAATTCACTTTGTAAAACATTTTAAAGGGAAAAATACATTTAAAGGGAAGAAAATATTGTATGTAAATGGTTAGTGTAATTATGTGTTACATTTATTAAAGCGACTTAACATATTTTATATCGAAATAAACAAAAAGGTAACGACAGAACTTTTAATAGTGTATAATATATATGTATATTAGAGTGTCTCGAGGGAAAGCCTTTTTAATTTTCGATATAAGAAGACCGCTTATGCGTAATGATAAGCTGAATATGGAAAAAAATATTTATAATTATCTTCAAATTCAGCTTCAGTTCCCTACCAGTGATTGAAAATCTCAAGTCTGGTACATTTTTGCCAAAACAAAGTTTCGAATTTTTTCGCGAAATGGGTCTCAAAAATTTCATAATTTTCAGTTTTTTAGAAAATTTTTGATAATAGTTTATTATGGGCCATACTTATTAAAATGCAACTTCTCAATATTTTACCCATAAAAGGAGGAAAATTATAAAATTTTTATGTATTTTACAAACAAAAATATCGACTTTTTTGCATGATGTACTGAAATGATGGTTTATGAACCAACAATTTAGTGAAAACATTTTTAAATATTTTTTTCATAACAGGCTCAAAATTATGAGTTTTTAGTTAACGATTTCGAAATAAAACTCAACACTTTTATTTAGACAAAATGTTCTAGACGCATGACTTTCAAAGGCTGGTTAGTTCCTTGCCATCAGGTCAGTTTTAAAAATCTTTTTAATATATTTTTTCACATTCACCTCATTAATACATATAATATGAGGGGTCTTTCTACAAACGTTTTTTCCTACGTGTCACTCTAATGTACATACATATACATATATGCTGATTTTGGAAGTTGATATAAATCTTTTAAAAAGAAATATACTCACATTTTTAAATTTGTTACTTTAAACTAAAAATATAACATTTATGAAATTAACTTTAGTTTAAATCTTTTATTAAATCTATATTTCCTTTAAATTTAAAACAAAATGTGAATAAACATTTAAATGAATTTGTTAATAAAATAAGTCTCATGACCGTAGTTAAACCATATCATTGTGGTTTTAATTCGTTTTGTTTCAATAGCAAAAATAATTAATACAATATTAAATACACATGTTTAAATTGTTGTCATTTATCATATAATTTATAGCTGCTAATAGTTTCCGACATATGTCAGACCAATCAAATAATTTTATATGTATATACTAAGTATGTGCTAAGTATGTGCTAAGTATGTATGTATTTATGTATGTGCATATGTGTATATGTAATCAAAAGAACATCAAGCTTTATAATTTAACACTATAAAATTGTTAACAAAAACAAAGAAAAGTCAGTTTGTCATACATATACTAAATACTAATGATTTGAAAATATTTATTTACCAATTAAATTTTCACGCACATACAGAAATATATTATATATAAAAATATTGTTATTGGGGTTGCCAGAAATTTTTACTGGAAATTATTCCTTATACCCTTCATTGAAACATAGATAAGAAAGTTATACGATTGAAGTATGATTTATATTTTTCTATTCATTCTGTGGTAATTTCTGAAATTCATATGATAATAAAGTTTGGTATTCAGATTTATGCTTATATATTTAAAATTTATTAGTGCGTTACAAACATCAGCAACTCTGAAGCTAAAACTTTTCCGTTTTCGGTAATGGCAACTACTTATTTCAGTATTTACATGGTAATGTATATTTTGTTTACGCTACACTACATAAACGAGTACTTACTAGTAAAGTAGCATATTAAGGTCACTGGTTCAACCACAGTCTGGTGCGGTTAATTTTCTTATACAGACCAGATATAAACTTGGTAGATTGTTTTCTTTTTTATTGAGAAAAAACAAAACAAAATATCAATAGTGAAAAAACCCATAAATCAAAAAATATGATTCCTAACTCCCATGGGAACTACTATAATATTGGTGTCTTCAGAAAATAAATAAAATGCATCTCAATCGCACGATGATTTCTATTTAATGTCTCCAGATTTATATTTAAAAAAGAATATTTAAGCAGTAGAATACCATACCACTTCGTAAGCCATTATGAAATCTTTATTAAATAACACAGATTATGATTTTTGGTTTAGAAGATTCATATGATACTAGTAAAGTACCAGATTTTACATGCAAAATGTTCTAAGATTTAAAAAGTACCAAATTATTTCTATTATTATTTTTAGTAGAGTAGAATATGACTAAAAGAGCTTGTAGTTTCTTACCCATATAGTGCCATATATCTTTAGTTTCATGTTTCTAGTTTAATTATTACAAAAAATTCAAAAGATTACCTTAGAAGTACGAAAAGATTTCATGTTGTTAGGTTCCATATTTTAGAAAATACAAAAAATACCATTAGAAGAACAATAATGTTCTACAGAGTTCCCCTTGTGAATTCTTGCTCACATAGTTTCTAAGTTCAATATTATAGAAAATTCAAAAAATACCATTAGAAGAACGAAAAAAAAATACCACAAAGTCCCCTCTCTTGAATTCCTTCCAACATGGGACTATGTATCTTTAATTTCATGTTTTTATGTTCAATATAAAAAAAAGTCATAAAGAACAAAAAAGTAATACAAAGTACCTCTTTTGAATTCTTACCCACATATGAATATATAGAAGATTTAATAAGTACCATTATAAGAACGAAGAGGTACCACAAATTCCCCCATTATGAATTTATACCCACATAGGAACATGTACTATTAACTTAATGTTCAATGTTATAGAAAATTCAAAAAGTACCGTTAGAAAAACGAAAAAGTATTAAAAAATTTTCTCCTCTTCTTTCCCACATAGAACCATATATATTTAATTTCATGTTTCATCTTTCAATATTTAAAAAGTACTAATAGAAGAACAAAAAAGTTCCACAAAGTCTCCCTCTTGAATTCTTACCCATATAGGACCTTGTACATTTAATTTTGTGAATTCTTGCCACATAGAATTATTAAATATTTCTTCGTTCAATATTATCAAATATTGAAAAAGTACCATTAGAAGAACAAAACGGTACCACAAAGTCATTATTGTGAATTCTCATTCATTCATTCTTTAATTTCATGTTTTTAGATTCAGTATTATAGAAAATACAAAAAGTAACAGATTCTCATTCACTTAGGACGATGTATCTTTAATTTAATGTTTTTAGGTTTAATACTATAGAATATTCAAAAAGTATTGGGATCCCATATTGAAATTGTACTGGGATCCCATATTGGAATGGTTTAAAAACAGAATATGGTTTAAGAACAAGGAAAGGAAAATAGTTGTAGAAGTAATGATGTGTTTCATACTAACAAAATTTTGTTTCTGGTGAAAATATTTAAAAACAAATAATTTTTGCAGTCAATCATATTAAATTTCTTGTTGAGTGTTAACATTAAATGACAAATTTGAATCAAAATCATTGTTACCATGAACACAGAGTTATTAAAATTCAATAAAATTAAAAATGAGAACATAATATTGTTGTAGTGATCAGGCTGTAACCATGTTTTTTCTCTGCGAGAATGCTTTAAATTGCGTTATTATTATTATTTTTTTTTACTGTTATGTTCTTAAGAGTTTCAAATTTAATTAGTTTTAAAAAAGTTCATGATATATTTAATATCTAGCATTACTAATTTATAATTTGAAGCAAGTCAGATAAAGGGAATCTGTACTAAAAATGGATTAAAAATTACGAGAAAATACAACCTTTTTGGAATTTTTTAAAAAATTCAGATTTCCCTTTACGGTTTTTGTTGACGTATATATTTTTTTCAAATATATGTATTCAAATCGAATTTTCTTTACTTTTGATATTAAGCCCGTTTTTAATAATATTTTGAAAATAATTCATGTACAAAATTTATCAAACAGATAAAATGATTGAAGAAAATTATAATTTAATTTTGTTTATAACATATGAAAGCTTACTGCTCTGAAATCAACTGAACAGGATGTATCATATAAAATTATTTTAGTAATTTTTATATGGTTTTCAGTAAAAACTAGATCAAAATGATTTTTAATTTGTATGGAAAATTGAAAGAAATTTATTTATTTTTGCAATCAAAAACCAATTGAGGCCAAAATCTACTAGTACTTTCATTGATTAAGAACTTTTAAACATAATTTCCGAAATACATATTTCATTTTTTTCTTTTAAATTAAATAAAATCAATAAGACTTGAATAAAATCGTTTAAATTAAATAAAATCATCAAGGCTAGAATAAAACTATTTAAATATTTCAGCGTGCAAAAGAAAAGTCTTATGTATTTTTCAACACTCGAAAAAAAATTATTTTTTGTATGAAGGTCTTTTAAACTATGTAAAGAAAATAAATACCTAATAACAAAACCTTGAGAAAAAAGTGAAAGGACTGTACTATATATTTTTGTAAAAAATAATAATTTTTCATACTGATTTCAGGGAAATTTTTCACAGCTACATGAATTGAAATAATCTAAAAATCTTTTTCAGCATGTTATTTTAGAATGTATTAGAAATTACAGAACATTCTCATAAAATTTTTCTTCATATATCTCAGGATTACTTTTCGAAATGATAAATAAAATCAAGGAAAAAAAATCAAAAACTAAATTCAAGCGAAAATATCTTCCTAACTGTAAAAGATAACTTATATGTTTTTTTCTTTTATCCAAGCACTTTACAGAAATATAAAAATCTTTAAAATCGGACTTGATTTGCAGAAGTTACGACTTTTTTAAACTTTTACATACTCGAGGTGATCGACTTTGACATCCTGTAGTTTATATCATTTAGGAGATACACACTTATTACCAAAAATGTTGCTATTGACCCCACTGTGCAACATAATTTTTTTTTTATTACTTAAAACATTTGAAATCACACACTTATACAATAACCACTCACTTACAAAAAATATTTAAAAAGGTTTTCCCTTTTATAAGTTTTTTTCTATTTTAAAAATGGTTTTTCATGTTCATTTATTTTGAGATTTTATTAAAAATAAATCAATTAAATCATGCCATTAAACATAAACAATCAATTTATTTAATTTTGTACTATTCTAGTTTTTCATTCTTTTTTTTTGACGGTTGGTTTCCGTTTATTGTTATTTTTGTAAGGATGTGAATATTGTTGTTGTAATTGCAGTTATTGTTGGTATGCTTGAATAAGTTTTTATCGTTTTGATTTGCAGTGAGTTGTGATTGCAATTTGATTGTCATTTTTATATGACAAATGTGACTTGTTATTTATTTGGAGAGATAGAATCAGTTAGTGAAATAGATAGAGTAGGGGTGGGAAAAGCTAACGTTACATTATATCAAGTATTGATATAGGATAATTCCCATCAGTTTTTGGCGGCAGTCCAGAGTTAGTAATTGTACCTATTATTTTTATAACCAAAAGTCACTTTACTAAATAACTGGTTATTTTAACATGTGCATGTTCTAGGATTTACTCAATTACCAGGTAGGTAAATATTAATGGGAATTGCTGCTAAAAAGGGGTTCAATTGTCATTAAAATAACTACTGGGTTACACATAGTGTTCTGTATATGTATGACTGCTTCATAAAGTCCTCAGTACGAGTGTGTGTGCACAAAAAAATTATATTTTAATGAACTCATGTTATACGTATGTGTGTGGGTGCTTCATATGATTATTTTTAAATTATAGATCATTGCACATACATAGACAGACAATTACACTTATATCCACGCACATGTAAGTATTCGAATATATATTTTAATAGATTTAAAAGTACACGTAGAGAAAAAATATAGTTGTAATGACCATAATCTAAGTGCAACACATTATGATTATTATATATGGTCGCAGATAAAAATAGGTATGATTATCGATAATAATTGTTATGATTCCATTATGTTCGCTTTTATGGTTCGAGTTTTTCATATTATTATACCATATTACTACATTATTATCCCATTCTATCAGATTATGATATCCTTTTATTATGTAATTATTATTATTATTTTTATTATTATTATTATTATTATTATTATTACTATTATTATTAATACTATTATTATTATTATTATTATTATTATTATTATTATTAATATTACTATTATTATTGCTATTATTATTATTATTATTACTAATAAATTTTATATTGAGTGCATTATATTTGTTTCAAAATAACAGGTAAAAGTGTTTATTAATAATTAAAAATTACTTACATGTTATTTGTTCATTAATGAATTTTATTTATACCATTAAACATATGTTGTGCAAGATAATACAAGATATTTTTTTTAAATAATCCTAATTAATATTCTATGTTGCTGGAATAGCACCAAATATAGCAAAACCTTGTCTATATAATGAAGGTGGAAAAACGAAATATATTCAAAAACAAAAAAGTTATGAATTTTCCAACCATATTTTTAAAAAGCATATTCATTTGTAAGACTTTATTATTATGGTAATAATAATATCAATATGTTTTGAAAACTAAATATGGTTTAAGAACAAGAAAAACGATTTATAATATTTGTTTGTAGAAATAATGTTATTTTTTATATTAATAAAAATTTTTTTCTGGTAAAAATATTTAAAAACATAAAATTTTTATAGTCAACTATATCAAATGATTGAATGTAAATTTTGAACGATAAAATTGAAACAAAAACATTGTTATCATGAACACAGTATTATTAAAATTAATGAAAATTAACAATGAGAACATAATATTGTTATAGTAGCAATAGTATGTAATATAATCATATAATCATATTTTTTTCTCTGTGTGAATTTAGCCTTTTTTTTAAGTTCATTTTAGCTTATTTTTTCTCATATCCTGGCAACACTGATTATAATAAAGGTAGAAAGCAAAAGTTAAAAACAAAATATATTAAAATAAAATGTTACGAATTTTCAAGCATTTTATTTTTATACTAAAAATTATATTAATATGGTCTAAAAACCAAAAAAGATTGGTAATATTTAATGTTTCTAGAAATAATAATATTTTTATGTCAATAAGATTTCATCTCTTGTAAACGTATTCAAAAGCATACAATTTTTGTGGTCAAATATATTAAAATTTTTATTGAATGTAAATATTGAATGATAAAATTGAAACAAAAACATTGTTATCATGAATACAGTATTATTAAAATTAATGAAAATTAGCAATGAGAACATAATATTATTGTAGTGTCAATGGCGTGACCATGTTTTTTCTCTACGTGTATTTATGTTTTTTTTAGTACTTTTTGAATTTCATTTAAAAATTCAGAAAAATTATATTTAAAACTCAACTCGTATTAACAAATCTTAATAATAAACGTGCCACTTAAGTTCATTAAAATTCCCAAATAAATATTCAAAAATTATGAAAAGGTAAAATTGAGTTTTACTTAATAAATAAAGTAATTATACCTATTGGCAATAAATAAAAATATTTGCTTTCAAAATCTTGTAATGAAAAATAAATAAAAATGTCATCATAAATTTAGTTAAGAAAACTTTTTTAATTTGCTGTCTATATATATATATATATATATATATATATATATATATTCTGCTAAAATTCTTAACTTTTGTTGATAGTAATTTTAAATAAAATAAATTGTTTTTTTCTCCAGTAACTAACTTCAAGTACTTTTAAAAAAATATATATAAATAAATAAAGATTTTTTTCTCCCCTTTTGAAAAGATTTTATTTGATTTCATCCTTTTATCCTTTACTTTATTTTTTTTCCATTCTTGTCTGCTTGTTCTTGTCCTTTAACACCTTCTGTTCGGCAGGGAATTGGTTTTTTTCGAGACAAGTTAATGGAAAGTGAAATTAGATTATTTTTATTTACATTTTGTTTTCTTAAGAAATTTTTTATTTCAAAGTATTCTTATGAAATATTTATTTAAATAATGGAATGGCAAATATTGTTTAAACTGAAACGAAATTAGTTTATAACTTAATTGTAAAAATGATTTTATAGCTAAACCATGATAGATAAAATAGAAAGGGCAAAAATTTGTAATCATTTATATTTTCTACCAAAAATCGGTTTTAGGTGAAAAACATAAAAACTAAATCAGATGATATAAATATGTGATCACCACTGAAACTAAAAATGTTCTCTAAAACAGTATTTTACACGCATAAAAAATGCTCTTTAGATCGGGAAATATGACCTTAAATTTATCAACAAAATTGCTCATAAAATATTAGGTTTTCTGGAAAAATTTTAAATTTTCAACTCTTCGTGCTAAAAAATTCTTAGCTATATAAAATATGCAAAAATTTGACATTTAGAAAGACCTAACCATGCAAAAATATGCTGTAATAAATCGAAGCCAAAATTCATAAATTTGCCTGAAGTGGATAAATAATCAACAGTTTGGTTCAATTGAAGCCCTGGAAAAAGTTAAGAAATGCCGTAGAACTCCCAAAATAAACTTAATACTTTCAAGCTATTTTCATCGACATAAAGAAAATAGTAGCTTTGCGTTGTTACAGACATTTATAAGGCAATGTTTCATATAAAATTTAAATATGTAAATTTAAATAAAAAAATTTAAATATGTAAATATGTGGAATTACACATGTTAACTTTAACGTCGATAAAAGTGCTCCCAATTTATGAATAAAGATTCAATTATAAATATAACAATGACGAGAAATGAAAAATAAAAATAAAATTAAACTCAAATAATTTTTTTTAAATTTTTAATTTTGTAAATAACAATGTGTAAATTTATTAGTGTAATTTACAAGTAAACATAATGTGCTCCCAAATCGCGTTAATGTCGTCTTTTTTTGCTAACAGTCAACGTTAACACTCAGCGGGAGCAACAAAACGCAGCTACTGTTATTTAAACTTTAATCTTTTGATGAAATATAATGACATTTTTTATAAATATTGATATCAATTTAAAATTCCTGCTAATAACTGCTTTTTATTTCTTCTTTAATCCTATCATAAATACCTTTCGTAATCTCTTCATAGTTTTTATTAAACAATTAATATTAATAATACAAATTATTGATGACAATATCTCTCCGAATGTTAAAGAGTCTATAGGAGCCAGATACGAGAATTTTATTTTAAAATAAGAAGCTAAGAGATTGGGTATCGAGTATAATCATAGTGATTTGTCCTAACTAATTGGTGATTTTTTAAAACATTTTTACGATTAAAGTTGAAATTTGGTTTCTAAATGAAATGATTTTCTATAGTAACTTTATAAAAAATTAAATTAAAAACAAATTTAAATCGTATCAAATTGGTCATTGGTATACCATTGTACTTTTCAGTCTCGAATTGTATCAAAAAAAAAAAAAAAAAAAAGTATAACTATACCAATTTTAACATCCCTGCTATGATAGTTTATTTTGTGTTTACATTGTTGTAATTTGAAAAAGATGTAGATTTTTTTGCAAGTATAAGTGTGAAAATATGAAAGCATACTTTAAGGCGTAAAATTTATTATTTGTCGTTATGAAGAGTATAAAAGATTCGGCATAGACGAATATAGCGCTCTTACACTTTGAGTTTAAATTGTTATCTTGATGCATCATGATGTTGCAAATATTTTACATACATAGAAATGAATTGATTGCGTGATTTTAGTTATGTGTCACATATACAATTTTTTATTTTTCATAGTAAACAAGTCATCATATTGTCAGAAAAATAATTTAAATTCGAAGTAACTACTTAATTTGGCGTAAGCTTTAATTTAAATTAATTATTGCAAACAAATGATGGAATGAATGAATGTAACTCATACTTCTTATAGGAGTGGAGTTAAATTGACATATGTATGTGATTACAAATTTTTGGATGAAATTAAAATTTACTTTATTTATACTCGATTAAATT
Source organism: Protocalliphora azurea (assembly GCA_932274085.1). NCBI lineage: Eukaryota > Metazoa > Arthropoda > Insecta > Diptera > Calliphoridae > Protocalliphora > Protocalliphora azurea. The sequence continues at coordinate 27,701,463 of OW026521.1, read as the reverse complement.
CGCTTTTCAAATATTATAAATCTTTAGCACCTTCACCTGTATGAAATTTTTTAATATTTTAAAATGTTATATATGTAGACCAGTACATTTGTTATTTATTATCATTTATTTATTTTTTTAAATAAAATATTTTCCACAGAATTTTCTAATTAATTATAAATAAATTCAAATTGAAAATAAAATCTTTATTTTGCCACAAATCATAACTAACTGCTATCTAACTCCATGGATGGATTAATTTAATTATTTATGCCATAAAAATATGCCTATCGGCAGAATTCACTTTAGCAGTATAATTTTTTATTTTTTAGTAGTAGATAAATTTAGTTTTTAATTTTTTAGTTTATTTATATTTTTATTTATTTAGTAAAATAAATAATTACCCAATTCATAACTTCGTTATTGTGTTATTTGTTAAAATATTTTGTGAAGAAAAATAAAAAATTTAAAAATGTAATGCACTTTTTGAAATAAATATTATAATTTTTTAATATTTACCATAAAGTATTTCAATAGATTCAGAATCACTTTCCGAAACGATTAAACGATACCCGTCCCTCTTGCATGTCTTGAATATTGCGCACAAGGTATCAGTCGAAATTTTAAAGATGATTTTATGAAATTTAGAAAATATGGCTATTTTGATATAATGACACAGCCTACTGAAATTGATTATTATTGGTCCATTATTTCATATAGCAAATGTTCTCCCAAAATAGGCCTTAATAGATGCCTTTTTAAGTCACTATTTAAATAAAATTTGGTACAATAAGTTTTATAAAAGACTGAATCATAATACCAAATTTCATGGATCCATAATTAAGTAGCTCCCATATAAGATCCGAAAATCACTTATACTCGCATAAATATCATATCATATAAGCAGAAAACATAGTACCAAGAATTCATAAGTATTAATTAATTGTTAAATTTTTTACTTGTTATTATTGATAAATCGATTTTTTTCTATTTTTTAAATTTTTTAATTTTTTTAATTTTTTACTAGAAAAATCTAGTAGATTTAGTAAAAATACGTAGTTTTAGTAAAAATACGGATTTTTGGTGAAAATTTGGTTTTTTTTTTGTGGAATTTAGATATTCTGAATAATTAGATTTTTATTGATAAATCGAATTTTTAGTGAATTATCAGCCTTGAATGAATTTGATTTTTTGGTGACTAATCGGATCTTTTTGAAAAATTTAATTTTGCAATTTTTATGAAAATTTGAATCGAATATTATTTTTTAGTAAGTTTTTTTTGTGAAAACTTAATTTTTGATGAAAATTAAAATTTTAGTGAATATTTAAATTTTTAATGAAAATTTGAATTTTTGGTGAATATTTTGAATTCTTGGTGATATTTTGAATTTTTAGTAAAAATTTGAATTTTTGGAGAATATTTGAATTTCTGGTAAAAATTTTAATTTTTATAGAACATTTTTATTTTTATAGAAAATTTTAATTTTTATAGAAAATTGTAATTTTTATAGAAAATTTTAATTTTTATAGAAAATTTTAATTTTTATAGAAAATTGTAATTTTTATAGAAAATTGTAATTTTTATAGAAAATTTTAATTTTTATAGAAAATTTAAATATTTATAGATTTTTATAGATGAAAATTTTAATTTTGTTGGAAACTTAAAAGCAAAAGGAATATTGAATAAAAAATTAAATATTTTGTAAGAAATAAAAAGAATTTTAAACAAAACAATTTTTAATAGAATAAATGTATAAACACAACAAGCCCGGATTCCTTTACATTGCCCGCATTATAAAATTAAACAAAAACTTAGACGGCAACGGAAAATTAAAAACAATTATATTTTTTTTCTCATTTCTTTTTACTTAAAACTTTTTTCTATTTTGTTTAAGAAAGTCTTATAAATAAAAAAAAAATATGGTAATATTTTTTGAGAGAAAATAAAAGTAACAAAATTTCCGGAGAGAATTTAAAATAAAATTTATTTTTCAATCGAGCCACATTGCGCATTTCTCAGACAAATTTGTAGTTAAATTTCCGCAACGATCTTATTGTAATTATACATTTAATAAACCTAGGTTTCACAATATTATAATACGCAGAGTCGTGGTGACCATAATCTAAGAGATATACATTATGATTGGAACATATGATCACAGCGAAAAATAGAAATAGATTATAATTAATAATTATTACGATTCCATTTTTTCATATTGTGTCCGATTTTGTGATCTGTTTTTTCATGTTATGATTCCAGTTTTATATATAATTGAACAATCTTACTACATCATTATCCCATTCTATCAGATTATCGTTTGATGTTATTATATTATTCTAATTTAATATATTATTTTATACCACATTGTCGTATTATGACTCCATTTTATCATATTCTTATCCAATCTTATCATATTATCATTTTATTTTTTCATACTTTTATTGCATATTTTATATATATATATATATATATATATATATATATTATATTATTATATTATATATTTTTATAATTTTTTTATTGAAAATAATATAGAAAAGTATTCATTAACCAAATATATATATATATGTATATATATATATATATATATATATATATATATATATATATATATATATATATATATATATATATATATATATATATTATATATTATATATATATATATATATGTATATATATATATATATATATATATATATATACATATACATTTACATATTATTTGTTTATTAATTATATTCATGTGTGCCACCGAGTGCATTTCAAATGCACGATATGTTTTTTACTAAACCGTTTAATGGTAGTTAATAAATATCTTATATTGCTTCAACTAAATGAGAAGTACAATGAGGTTGAGAGAAAAATCATCAAAAATAAAATATGAAAGGATAAATATTATATTTATTTCAAACATTTTATTGTCATGGAAATAATAATATTTGTACGGTTTAAAAACCGAATGTGATTCAGAAACAAGGAAAAGGATAGTAGAAGTAAAGATATGTTTGATATAAATAACATTTTGTTTTCTAGTAAAAATATTTAAAAATATATAATTTCAGCAGTCAGCTATATTAACATTTTTATTAAGTGTAAGCATTAAATGATAAAATTTAAACAAAAACATTGTTATTATGAACACAGAGTAATTAAAATTCAGGGTAATTAACAAGGAGAATATAATATTTTTGTAGTGATAATGCTGCAACTATATTTTTTCTCTGCATGAATGTTATTTTAAATTTGCATATAAATTTTCAAAAAATGTTTAATTATGTGTTATTTTAAATAACACAATACTGAAATAATATATTTTGTGAATTGGGTAAATATGTGCTTGTATAAAAAAATGCAAATGTTTATGAAAACTAATGTGTTTAGTGATTTAATGAGATTTTTTTCTCATACATATTTATTACAGAATTAAATATTGTTTATTTAAATAAATTATGTTTACTTAAATAATATTATTACTATACCATATTTATATCTATGTGTATATGTATGTATGTATGTATGTATATATGGATATGTATTGCACTACGGGAGTTTTTTTTAATAATAAATGGTTAAAATTGCTATAATTTAGAACCTTCTTATATGAAGTGTTAATGTATTGTTAACCTAATACGATCTAATCGTAAAGGTTTGAAATGTGTGTATAAATATTACAAAATTTTAATCAGCATAAATATCCTGAAATATTTACCAAATTTTTAACATTTGAAATTAATTGACATAAAAACAACCATATTTTAAAGGATGTTATTTTTACGATAAACATTTTGTAGCGCTTAAAATTGAACATTTTATGTAGATAATAGCTTCAAAATTACCCTAGAGGAAAGAGGTTCAAAAATAGTCATGTGGCAGATTCTCAGAGCTAGTGGTGGTTAATAAGTTTCACATCCCTTAAATTCTACGACATATATTTTATATTCAGGATATTTTGGATGAATCATTTATTTCTAATACAGTAGAAATTACTTATTCCTTTAAGATAAACTTCTGATTCATTGTGTATGCGACCTTCTAAATTTTGTAGTCATAGGATAAGAAAATATTGACATAATTTTTTTCTTCGTGCCGGACGTAAGGACGGATAAAATTATATCATCATGGGGGTTCATATTGACATAGAAGGATGTTCATATAATAGTAAATTTTCATCTTGATTGTTCAATCGGTTTCTTTTTTTTTAGTAGAAAATATAAAAAAAAAAATACATAAAGAAACATTTTTGTCGAATATTAACTTGATAATAGCATTCGTGCACGTTATAGTGATCTTTAAAGAAAGTTCTATATGAGAACTATGGTCAATTATGAACCGATCATTATGAAATTTGGCACAAAGATTGATATTTACACAAAACTTCTCTGTATCGAATTTTATTGAAACATTTTTGTATTTAAGGCATTTATGATCGTAAAACCAATATACCGGGAGGACATTTGTATGGGGGTTAGGTGAAATAATGCACCGGTTCAATAGACTTTGCCCTTGTACCGAATTTCTTCAAGGTATTTTTATAATTGCAACCTGTACTCTGTACAAAAGTTTTACATGGACAGCCAGCCAGACAGACATTGCTAAATTGACACAGAAAGTGATTCTGAATCGATTGGTATACAATGGTTTTCAAACATCAGCGCAACCACGTAATACCCTAACCACCTGTGGTGGTGTAGGGTATAAGTCTTTCATTTCAAATAAAATTCCAACTAGAAACTTTGTCATAACGAGAATTCCATAAGTGATTCTTGAGGTCAAGTCATTAAGCGATGAAAGGTTACATCAGATGACTTAATGACATACATATAACAACAACTTAAATTAGTAATATTCCAGCAAAAACTTTTTAGTTCTCGGTTATGGCAACTACTTATTAAAGTAATTTCTTGGTAATGAGGTATCATTATTATTTGCCTACTCTATATTGCATTAATAAGTAGTCAATAGTATAATAGCACAGTAATATTGCAATCACATTTACCAGTTGGCTACAGCGCTGTATTAACAACCAGAAGGTTGTTGGTTCAACAAAATTCTGATGCTGTTAGTTTTTTTTTTTTTTTTTAGAAGTATAAAGTATAGTATAAAAGGATATTTTATACTAAAAAAGTTTTTGTCAGTTGGGAAATTAAGTGCGAGATGGCGTATTGAGTAAGACGTTAGTCATTAAAAACGAATGGTTAATTTGTGCTCAAGTTCAAATCTGACTGACGCAAAAATTTGTGGTCATTTTATTTTTTTAGTTACATATATGAATTTGTGGACAACTCGAACAGAAATAATTAGTTATTCAAGCAAAAAATAAGGAGTTTATTTTTATTTCCAAGAAAGCAAGGTTTTTGCTAGGATTATAATGTTCGTCCGAATGTTTTTGTAGGAAATCAACGATTGAACCTCTTTAAAATAATTATACTATTACTAGATATATTTTACATCAAAAGACCCATATTTTCCTAATTTTGTATGTTTTTAAAGTACGCAACGCTATATTTTTTCTTGGGATTTAAATGAATCAGACACTTTCTTATTTATCCATTTCAGATATCGATGCGTTATGGCATATTTTTGCATATTTTGTTATTAACAACATATTTTTGCATATTTCGACCTGAGCAGCATATTTTATCATATTCTAATAGAAAATCTGTATTCTACAATATATTTTTGAAATTTAAATGTCATATTTTTGCATATTTTATAATTAAGAAAACCTTTTTTTCTTATATTACACTAAAGAGCATAGTTTTGCATATTTTTCCCCTAAGAGAAAAATTTTGCCTATTTTACCGCCAATAGAAGTTTTTTACATAATTTGAGATTAGTGAAATTTTTTGCTTTCAAACGTTTTTCAAATATTTTTCACCAATAATTTTCATCCTATAAATTTATAAAAATTTTTTTAATTTCTGGATGAAATGTATTAGCTTTGTATGTTTTTAAATGCAAATATTTCTTTAGCAATTGATAATAAAAATCAAGTTATTTTTAGCATGAATAGTTTTTTAGAGCATTTTTTGATTGCCCTGGCAATAGCCTTTAAATATCAATTTAAATAAAAGTTTGTCTATCAGACATTTTGTAAATGGATTGATCAATATTATGGAAAATATTCTCATAATTTTTGAATCATAATTATGTTAATTTCTTATTAAAAATTAAGAATGTACAGACTTCTGATGCAAATTTAAAAAAATTTCCCAATGTGCTGTATTGCAAATTTTGTGGTAACTGTATTTTAGATAGTAATTTATGGAATCTAAATATGTTAGCATTTAGGACCTATAAATTGTTATTAAATATATACAATTTAATATGTTTGTTAATTAATAGGATAATTATAGATTTATAAACCAAATAAACAAACATTTTGTTAGTCTATAAAAACATGTGATACATATGAATAAAATATCTCTAGGTAATAAATAGTAAACGAAATATTTTTGTATCTCCATCTATAGTAATAGGGTTCAAGGGCATTTCATTAAACAAAACCATCATTTGTAGTGAGGGGACTTAGGGTCATTGAGTATCTACAAGAAAGGTTCTCAAATGGGGGTCCGCGACACATGTTTTAAAGAGTCGGAAAGACTTATACACAAAATTAAAAGCATTTTTGTTTAATATCAAATATATATATATATATATATATATATATATATATATATAATCAACAAGGTGTTCAACTTTTGGTTTGGCCCCCATATTCAGACCTAAATCCAATGGAAAATGTCTGGGGTTAGCTTTCAAGAAAAGTTTATGAAGGAGGAAAACAATTTGAGACGCTAGAATCCTTAAAGGATGCAATAACGGAAGCATGGAGTTCAATTTCGCTAAATTACTTAGAGTCATTATACAAGTCGATGTCAAATCGCATTTTTGAGGTTATTTCTAAAAATGGTGGCAGTACTCATTACCAATTGAATACTAGAAGATAATAACTTTCATTTTTATAACCTAAAATTTAAAAATAAATTACAGTTTGCTTAGTTTTAAAATATTCCTTATTCAAGTGACACACGAAAAAGTGCCACAAAAATACATGTCTTTAAATAAATGCATAACTTTAGTATAACAAAATATGTATCTTTCTTATTTCTTCAGGAAACTTAAGCAATCACTTTGAAATTTGGTTGCGCAAAAAATAATTTTTTTCTGAACTTTAATTTAGGAGATATACTTAATTAAAATTAAAAAAATGTGATTCCTTATTTAAGTGGCAGGCAGATTGAGTACCAGTATATATAGGTGAGAAATAAATTGAACGTAACTGTGAAATACAATGATCATAGTTGAAATATTTAAGGTTTCTGTAAAAAATACACTCTGTTTGATTATTAATTTTTAAACTGTAAGTCATACAAATCATTGTATGAGCTTCAAGGTTTTGAACTGAAATTGATATTTTCGATTTAATTTTTCAATATCAGACAAAAATCAATCAAGGATGTTGTCATTCCTACATCACAGTAATAAGTAGTAAATGCGTTATGAACAATAGAAAGAGAGGACTTTTTGCAGAAATTTCGAATATTTTCACTGTCACACTGTATTTTTAATTAAGCTAATTATTTCTTCTGAAATGAAAATTTAGCTAAATTACTTTTTTTCTATTTTTTATTATTATTTTTTTTTTTGAAAATTTATTTCTTTAAATTTTTTTCATTAAAGAAAAATATTTTTTATATTAACTTTGAAAGCAGTTGGTTATTTGATTTTCCAAGCTAATATTTTTTCTCTTCTAATATATTTTGTTTTTTTTTTCTTTAAGTCCTGTCACCATATGCTCTTTACTCAATTGTTTGTTTGAATAACTTGTATACAACACAAAATATGTAAATTGCGTTTAAAATGACATGGTAAAAAAAAGAATCTCTGTTCATCTTCTGTAATAAGGTCTTTCATGAATAATTTACCAACAGGCTGCCGAAGCTGCTGCTACTTATAAAGAAAAAAATGTAGATTTTCTGACCTAAACCGTTTCCCTGGTACATCTTCTTAGACAAAAAGGAAAGACACTAGTTTTAAGTTTATTTTTCTTCTTTAAATCATAGAATTAATTAGACTTATGTACACTCATGCTCATATTCCATTTCATCATCATTATGATGATGAATAAAGAATATGTGCATGCATTTTTTTGTAGATTTAATCTCTAAACAAAATCATTTTATACATATTTTTTTTAACGTTTTCTAAGTAATGAATGACTAGCAAACAAATTAAGTCAATGACCCCCGTTGACCTGGTATACTTTAAGGAAAAGCAGGAAGAGGTTTGTTAAAACTTGAAAACATTTAGTAACTTTTATGTTAATAGTTTTTATACAACAGATTTTTCTTGTTTTATTTGCTTTACATCCTTTTTTCTGTATGTTTATTTGTTTTTTTTTTTTGTTATGTGTGTGTGTATGTATGTGAGAGGGAGTGTTTATCATCTTTTAGAACTGACATAGATGTTTAGAAGATTTAGACATTTATATATATAATAGAGATTTTTTGTATTCTAAAGGATATTTTTATATTTCTATTTATTACCCCGAAACATTATTGTAATGCGTAACTGGTGGTGTACAGTGGGGTCAATCACTAAAATTTTGGTAATAAGTCTGTAACTCTTAAATTACAAGTCAAATTGAAATCAATGCGAGAATTATAAAGGAGGACTTAATAGTGCATTCAGACTGAACGTTTAAAAAAGTTTTCAAAAATAAAAACTCACTTGAAAACATGACTGTTCACACTTTGCACTAGACGTTTTTGAAGTTTTCAAAATTGCAAAAAAAAATTTGAATTGACTTTTCATTTGCGTTAAAGGCTATTAAAAGTTTTATTAAAACTATAATTTAATTGTGTAGTTATTTTTCTATTATAAATATTTGGTTTTTTTATTTTTTCAAAAATTTTTTTTTTTTCTTTTTTGACATATCTTTTTTTTCAATTTATTTACTTCTTTTTTGTAACTATTGTAAAAAATTGTAGCTCAGTGTTGTTTTGGAAATTTAAATGTTTTCGAATTAGTTTTCATTGAAAACTTGTTATTTTTGAGTTTTCTTTTTGTATAAGAAAATTTAAGTTTTCCTTATTGTTTTGGAGCGAAAACTTGTTAAACATGTTTTCATGCTATTTCTTAATCATTCTGTAGTCACCACGTAATATCACGGGGTGAGCTACAGGGTGTTAAAGTTAACCGCCTCGAGTTTGTAAAAGTTTCCAAAAATGTAACTTCTACAAATCATGTCCGATTTCTAAGATATTTATATTTTTATAAAGTGCTTGAGGAGATAAAGAAAAATCGTTAACTCACATAAATTACCTTTTACAGTTTAAAAGATATTTATGCTTGAATTTTGAATTATTAATTTTTTTGCCTCTTTAGATCGCCTTTTGAGAATAAGTCCTGAGGTATATGTGAGAAAATTTTGTTAAAATTATTGTAAAATTTCTACTATATTCCCAAATAAAATGCGGAAAACTATTTTTGAGTATCTCAATTCGCCTTGCTGTGAAAAATTTTCAAAATCAGCACTCTGAAATTAGTTAGTATGAAAAATGGTTATTTTGTTTTACAAAGAATTAGTGCAATTCTTTCATTTTTTTCTCAGACTTTTTTTTAACAAAATATTTTTTTCTTTACATATTTCAAAAGAAATTGGAAAAAAATTAAAATGGATTTCAATCGTCGACAAAGTAATATCAATTAAGTTAAAATAATTCATTTTCGTTTAAATTTCAATTAATTGTTTTTATCGATTCAATAAGAAATATAACGAAATTTTATTTAACATTAATTAAAAGACTTGTTGATTTAATTAAAAAATTAATTAAATCTCTACTTCTTAAATAACACAGTGCATCAAGAAAAAATTGCCTCATTAAATCCAACGCATAATGAAAGCGTAAGAGCAGCCTTACCAAAGCCCCAAGGGGTTTTTCAAAGTTAGTTTGAATTACGGTTTTATAGCCTTTTGAAGTTCGAATTTGTCGTACCCCTTTTTTCCAATATAATTGGAAACAAAAAATATTTAAATTAGTTTATCCAAATGTAATTACGTGTTCTATTTTTTTATAGAGTACCTGCGTTACTATATTAGATTTTTGGTGGATGCCACTCCCTTTTTTGGCCCATTTTTTTGTCATAATTTTGTTTACTTTATTTAACTTGATCTTATGTCTAATCCGCTGAAACGATTAAAATGAAACATGGCACATATGTATATCCTTGAACGAAATACTGACTGGATGACACGCCCACTTTTAATAAACAAATTTCATCACACATTAAACTTTTGTATTAAAAATGTATAACAGTATGATAAAATTGGGCGTTAAGGAGCGTGGCAACTTTTAGAATAAATTTTATAATTTGAAGCATTTTCAGTTCCTTGTGCATATCAAATTTGATATGAATTGTCTTAGTGTATAATAAAGTTTTAAAACAGATCTTTACTGAAAGTTGGCTAAAAACTGAGCATGGAATCCTACTCATTCTTTTAAAAAAAGAATCGTTTACAAAAAATGGACGTGACATTTTTATTAACATTATATTCTACGTTACCTTTCGAAAAATGCACGATATATATTTCTTTTAAAGATTACTTAAACCGGTTGAATGTGACTTCTCATATATTACTCACAAACTTATTATGATAAGTGGGCTTAAAATTATTGGGGTACTTAACAAAAATTTTACATAAGATTTAAGATAAGCTTTACATTACATATAACAATTATATTCACAAGTACTGATCTAAATGATTTTCATTTTCAAACATAATGAATAATCTAAAGGCATACTTTCATTTCCCCATAGAATTATCAAGGCAATAATCAATGACCCAAAATTTGTCGCATAGTGTAATACACTAATTTCATATAAGTTATTTATTTTTTATTTTATTATTACGAATATTTATATAATAATACAATAGCTCTGAGAGCAAATCATATAAGATTGATAATAAGGAGAATATCATAATTTTTTATGAATTACATATTATTGGATAGGAATAATTTGGAAAAGGGACCGACCGACAAATGAAATGTAATAATAAAACGAGAAAGAATGATACAGTCAGTCAAGACCTACTATATGATATCCTACACCGTTGTGTACGAGCATAAAAATTAGGGAAAAGGATTTACATTACACCTGTGGTCAATTTTACTAAATGTAAAATAAAATATACAAATAGAGAATAATGCGTCGATACTAACATCTAGATGGAATTGAGTTTACGTGGGAATTATGGTAGGTTATGGACCGATTCTCATAAATTTTAACAATGTTGTTTTTACTTCCATAAAACTTATTTGTGTCGAATATTAACTTGATACTAACATTCGTATGGAATTTATGCATATAAAAGGATTTTCCTTGCACTGAATTTAATTAAAATACTCTTATTTTTAAGGGAGTTTTGAGAGCTTAAACTCTATTCCGGTGGTACATTTTTATGGGAGCTAGGAGGAATAGTTGACCGATCACAACCAATTTCAATAGGCCTTGTATCATAGAAGTCCCACGTGCCAAATTTTATTGAATTACCTTTAAAATTTCGACACCTACCTTGTGTACAAGGTTTACATGGACAACCAGCCAGCCAGACGGACGGACATCATTAGATTGATTTAAAAGCTGATCCTGAGTCGATTGGTATACTTTAAGGTGGGTGTTGGATAACTTTTTCTATGCGTTACAAACATCAGCACAAACGCATATTACCTAAACCATCTACGGTGGTGTAGGGTGTATAAACAAGTAAGAAAGCTATAGTCGGTCAAGCCTGACCATATGATACCCCACACCATTGTGTATGTTTATCAAAATTCGTAGAGCGGTCTTATGTTAGACATGTGTATAATTGTGGACCGATACTTTTACTAAGTGTAAAATAAAATATAAGAATACAGAATATGATGTTAATGCTAACATTTATATGAATTTATGTACTTTAGGCTGGTTCCCGAAAGTGGGCTTATATGGAAACTATGATAAATTATGGAGCGATCTTCAAAAAATTTATCACTGTAATTTCTACTTATATGAAAATTATTTGTGTAGAATATAAACTTTATATTAATATGTGTATGCGATTTATGCACGTTAAAGTGATTTTCGGAAGAGGGTTTTATAGGGGAGCTATGCTCAATTATTGTCCGAAATTTAGCACAAAGATTGATACTTATGCAGGACTTTCTTGCATTGAATTTCATTAAATATAGTGAAATAATAGATCAATCATAACCAATTTCAATAAGCTTCATCCTTGTATCATGAAGGTCCTATATGCCAAATTATATCCAAAATTGCGACCTGTACTTTGTGCACAAGGTTTACATGGACATCCGTCCAGCCAGCTAGCCGTCCAGCCAGACGGACGGACAGACATCGTTAGATCGACTCAAAAAGTCATTTTGACTCGATTGGTATTAGATGATTTTTCTGTGTATTCAAGCATTAAGAAATTTATGTATATATAATAAGTCTTCGTTTTAATTTTTAACATTTTAAATTTTACTAATTGATAAATATATAGAGAAGTAATAAGAAATTTAATATATATATATATATATATATATATATATATATATATATATATATATATATATATATATATATATATATATTAATTCATACTTTAGTTGAAATTGAATTCCAAAACTAGAACTTTTGAATATACAAAATTCCCTAAGTCCTCTTATTTAAAAACTGAAGGTTTGGTGACACAAGGAGCAGCACTCCACCCAATTTTTTACCTAAACATAAATTACCACATTTATCAATAATTGAATTTATACTAAGTTCAGATTTTCATAAATATTTCTTACCTATAAATAATGGTGTTGGAAGTGTCTAAATTTTTAACTGAACGTAACCATTTTAACTAAGAAAATGATTTCAAGATAATGAAGTAATCATTAGTTTCAAATTTCTCCGTTATTACTAACACATGGTCAATAATATAGCTGATAAACTTATGACAAATTACATGTCCACCAGTTAAAAGTAGACAAAAATATTTACTATATTAAAAAAAGTGATCTATGAGTGTACATAATACACAAAGTTACATATATAAAAATAGGTGTGAGAGAATATTAAGACACTTATTAAATAATTTATGACATGCTATAAATTAGTTTAGATACCTCAATATCAGATGTCAAGATTCTGCTATGTTACGGGTGGTGTAAATAAGTACTTTTCATTTATCATTGAAACAAACTTGTAATAAATCGTAATAAGCTTTTACTCTATCTGACAGATGATGTGATTAATTCCAAATTATCGATTTTAATAAAAAAAACTAATATTGAAAATATTGTTTTGGTTAAGACATTTTCTATTTAAGGGTTCGATATGATAATCTATGTAATGTATTGTATATAACGAGCGTATTGTATGTATGTAGTATATTGAATGTATGTTATGTATCTGTGGGAGTGTGTTCTAACCAGCGTTATCGTTGCCAACTGCGTCAATACCTAAAAACTCCTCTTTAGTTGATAAAAACAAAAAATATTGTATTTCAAGAAAAACTACTAAATGTGATATTATTAATAACAAAATAATTTATAATAATTTTTATTATTTCAAAAAAGAAAAAAACAAAAGGATTTGTTCATAGAAATTGTTAACAAAAAATTCCCTTAAAACTTTAGAACTGAAACCATGGATTCATAAGTGTTAATTTGAGATCAGTTGGAAAATTTTTTTCATTAGTGAAAATTTAGAAAACAGGCTTAGTTTTTAACAGTTTCAGTTCATTTTTAAATACTTCTGGGTTTTTTTTTACATCACTATAATCTGAAACAATCTCAAAATAATAATTTTCTTCATTTGAATTATTATATAATGGGTCGGGATCTTTCAAACAACTTAGTAGTCTTAAAAAGTCGTTATTTAGTTGCATTTTAAAAAGGGGGGGGGGGGGTCAAAAAAGTGACCAGGTGGTTGAAAAAGCGACAACTGACAAATAAAGTCATCAAATAGTACATAACACTGGTTTTTAGTATACCTTTTACGTACTTATACTTGATTCCCGATAAAATTCATATTAATAGCGGTCACCTCAATGGAACGCTCTAACAAATGGATATGAATTATCACTAAGTAGACTTTACAACCTATGAACGACATAACAGTAAAAAGAAAGCCTGTCTATAGAATTGCTAGAAGTGATTGTTATAAACTCACCCTTTATACATAAATATTATTCCAAAAAGCAGCCTAATATATGTAGCTTATATACAAACTTGAGTCTGGACGAAACCATCTAAGTACAGTCAGAAAAAAATAAAAGTGGGCTTCAATTACGAAATTGCTTCTATTAATTAAATTTTTGTTTGATTTGCCTCCAATTAGGAAAACGATAACATTAATTAACTAGAATATTTAATTTTCTTAATCAAATTGATTAGAGTTCAATTCCACAATTAATTAAACCCCTACTTTAATAAAACGCACGGATTTAAAAATAATTATTTATTGAATTATTAAAAATATTTAAGTAATACAATACAAGTAAAATTAGAAAAAAAAAAAAATATTAAAACTCCAAATTCGATTGAGGGAAAAGGAAATTGCTACAAATATAGTTTAAACTTGGCATCATATACAGCCTGTTGAAATCAACGATAATCATGTATAAATCAGATTTTTGCAACCTTTGTCCTCAAGTATCTCATGTGGCTCACATATGATTATCGGTGACTTTTAAAAGGATTTATAAGAATCCAAAACGTAACTATATGTCAAGTTTCGCTTCACTCTATTAAATTTTGGTGTTATACACTTATTTAACTGGATTTTAAAATAATGTGTGTATGCAGTGTATCTATGATGTAAAAATCTATGTAATAGAATTCAATATAATGATTATAAAATGTCTACTCTTAATATTTATACTTATATTTAACTCCCGAAAACTTATCATAAAAGCGTGTATTATTGAGGGACATTCCAATAAAGATTATATTATTCTATCTTAGAGTGCTTGCGACCTAGGACGAGATACCGATAACAATGTCACAGATGTCTGAACAAATCCTCAAGAATAATCAATATGAACTGAACTTATATACATACATACATATATAAATAATCTCTAGTAGAACAGCTTTGAAACAAATTGGAATCTTTAAATTGAATATAACCTCCGATAGCAATGGCGGGAACATCTACAATATCATCGAAAGATTAATAATCTCGTAAAATATCTAAAATTCGTACTTACAAAATAATTACCATTAAACACATCATCGAAGACTCAGGAAATCATGTAAATATTTCGTAGTACTATAATTTTAATGAAAGATTGATTATTGACACGTTTTTTTTTTTCTTTATATTTTTAAGAGATGTCGATTTGTGTCAAAAAATTTTAAACCAATTAAATGTCAATATAAAGTTAATTAATCATTTTATGAAAAAAAATTATTTGGGATAATTTTTTCTGTTCAGTAATAACGAAACAATCTTATTCTATAATTTATAGATTCCTATGATTCGGTACTTTCTTTTAGTAGAGTGCAAAAGATTAGCAATCTTTCATAATTATGATAAAATTATATTCAAATTATTTTTTTATTTTATTTTATTTTGCATTTTTTTACGACTTATGTTAAAAAATTTATTTTTTTTATTAAGTTTTAATTTAAAATGAAATAAGAATTTAATTGAAATATTTAATTTTTTCTGTGTAAGGCTTCATAAATGGTTAATAAAGAAATTTTATTATTTTTAAAAATTGTCAAAAATTGTTTTTTGTTGAAGCTAAATAAATGATTTTTGGAGAAATGAAATACAAATGTTTGTTTTATACAATACATAAGAGATAATGGTGCAAGTGTGATACTAATATGCTTTTTGTGCAATTTGAAAAAAGGCTTTTAAAAATTTGATTTTTTTTCATAAAATCTGCACTCCTTCAATTGTTTTTGGCCGGACATGAAGCAACTTAGTGTCAAATCGATTTTAATCTATTTGTAAATTAAATAGTGTCAATAAATTAAAAAAAAAAAAAATGAATGGCATTTTTTTATTAATCGATAAAAATGATTTTTTCCAAATTTCACCAATGCTGGCTTTAGGGTGCAAAACTAAATCCATTTAAAATTTTTTATTAACCACTTATGCAACCTTGTCTTTTGAAATATATAAAGAAAATAATTATTTTATTAACAAAACCTTGAGCAAAAAGTGAAAAAATTTCACTATATTTTTGTGAAATTAGCTATTTTTCATATTAATTTGAGTGCTGACTTTGAAAATTTTTCGTGGCTAGACGAATTGAGATAATCAAAAAATTTTTGCAGCATGTTATTTCGAAATGTATTAGAAATTACAGAGTATTTTTATAAAAACTTTCTTTATCTCGACAAGCACTTTACAGAAATATGAAATTGGACTTGATTTGTAGAAGTTACCATTTTTCGAAACTCGAGGTGTTCCACTTGAACTCACTCTGTAGCTTATTATTATAGGCTAACAACAAAATGATTTTTCTGAAAGCATGGGACCTCTTCTAAAACTTTTCCATACATTTCAATTCGATCTTACTAGTACTTTAGGAGGTAAAGATTTATTGCCAAAATTTCTGCGATTGACCCCACTGTGTTGCGTTTTAAGGACGGGCGAAAGATGAAAAAGGTCTTAATTGAAAATATTTTTTGCCCATTTGCCAAAATATAAGTGTGAATGGTCTAAGCTTTATGTTCTTTTGGATAGTAAAATATGTACATTTTATTGATGTCAATCTTTACATATAAAAATAGATTTTGAAACGCTACAATATTTTCCACATATAGATTCCAAAAATATACTTAATTTTGAACATGAGATGTATGAATCAAGCAAAAACTGATATTAATCTGTAGTATATTATGATTTTTATATTTTGAACTCATATTAGTTCTTCAATGCAGAATAAGTTATCAAAATTATCATTAATATTTATTTTGCTATAAATGGCTCTTGACGCATTTATCTCATTTGTCTGTATCCTATATAAGCCATAAATAAATAAATAAATATATATATATATATATATATATATATATAAGTTGCACACATATTTATTCATATACTAAATATTAACTGTTATAAACTTAATACGTTAGACCCGCCTGCTCGGTCTGTCATGTCATTCTCTCATAGTTATTTTATTTATTTATTTTTTTTTTGTTTTTTTCTGTAACATATTGTCATGGAAACACACATAACTACCGAATGGTGTTCATAATATGAATAGTATTCAACAAATATTTATGCGTATTATATGGATTTCAACTTGTTAGCATTAGACAAATATTTATCATACGATAAGAATTACACAAATACATATATGTGTACATGAGTATATATTACAATACAAAATTATATACAGTAAGTATGTGTGCGTGTTACAAAATATATAAAGTCCATTTTAATGTAAAGGAAAGCGAAAAAATGTAATAAAAATGTTACTCCATTTTTGTAACAATTCTTGAATAAAAAATGTCATTTATTTCTTTCTGGTTTACAGGAGAAGTATCCTTAAAGAAAATTTGTGAGACGGCTTTAATGTCTTGAAAAATAATTTATATCTTAGTAGGACCTTTTTTTGACAAGTGGCACCTTTTTTTAAAAATTGACTTTTTGGTTTTCTCTTTGATGGAAGAAGCCAACAATTGTCTGACGGGTATAGGTATCTAGCTTAACGAACCTTCTCATGCAACCGTAAATGGTGATGAAAATTGTGCAAATTAATTTCTATCATTTGGAATGTGCTACAGACATTGTTATAGTGGAAGGCCAATGTATGGGGCATGCGGCGATGGGCGGCAGTAAGCTGATTTTGTTCTCTCACACGTTCGCGAGATTCATATACAACTTTGCCACGCGACCTTGTCTCACAATATTGCCAAATCAAATTTATGACAATGTGTTAAAATTTTACCTTTGTCCGCACGTCGCCGCATGCCGCGTAGATTGGAATTTACTACCATAGTTCAAGAACCATAGGTAGTAAATTCCCAAGTCAAAGACTATACATGAAGAAGGTCGAAGTAGGGGCCCTTCTGATTTCAAGAGAATTATTTCATATTAATCCTGGGCTATGATGCAAATGCCAGGCACAATCTATGGCGCGGAAGTGAAACTAATAAAAGGTGTGAGCGTCTACCAGATTAATGCAAATAAATTAACCATATGTAAATATTGCACTGCTCTTACATATTTAGCTGAATTTCAACAGATGGAGCAATAGTATTTCCTTTAAATTGCTGGATCATTGCACTGCTCTATTTTTTGCAAGTTCCGGTGGCTTTTTTACAGTCATCCCAAACATCAGAAATTATATGTCCCAGAATTAATACGCTTTACATGCAACGATTTTTACAGTTAGAATATCAAGAATTTGGAACAATACGGTGCCTCATAATGTGCGTAACTTTTCACTTAATTTACGTATTTTGCAAAATATTTTCCTAAATTATACTGAATGCTTATTAACAAGTTGTCGCAATATAAATTTTTATATACACTCTTGCATATTCGTATAAACGCACATTAATTTTTTAACAACTTACCAAAAATTAAGGTACTACAAATTAATTTTTTAAATTATTTGTTGAATTCACTTCAAAAATTAATAACAAAAAAGTTAAAATGTACATTAATTTTTTTCATTGTAATTTTAGTACTTTAGTGCTATTTTTTATGGCATTTTCCCCATATACGTACTTAAACTAATGCATTATTATTATAGCATTATTTGTAATATGTTAATGAACTTCAAAAATTCGTTCTGGCATTGATTCGACTAATCCTTGAAGAAACTCATGGCCAGTTTCTTCCCAGGCTTGCTTAATTTTTAATTTTCACTCGGTTATTGCCATTACGGTTTCATTCTGTGCATATCTTGCGTAAACTTTGCGGACCATGTACCTCCACAGATTCTTGATTGGATTTAAATCCGGAATGCAAGCCGGCCAGTTCAATAGTGGAATACTATATTCATTAAACTACGATTTATATTGATTCGTGACATGGATATCAGCGTTATCCTGTTGGAATATGTAGTCTTTATCCATATTTTTATTCATAAATGAGAAAAGAGCATTTTCTAACAGCTCATTATAAATTGCACTGTTCACTTTAGTTGAAACAAAACATATTTTTGATTTTGCTGCAGCAGAAAAGGCTGCCCAAACCATAACACTGCTTCCACCGAAATTGCGTTTCAACATATGAATTGAATTTATTTTCATCAGCAAAGATTACTTTATTCCACTCATCTGTTCACTTCATGTATTAGCCTGAAAATTTTTAAAGATTTTTCTTACGATGCTGTTTTAGTATTGGCTTACATTTTATTTCTTCTATTTTATGTCACCATCCGTTCGCAAAATGTGCGCAACATGTTTGGAAATAACAGGAAGGTCAAGTTTATTTTTCATTTGTGTAGCATTTAATTTATTGCGGGTGTCTTTTACTTTTATTTTATTAATTTATCTTTTTGTTAACTTTTGATTACCTTTTGTTGGTTTCCACACTTCGTATTTTTGACTTTTCTTAAGAAAGCCTCGAATAACTACTTTTCTCACAAAAAAATTGACCTTGAATTTTTTTCCTGGTCTGTAAGGAAAGTTCCTTGGACATCCTTTAGCTGATGAAATCCCAATTAAAGCAAAAATATTTCCAGTAAACAGGGATGTTGTCGTCAGAAACTTACCTTAAGTGAAACAAACAACTACAACTGTTAACATTTTTTAACTTTTTTTTGTTTTGCAATAAGTTTTTAGACAAATTTTTATCAACTGCGTTTATAGCAATATTCAACTGAGAAGGACGCCAATATGTTCTGATTGCTAAATTAAAGAAAACAACAAAAGCAAAAATATTTCATACATAAAAAAGTACTGTTATATCGCGAATTGTTGCAACAACATAACATTGTTTTTGGTTAAGAGAAACAATATACCTCAAGAAAAACAAAAATTTTAAATGCTTTTATAAGAATATGCACCCGTGTGTATCACGTTATTTTTAATTTTTATTTACATATTTGTGCAATAAGGTATAGCCAAAAGAAAAGTAATTTAAATTTTTTCTACTCTTAGAATAACTATGTAGTCTACCAGGCCATCAGCCTTTCTGATTGTTAAATAATTCAATAAAAAAAATATTTTTTAGTTTAGATTTTTGTATAGTAGTCATCTTCCCTCTTTAAATACGTTCTTTGTTTATTTTTGTGGCTGTAGAGTACTGTCATGAATTAAAATCTGTTTAAGGACTAAATAAAGTAATATTTTCTTTTTTCTTTTAACTATTTCTGGTACTACATAGACAATTTTTCTTAATGTGTCTCTACTACTCTGTAATAAATAATACTTAAATTATTACATTTGTTATAAATATGAAGAAAAAAAAAAAACAAGAGAAACAACCAATAAAAACCCTATTCATTTTTATATTTAAAGCAAAAATATTTTCTCTTTTAATACAAAATATTTGGTTATGTAGTACTTGTATTAAAGTTTTGTAGCCTTTGGCTGATTTTATTGTTTCTTCAAAGTTTAAGGCTATTATTCTTTATAGTTTTTTTTATTATTTAAAATTTTTCTTGTGTCTATGGGTATTATAAATTTTTTTGTATTATTTTCTAAAGCAAATAATATGCTTTTCATTTGAGTTTGTTTTCTGTTTTTTTCTTCTGCCTCAATCCGAGAAATATTTACATATTTTTTGAAATCTTAGGTTATGAAAAAACTATTATTTCTTTAAAAAATTTATAGAAAAATGGAAAGAAAATGAAATATCTATACTTAAGCTAAGTTCATATTACGCAAATATTTAACAGGAAATATATAATTGTGTTTTCCGGAAATTTTTGCAACCAAATACATAGTTGATTTTTTGTTCACATTTTATTTGATGTTTTTTGTTTAATAAAGCAGCTAATAAATAGCGTAGAATACGTAAAGGGGAAAACAGATTTTAAGCCTCTTCAGATTAGACCTAAATTATTTACCCAAAATTATTTGATTAAACACAGAACAACCATAAATTTGTTTGGCATAAATTATTAAATAAATTTATAGGAAAATGTTATTTTTTATTTAGATTATATCGATTTGGAAATAATTTCGAAATATGTCGATATGAATATGTGTGTAGGATTTTTATTTAATATGAAAAGAAAATGCTACAAAGTAAATTATTTAGATAATAAAGTAAATATCATAACTATTAACAATCGATTAATTGATTAATTGCATATTACTAAAGATTATTTAAAAAAACATATATCTAAAATTTGTTTATAAATAATTTATGTTTATACGAAAGAACAACCCTGTTCGCTCTTCTCGGCATTTGCAAAATGACGCTGTTTTCTTTGCATGCATGACACTTTCAGCTGAATAAAAAATTACAAGTAAACAGCCCATCTAATCGCAGAGAAAAAATATAATTGTAGTGACAATAATCTAAGACCAACATGTTATGATTGGAACATATGATCACAGCGAAAAATGGAAATGATTAAAAATAATAATTCTTATGATTCCATTTTGTCATATTGTATCCGATTTAATGGTTTGTTTTTTCATATTATGGTTCTAGTTTTACATATAATTGAACAATATTTCTACATCATTATCCCATTCTATCAGATTATGATTTGATGTTATTATATTATTATTCTATCTTGTAACATTATTATTCCGCATTGTCATATCATGACTCAAATATTAGTATTATAGGATGTATTAGGACACTGTTGTGATTACATTTTTCTACATAATTACCTTATAGGATGAACTGTCAAAAAATACACATATAAGAAAGTTTGTTTATGTGTGTGCATGTGTGTTTTAGAAATTACTGAAAAAAAACAATTTTTCTAATGAAAATAAATTTTTTACTCCGTGACTGATTGAAATTAATGATATGTCTTACGATTTATTAGAATACGTGTGTTATTATTTAAGATTTAACATAATATAAACAAAACAGTTACTCTCTTCTGCCGATGTGATGTCACATATTATATCAGCGTTATCCTCAGTTGTAGACCTAACCACAGGTGACGGTGATGGTTAAATAACAAAAAATACTAATATATTGAAATTTGTATTTCTACTTTAATAGATAAAATACAAATTGATCGAATCTTTTTTGTCAGTTTAAAGTTTAACAATAATTTTATTCAACTCAATCCCTCCACCGCATCAGTTGTTGTTTGCTGCTGTTTGATCTTACATTTATTTTGTAGGATCAAACAAAAATTCGCTCAAAATTTTGGCAAATATTTTAAAAATTGTCTGCACACAATATTCACACTTGTCGCATTTTTGCTTAAATGGAAATAGTTTTGTTTGTCCAAAATAATATATTAATTTGAATATATCTTATTTGAATCGTCAAAATATTTGGTGTTCACATTAGGCTAAGCAAATATGTGAAAAAATCACCAAATATTAGCAGAATGTGAACTAAGCATTAGTCTTATAGTTTTACACAAAATACCTTTTACTCTTTTATCTTTATGCAGAAGATATATGTTTCTTAAGGTAAAAAATAAAAAAATGTAAAACAAAGAAGATAATTTAAAAATCGTTTTATAACATCTCACATATTTCTTTTATATTGCTGCAACCTGTGCAACTTATGCATATGGTTACAATTTCATGGTGAAAAAAAGTGGCATTGCGTTTGAGAAAACCAATTTATTTGGTGCTGTAGGTTGTTGAGGCCTCTTAAGTCTTAGAGATGATACTTGAAAAACTGAAATTTACTACAGACATGTGCAATAATAAACTTAGCTTAGATACATGAATACACAGGCAAGTAGATATGTAGATTGATTTTATAAGTGTCAAGTGTTTACCAGAAAGCAAGAATGAAAAGGTCAAAATGCAAAATAAAAAGTTCTTGCTGGTATTCAATAAATCAGTGATTTTCTTATATACATTTTAGGGAAAAATATAAGTGATCACATTTTCTTAAGATCTTGAAAACTTTATAGAATCAATTTACTAAAACCTATTATTAAGAATTCTCTTAAAACCATTTAGTATTTGACATTTTGTTCTCTCAGGTACAAAACTGTCATATGTCCAGCTTAGATTAATACATATTTTGTATTATTTAGTATACAATTTCCTTAGTTTATTATTCATAAAACACATTAACATTCATACCACTATAATCTATTCAATTTATTTTGCTGGAGGTTATTTGACTTTATGAATTGCTTCCGTTTTCTAGTCTTTGTTGTTCTTTCAGTTTCTATAGAAATAATCTTCCTACTTCATTTTGTTTCAATATGATGAATAGTTGAAAAATACAAAAATACTTCCTTTATGAAGAAATATTTATATAAATACCTATGAATTTCAAATAATATTGTATGTTTTTGTTCTTTTTATTTCAATGTTATGAACAAAGTGTGATAAAAGTTTTGAAAAATCTAAACAATATTATATGTGCAAAGTATACAATAACATGCTTAATATTAAATAAAGTTTAGATTATATTCTTTTTCTTAGTTAAAAAATGACAAAAAAATAGAAACGAAAATTTCTTGTATGTTAAAATAATTTGATTTCTTCGTTTTTTTTTTTTTTTTTTTTTTTTTTAGATTAACCAACAAATGCCATTATGTACAAATGCCATACAATACATCAAGCAATCAATCAATCGATATTTAACTAAAAACTATTACAGTAAATCTAGAAGTATAAGTATTAATATTAATGAAATATTACTCATACGACCAATATCCAGGCACCGTGCGATCAAAGAATGAAATGGAAATAATTACGCAATTTCGGAACGGCTGCTCTGATTTCTTTAAAATTTCATACTGTTATAGAAGAGGTATTGGCAAGTTTACGTTTTAAACATAGTTTATAGAGACTCACCGGGCGCGGTCTACAGGTCCCAAAGATTAACACCTTGTATATGAACTATGAACATTTTTAAAAACGATCCTGATTCCTTATATATAAATCAATTTGAAAGATTTTTATATAAGAGGATTCAATTTGTCGAGATCTTGTGCATATCTTATCTCTTTTACTTTACGAGATATTGAGCCTCAAAGATTAGAAGTTTTACTTTTTAACTTACCTTGGTGAAACTTTTTCGTTATAACGGGTCCTTCTTTCACTAGATATTTCCTTTTTATTCTTTATTTTATTACAAACCAAGTAAAGAAAGAATTTTTAAAAAAATATTGACGGAGTGAAAAGTTATTAACCTTTAAATTTTTTTGCTAAAAAAGTGGCCGCATTATTTTTCTGTTATATACAAACTTTCTTAAGTAATATATATAGCACTCATATTTTTCTGAAAAACAACTAAATTAAAAATTCCGAAGGAAAAAGTCTTTAAAAAAAAATAAAACCAGCGAGACCCAGGTTTTATCAAATTTGACCTAATTTTTTCCAAAAAAAAATTTCATCAAAAGTATCCACTTACAAATTTTTTATTACATACATAAAAATGAATAATACGAACAAAATCTGAAATCAATCCATTTTCGGTATTTTTTGCAAAAAAAAAATCTTTAAAAAATTTTAAAATTTTAAATATTTTTATACATATTTAAAAAGTAGACTATATTTTCTAAATAATGATATATAATATGTATTTCTTAGCTCTCTGGTGGATCTAACTAAAAGAAATGAATTTATCACTATGCTGAAAAAAGAATTAAATATTTATGGTTACTGCATTATCGGACACGGCATTATTAATCATATAAAAATTAAGGAAAGTTAAATGAATTACTTCAACTTATTAATTTTTAATCCTTTAATTGCACACGCAAAAATTACGACATAGGCTTGTTGTACAACGAATTTTTGAGAAATTTTATCTTCTCTTCAGATATATATTAAAAAATAAATTATAACAAAATAATTCTTTAAAGTGTTTTTCAAAAACATACTGCAAAGCTTTGATATTTTGTGGATATTTATCATTTTTAATTATGCAATAAAATTTTTCTTAGCAGATTTAAATGAAATTTTACAACTGAGTATATTTTCTGCTTATTTTTTTTAAATTCGTTAATAGAAATCAAATTTTTTAATTTTTTTTGCTTCTTTTTCTATATCTTCCCAACCGATATCGGGGAACAAAAATTTTTATTACCATAAAATTAAAAACGTATTAGGTGTTATAGAAAATATTACAATTTTTTAATTCCAGCTTTGCAATTTGAGAAATTAAAATTGGAAATTTGTTGAAAATATAGGTCAAAATTGATAAACTTTAGTTCTCGTAGGAATCAATTCTTTTACATTTTTTTCCCTCATTATATTTTCTGTATGGTTGTGTTTGAGAAAAATATAAGTATTATATAAGTTACTTAAGAAAATTCGTATATAAAAGAAAAATAATGCGACCACTTTTTGTCAAAAAAAAAAAAAAGGAAAAATCGACCTTTTTAAGGTTACAACTTTTGACTCCATAACTATTTTTTCAAAATTCTTTATTTTAACTGTTTTGCTATTTGTTTGTAATAAAATAAAAGATATGAAAACATCTAGCGAAAGTAGGACCCGCTAAAACGAAAAAATTTTAATTTTTGAAGACCAATATTTCGTAAACTGAAAGAGATTCACACGTTCAAATCTATTTAAATATAACGAATCAGGATAGTTTTTAAAAATGTTCATACTCAACGTGTTCAAATTTGGAATTTTCAACTCGTCTGCACCTCTACTATCATAATAAGACCAGCTATTCTGAAACTGCATAAATATTTCCAAATAAATATTTAAAACGTTTTTTTTTTTGAAAAAGTCTTATAACTTTTGAAACGTTAAAAATATCTCAGTAAAAATAGTTTAAATTTGAACATATTTCATCAAACAATGACCGAAAGACTTAAAATTAAAATTTTATGCTTTTTTTTTTTTGAGAAATAATTTTAATATTTTGAATGAAATTAAATTTAAACCAATATAGATATCTTATTGGAATTTTGACATAATATAGATAAACTTGTCTTAAAATCAGAGAATTAAAAAAAAAATGAAAAATTTTAAGTGTAAAATAAAAATTAATTTGAGTAAATATTAAATTAGTTTTGATTAAATTATTTTTTCAAAAATTAAACTAATTTCAATTTTTATAAAATTTTAGCAAAATATATGAAATTTATTATATAGCTACATATTTTTTGTATAGATAGTACTCTAAAAGCATTGTAAAATCATTTCTACCAAACCGTCACCATCATTAACATATATATACATACATACATATATACATATATATACATCCAATAACTACGTTATATTTTTTTAACGAACATAAATTTCTGCATGGATAGTTTTAAGTAATTTTATTATCGATATAATCACTTCCTATGCTATATATTTTAGATATCTATTAATTATACTTTTGTAAATAAAAAGTGATCACTTTGTTTGAAACACTCTACTAACCACTTATGCAGGAACTTTTATATTTATGTCCAAACGGCAAGCAATTACTTTCACTTAAGTGACTTTACGACATTACAATACATATAAAAGATATTTTCAATAAATACAACCTTTTCTACCCCAGCAAAAAATGTTCAATATTTGGAAGCAATAACAATTGATCGAAGCAATATATTGCTTAATTAATTGCTAAAGTTTCCAAAAATGCAATAGCGTAATTTATTGAATGTGTGCGAAAGAAAATCTTCCTTACCATAACGTTTGGAAAAAGCATTAAAATACACTTTTATTGCTTCTAAATTCACATATTATAAATGCGCTTCAGCAATGCTTATATTATAAAGCCTCCTCATAAAATTGTAAAAAGAGATGAGCCACCAGAGGTAATAGAAATAGATTTTAGTGCGTCTCCGAAGTACTATTCTAAGAATAAGTGTGTTTGGTACACAAATTTCAAATTTCTATGGAAAATTTTAACTTTACTATGGTGAACAAATTTTACACTTTTGCTGTGCTAAATTAAAACTTTTTCATAAGTTAAATTTTGACACATTCTTTAAAAACAAAAATCAAAAATATTAGAAAATTTAACATATTTTAAAATAATTATTTATTTTTTACAGTTTTATAAAATAAATACTAAATTACACAAACAATTTTAAAATATTTAATTTTTTATTTTTTTTATAATTGTCAAAATTTACTATTCATTTGTCAATAATTTATATAGTCTTATGAGCTAATGTCATATTCACCGCGCAATTGTCAAAAATTTATTTTCCTATATACTTTGCTACCGCTTGGCACATGCTCTAAGTAATAAACCTATTGCATCTATCAGTTTCTATTGCTTCCAAGTAAGTAACATTTTTTGCTGGGATATAAAAAATTGTAAGTATTAAAATGTTGTTATTTGCTATTAGCTCATGATTATTTAATATGTTGGTTAACTTTAACAAAAAGCTCTTTTACTTAATGTAATTAATAGTCTATCATGGTTAGTCACGTTCAATAGTAGACAAATTGTTCAAAAATGCTGAAAATGTAATTAGTAAGTATGAAACGGAAAGTAAGCAACAAACAAATATGTATATATATACTGAGAATAATAGAACCATACTAGGAACAATTGACCAGACGCAAGTAAAATACTGAATTTAAACTGTAGACTAGACTATACACCAGACAACATATATACTACACATAGATAAATAATTTTCGCAAAAGGAGAATCAATGTACGCAGAGACATATTGAAGTACATTAAATCGGATCAGTATCTTGGTGAATGTGCTTCTTGTAAGAAGACTACTAAAAGGAGAATTCTTTTTGAATATTTTGATATTAAAAATATGCTTCAGATGCTTGGAATTTGGAAATATTTCAACACTGCATGAAAATCCTTATGATTGTTCGAATCAGTGGGCATATTGTTAGGGATTGAAAAACAAGCTCAGAATGAATGTTTTGAAAATGGGTGGAAAACGTAGTTAAAAACCTATACAAGAGCTATAGACTGGACTATAGACTAGACTATAGACTAGACTATAGACTAGACTATAGACTAGACTATAGACTAGACTATAGACTAGACTATAGACTAGACTATAGACTAGACTATAGACTAGACTATAGACTAGACTATAGACTAGACTATAGACTAGACTATAGACTAGACTATAGACTAGACTATAGACTAGACTATAGACTAGACTATAGACTAGACTATAGACTAGACTATAGACTAGACTATAGACTAGACTATAGACTAGACTATAGACTAGACTATAGACTAGACTATAGACTAGACTATAGACTAGACTATAGACTAGACTATAGACTAGACTATAGACTAGACTATAGACTAGACTATAGACTAGACTATAGACTAGACTATAGACTAGACTATAGACTAGACTATAGACTAGACTATAGACTAGACTATAGACTAGACTATAGACTAGACTATAGACTAGACTATAGACTAGACTATAGACTAGACTATAGACTAGACTATAGACTAGACTATAGACTAGACTATAGACTAGACTATAGACTAGACTATAGACTAGACTATAGACTAGACTATAGACTAGACTATAGACTAGACTATAGACTAGACTATAGACTAGACTATAGACTAGACTATAGACTAGACTATAGACTAGACTATAGACTAGACTATAGACTAGACTATAGACTAGACTATAGACTAGACTATAGACTAGACTATAGACTAGACTATAGACTAGACTATAGACTAGACTATAGACTAGACTATAGACTAGACTATAGACTAGACTATAGACTAGACTATAGACTAGACTATAGACTAGACTATAGACTAGACTATAGACTAGACTATAGACTAGACTATAGACTAGACTATAGACTAGACTATAGACTAGACTATAGACTAGACTATAGACTAGACTATAGACTAGACTATAGAACAAATACCAGAGGACGTATTTTACTCGAAGCGATTTCTAGGCATAACCTAGTGCTAGCAAATAGTGGAAATACACCAACATTCTCTACTGGAGGAAGAAGCTCTGTCGTGGATCTAACATTCATGAGTAGTTCCTTGGCAAGGGATATGAATTGGAGAGTCAGCGAACAATACACTCACAGTGACCATCAAGCTATTATATTTTCAGTCCATAGCTTGCGTAGTAGACATCCTTCTCGTGAAGGGGATGCACCGGAATATATTGGTTGGGCCTCTAAAAGACTTAACGAAGAAGTATTTACCCAGGAATTTGGAAACAACTTTGAGCTGAATGGTACAGCACTGGAGAAAGTGAAACAAATGGAATCAAGAATCAAAAGCGCATGTGACGTCGCTATGCCAAAACGAAGAATGACGAGGAACTGTCCCCCAAATTACTGGTGGAACTCGGAAATCAATAACCTCCGCGCGCTGTGCATAAGAGCTAGAAGACGAACCAAACGTCTTATGGGACGACCAGAGTTCGAAGAAGCGTGTCGCGAATTTCGAACCGCAAGGCGAGAGTTTCAACATGCTATTTCAAGAAGCAAGAAAAATAGCTTCAGAAATATATGCTTAGAGGCAGATAATGATCCTTGGGGAAAGGCATACAGGGTGGTAACCTCGCGCCTTAAGGGCAGAAAGTCCCCACAGCCAAGTTGTCCCATTTTACTAGGGAAGATAATCAGAACTCTGTTCCCGGAACATAGACGCAATATAAGTACGGCGACAAGAATGAACCCAATAGAATCCATACCGTTGGTGACAGAAGAGGAGCTGCTTCAGATAGCAAAGAAAATCGGAGACAACAAAGCTCCAGGACCTGATGGAATTCCAAACAATGCGCTTAAGTTGGCAGTTAGAACAGCAACGAAACCGTTCGTGGATGTATTTAATGAATGTCTAAAGGAAGGAGTGTTTCCAAACTGTTGGAAAAAACAAAATTTGGTGCTAATTCCTAAGCCTAATAAACCACAAGGCGATCCCTCTGCCTATAGACCAATATGTCTACTCGACACACAAGGGAAAATTCTGGAGAAAATCATACAAAATCGATTGCTACCCATTGTAGAGGAAAGAAATGGTCTGTCGAACCACCAATTTGGGTTTCGAAAAGCTAGATCGACCATCGATGCAATCCGTATGGTAGTAGATACAGCACGAATGGCGATAGAAGGCAAGGGAGCAAGTAGGAAGTACTGTGCTATCATAACGCTTGATGTAAAGAACGCGTTTAACTCTGCGAACTGGGGAATAATAATTCAGAAGCTAAACGGAATCGGCATACCGGCGTATTTAATAAGATTGATAGTAAGCTATTTCACAGACAGAAAGCTCTGTTACCAAACCGACGAAGGAGTCGTAACATACAATGTCACTGCAGGAGTTCCACAAGGCTCTGTGCTTGGTCCACTATTGTGGAATATAATGTACAACGATGTTCTGGAGCTTAACATTCCGGAAGAGGCGAACATTATAGGTTTTGCAGATGATATAGCAGTTACGGTTTCAGCAAGATATATGGACGAAGTGGAGCTAATCTCGAATGAAGTAGTATGGACTATTAGAAACTGGATGAAAAGTGTGGGGTTGGAACTTGCCGAACATAAAACGGAGATT
The DNA here is from genome assembly GCA_932274085.1 of Protocalliphora azurea. Lineage (NCBI taxonomy): Eukaryota > Metazoa > Arthropoda > Insecta > Diptera > Calliphoridae > Protocalliphora > Protocalliphora azurea. Next base: position 27,670,908 of record OW026521.1, on the reverse strand, counting down.
GTATTAGTTACAAGCAGGCGTAAAAAAGAGACCATGAGAATAACGGTTGGAGAACACCAGGTGACATCAAAATCCCATCTCAAATATTTGGGAGTTCTCATAGATGCCAGACTTAACTTTAGGACACATATAGAATATACTACTAACAAGGCAGTAAATATTAGAGCCGCTCTTGAAAGAATGATGCCGAATGTAGGAGGACCAAGGCAATCCAAAAGGAAGATAATATCGACGGTGGTCAGCTCAGTTATACTTTACGCTGCTCCCATATGGTCAGTAGCTCTGAAAGTAAAGACCGCAGCGAAGAAGCTAAAATCTGTATACAGGTTATCGGTCCTACGAGTATGCTGCTCTTTTCGAACAACATCCGACGAAGCGGCCCACGTCATAGCGGGAATGATTCCTATAGATATCTTGGCTGACGAAGCCAAACGCTTGGACGAAAACAGAAGAGACCCAAATCAACTGGACACTCGTGTACGTAAAATTGAAAGAGAAGCTTCTATAAGGCAATGGCAGAGCAGATGGGAAGACAGCCGCAAAGGAAGGTGGACCTTTAAACTAATCCCGAAAATAGATGCATGGCTAAACAGACGACATGGAGAAGTTAATTACCACTTAACGCAGTTTCTCTCAGGCCACGGAGGATACCGAAGTTACCTGTACAGACTCGGGTTGGATAACTCCCCATATTGCCCTAACTGTCCAAACCAAGAGGAAGACCCAGAACACGTCGTGTTCTACTGCGCACGCTTTCGCCACGATCGACAGAAAACTGAAGAAGTCCTTGGATGCCAACTTAATCCGCAAAATATTGTTGACATCATCCTAAATAGGAAGGAAAATTGGGATGCAATATCCTCAATGATTAAAAGTATTCATGATAAACTTGGAACGGAAGAGAATCTGAGGAAATCCCAGACACCAGAAGTAGCCTAGATAAGGCTCTCCTGCCCTGCGATGCAATATCTTTGTAGACAGTTCCGCAGGGTTGCTGAATGACGAAGGAGGTGGTTTTAGTCGGTAGGAATCCGACATAACCCGTTGGGCCTCAAGTGGCATCGGGTATCATATGAAAGATTTCCACCTGCCTAATAGAAAAAAAAAAAAAAAAAAAAGACTAGACTATAGACTAGACTATAGACTAGACTATAGACTAGACTATAGACTAGACTATAGACTAGACTATAGACTAGACTATAGACTAGACTATAGACTAGACTATAGACTAGACTATAGACTAGACTATAGACTAGACTATAGACTAGACTATAGACTAGACTATAGACTAGACTATAGACTAGACTATAGACTAGACTATAGACTAGACTATAGACTAGACTATAGACTAGACTATAGACTAGACTATAGACTAGACTATAGACTAGACTATAGACTAGACTATAGACTAGACTATAGACTAGACTAGACTATAGACTAGACTATAGACTAGACTATAGACTAGACTATAGACTAGACTAGACTATAGACTAGACTAGACTATAGACTAGACTATAGACTAGACTAGACTATAGACTAGACTATAGACTAGACTATAGACTAGACTATAGACTAGACTATAGACTAGACTATAGACTAGACTATAGACTAGACTATAGACTAGACTATAGACTAGACTATAGACTAGACTATAGACTAGACTATAGACTAGACTATAGACTAGACTATAGACTAGACTATAGACTAGACTATAGACTAGACTATAGACTAGACTATAGACTAGACTATAGACTAGACTATAGACTAGACTATAGACTAGACTATAGACTAGACTATAGACTAGACTATAGACTAGACTATAGACTAGACTATAGACTAGACTATAGACTAGACTATAGACTAGACTATAGACTAGACTATAGACTAGACTATAGACTAGACTATAGACTAGACTATAGACTAGACTATAGACTAGACTATAGACTAGACTATAGACTAGACTATAGACTAGACTATAGACTAGACTATAGACTAGACTATAGACTAGACTATAGACTAGACTATAGACTAGACTATAGACTAGACTATAGACTAGACTATAGACTAGACTATAGACTAGACTATAGACTAGACTATAGACTAGACTATAGACTAGACTATAGACTAGACTATAGACTAGACTATAGACTAGACTATAGACTAGACTATAGACTAGACTATAGACTAGACTATAGACTAGACTATAGACTAGACTATAGACTAGACTATAGACTAGACTATAGACTAGACTATAGACTAGACTATAGACTAGACTATAGACTAGACTATAGACTAGACTATAGACTAGACTATAGACTAGACTATAGACTAGACTATAGACTAGACTATAGACTAGACTATAGACTAGACTATAGACTAGACTATAGACTAGACTATAGACTAGACTATAGACTAGACTATAGACTAGACTATAGACTAGACTATAGACTAGACTATAGACTAGACTATAGACTAGACTATAGACTAGACTATAGACTAGACTATAGACTAGACTATAGACTAGACTATAGACTAGACTATAGACTAGACTATAGACTAGACTATAGACTAGACTATAGACTAGACTATAGACTAGACTATAGACTAGACTATAGACTAGACTATAGACTAGACTATAGACCTTTTAAACCAATTTTCAGTTGATTTTTTGTTGCTGGTGTTGTGTTTTAAAGAAAATATATACTTACTTTTTCTATTTTCTGTTTTTTATTTTTTGTTGGTGTTACCAATAATACTATATTATTTACATTTTGTTGTGTACTTTTTATGCCGAACTATTTATTTTAAATACATACAAGTGCATATTGGTGACCAAACGTTAAATCGGTTATGTGAGTGCTTTTGTTTAAGTAAAATGTTGTGTTAGTTTTGAAACATAAAGTAACCATAGCATTAATGTAAAAAGGTAAAATCTGAGTATGAATTTTTAGATTTTTCTTTTTTAGAATAGATATCAAATTTTAAATTTATTTTAAATTTGCATGCTGAACCATATTTTTTATTATTATGATTTTTTATTTTTATTTAATTTTTTATTTATTTTTTATTTTTGTGGTATTCGATTTTTTTTAAATTTTTATAGTGTTTGCTTTTAGAAATTGTTGTGGAATTGCTGCAATTAGTTTTAAGTGCTTGTGTGTATATGTGAAGTTACTAAAGAAGAATGGTAATGACTAGGGTGACCGATTCGCTTTTCCAGTCGGTTTTAAAAACGTTTTTTTTTTTTTTTTTTTTAGGTGCTGTAGTTTATTTCAAAATGTTCATTTCGAGTGTCGAATTGACAAGTTTTTTAAGGCATAAAAACCATTTTTTTAAATAAAATTTCATTAAAAAAATATATACATTAAAGAGCAATTGAATAGCAAAATTTGTGAATAATTTTTTTAAATAATTAATATTTATGTGGTCTTATTTCTTGTTATGTTTTATAAATATAGTTTATAGTTACAGATGGGAAAATAAATACCGCGTACAATGGGTAAGTTTGATAAATATTTGTGTATTTACACAAGAGTTGGGTGTTAATTACGTTATATGAACTTTGGTGAAAATGCGCATTCATCAGCAAAATTTTTTGATTTGTTTATGTGCAATAATTGTAGTCGAAATTTTTGATCTAACGAAGTCCTTAGCGATCAATAACTTTGTAATTTGAAAAAATAAAAATTAAAAAAGTTAAAATAATTAAAATAAAAATTTTGATTCAAAAAATAGGTAAAATTCGAGAGGGTCTGTAAATGGTCCCGTTGGGTGCTTGGTCTGGTTTTTAATTCTAAAGTTATCTCTGCGAATATACCTTTCAAAAAAGTGTTTAATTATTATACGGTATTTAATAACATTTTTGGCAAAAAAAAAAAAATCACAAGTGTTACAATTTTCAATTTTAAATTCATTTATTTCTGTACTCAGAGGAGACATGGACTTTTAGTTTTTTTTTATTGCATAGATAATTATGTTCTTCAACCAATTGGGTGAAAAATTTATAATAACGAAAAAATATGTTGGGATATTTATTGAAAAACTGGAAAAGATTTTTTAAAATAGAGATAGTTCAAATTTAAAATGAAAAATTATTTGAAAACTGTAAGAGGTATCTGATCTGTGGTCATATGCTAGTTATATCAAATATATTACCACCACTCCTTACACCTAATTTTCCATGATTTTATGACGGTTAATTGAGAAATTCTTGATTTTGAAATTTTTAAAGACTTCTAGGGGTTATGTGTGGCAAATGGGAGACTTGACTTATAATAAATATTTTTAGCACCATTTCTTGTCTATAGAACATAGGTCAATAATGTGCTCTATTTATTATCTAGAAAATTATATAACCTAAAAACTCCTAACAGCATGTTTGTCATTCGAAAGTTTTAAAAAGATGTAAAAAGTATTTGAAATTGGATAAGAAATTTGGAAAGCAATAACAATTTTTTATTTCAGTGGTACCCTATGTTGAGGGGTCCTTTTATCATATTATTTTATCAAAATTAACAAAAAAAATTAAGAATTTCTAGGCACGTTTTGATCTGTTTTTTATAAAGAGTATTCTTTAGATTTGAGTTCCACGTTAAGCTTTTTATATATTTGGTATAGATAGTCTAGTAGAAGTGTTCTAGATTACAAATCTTGTAATCATGGCCTTATTTTCTGTGAAAAAAATATGTTTGACTTAACTGTGATTGTGTTTTAGGTTTTTAAATGTAGATAATAAGATGTTTATCATGTTTGGTCGAATTGTGTCTTAGAACCTTAAAGTTAAAAATTCTTAAAAATTCTGAAAATTTTAAAATTCTAAGTATGTTTTTCCAAAAAAAAAAAAAAAAGTTGTTGGTAGAAAACTGAAAAGGAATTTATAATTTTGCATATCTCCTCTTTGTCTACAACACAGATGATCTGAGCGATCTTCTTAAGTCATATGTCCAAGGAGTTTTCGGTGACTCCTAGGTTACAAATTTGCGATATCATGATCAACATCAATTTACAAATATTAAGTATATTTCCAGATTAAAGCAAACATTTTGATAATAGATAATTGCAATATGTTTATATATTTATAGATAAAAAAGATTCAGTTCAGCCGAATATAATATTTCCACTTGTTTTTTTTTTTTCAATACGTATTTGAAATAATAGCTTACTTTGATTTTTAAATCAATTGTATTAGAAAGTGTACTACCTGCAAAGTTAATTTAAAAAAAAATGAACCACGCTTTTTCCATATTAAGCCATAGTTTCTGTATATAACATAATCTAATTATTGATCATAATTTTCTTACATTGATTTAAAGTTGTCTCCCAAAATTATTATATATAATAAATTTATCTGCAATATTATAAACCGGATAACCGGTTTTATCAAACTTTTAGAATTTTAGATTGCATTGGATTTTTCAAAATTCCAATTGGTCAAACTATTGGAAAACTGGTTTCTCCAAAATGTCGATCGCTCTTCTAACGACGTATTTTGTCTCTTTGAATAGCAAATTAAAAGTAACTGATTTTATTTTTGTATTGGCAATTAATGATATATTGATTTGTATAATTTTCAAAAATTATAGTGATAACAAAGACATTTCTTTCCTGAATATTTTTCCTTTTATATTATAAGTTATGAAGTTGAGGTAAACATAAATATTTTTTGTAAAATTCTGCTTAAAACATTATTGTATAAAATGTTTCAGTCTTTGATGTCTTCAGTAATAATTTACTTTATAAAACTTTATTGAAAAATCAATTTTCAATTATTAATATGAATTTATATACATACATACATGTATATATGTATATGTGTTATCATATTCCCTTGTAACACAGCATCCGGTTTAAATTTAAAAGCAAAATTTTATATTTCTTGGTTTACTTTTAAAATAATATTTAAAAAATAAAAAAATTGTGTCCTTTTTTCCTTTAAGAATAATACAATTTTTTCATAGAATCTGTAATGTATTATAACATCAACTGAATCAATGATAAGCCATTAAAGATTTTAGTGAAATATGAAGAAAAAAAAAAAAACAAAATAGAATTTCAAGATAATTTTAAATAAAGTTAAAGCATTAAGGCCAGTATAGATGTCTCTTAAAGTCTTGCTGTTTCATTTTAGTTGTAAGATAAAGATTATAAAAGCATCATATGCTGTATATTTAGCTACAGACAACCTAACATCCGTATAAACTTTTAGCCAGGTCTTTAATATTACATGTTGTTTCCTATAGCCACTTATCTTTGCCAGCATAAACATTACGTCTATCAAGCATCCATTTAAAGTCTATCTATCTACCTTTGAAATAAATATATTTATGTTATTTTCTTTTTATACCCACCATCATAAAATTATGGGGGTATATTAGGTTTGAAATTTCGTATGTAACATATGGAAACAATCACCTAAATTATATATATTCTTGGTCATCGTCCTGTCTGTTGAAAGCAGAATAGAACTCGGGGTGAACATCATCGCGGGACGAAATTTGGCTCAAATATTTGCTTATGTATGGTTTTGTTTGGTATTGAAACTAAGAAATACGGTTTGTAATAATAATAAAGTTATGGACCAAATACTAAATAAAATAGGGTCGTAAATCCAGTTTACACTTTTCGGCCGATATATTTTACAAAAAAGCATGTACATCAACGAAATTTTGCAGATATACTTCAGGGACCAGTGAAAACTCGGAAACCAAAAGTGGGCACGGTATGCCTACTTTATCGTGCACATCCCATATAAGGTGAAATATCAAGAATTTTTTTTACAAAATAGTTTAAGGGCCAATATAAACTCGAAAACAAAAAAAGAGCATGGTCCGCCCACTTTACCGCCCACCTCCCATAGAAGGTGAAATTTTGAGAAATGGGTATCTAAATTCGGCCAAACCGAATATAACATTACTACTTGTTTTTTTTTCTTTTTCTTACAAACTAAGCAGCTAAAGCTAAACACAAAAGTCATTATGTAAATTCCCCTAAAGGTGATGAGAAATAAATGATGTTATATAAAAAAAGAGATAATATAAGAAAAACTGAAAAAGATAACATTTTCAAAATTATTGTACATGCAAAATTGCTAACAACATCAACACACTTTCAAACATATACAAAATCAAATCAAAACTGAGGCCATTTTTAAAGTGACAACATATTTTTTTCCACAATGAATCCCTACATTATGCAAATGTGGTTAAAAATAAACTGTTGCATATAGAATTATTTTAAGGTAAGGGTCTTTTAAAACCTCTCTCTTTAAAATATAATTTTTTTTATATTAAAATTACTCATATGCTTAGGTATTCAGAAATTACAAAATTGCTCATATTAATTAAATTTTTGTTTGATTTTGCTCCAATCACCAACATGATAACATTAATTAACTAGAATGATTGACTTGGGCTTAAATTTTAATTAATTTTTTTTATCCAATTAATTAGAGTCAGCAAAAAAACGAGCAAGTGCTTCCAAAGATAATTTTTTCATCCCTTCAAAGGTACAAAGTACATATTTTGTACTTTTTGGGAAGTTAATAAAAATTACTTGGAAAAAGTGAAGATAGATATATTTCTAGCAGAAGAAGTTGCATAATTTCAAAGAAAATAAAATGTTCAGAAATTAAAAATAATTTTTATTTTTATTAACAAAGCTAAAGCAATATTTTTAATAAAAGAATTTATAAATACAGTTTTAAGTGAAGTACTTCAAAAGTAAAAGCATAAAAGAAGAAAATCCTAGGAAAGACAATCATGGTTTAAAAAAGGAATTTCAGCAGCTCTTTTTCAGCACGTAGTACTTCATTCCAATGACAATACAATGTTAAAATCATGACTTTTTTAGCTTTTTTTCGAATTTTTTTGCTGGGAAATTACAACAGAATGTTTGCCTAAAATCAACAAAAATTTATATTAGTTCAGTTATATAATTATTTAAATATTTAATTCAATAAAAATGCACATATATATAGTTATTAATTTAAAATTAAAAATATTTACATAATAAAAATACAAGTAAAATTAAACGAAAAAAAAAATATGAAAAATCCAAATCTGATTAGGAAAAACGAAACTTCCTAGCAAATTATATTGAATGTTGTACAAAATTTATAGCATTTTCATTGAATACAAAGAGGAGTCAAAGTCCTGAATTTATTATTCCAAATCAGTTCTTTTTAGCAAGCTCTAAAAGTATTAAATAAAAGTCACTATTTATAACAAATATAAATTGATTTGAATCTAATTTTCACAAGAATTAAAAAAGTTTATTTTTCTAAATTTTTTAATGGAACAGAACACTTTTTAAAAATCACCTTGACAGCTGCTGAAAATGTTAAATAATAAAGTGAAATAACACTAATGAATAACTAACTCAAAAAAGACAATCTTTTATAACATGTTGTTTAGTAATTTAGATCACTTCCCTCCTATAACAACCAAGTGTTAAATTCGTTGATGTATCACCAAAATTGGAACTAGTTCGAGTTCTTTACCATTAGTGAATTTACTAATAAATAGTATGCTCTTTTTTGCTTCATTTTAGTGTCATGTGCATAATACTAAAATCACCGATAATCAATTATAAATCTAATTGTTATAATACTTAATCTCGGATATCTCATGTAGCTAACATGTGATTATACGCGACTTTTAGTAGAATATATAGAACGCCAAGACGAAACTAACAAGTTTTGTTTCCTCTATCAAATTTTGGTAGTATACCCTTATTTATCTAGAAGAAGAGCAACATATCATTATTAGATGATATGTTTGTTTTAAAAATGTATATGGTAAAAAGTATGAACATGTTAATCATAAAATAATCTAACTTTTCATACTATGATTCGAGTTTTTACATTATATATTTATATATTTTATAACGCTATGATCCAAATTTAACACATTATGATCAAATTTGCTCATATTATGAAACGATTTTATCACAAAATGATTTGGTTTTATCATATTATTTACCATAAACAAATTTAAATCATGTTCGCAACTTTTAGCAGAATATATAGGATACCAAGACGAAACTAACTAGTTTCCTTCTATCAAATTTTAGTGTTATACCCTAATTTATCTAAAATTTACAATAATATACATACACACAGAAAAAAAACATGGTTGAGGTAAATATAAAATATAAAAGTACAGCAATATATCATTATTAGATTATATGGTTGTTTTAAAAATGTATATGGTCATAAATGATAATAAATATTAACATGTTAATCATAAAATAATCTAACTTTTCATACTATGATTCGAGTTTTTACATTTTGTATTTATATACTTTATATACTTTATAATGTTATCATATTATGATCAAATTTGCTCACATTATGAAATGATTTGATGACATAATATTATTACTAAAACAAATTTAAAACATGTTCAGAATTACTAATAATATGTTTTATATACAGTGTTGCCAAAACGGCGGTTTTTCCGCTAGATCTGGCGATTTTTATTGCTCTTAGCTGGAACTTTCCACAAAATCCGCTAAGGGGTTTCACTGTTTGTAATATTTTTTTACCGGACGATTTATAGAGACTTATCTCTTAATTGTAAAAATGTGGGTCTGAAACGGAAAGAAAAAATTCAACCTCTGAAATAATTTAAGGCTAAAAATAAAGTGTAGACGGTTTCTAGCACAATCTGGTTAGATATAGCCTTAAAGTTTTGGCAATACTGTTCATATTTGACTTATTATGATAAATCATTATTCATTAGTTAAGTTTCATAAATTATTTCATAAATTATATGTCGTTCAAGAGAAGATATTATTTATTAACTAAAATATTTTACAGTAATTAAGAAATATCTCATATTGTTTGAATCACCAAGAAAATAACCAAATCTTATCAATTTACATTTATTCATATATAAACTTAATGAGAATTATAACGAAGTTAAAAAACAAACATTAAAAACAAAATATATTTAAAAATAAACAAATTATTAATTTTTCAACCATATTCGTAAAAAAAACATACGTATTATATTTATTTGTAACATTTTATTGTTATGAAGATAATAATATTAATATAGTTTAAAAACAATATATGGTTTCAGAATAAGGAAAAAGATTGGTAATATTTAATGTTTGTAGATATAATGATATTTTTTCATATTAATAAAATTTCTGTTTCTGGTAAAAATATTCAAAGAAATAAAATGTTTACAGTAAACTATATTAAAATATTTATTGAATGTAAAGATTAAATGACAAAACTTAAACAAAAACATTGTTATCATGAAAACAGTGTTATTAGAATTAATGAAAATGAGCAATGAGAACATTATATTGTTGTAGTGACAATACGGTAAACATGTTTTTTAATATACATTGAATGTATGTAATATTTCGGTAAGAGTCCTTTCTAAATAAATTTTAATATATAGTATACGTGTATTTATTTCTCGAAAGCTTATCATAAAACTTATCCAATTCTGCGGGATGTTCCAATAAAGATTTTCATATTATCCTATCTAAATGCCTTTGCTTTGAAACAGGAATGAATTTTGAAATTTAATCTAACCCCGTTACCAATGACGGGAACATCTACAAAAGTATTGAAACGATTAATAATCTCATCAAATATTTAAAATTGGTACTTACGAAAAAGTTATTATTAAAATTGTCTCCGGAATCTGAGAAAGCATGTACATATTTCGTATTACTGTTTTTTTTTTACCAAACATTTGAAAATGCAATTTTATTTCTATATTTTTTTTATTGGCAGGTTTTTTTTATCTCTTCATATTTTTTTTTCAAGAGCTGTCGATTTTTGTCAAAAAATTAGAAGCCAAATAGAAAGTTAATTACATTAATTAATAACATAATTAAATTTCAATATCATATTAATTAACCATTTTATTGAAAAATTATTTGGAATATTTTTTTTGTGTAGTAGGTTCACTATAAAATTCTTTCTAATTGTAGCTAAGGTCTAGATAGATTTATCGGAAATTTATAGCTTATCTAAAAATGACAAAGCAGTTTATAATCCCATTTAATTTATAGGGTATACAAAGAAAGTCACTTCGCTTTTTTACCATCTATTATTTTTGATATTTGCCATTTTAAAAGTATTTCATTTTATTTTTATTTGTACTTTTGTATCAGAAAAATATCTTCTTTCATTTCGGGTCTTTATTTTGTTTTTTATTTTTTTCTTCTCATGATAAAAAGTCTAAGGTTTAAATGATTTTCTTTCTTTATTGTACAAAAGATTTTTGTAACTACTTGCTGTAAGAGTGTTAAATGGATGTTTTTTTTTGTTTTTGCTTCCTTGTATATTTGAATAAGAAAAAAGTGTTGAGAAAAGGAAAAAAAATGTAAAACACTTTTTTTTAATAAAAAATTTTTGTTTAGTTAGATAGATTTTTGTCAAGGTAAGTTGAGTATTTAGTTGACAAAATTACACAAGGATTATTAAAGGTCAGTGAAGCTTGAATTTTGTACAAAGAGTATTTTGAGGAAATTAAGCAGAATTTAAAGTAGAAAATTTGAATTCTTTGTTGTGGCATTTAGTAAATAGAATTTAGTAATGAGAAATTAATCTATTTTGTATTTAAAATTGTGAAGGTTTGTCTTTTTTTTTTGAGCAAATAATTTTTATATTTTGAATTTTTATTTAAAGATAAAATTTAAATTCTTCTGACTAGTATCAAAAATTATAATGTAGAGAAAATGTAGAGTGCATGTTAGGGTAAAATATGGTAAAAGTGGCAATTAATTGAATTTTAAAAATTAAATTTTTGTAATAAAATTGAATATTAAATAAAAAAAAAGTGTTGCCAATTTAGCCCCGTTAAGGCAAACTCTAGCCTTTTTATTTGGCTTTTAATTTTAATTTAATTTTTTCATTTTGGTTTCCAGATTTTTTATGCACTTTTCTTTAAAAGTCTAAAATTTGAATATTTCAACTAAAAACAAATACTTTCTTATTTGCTTTTGTAAATCTTATTTTTACAGAATCATTTATTTAAGCATTTTTGTATATTAATTTGAACAAAAAATCAAGATTATATATATTTAACAAAAATTTTCGCCTGCGGTGCTTCTCTCTCATAATCAATTATACTCATAATAAATTATTATAATTATAGGCTGATACAGTGAAACAGTGATCACTCGAGAATTAACACAGTGCTCGTTATAGGCCTTCGTGAGGACATCATAAATCAAGTTTAAAAATTTGCAATACACCCTCAAAATTTCGAGTTATTTGCAAAAAAGAGTTTTCCGTGGAATCTGGTGTAAATTTGTTTCTAATTCTATTATAGCGGTATGCTATTTGTTGGTCAAATATGAAAAGCTAGTTGTTAAAAAACATCTAAAAATAAAATAAAATAAAATTTTTACATAATTTTTCAAGTTTAACTGCGATTTATTACAATTTTTTCTATAAGAGCCTATGCAACGATGTAATAATTTTTACGGGCATCTTTGTTGTAGGTATAAAAAAATTGTTTATTTTCAAATTAAACAAAAACTATGGAACTTATTCTATTTTATCTGTAATAATAATAATAATATTGCAAAATTTGATAACTACTTACAATTCGGGTGAAACGCTCATTACCTTTGTACAGAAATGTCCAAAAAGTCATGAGTCCTCATTATTAAAGTACTTATTTAAAACAGTTAAATAAGTAGTTAATCGAATACTACAAAACTACAAAATTACTACAAAATACAATAAAAAATACAAAAGTTACCAAACTACATACCTGCTGTTGTACTGTAAGTAGTTATTACGAGTACTATTCCTTTCATTATACTTTTTGCTAGCATGTCAAGGAGTCAAATCCTTTAAATAAAAATATAAATCACTACTTATTTAAGTCACTACCAGCAATTAGTTATTTTACATTTTAAAATAATAAGATAAATAAGAAGCACCTATTACTTTGTAACGTATGAAATAACTACTAACCATTACCAAAATTTCTAAAATTTTTTCTAGCTTACTAAAACTCTTCATACATTTAAAATTTTTTCCTCAAAAAGTAAAAGTCGAGTAAAAGATATAGAAAAACACTTTGTCTTAAAACACACAAAGAATTTTTTATATAAAGTTTAGAAAATGATTTATAACTTTTAGAGTTTTTAAGCGATTTTATATAGAGATATCTTAGTATATAGCATTTCGAACTTTTTAAACAAATATATAACAATATATAGTGTTGAAGAATAAAATAAAAAAAAAATTGACATCAAAGTCAAAATTTCGTAAAAGAAAAGGGAAATAAATTTAAATTAATTTAAAATAAATAAATTAAAATGTTGAATAAATATTACTTAATATGAAATATATATAAAAGGTTGTAATATAGTTAAAAGGCTACATTCTTCTATTTTATAAATCAACTTAAAAATCTTAAATTGACTTAAACTGTATGAAGCTACGTGATCTATAGTGTAGGAACTACCCTAAAAAATAATTTTCGCAATAACTCGAAATTTACTCGTTTTTCGAGTGAAAATGTAGCAGCGTGTTATTTTTTAATAAATTTCATATATTCACTATTTGTGAATATAATTAAAAAAATCAACCAAAAAAATAAACGAAAAATCAACCAAAAATTCGGAAACGAATTATAAACACATAAATGATGGAAAAGAACTTCAACACCTCAGGTGACTTTTCATATGAAATGTAATCCAAATTTTGTATAGGAATTTTGCGGGAGACTTTTTATTAAACCATTTTGTTGGCAAACGTTCTAAGTTTTATTTATAAATTTATTATAAATTTATTACAATATCTTAAAAAATATCAAAAATAAGTGATAACAAAAAAAAAAAAAAAAAAAACATAAATACAAATAACTTTTTAAATCAAAAAATACCATCTTTTTTTCTGGCTTTTTTTTTTTTGAGGTATTTCGCCTTTTTTGACCTTTTTTAAAGTCCAGATTAGCCTCTTTTTTCCCACCTCCTGGCAACACTGAAAAATAGACAAAATTATGTATCAATAGCAATAAAAATCATTACTCTAGGTTGCGTTTTTTTTTTTGTATTTTGGAAAAAGAAACATTTTGGAAAAAGAGCAAAAAATTCAATTTTAATCAATTTTCAGTGTATTATTTTTTTTATAAAAATTCATATGAACTAGAATTTATAATGGAACCACCAATTTCAGGTATCTCGGAGTATTTTTCTTCGAGTATTTTTAAATAATATTTTGTCCTAGTATTTTTGTTATTTATATATTTTTTTTTTTTGAGAATTATCCTAAAATGCACTAATTTTCAAGTTCAATGGAGTGCAACAACAGATGGACAATGGAGTGCAACAGGTATTTCGGAGTATTTTTCTTCAAGTATGTTTAAATAATATTTTGTCCTAGTATTTTTGTTAGTTTTTTTGAAAATTATCATAAAATAAACTAATTTTCAAGTTAAATGGAGTGCAACATCAAATCTTACAGGATGTTTGTTCTATAGATTTTTTGAAAAGTAGAGCATATTGTCTACTTTAATATTGTAAAAAAGAAATCTTGCGCATATGTTGCTCGATTTTAGAAATTCAATTTTTATGAAAAAACTCAAGTTTCTCCTAAATAAAAAGTACCTTAAGTGCGCATATTTTTCCTATTTTTTAAATTTTCTTTATTTTCGCTTTATTAATATTATTTTGTTACTATTTTATTATTTTCTAAAATTATTTTAATAAACAAAACAATATTCTAGTTCATAATATTAAGTTCATTTTAGCCTCTTTCTTTTCTCACCTTCCGGCAACACTGGTTGTTAGTTCTAACTAATTGTATATTTGTCTAATTGATTATATATTTATATATTTATATAGAATTTCTTATACTTTTTAACGATTCTTTATTATTATTATTATTATTATTATTATTATTTTTTTTTTTTGTGAAATTGCTTCTTTTGGGAAATTTTATATTAACTGAAAATGCTTACTTTTTGAAAAGAAAGCGCAAATAAAGTTTCTTTTTATCAAACTCA